>CM053503.1:21882257-21925594 GCA_028627145.1 Eidolon dupreanum | reverse complement strand
CCCTCAACATCCATACTAATAATAAGGGGGTTCATGGCTCTTAGAAAAGAGGTAGGCAGGAAAGTTAGTTAGGGGGTTTCGGGTCTGCCTGAAAAGACACTAAGGTCATCCTTTCTTAGAAGGAGTCTGCCCTAATCTGCCCACAATTAAGCAAGCCAGAAGGCATTTTTTAACTCACACAAAGAAACCAATAGGCAGAAATTAGGTACCAGTTTAAGCCAGTCACATACCTGAGCAATGAAGAACCCAACGACCTTCAACTCACCTGAGCCTCATTATACCATCATAATAATATGATATATATACCTGGAAGTTCATTAATATCATTATAACAGACTGAATTCTGGGAACAAACATGCGCAGAAAGCAAAATGACGAATTACTGAGTCCTGTCAATCTTAGTTGTCAATCAAAGAAGCCTACTCCTCTAAAAAATGTAGCCACTCACAGCAAATACAGATAAAAATCCCAAAGGCTTTGTTACCACACCTTTTGAGCCACGCTTCTCTTGCTCGGGCCTGCTTCCATTTCTGGAAGTGTACCTTCCTTTCCAATAAAACTCTTCTTTTCTACTGTATTTCAGTGTCTTGCTCAATTCTTTGTTCGAGACATCAAGAACCTGGACGGCGCGCCGGGAGAGGACCCCACTCTCCGGTAACACTCTCAGCCTATTAATTACCAGTGTTGTGGCTGGACTGGCCCTCGCGACTCTTATTGTGATTGCGAAACACCCTTCAGCAATAATTATCAGGAAACTTTGGGGAAAAGTTTTATTATGTGGGGGAGGAACAAACTTTCCTCTACCCTCAAGGTTCTTCTGGTTGGTCATAAGACAGATTACTAAAAAAAATAATAATAACCAAATTTAATACATACATATGTATGGGAACCCCACATACATGAGGGAGAGACTTCCAAAGTAAGAACGTTTCAGAGAAAGGAAACATGGATATATAAGACATCCTGAGATAGGGATGAAGTAAGGTGTCTTGGGGGCTTTGAAGAGTCATTGCAGGATGATAAGAAGAGCAAGTGTTTATTAAATAGAAACATCTGCCCTATAAATAGGACAAAAGAGATTTTCTCTGATAATCTCCTACTGTAGGCAAGGCATCTAATTCAAGTATTCCTAGGTTGTTAAGGAAAGGGCAGAAGTTTCTCTTGAGCCCGAGGCTAAAGTTGCCTTTAGCTCAAAATGATTTGCATACCACAGAGGCACATCTCATCTCAGGGTGACTGTTCTGAACCGACATAATTACTTACAGGTCCAGGGAATTACAGGGCACACCTGGGGCCACACAGCAAGGTTACAATGAGGGGTGGTGGTGGTTTGCAGCATGCAGTGAGCTCAGGCCTAAGGTTCTCTTTTTGTTGGGGTCAAGGGGTCAAGGGTGGGGGTTTAAGGTTTCAGTACTCACTTTAGTGGTGAACTTAAAACAAGAGCAGAAATTTCAAGCATGGGAAGAGAAAAAAGCAAGTGTCTCAAAAGGTCAGTTATCAAAATCAACAAAGATTTCTAAATCGAAGGAGCGTGCACCCCACAACCTTCCTGGGGCTTGGCTCTTTAGTTTTGTGACAGCTACAGCTATTGTTGTCTGAGATGCTCCTTCTTTGAAGTGGATGACTCAGCAATAAAGCTTAAGGCAGGCACTTGCATTAAAAAAAGAAGAAAAGTTGTCAAGGCTCACACTACAGACCGCTTGTGACAAATAACCACAAACTTGGTGGTTTTAAAAAAAACAGAAATTTATTCTGTCACAGTTCTAGAGGACGGAAGTCTGAAATCAAGGTGTTTGCAGGGTCGTGCTCCCTCTGAAGGCTCTAAGAGAGAGCCCTTCCTTGGCCTCTTCCAGCTTCTGGTAAACAACATGACTCCAATCTCTGCCTCCGTGTCCACACAGCCTTCACCACTCCTCTCCTGACATGTGGGTAGTTATTGAGCTGAAGGTTAATTAAGACCCAGCAGACTCAGGAAAAGCTTTTTACCTCTCCCTTTAACTGTGTAAAAGAATTTATACAGGTGCCCTTTACCAGGAAGAGAGCTATTACCTTTTATATCTGAAAGACTCGGCTGCAAGGCAGGTCAAACATTTGTTTACCAAACATTTGCTCTGCTCTTCCTGTGAATTGTCTTCCTCCCCTTCGAAGCCCCAGACCCCGTCCCTCTCCTCAGTTCAGGAAGGTATATAAGCCTCAATTGCCTGACTGCCTGTGAGTCTCCACTTTTTATCAGGTTCCTGCTATGTATGAAACTAAATTTGTTTTTTTCCTGTTACTCTCTCTTGTCAATTTAATTCTTAGACCAGCCAAAGAACCTAGGGGGGGATAAAAGGGAAAAGTTTTCCATCTCTTCACTATCCTCTATGTTTCTCTTAGAAGGACGCTTGTCATTCGATTTAGGGCCCATCCAGGTAATCCATAATGATCTCTAAAGATCTTTCATTTAATTACATCTGCAATGAATCTTTTGCCAAATAAGGTCTCATTCATAGGACAAACATATCTTGGGGAACCATTATTCAACCTACTACAGACACTTTCTGCCCTATTATATCATCTTAAAAGGGAGGCACAGGCTTCCTCTTTTACTTTATTCATTCCCAAGGCAGAGAAGTTCAGACACAGATCCAGGCAAAAGCCAATGAGGAACTAGAGCATTCTGTGGGAGACAGGAATGCAGATCCTTAGTCTTTTCTTCCTCTTCTTGACTGCTCCAGACTTCTGAGGCCAGAAAAGCCCAAGGGTAAAATCCACAGAAAAGAACTCTAGTGCTGACAGGTGGAGATAGGAACTGCTTAGGCTTTAGAGGAGTGGCAGATTAGACAGAAATTTGAGCACCTCTTTGGCACTTTATCAACATTATCTCATCAATTCCCATAGCAGTACCTTATTTTGTAACTGAAAAAGCTATGGCTCAGAGTTTCAAGCTACTTGTCACACTTATTGGTGGAAACAGGATTTGAAACCAGGTCTGCCTGACTGCAAAGTCTCTATTTTTTCTGTCAGGCCCAGCAGGGAAATGAAATAGCATTCTCTGAAAAGTGGCTATACTCAGCAGGACTAAGAGAGAACTTCCTAACTAGAAGAGTTCTAAGACTGTAGGATAATCGTCTCCCCTTTTCCACAGACCCCGCAGACCGAGAAGACGTTTCCCAACTCTGTGACTCCAGCGTTCTTCTATTTTCCTTCGTGTATTAAACTACATTCTAGAGACATCCTTTAATTTAATCTACAACAATCTCTGCAGTAACTATTATCTCTGCATTACAGACTCTGCAGTAATATAAATGAGCAATTTTCCTAACCTTTCATAGCTACTGAAACTCAGGGCTTATATTGGGACATAAGATGGCTAGACCCCAAAGCCAATGATGCAGCTGAAACCTTGGGGTTATTGTTTACTCTCTCCTGTCAATACCACTCGCTTGGTATTCATTCTTTAGTCATATTGGAGATATATCATTCTCATCACTGACTAGTCTAAAAGTTTCTTGTAGGCAAGACTTATACCTCCTTCATTCTTCTGTCACTCAGATACAGAAGCTTATAGAGAAAAATATCATATATATATATAATGTACATAGGCTGAACATTTTCTTTCTGCTCCTCAGAGAAAATCTGCACCCTTCTCTCTTCTGCTCTGTACATCTAGGAATCTGGCCTTCAGCAAATAGGCTTCTTTGAGTTCTGATTACCGGCTGGGTTAGGTGAATAGAGAGAGAAGAGAGCAGCTTCACAGATGTGCGACCTATATTGTCACATGGGGTCCATGCTTAGAAGGGCCTTATACTTGGTTTAATGTTCTGCTGTCACTGTTTTGAAATCCTTAATGACTTTTGAACAAGGAGGCCCGCGTTTTCATTTTGCGTTGGGTCCCAAAATATGTAGCTAAACATAGAGGCGAGCTTGGAGTGCCAAGGTCACAGCTTCTGGACCCTCTCCGCAGAGCTCTCTTCCCTCGCTCCTTCATGTCTAGGGTTGATAAGAGAGCCTCTGCTGTTACTACTCCTGGGGTTTTCCTACATGATTCTCACACCTTTGTTAATAATCTCTCAGACTGACTTGAGTGTACTATCGCTCCCCTGCCAGACTCCCTGATAGTAAAGAGAGAAAATAGATTCTTTTATATATTCAATAAGTATTTACTGAGTACTCGCTATAAGTCAAGCACTGTTCCAGACACTGGATATACAGCAGAGAATATAAAGCACAAAACGAACAAGCAAACAAGACAGTTTTCCTGTTCTGTAGGAGTTTGTTTATATGCTGGAGGGGAAGAGGAAGTAGATATACATACATGTATACATATATACATACATACATACATGAATGATACATCAGATGGTGATAAGAGTTATCAAGAGAATAAAGCAGGGAGAAGGGCTGGCGTGTACTGGAGGAGTGCTATTTTAGATAGGGTGATCAGGTGGGGCCTCTCTGATGAGACCTGGGTAAAGAGAGGGGCAAAGCTGTGTAGCTCTCTGGGGGCAGAATATACAAGCAGAGAGAATAGCAAGTGCAAATCCCTTGGTCAGTAGCCTACTTGGCATGTTAGAGAAACACCAAGACAGCCCCATGGCTGCAGCTAGGGTGGCACACGCGGGCTGAGGGGCAGCCAAGGGCCCCTCTAAGATGTGTCATAGATTTTGGCTTTATATGCTGTGTGAGACAGGAAACCACTAGAAGGTTTTAAAGAGAAGAGTGACAGAAGCTCATTTCTTGTCTTTATTCGAGGCTCCCTCTGGCTGGTATGTGTTGAATGGGTGGTAGTAGGGCAAAAGTAGAAAGTGTGACACCGTATAGGATACTCATAATGGTCCAGGGGAGAGCTATAGCGCCTCAGCTTCATGTGGCAGCACTGGGAGTGAGAAGTGGTCAGATTCAGGATGTATTTTAAGGGCAACAGGTGTGATGATGAAAGATGTCAAAGCCTACTCCAAAGTGTTTGGCCTGTGGAATTGAATGAAAGGAACTGCAATTTACTAAGATGAGGAAGACTGAGAGAGGAGCAGTTCGAAGTTGGGAAGGAATCAATAGAGATGATAGTAATACTTGGGAATGAAAAAGACTTTGGTCAAATCAGGGAAGGCCTTGAATTCTAGATTCATGAATTTGGCCTATTTCTTATAAAATTATGAAAGATCTTGGAGAATGAGCCTATGATTTAGGAAGCTAAATCTACAGCATGAAGGATGAAATAAAACAGCAGAGAACAAAAGCCTCTTACATTCTAGACATCAATTAGGAGACTTTAGCAGGGATCTAGGTATGATAAGACATGTATCTAGTATGATAACATTGAGAATTTGAGAATCTAAATAAAGAATCAACAGAATTTGGTGACTGATTAGAATTTAGGGACAAGGAAATGGGAAAAGTCAAATAGAACTCCAAGGTTTGTGCCTATAGAAGTGGGAGAATGTCATGTTGATGGTAGGAAAGAGAAGTTATGAGGAGGAGCTACCTCCAGGGAGACGATGTTGAACACAACCATGTGGGCTTTCGAAGGGTGGTTCCCTAGCCTATTCACCCATGTGTAGCCCAAGCACATAATAGGAAGCCAGAAATATTTGTAAAATATTTATTTTTTGAATGATTGAATAAGTGAATTAGGTAATGGTGAAACATAAATGGAAGTGTTTTATTCTAATACTAGAATGGAGATGATATCTAAACTCTTACTGTAGATTTAGAAATAATACATGCATAGTAATAATTGAGGTCACTAAAACAGAAAAAAAATCTTTGAGGAAAATAAAAGAGAGAGGACAGAAACTCGAGGTCATCCGCTTGTAGGAGACAAACAACAGAAAGATCAATGAAAATAAGTGAAAGAAAACAAGAGGCAGTATCATAAATACCAAGAAAGGAGGAAGTTTGAAAAGAGGGAATTGTAACCCAAGCCAAATGTTGCAGAGAGAAAAAAAAAAATCCAGATTTAAGTTTTTTAAAAAATCAATGGTATGGCGATTCGAATTGTGAACTTTAAAAATTTCTGGAGAATGGGACAAGGAAAGATTCAGTATCATATCAGAGGAGACCCTTGCCTGTTCTGAGACCTTTGTGAATCCTTAGAATCATAAATTAAATTTTAGCAGATAATGCCTACCCACAAAGAATTACAAAGTCATGCTGAGAAGCAAGTACTGTTAGGCCATCGGCTGACCTCACCCCACTTGATCTATACTTTGTGCCTCAGCGAAACCTCTAAGGGCTACATGTCATGGGTAGTTGGGACCTCTCTCTGACAATTTAAACTATAATAATTGAATCCACAAATGGCAAAGTTCTTCTTTATAGCAAAGGAAACCACTCTGGAGCCTCATAATCAAGCTATAATGTGGTTGGGGTAAAGGCTTTCGTCACATGCTCCACAAATATACTTGTCAGTGGTTCTTCAACTTTAATGAGCTTCTCAAGCCCCTGCTGTAGATATTCTGAGGCAGTAGAGACCAGGATTCTGCTTTTTAAATAAGGAGCATAGGCGATTCTGATGCTGGTAGTTGTCAGAACTGTTATTTGTGATACAATCAGAACTTGCTACTAGTGTTTATTTTTTACAGACAATCTTTTCCATCTTGTCTCCAAGGGGTCCCTTTTCAGGCGAGGCAAATTTCATGTGCAGGGACTTCGGTCTGCGAAGGGAGTTGTGATCAGGGGTAAGGGATCAGATTACATTCTCACACATGAACGGGGTCCCACTCAGATCATCTTGTGCCTTCCCAACAAAAGCAGTATTCTCAGGCCTCCTCTTTACTGACACTGGGCTCCATGGCGGGGGAGGGGAGTAGGTTGTGGGGCACCCTCTCCAACTCTTGGACAATATTTCTATCCAACAGCAGGTCCTGGGCAATCAAAAGGTCCACAGATGGGATGTTGAGCTCCTTCTTGCTGGCAACATTTTTTGTCTTCTGCTGGATGTGGGTTTCTGTCCTTTCTTTGTTAGCCAGAAGAAAAGCTTCCTTTTGCTGGCAGGTGAGATCACCAGTTTTGCTTGAGCTAATCATGCCCTTTTCAATGTCATCAGAGCTCTCTGTGGAGGGGAAAGGGTCCATTATGATACCACACCAGATCTGAGGCCCAAACTGCTAGCCTTTGTGAGAAAGACGGGCAATGAACTCCACAGGCACAATTTCCACATGACCAGCCTTCAGACAGGAAACAAAAACATCCTTCTTTTCTGAAGAAGCCAAAGTCAGGTTTACCCACATGAACTTGAGCTTTGTGTCTGTACTCCACTTTACATTGCCTATATTTTTTATCTTCTCGTGTTTGATAAAGTTGGTTCCTGGCTGAAGGTGAGTCCCATCAGGCAAATTCTCATCCACAAATGCAGCACTGACAGTTGGCATAACTGGGGCACAGGGCTGCGAAGGAGCAGCAGGACGTGAGACAGCAGGCTCTGGGGCTGGCCTAAAGGAGACCTGGGGCTCGGGAGTGCATGCATCGATTCCACGGGTGAATCTTCCTGTAGAGTTTAAGCTGCTTTTTAAGTTCCTTTACCTTTGCTTTACGCTGTTTCTTCTCAGCTTGCAGCCTTTGCTTTTCTGCTTTAAGAAAGTTCTTGTCAACCTGTTTCTGGAGCCTGGCTTGTTCCAGAGCAGCAGGAAGACAAGGAGTCAAGAATCTTGAGTGAGGGAGTGGTTCAGAGGAACCCACAACAGGTCTGCACAACTTCAGCAGTACACGGTTGGTGTCGTGGGCGTATGGCCCTGATTCCCAGTCTTCACAGATATTGTAAGATTGACACAGGCTGCAAGCAATATGTCAGCTGAATTGGTTTTCTGGCAAAAACAGTGTTTCCTCTGAAATAGTTCACGGAGACTTCATCAACAGCATGGTAGCTTTCCTGGACTTGCATTTGCAGCTGGTTTCCCTGCTTAACTGCCCTCTTAAGTGCTTCTTCCTACTCTCCTTGACTGTTGATGAATACCTCTTCATTTTCCTCATTCCGACATTTTATTTGAATAGTGTTCAGATCAAACAAAACATTACCATAGCTTTGACATCAACCCAAGTTGCATTTTCTGGATTGGAAACCAGAGAGCTTTGAGTTTCATTTTTAAAAGTCACATTTAGAGTAACCTGTGGTTCCCTGCTTTGGGGCAGCTTCTCACTCCTGGGGAGCGAGCGCCTGCTGGAGTTCAGTGCAGGGAGGTTCGCTGCCAGCTCTTCTGCTATCCGTGCAGGCTTCATCTCCATATATGTTTCTTTATTAGGAAAACCACTCATAACATTTTATATAAGCTTCCATATCTTTTTCTATGCATATACCTGTAATTATTTTACATCTATGAATAATATGCATACTACAATGAATTTATGTTAATATAATTTGTCTAGCTCTCAAAGGTTCAGAGATTGCCCCCACTTTCACAGCCTATATTGCACTAATTATGTGGCAGGTATATGTTCTAATGCCAATTCCTCTCCCCCGATATCTTAACATGACCTCAGTTTATGATGCAGCCTTAGCACCTACTATTTGTGCCTATTCCAAATATATTCTCATTAGATGCTTATCAGCCTAAGACCTTCCTGTTTTCAGACCTCATCTTTCAAATAACCACAATTCCAATGAGAATTTTTAATCTATAAAATTGCATAAATAAAGGTTTTAAAGAATCTGAACAGTAAATGGAGCCCATGTGGCTCAGACACTTGTCCAAACCAGATAGCTGCCCACTCCAGCGAACTCCATTTGCTCTGATTTCAGGATCTCAAGACAACTATTTAGCATGCCTATGTGGAACAAATGTACTAATTATAACACTAGTATTTCTGTTTGCACAAATTTTATATTTTTTCTTATAAGTGAATGCATCGTAACTTATACATTCATCTCCTATTTTTAATAAATTGAACCTAAGACATTGGTCATCTCTTATTGAGAAAGGAGAGGAGGGATCTGAAAAAATGTAAAGGAAAGGGCCTGCAGAAATAACCAACTCAGCTGGTTAAAACTGCTCTCTCTCCCCATGCTTCCCAGTGCTCTCCAGCTAACATGCTTTCCCATAGCTACCACCCCCACCTCAAGGAGTCTTCAGCTCACATTTGTTGATTCATAGCTTGTTATCCAACTAATGTTCTTATATCTGTTGCTGTGTAGGAATAACAAGACTGTGTAAAACTACTTGTTATGTTACAATTAGAGCTTAACCTTTGGATAGAAATCTGCTGAGCCATTGCTGGCATCAATAAGTGCTACTTTCTTTCCGCTTATAGCCTCAGTGTCCCGTCTCTCCGAGAACGTTATCAACAGTGTTGATAGCGCCAAGGTCGTGGGTTCTACAAGGCAAAATGACCTGTAAATAGATAAGACCAGTAGTCTGGAAATTCCTCCCCTTTTGCAGCCCCCCACCCAAAGCTCCCCCTCCCCATCCTAAGTAAAGAGGCACATTTCGAAACCTCAGACGAAGGAATCACGTGCCCCTTGCATAGACACTGCAAAAATATATAAACTGTAATGAATCCAACTAGAGCGAGCACGTGCATGGAGTTGTTAACCCCATGCACTCCGTCGGCCTAATGAATTCTCCTTCCTCTAACGAAGTCATCTGAGAGTCGGAATTCCTCCATTGAGTGTCACTTCCCGCAAGATTATTAGCTGACAATCAACTTCCTGTATCATCAAAGCTGAGGACCACAGGGACATAACCAAAGCAATTTCATCATTGATAGTAGCCTTATCTGGGCTCCTAGCCACCAGGTTCCTTAAAATACATTGTGTCACTCTACAGCAATTCCTGCTGTGTTCCACTCCCAGTGAAAAAAGTTTTGCCTCATCATTGTATTATGTAATATCTTGGTCCTTACATATCATTCAAGAAGACCAACAAATTTTAAGTAACTTTTTAGTAGTATGATTTTCTTATATGAAATAAAGCATGAAATTCTAAAGCTTTTGGATTAAACTTTGTAGATAGAGCAACTTTAAAACCATTCCTCTTTTCTTTCTTCTGCTAACACCTACTCACTTTAAGAATCAGCTCCAGTTTCACCTCAACCAGACTTCTCTGATGCACCTCTCCCCAAGGTATGTGCTTCCTTCTTTGAACTCCTAAATACCCTGTGTTTATTGCTGCACTTATCGCATTGTATTATAATTTCATGCTTATGCTTTGACTTCCCTCCTACTGAGATCATTGAGAGCAGAGATTTTTCTTTGTAATCTCTAATGCCTAGCAAAATTCCTTTTACAGGTGTTTCTTTATAAATGAACAGATAATAATGGATGTCTAAAGCACTAGTCAAACTTATAGGTCAAAGATAGCTGTTTTACTTTAGATGTATTTACATATTAAATATGTATGCTTTCATATTTGATTGCACAAACCTGCCCATCTGACAACATAATTACAATTATGACAATAATAATAGGTAACAGTTATTGGGCTTGTATAATGACAACTAACTATATACACGTTAGCTCATTTAATTTTCAAAAACAATGCTTCAAAGTAACTGTTATTATTTCAAACTTTCAAATAAAGAAACTGATTCCAAACCCATACTTATGTCATATTGCTTTTACCGCCTGGTTCACCAAGCCACAGACAAGTATATCATACTTGTCACATATGGCACCCAGCCCCTCAGATCAAAGGTAGCCCCAAAGCCCAGGTACACTGGGGTGGTCTGCAGCTGTCTGCATATTTTCTTCAAGCTCTCCCTCCTCTCAGTGACAATACACTTCTACATTTGTGAGAGTTCTCTTTATTTAGCCTCACAAAATCCTATGATTTAAGAAATTAGGCTATGAAGGAGAGAAGAGAAAAATGACCATTACTAGAAGTAAAAATAAGATGAAAGATTTTATTTTTGTTTTTAATGATAGATTTCAGCAGGTTTATATGTTTTGCAAAAAGAAAGAGTATAGAAAGAAAAGTCAAAGATAGAGGACAGAGAATAAACACTTGATAGTATGAGGTTGAATTAGGACTAAGAAGGGGAAAGAAGGTAGATGTGTTAGACACAGGTGGACAGACTGATTTTAGATGATGAGAGGAAGAATTCCCCCTTTATTGAAACAGGCTGGAACAAAGAGCTCATGGGTGGAAATGCAGGTACTTACTTGTGTAAGATTGCTAGAGGCAAGATGAAAGAATTCCCATATTATGACTTCTACTTTCTCTCTGTAGTAGGAGGTGGGGCCATATGCTCAAGAACAAGGGAAACTATAAAGGAAATATGAAGTGAGTTGAGACAGTCCTTGTTGAAGGGAGAAAGCAAATTGACTAAAGAAACATAATAGCATGGCTAGGCGGAGTTGAAGATCCATCTGAGGTTGAGACTTATGAATGAATGCTTAAAGGCACCAAACTTTTCTGCCGATTGGTTTTCTCCACCAGAGCTCAGCTAGTGGAGTGGAGACACAAACAAAACAGAGAGTTGGATCCATCTAGGTATTTTGTCAACAGGATTAAATGGTAATTGTGATGCTATTTAGGAGTGGTTTCAGTCAGTCCACTGTGAGGCAAGGTGGTCCTGTTGAAGCTCCAGCAACTCAATGATGTCAGTTCAGTCCTTTTCAAAGCAAATCCTTACAATGCAAAGAGGTTAGTTTAGAAAAGTGTCAACATAAAATAGAACCATAGCAACTTTTCACCAGATTAAACATTGCAGATCTTAAGATTTAGCTACCTCAGCAGTTTAACTTTAATGGGAAAATGTGTGCTTTCATTTATCTATGTTATGTAAAATCTTAAACTATCTTACTTACCACCACATCTCTAGTGCCTAGCACAATTCCTAATACATGTTAAATGTACGAAAGTGTTTAGGGAATGAATATTACAATAGTAAGAGTTGTTGCAATAATAATGTATTCTTGGAAACCATGGTCTTGGGTAAGATGACTCAACATCACAAGGATATTAGTTCTTCCTAAACTAACTTAAAAAATTAACACAATCTCAATAAATACCAACAAAAGTTTTATGAAATTATATAAGTTTTTACTAAAGGTCATATGGAAAAACAAACATGCAAGAATAATTAGGAAAACATTAAAATAAACAAAAACAAAGGGGGTTAGCCCAAGCAAACATTAAAATATATTATAAAGCCTCTATAATTAAAACAGTGTGGTAGTGGAACATAGATAGATAGACCAATGGAACAGAATAGACCCAGTACATATGGAAATTATTGTATGATAAAGATGGCATCTCGAATCATTTTGGACAAAGATGGACTTTTGTAATAAATAATGCTGTGACAACTGCTTGACCATTTGGAAAAAAAATGAAATTATATCTATGACAAATTCAAGAGTAAACTTCAAATGCATTAAGAATCTAAAAGTAAAAAAGGAAGTTATACAAACATTAAAATAAAACATGGATAAATTATTTCACATTGGCACAGGGAAAAGCTTTGAAATTACCAAAATGAGTAAATTATCAAAATCTACAGAAATAAAATTAAAGATTTATAAATGTGACTATGCAAAAATACAAAACTTTGCATGGCCAAAAATCACCATAAACCAAGCCAAAAGATACCTCCAAACCATGAAAAAATTTTGCAATGTACATTACAGGTAAAGACCTAATATCCCTAATATATAACAAACTCTTAAAATATGAGAACAAATGACCAAAAACCTGGTAGAAAAAACGACATGAACATATAATTAACAAACAAGATATAATAATGGCTATTAAATATAAGAATAGATGTTCAAACTCACTTATAGATGTATATAAGTTAAAGCAATACTGAGATGACAATTTTCACCTAACAGATTGGCATACATTCTGTTGGCCAAGGTTTCAGAAAAGCAAGCATCCTCTTATTTGGTGGTGAAAATACAAACTGTTGTACCCTTTTGGAGGAAAATTTGGCAAACAAATTAGTATATCAAAAGTATATATTTGCTTAATTTTTGACCCAGCAATCCCTCTTCTAGAAATTTTACCCTAAAGATACAACCTCCAAC
This sequence comes from Eidolon dupreanum, assembly GCA_028627145.1. Lineage (NCBI taxonomy): Eukaryota > Metazoa > Chordata > Mammalia > Chiroptera > Pteropodidae > Eidolon > Eidolon dupreanum. The sequence goes on along the minus strand of CM053503.1, from coordinate 21,912,651 downwards.
AATATGAAAATACCTATGGACATTGCAGTATTATTTGTAATTGCAAAATATTAAAAACAACCTAAATGCTCATACATTGGAAACTGTACAATAAACTGGTAATTCAGAAGATGCTGTAAGAAATAATCATCTCTATAAACCGCTGTGGATATAGTTTTAAGATAAAAAAGAAAAATATGAAAGAGTTTGAAACCTATATAATTTTAATAACCAATAAATTAACCAGCCCTAATAATTTAATTTTAAAAAAGGAAGAAAAAATTAAAGAGTATTTAGTATGATTGGTTATATACGGGGATGCATAAGACTAAAGTGTAAAGAAAGGGGGAATTGGAGCAAGGTAGGAGGGATGGGAGGGGAAGTGAGACACTTCTCTGTGTTCTGAATTTTAGAACCATAGTAGCATTTCATCGATTCAGAAAATATATATAATTTAAATCAACCAGGATGGGAAGAGAGGACAAACTAAAACTGGAATAACAACAATAATAAATGAACTTAAATGTATTACAAATGAATGTCATAACCACTCCAAAAGGGTTGGAAAAGAATAAATAAATAAATAAATGAGGGAGGATTACTAAGGGTAACTGGGAAACTTTCAGGGTAATAGATTATCTTGATTGTGATGATGGTTTCATGTATATACACATATGTCAGAATGTATGTACACTTTAAATTGTACACTTTAAATATGTACAATTTATTACATGTTAATTGTATCTCAGCAATGCTATTAAAATAAACACTGCTACAACAGATATAGTCGGCAAAAGTCAGAGCATGGAAACTCTACAGGACACCAATCTGGTGACACTTATAGCTGAAAAGATAATTTTCTAATGAGATTAGAGCCTAACTAAAGGTTAGTTTGAATTCTTAAAAGAAATAACCTTGCAACATTTGCATGCACAAAATTTTACAGAAATTGGAAATAGAAAGCCTTTTTAAGAAAGGTAACATTAACTGAGTGCTTAACGCATGCCAGGTTATTTCATAATTATATGATATTAGGTATGATTATAGGTTCTTTCAATGGCCGGACACAGTGCAGTAACACTTGGATGAAAGGCAGAACTTTTTGTTACAGCTCCAAACTAGAAGACTGTGAGGCAAGGCCACACAGGAGTTTGCACCTGGGGACAGTGTCAGCAAGCTGGAGCTATAAGAGCAGTTTTATGGCAAGCAAGGTGGCGTTAGCTAGGTTTTGTGACTTCCTAAGGATTGGATATTTTGATTAATTCTGCTGGCCCAGAGGTTGGAGAGGCCCTCCCTGAGTGTTAGGTCTCTGGAGGCCTCTGGCAGTTGGGTATTAGATACTGTAACCAAGGGGTATTAGAGCTTGAAAAGGAAAGTAGTCGGGGTGCAGTCTGAGCAAACTGCCTGCAAGGGGAATGGAGGAGAGCTTTTAGCCCTGACCTCAAAGCTAGATCAAGAGAGCACTTGTCAAATATTCTATTAGGCGGATATTGTCAAACTACGTTAACTCTATTAACATGTGGTACTTATAACACATCTATAACTAGCATTGTTATTTCCATAAGGTTACTTGCCTGGTTAGTGGCAAAATGAAGATTTAAAACCACACAATTTTGCTCCAGAAACCAAATACCTTAACCACTATTAGTTCACCAGATTAAAGCAAGGAAAGAAGTAAAAATAAGTTATCCCCTAGGCCGTCAAATCCTAGTGTCAACAAGAGGTATAGCGTGGAGAGCAGAATGGATCAAAAGGTAAATTGTAATTTTCTTAAGAGTATCAGAATTTCTCTACGTGATTGAGAGGAAAAGTCCTAGAGATTAAAGATGAAGCTTATTGCTTTACTTAGCTTATTGTTTATTTGGAAAGGCTTGGTAAATTCTCTGTTTTGGAGCATGGGCATTTAAAGTCATTCTCCTGGTGGAGCTATTTGCATTTCCATCATCCATGCTGTAGGATGATCCACTGACACTGAAATTCGATTTCACACAACACAGGTCCCCTACTGTTTAGGGCTACTTGGGGAAAAACAAAATTTAAGACTGCCCTTGATTTCAAGGTATTTAAGGAGAATACACACACAAAACACACATGAAAATTAATGGTATAAATAGTAAGTGAAGCAATAATTCAGAGAAGGAAATGTTTAAATGTATCAAAGCAGCTTTACGTACAGCTCATTCCTCTTTGGGACTCATAGAACTGATACTTGTGTGGCACTTAATATTATTCTATCTTGCATTGTAGTAATTCATGTACTTACTTAAATTTTAACACCACATAGTGAAATCTTCCACCAGGACAGTTACTACAAACTTTCTAATTAGAGATCTTATAGTATCTAGCATAGCGACTTATTATTATTATTATTATTTTCTTAAGTCCTCCAAAGTGCTTCTTGACTAGAGCTGAGCCTTCAATGACAGACTGGTTTGAAAAAGGAAGAGAAGATGCAGCATTATTTTCAATAGCTGAGATATGGAGGCAACTTAGGTGTCCATCACGGATAAATGGATAAAAAAGAGGTGGTACATATATATATAATGGAATATTACACAGCCATAAAAAAGAATGAAATCTTGTCATCTGCAACAACATGAATGGACCTAGAGGGTATTTGGTTGAGTGGAGTAAGTCAGACAGAGAAAGACAAATGCCATATGATTTCATTTACATGTGGAATCTAGAGAACAAGATAAACAAACAAACAAAATAGAAACAAGCTCACAGATACAGAGAACATTTTGATGGTTGCCAGATTTGGGAGGAGGAGGGTAATAGATGCAGGAGGGAAGGAATTAAGTGATGCAAATTGGTAGTTACAAAATAGTTGTAAGGATGTAGAGTATAGCACGGGGAATATAGTCAGTAGTATCATAATAACTATCTATGGTGTCAGATGGGAACTGGATTTATCAGGGTGATCACTTCATAAGTTAAATAAATGTCTAATCATTGTGTTGTACAACTGAAAGTAATATAATATTGTGTGTCAAATATAATTGAAAAAAATAAAAATAAAAAAGTTTTTAAAAAAAGGAAGAGAGGAAAGGAATAAGCTAGGAGAACAACCTTATCAAAAGTGGAAAGAAAAGACAAGCAATTTCAGACCAGGTAGTAGACCAGCAGAGTTCACCCAGGAGAGATAAAATGAGATAGAAAGGCATTCATACTGCAAAGACTAAGCTATGAAATTTGAACTTTCTTGTATAGTCTGGTGGCTTCCAATAACTCAGGCTAGGGAGAATTTGCATCTTTTGGGAAGGTTGTTGAAATCCCGGCCCAGAGAAGATCAGATTGATAGTAGGGCATTGAGTAACCTTGAGTATTTTGAAAACGCTTCCTGGATGATTTGTACACCCAGTTGTTGCTTTTGGCAATGGAGACTTTGAAAAAAAAAGTGTAACGACAACTACAGAAATGACAGAAATGGAACTGTTAAAGTGTTCATCCAAAGTGAAAAAGCGTGATCTGAAATATGCTTCACACTTCAAAGTGTACAGTAGCCAATTTAGAACGCCTGGTTCTAGTTACAGTCTATTGTCAAGAGGATTTATTTCTTCGGTCAGGACACTTTCAAATATTTTTATTTTGTTTATGTAAAATGAAATATTCTATGAATATTTTAAAATAAAAATAAAATTTTTAAATGAGAAAAATACTATATTCTTGTCATAAAAAATTTGGAAAATACTGTCATGTGGGGACTTCAAATATCACTTCAAATCCCACAATACAGAAATATCCATCATAATATGCTCACGTAATTCTTTCCTTTGCTTTCCCTCTCCTATTTCCATTTAAAAATGGTATCCATTTGGATATATAACAATGTATATACAAATATACATGCAGTAAAACAAATTTGCTTATGATACCATTGGCAATTGATTCCCATCCTCCACTGAGCCACCATTTTTATTTTATTAACCTCGCAAAAGTGTGTCCCTTATATTAAATTATTTAATTTCTGACTCTGCTCATAGCATTATGATGGACTTTTACCATACATACTTGTTTTATCTTAACTATGTCAGTGCAACTTGGCCCTCCCTACAGAGTTTATGTAGTGCAAGCCATGCTGACATGGAAAGTATGCTTCTCTTCCTCACTCCATAATTTGTGCTGTCATCTGGCATCAGAACAATGCTCTAATGGTCCCAAGTTTCACAATGTCTTTGAAATCTGCTTCTGCCTCTTCCTGAAACCCCTTTCACCTGCAAAAGCTCAAAGCAAGGTGACAAGGTAGGCAAGTTATGGAAGAGACACCATGCTTTTCTCACTATCCCTTCTTCCTTCTCCCCACCCACTCCGCTTTCTCCCAGTGCCGTGCACATACCAGCTCTCCAGTGTTCTTTCCCAGTGCAAACCAATTCAGATACATGGATGTGGACTCATGCATTCATCAGACACATCTGAACATGAACCCTAGTTTAGCTCAGCCAAAGATTCCACACTACTTCAGCCTAGTTAATAAGAGCATTCCCTAGAAGATGAACAAGAAGAAGATGGCCTTCATGACTATTAACTTATTGCCCCTGAGTCATTTGTTTTTCATAGCCAACTTTTAAAAACATGACTCATTATTCAAGAGGAGTTTTCAGGATATAGAAAATCATTCCTCAATTTATTTGGCAGTAACAATGGCTGTTATGGTTTTTATGCAACTTTGCTTCTGTTATGAATTATTGTTGACACAGCATTTCAAACACATTACTTCGTTGCAAATGTTGAAAATTACTTCATTGCAACTTTGCTTCTGTTATGAATTATTGTTGACACAGTGTTTCAAACAAATTACTTCGTTGCAAATGTTGAAATGTTTAAATGATCATCAGCCACAACAAGAAATCAATCTGCTCTGTGCTGTGAGGAATGCAGCTTGAGAACTGCACCTCGTGTCACCAGGCAAAAAGAGGAAACAGAAAGAAAATACAGTCCTGCTAATGGAAACACCAGGGAGCAAGCTGTACCCTAGGTTGCAGAACCCACCTGAGAATGGAGAACCGCCTTGATTCTTGAATTTGAGGTCCTGAATTTACTAAACTGAGTAAAAGGTTACCCTCTAAAGTTTTATATTATGACTTCCTATTCTTCAGGCTCTAACTTTGACTTGTCTGTCACTCAGTTAGTTGAGGTACATCAAAATGATTCTTTCGAAAATAATTCATAAAAGTTTCATTTTCTAAGTCCTTGAAAATGTGTTACCTTAACTCACAAACTAAAAATAACTCACTATAAAACGCCATGGTCACAACCTTTTCCCTCGAAAAAATCTGTGGCTGATTCTCCATTGGTAAAATCAATTTGATTTTAATACTTTGTATGTATCATTTTCCATATGGCCCCTACTGGAATGCTCAACAGTGTTTTTTGTTTGGTTGGTTGGTTTTGTTTTCGTTATTACTGTTTCTTGTTTGTACTAATTCAGTACCTACTATTTTCTTAATAACTGGACTGTAATTACCCCTACAGAGAGACTCATCTTTGTTGAGAGAAGGCTTTGATGATGAGCCTGAAAGGTGACGGTTTAGCCTCCAGGGCCAGAGAACTGATGGATCTAAGCTTGAGAGAATTCTGCCTAAAAGAATGTGCTGGCTGCTGAGAATGGAGAGGAAAGAAGTTCCCAGAGTTTAGGTGTTGGTAGCAGCAGAGAAAGGGAGACTCAAGAGGTGTAAAAAGTCAGCTAGGAAACCAATGAAAAAATAGTCATTAAAAACTGCCCTTTAAATTAAAAAAAAAAAAGTTTGCTGAAAGGATTCTTAGGGAAGTAGTGATTGACACACTTATTTTACTTGTCGATGTAAGAAATATCCAAAGCTAGAGATAATATTTATAAGAGTTTGTATGAGTCAAACTGATGACATCTGCTAGGGAGCAAGTTCTCAAATGCATCAGAGAATAACAGTTTTACAGCTTCTTTCATGTATTTGAAATTAACGAGGCAACATAGGGAAGACTACATAAAGGGGGGAAGAAGCAATAATGGGATGGGATTACATGGTAATGAGATTATGTGCTCTCCTGAGGGCCTGAAAAGGGGCACTTCGTAGGTGTGTTAACCTAGATACACAGAAACAATGGACAGGGTTTATTTAAGGAAAAGATATATATTTTACTAAAGAATTTAGCCTGGGGTGTGACTATCCACCATGACATAGTTAGTAATTTCACCTCACAGACCACTCTGTGAGGTTACTTTACATAGAACCCCCTTTTACATCCACATCTCTGTCCATATCTACATTTATTTTTTACCAAACCATTTGAAAGTAAGTTGCAGACACCATGACACCTCATCACAGTATGTATGTTCCTTAAAGATTAGGACATCCTTCTGCACATCCACAATCTTATTTTCATACTCAAGAAATTCCAAAAATATACAATACCATCTAATATATAGTCCTTGTTTATTTAAATTTCTCCAAATGTTCTCCCCAAAATATCTCTGCAGATATCTCCACAACATGCACACAAGCCCCATTTAGTATCGAATTAAAGATCACATGTTGTTTTGGATTGTCATGTCTATTTAATTACCTTTAATATAGAGTACTTCCTTCATGTCTTTTTTGGGGGTAGGTTTTTTAAGGGTGCATATCTATTAAATAACTACATTTAAAAAAATTATTTAGGCCAGTTGTCTTGTAGAATGCCCCACAATCTGGATTTACCAGATTCAGCAATGGCTACATAATTTGTGAGGCCCAGTGAAAAAAGGAAATGCAGGACCCTTTGTTCTCAGATTAGTAAGAATTTCAAGACAGTGAAAACAAATCATTAAACCAAGCATGGATCCCTTCTAAGGGTGAGTATTTGACTGCATATGGCATGTGCCCATGAGGCAGGCCTACCAGATGTTATCCTCATTATTTGATTCAGGTTAAACATTTTTGCCAAAACTACCACATAGTTTATGTGTACCTCTCATCATATCAATTCAGGAGAAACACTCAGATTTGTCTATTTAGCTCAAGAAAGTTTTCTTGATTGTGTTTTCTTCAACGTTTCAATTCTAATTAGTTCAATTTCACCTTTAGGAACTACATATCATTCTTAGGTTGCATTCTAAAGTCTTTTGTGTCTCTCACCTTTACCTCCCTTCTCATTTATCTTCTCCCTATATTTTTTGAAGGGCCTCATCAATTTGTCCTTCAAATTCCTGGTTCAATTATTAAGTGTTGATTTCTGCCCTTTACAACTAGCTTCCAATAGAAATGTCAATTCTACTATTAAAATTTTAGTTTTCTATCAGTCCTTTTTTATTCTATCCATTTCTCTTTTCATCTCATGCATTTTCTTTTCAACCTGTTTTTCTTTATAAACTTTCTTCTCTTAGTTAATAGGAAATATGTTTTCTCATATTCCATAGGAGATGCTAAAACATTTTCAGTCATTTTTTTTTGTTGGTTCCTGAAATTAGTTGTTTTTTGAAATCTGAGATTTCAAGATGATGTCCTCTTCCCCTCATTCTGCAATATTTGTCAAAGACTCCATGTTGTACTGGTTCTTATTTCTGATCATTGATCTTTAAATTGAAAGAGCTAGGATACAGTGTGTGTTTCTCAACACAGAGAGTATTCAAATTTTTCTTGGCACCACTCCCTCAGAACTCCTTTCTCAGACTACAGCTGTCTGAAAGATTGATAGGCACAGTTTATACTCACTTTCTTGTATCCAGGAGTTGCTCATCCAGTATACTCAACTAAAGTGAAATAGGATCTTTTCCTAGTAATGTTTTTTGGAGTTTTGGCCCTAGTTTATATCAAAATATTAATTTCTAGACATTTTCTAAGAATCAACTGCCTAAAATTTGTCTTCTTGTTGTCTTCATTTTAAAATATCAGTAGCAGCCAGATTCATCACATATTTATTAAACATTTTTCATTTATTCATTATTATGTACCATTCAGGTTTAAGTCCTTTCTTATAACCTGAAAGAAGATTGGGGATGTTTAATATAGGAATATTTTACATCCATAGTCAAGGTTAAACACCACTAAGAAAGAATCGTGTTTTGTAATTGTTTTTTGTTTTGTTTTGTTTTGTTTTTGGCACTTGTACTTCTTTCTGCAAAATGAAAAGAAGATAGTAAGATATTAAGTAAATAAAATTTGGAGGTAAAGACAGGGTAAAGATGTTTATCGGCAGGATGAAAAAGTTTGTCACGTTTAGAAAAAGGTTAAATTAACCACCAAATCAGTATTCAACTTGTACAGAAACCTCTCTTACTAACTTCTACTTCTCCTGCTGTAGTTAACCCATTCCTGACTCACATCTCACCCTTACACCATGGTCTGGAAGCCAAGATATGCTAATGGCCTTCCAATCACTGATTAATGGCAGCCCTTCTTTTGTGTACTCAATGTACAAGACACCAGCAGTCTGGAAACTACTATAGTTTCCACTAGGGATGGCAGCTTATATAAAAGGCAGGCAAGTGAGAAAAAGAGAGGATAGGAAGACTACAGACCTATGTTGTAAGTGTTCAAAACAAGCTCCATAGGCATCAAACACAAGCCCAGGGTCTCTGAAGAACGTCCATCTTTTCTTTGCTTCTGCAGCAATTTGAACTTAATATTCTGATACCTAACAAGCTAATGGTAAGCTTAATTATCAAAATAACCTATATGCAATAATGGAGGCAAAGAATAGAAAATAAAAGGAAAATTAATTATAGAAGTAAATATACAGAAGAGTATTTGGATAGTAGTCTAAAATACTACCCAACACATTTTTCCTCTGAGAACTTCTTGTTTAACCTAATAAATGTTCCACCACTAGATTTATTCCAAAAGTCTAAGGCTTATTGTTCAAGGGAGGAGAAAACAAAAATATTGAAATAATCAAAGAGTAAAATTTGTGGCTTTTGGAAGTCTTGAGTAGACAGAGACCATAGTCCTCAAAGCCATTAAAATGTAAGATCTTATCTATCTGAGAGAGAAAATATTTTCAAGATATTCAAAGCTTGGCTTGGAAAACTGAGAGACACAGATTGAAATAAAAGGCCATAAAGTATACTCAAGAGCAATAAGTTAGAATAAGGATGTATAATAAGGTTGAATGAGTTTCTACCCAAACAAGTAAAAAGTTTGCAGTGTTGACAAGGAAATACATAGTGGGTTGATGCAAGGGCCAACACCACCCTTCCTTTAGGAGATGAGTTGCCTACTTGATGGGTGGGGTGGAGTGTGGAAATATTTTGTAATAAAAACTCAAGGTAGGTCTAGAATTACCACAGCAGAGTAGATTATGTTTAAACTTTCCAGAATGTAGCCATGAATTTGCAAGCCTTGAGAAGGAATTCTGTGTCTCCCACACACACCTGAGTGTAGAGTAGCAATAACTGAGGAAGATGTTTGGGGAGATGAATCCAAGGGTAGGTTAACTGATTGATGCACACTAGTTCAGAGTATCTTTGAGTCACCACTCTCATACCCCAGGGCTCAGAAACAACTGAGAATGAGCCAAAGGACTCAATAGAATCCAAATCTGGAATGAGAGGTTGCCAAGAATATAAAAAACAACTGGCCACCTATCAAAAATGTGTTTTTGTTTCCATACTGAGAGGTGACATCCCAGCTGTAGCCTACATCTCCCAGCTTCTTTAGCATGGGTACGACAATATGTATAGTTATTGCCAATGCAATGTGAACAGAAGTGATTAAGAAGCAGGAGTGCTTTCCCCATACTCTTCCCCTTCTGACTGAAAGAAAAGACTCCAAAGCCATGGTTCCTATGTACAGTTTCACAACCACAGTAAATTCACAAGGCGTACCTAGGATATATTAAATGTTGATAGGAAACAGTTATATCAACAAAAAACACCATAATGAACTAAAAGTGGTCTTTGGGATACTGTAGTCTTTCCTTACCTGCAGGGGATACTTCCTAAAGCCCCTAGTGGATAGTCAAAACTACAGATAGTATCAAACTCTATATATACTATGTTTTTTCCTATACATCTAAGAGATTAATAACAATAATAATAAAATAGAACAATTATAACAATATACTGTAATAAAAGTCATGTGAATGTGGCCACTTGTTTCAGAGGATCCCTTGCTGTATAGCTTCAATGCTTTCTGACATGACACGTTGCCATCAGTCAAACACATTTTCTGTTCATGTCTTCCATTCACAAATTTAATGCCTTTTCCATCTTAACTACGCATTTATCGTGCATCGTGACTGTAACTTTTGAATCCAAGGTACAACAGCAAAACTAGTACAAATTTTTTTTTCCTTTCTACACAATTTTATGGATTGAAAATTTATTCTTACCATAGATCTTAGCAACCTCAGTGTAAGATTTTTTTTTCTTTCCTTATTAAATTTCCTTATGAGCTTCCATCTTTTCACTTAAAAGAAACAATTTACTGCTTTTCTTTGGGAAAGTCGAATTGCTGGCAGCACTACTCTTGTGCTTTGGAGCCATTTTTAAGTAAAATAAGGATTACTTGAATATAAGCACTGTGATACTGTGACAGTCAATCCAATAAACAAGATGGCTACTTAATGACTAATGGGTAGGGAGGCTATACAGCATGTAAACTCTGGAAAAAGGGCTGATTCATATCCCAGGTTGGACAAGGCAGGAAAGCATGAAATTTCCTCACAATATTCAGAATTGCACACAATTTAAAATTATGAATTGTTTATTTCTGGAATTTTCTATTTAATATTTTGGGAATGCAATTGACTAAGGTAACTGAAACCATGGAAAATGAAACTGCAAATAAAAGAGTATTACTGTATTATTAATTTCTGAGCAAAACATAGTAGTGTCCAGGACACTGAACAAATTGCTACTATTAAATTGTTTGGCCCTAACTTCTTAATAAAAAGAACTGTTAGCTATTTCCTTTGTCCTGTATCCCTAAGAATATATTATTGAGATTCTAAGGATACTATGAATCAAGGAAGTTTGGGAACCTCTGCCTTACAGAATGTTGAAACCACAGGATGAAAGGAGGCTGGGTTCCAAAATTACTACATGCAGGAAAGCCATCTATCACTTAAGACTCCAACACCGAACTGATATATGAGCCAGAAATAAACTTCTATTGCATTAACCCACTGAACTTTTGGAGTTTATTTGTCATAATAGCTAGTGAGGACTTATAAGAATTTTAATATCATAACTTGTGGCCCAACATTTAGATTTTGTAGCTTGAGCTCTGAACTGCTTACAAGATATGATTTGCTCTTTTGGGCTCCATAACTACCTGCAGGGCAAGTAGTCCCCCTGTGTTGATTGTACTGTTTGATAAATCGTACCCCGTGCAATAGATAAGCAATAATACTGCCTGTACTGGAACTGCTCCACCAAAAACCTTTGTTCTGTGAACCAAAACCAAAACTAAGACATTGACGAATGCTCATCATTGAAAGGTCAGTTGCCCCCACCAATCAGAAAATGAATAATGTAAGTTCATAAGCTTATTTCCTTAGCAACCTTTCTCCTTTTAAAAGCCATGTTCTTCCCCTCCGCCCCAATCTCGGAGTATGTCTTCAATTCATACAGAGGGCTAAGTTTTCTGATTGGAAGTCATATATGAATAAAACTCCTTTAATTTCTTTTGGAGTTTTTGTTAACATTAATGTTACCCTATGACACAGAAATGTGCAAGAATCTAGACCTGAAGCCAAGGGCCTCAGATGTCAACAGCCGCAGATGTCCTGCCCACCACAATGAGGACCAGAAGAGATAAACTACACCCTAGTGGAGGCAACCAAGCCAAGAAGATGTCAGGGAGTAGATGCCTTTTTTTTTCCCAATAACAAGTCAATGCATAAGCCCCCTGAAACTAACATCAACCCTAAGGAAAGAGGGGAAGGAGAAGGGGAAGGCAAAGAATGCTAAGAATTGAGCACAGATGAGACTGAGTAACATTAAATTTGGCACTCTGAACTTTCTACCACAAGTGGATAAGTGTTTGAATGCTAAGTCAATTATATCTTTTGGAAAAGAAACAAATTCACATTATATATATTACATTTTGTAACTGCAAAATTTTGAATCCACTCTATATATGTTACAGCAGGGAAAGAAGGATAGAGTCCACTGTCTCTGTTTATGCAGCTGATCACCCAGCTATAGATATTCGTGACTTCTTCATTTTCTTGTAATGTTCCCTTTGCTTTGGACCAGCATTTCAGCTTATTGGGGTCCTTTGCCCATTGGAATGTAAAGCCTGAATCCCTGTTGGTTCTGCCTAGGTGAGGTGACAGCACTTTTGTTAACCATTTAAGGACATGGTGAAAAGGGACTCCCCTGAGCTCTTTCTACTGCTTGGAGCAGTGTTGATTGCATACAATAATCAGGCTCAGTCACTCTAACCAACACCATAATCTTATTCTTGCGTACTTCCCCCCCCCCCCCACACACACACCCAGGGGAATCCAATAAAGACCAGGCAGCAATTGCAAATTCCAATTCAGTGAAACTGTTATTGTGTCTCTTGGCGGAAGCATAACTCCAAAGCATAACTTCTAAACCAGAATGCAAGCTCTGTGAGGGCAAGGGTTTTGTCCATCTTTTTTACTGCTCTATGCCTGGAACATGGAAGTCAACAAACACATGATGATTAAATAATAGATGAATGAATGTCATGTAGCTCACATTAGGCATTCTTATGTACAGGTGGAAAAGGGTAACATGCCTAAAGTATTTGGGGTAGAACAACTTCCTTGAATGTCCTAATGTAGTTCTCTTCCCAACATGGCACAACTAAAATGTTCATAATTTTTCTTCACTTTTATTTTCTAACTTGAAACATTTATTAAATGATACTATCGTCCAGGTACTGTGATAGGTGCTGTAACCAAACAAAATTATGACCCAGGGCTTGTGTTTAACAATTTGCAGGGATTTGATGTAATTGTTCTGTATCTTTTCTAACAATTACAAATGTATTTCCCGCTCTAGGCAAGGTGACTCTTGTCCTCCCTTCTCATCTTCCCTTAACACTTCCCTTAAGCTTGGAAGAAGGACTAAGAGAGAAGAGTGGGTGTTTAGGCCCCCAGCCATGTGGTGGCTTGTCCAGTCCTGAGTTCCCTCACTGTACCTTCAGCACAGCTCTGTAACAGCACTAATGGCAACTGCTAAGTACCTGTGTATTTATTACGGCTTTGTGCCTTCTTGCCTATGGTAGGGTATGCTCTTGTGTTTATAAACTCACTGGTACCTGGCCCAAAGGTGGGTTTAATAAATGCTTATTGAATGAATAAAATGCCTTTTGCCTACTTCACAATGTCACCTAGGGCACCCCTCTGCCAGCTTCACAATGTCACCCAAGGCATAGTTTTGCCTACTTCACAATGTCATTTTCAACTGACCCTGCACAGAAATGGGGACCTCGCAGGGGCTCAGAGATATATCTAGTTTCAGCCCTGTCTGAATCACTCTCCTGTGGTGGCTCCAGTCAATGAAGAGAAAAGCAAAGAATCAAAATTCTTGAGCTGCAGCAAATGGATTTAGGTTAAACAGCCTGGGGATGGAGAGGCACTGATACCTGAGGAATATGGACCTATGAAAACCTCTCCAGAATGACAAAGAATCAGAGCTGCGTGTAGGCAGGGGCATGCATTTCCCCATTGCTCAGGGTTCCTTGTCCCGGCTGCTACAGAGGAGTGGCCGGCCCTGGAGACAGGCTAGCGGTGTTGGTGCGAACTGATTCGTTCAAGCCTTGGGCTGCAGAACTGCCCAGAAGAGTGCCGAGAAAGTGGCGCATAACCTCGGCAGATCCCAGAAGTGCAGCTAGGAAACTTTCCCAGCCAGGCCCATAGGGCGCTAGAGGTTCAGGAAGGACCTGCCTTTCCTAGACCGTGGCCCAACAGGGCGAAGGTTGTTCCCTAGGCCACGTGAGGCTTCCTCGCCACCAAAAGCCCCAAACAAGCAAGGCTAATGAAAGAGGAAACTTAAGGACGCCCTGCAAGCTCTGAGACGTGGCGCCCCGCTGCCGGCGCAAGAGCTGCTCTTCCAACAGCTGCCCCTGCAGCCGCCTCGTCCAGCCGAGCGGAGGTCGCTGCCGCTGAATAATGTCCCGCCGCAGCCTGGACGGGCGCCTCCTCGGGCTGCCCGTGTCGTCGGCCCCGCCGCTGCCCCCGCAGTTGCTGCTGTTGCTGCTGCTGTCGGCCGCCGCCGTGCCACCAAGCCTGGCAGGTGAGCAGAGCGCGCCCCGGGGAGAGGCCCCGCGCCCGCCCCCGCTCGCGCCCGCTGATCCCGCCGCGGCTCCGTGCGCTCCCGCCGAGCCCTGGGTCCGGCTAAGTTTACTTGCAGCGGTGTCCGGGTTCTGGGTGGGCGCCAAGGAACGCGCTTCTGCGGGGTGACTTGCCTGGCTCGCTCCAGCCCTGCTGTGGCTCGGGGACGACCCCTGAGAAGGGCATGGTGTGCTCCTGCGAACTTAAAAGTGTTGGCCATAATTCTTGGCAGACAGATCGGTTCGCTCCTGCACGACTCTCGGCTTGCCGAGCCTCGGCTGGTCCTCGAAGCGCCAGCCAAAGGACGTCTAAATATATTTATTCACATCATAGGAAGGTATGATTCTGGGCTGTCTTTACGTTTCCCTTAACTGTCAATGACTGGTTTAAAATGGTAAGTACTGCAAACTGGTATTGTCAGCTTGATATTTGCCATTGTGCTAAACTTTAGCAGCTAAAGGGATTTATATTTTTTCATATAATGCTTATTATAATTCTCAATAAAATCATTATCCCCATTCTACAGATGAGAAAATTTTGAGAGAAATTCAGTAATTTACATAAAGATGCCTAGCAAATGAAGGCAGAGCTGAAATGCTGAAGAGCATTTAATTAACTATCCAGCTCTTAGTAAAAGTTTTTTAGCCCCTACACTTGTCTGTACTCTTTGGAAACAAAACAAAACAAATAGAAACAAAAGCCTTTGTTTGTATTTCATTCCCAATGAATAAAATAAATATCAACTAAATAAACCTGAAAGACTTCAAAAGTCATATTAAGAGAGGGATTAATTTTGTTTTATTTCACAATCCATTTTCTGGGCTGGCCTTGTGTAAGAATAAGGAGGCATTTAGGAGAGCACTACCCCTTCCCAGATGAGTGTACTGATTCTTGTTAGGCCACCTTCCATCGACAGGTGTGTGTAGTTACCAGATTTCGAGACCTTTGCTTTCACAACTTGCCCACTTATTACTATTAAATTTTTCCAGTCTTTTAAGGTGCCTGGGCTTCTGGGATCAGATGTGATCCCCTCCCCCACTCCCAATCTTGATTTACCAGCACATTGGGTTCCTTCCCTGGACTAAGGAGATGGCACTGGTGCCACCTTTTAGCCCAAGGAGACCACTCATTCAGACATACCTGGGATAAGCTGGAGTGACCCAGGAATGGAAAGGAATTTTGTGTCTGGAATGCTGACTGAAACTTTTCTCCTCTTTCTGTTTTTGTTTTGAATTGCTTGGATAGTTTTTAAATGTTTCTGTAGATGGAGGAGGCAGCTTGAGGAGTGAGGAGGAGACATTGTTTTTCTGTAGATGAAACATTGTTTAGTCAAGAAAATAGCACCTAGCAAGAAACTGCTTTTTAAACTGAGTCCCTCCAAATAAATAAGATGACTCCATGTAGGGTGGGTGGGGAGTCAAGGCAGAGAGTGAGGGCATTTCTGCTATGAGTGATCCTGACAGCACTGTGCCCTGCAATCTGGAAAGACTTTTTATCATGGCTGGTGATGTCCACATTGACGGTTTCAAAAGATGTGATCTCTATTTATTTTGTTCTGCACACATTAACCTGTTTTCCAGTACAGCTTTTTGGAACTTTGTCTTACTGTTCTACTAGACTGCCAACAACTGAAAACAGAGAACGGGGTCCTTGCATTTCATGTTTTCTCTGAAGTGCTCAGCTCAGTACCCTGAATTTAGCAATTACCCAATAAATACTAAAGGGATTGCATTTTCATCTCCCTGGTTGAATTTTACATCCACTAATATTCACCTATTTACCCACGAATAACTTCTTTAATTTTCAAAGATTTATACTTTTATTATTCTAGAAATCAGCAAACAATTGCATGTTCATCCTAACTACATCTTTCAAACTCATAGATTTCAGACGACTAATAGCATTGCCTTTATCTTTCTAGACTGAAAAGCCCCATGTTTATTTTTGGAATGTCTTGTATAATTTTTCTAAGCCTTATGTATGGTGAAGTCAGGTTGTCACTAGGGAAAGGATGGGTTGGTTGCCAAGAGACTCATAAGATTGCATGAGCCTTGGTAAAACTGGTTTCAGATCTGGCCCTCAGACTTGCAGGACCAGACTCCAGAAATTCATTCTTTCCAGTGCCCTAACTCTGATCGGATACAGGGAAGCTGATTCGCCCCAACGAACACACAAATCTACTCACCAAAATACCAATTGTTAAATTTTAGCAGACTGGATATTTGTGTAGCCTGCTCCAGGCATGCTCTTGTTATCAAACTACATAGGATAAACATTATGAGGATTCTCAGGATGGAGGTCTGATTCATCTGCCTCCCAGCAGGACTCGACACTTCAATCAGCCCATGGGTGCACCTCCACTGATAGCGCTCAGGGGCACAGCTGGCCCCCGACTCTGGGACACTGCCTTTTCCAGACTTCCATGGCTCACCAGTGCTTACTTGAGACTAATAGATTGCCTCCCTAGATAGGCTAATACCTTTATGTGGTTGTCGAGGAGTTTACTGTCCTACACGTTCTTCAGTTTCCTTAAGGTGACTTGGCAGACCTTTAGTTGAAGCTAATCTCAATCGAACCTTTTACTCTGAGGCCATCCTTATTTCCAAATTCACTTGAGGTGGTTGCTTCATATGTTCATTCTATGGCTGCTCTTCATTCTTGGAAGTATAATGTTAGAAGGTAGTATGAAATTCCAGAAACCAACCTTGGAGCCAGACTGCCTATACATGAATTCTAGCTTCAACACTTCCTATGTGACCTTCAGTAAGTTAACTAATATCTCTATGCCTCAATTTCCTTATCTGTAAAATGGATATTACAATAGTATCTGTCTCATCAAGTGGTTGTGAAGAACTGTGCCTAGCACACAGTAGGAGCTATATACAGTCATGCACTTCATAACAACGTTTCAGTCAATGACAGACCACCTATATGTTGGTGATCCCATAAGATTATGATGGAGCTGAAAAAGTTCTATTGCCTAGTGATATAGTAGCCATCATAACCTCATAGCACAGCACATTACACAGATACTATTGTGTTACAGTTGCCTACACTATTCAGTACAGTAACATGTTATACAGGTTGATAGCCTAGGAGCAATGGAGGAACAGAATTTGTCACCCCAAGATATGTCTATTTGACATAAAGGTTACTTTAGGATGGCTAATTTTAAGAAATAGCAGACGTGGGAGTTCCAAAATCAAGTAGAAGTTATGTTCTCCAAAAGACATTTACATTTGTAAGGGAAGTCTCCATTTGTAAAAGTGTCTCTCTCACTGTACCAGGAAGAGGGCGAAGACCTTATCTCCAGAAACTTTTATCAGTGCAGAAGGCAATGACTTAAATCTGCATAATGCTCTACTTTTGTTTACTGTGCTTTTCCTGGTAGCTTTCCATAACTAACTTCCCCGCCTCCAACATCATCATTTGTCTTTAAGATGGTGGCTTCTGCCGTTTTGGCAAGTTACTTGGTCTTCCTGGGTCTGTTCCATGTATACAGGAAGCATACATTTTATTAGACTTTTGTTTGTTTTCCTCCTGTTAATCTGTCTCAGTCAAGAACCCAGAAGGGTAGAGGGAAAATTTTTTTCCTCCCCTACAGAGCAATAGGTTATATTACATAGCTTAGGTGTATAGTTGGCTACACCTTCTTTGTGTAAGTGCACTCTATAATGTTCATGCAGTGATGCATTTGCTTAATGGTGGATTTCTCAGAATGTATCCCCATCATTAAGCGGTGCATGACTGCAATTGTATAGTTGTTATTACCTGCTATTGGAGTGATTTTTCTCTGAAAAGGCATCATGGATCTCTTGATAAGGCAACCAGGATTACAGATGATCATCTATGTACTGTAAAGTAATAACTCGTTATTAAGTAGTGTTTTTCCTTAATTATGGCCCAACATTTTGGGGACTTGGGGTACACATATTAAACAGCTGTTTCAGAAAACAATGAAGTGTCTTTGATTATTTTTTTGAATTATAACTGACTGAAATCATCTTGATTACTTTTTCTAAGTGCAATTTCATTAACCATGACTACTTTAGAACTTCCCAACTCTTTTCTGTCTTTCTGAGCCTCACTAAATCTTCCTGCAGCTCATCCCATTGTCTTGGTGTTTCAGACCCAAAATAAGTCAGTGCTGTCTGTAAGCAAGAACATTTTCTTGTGCTCTCCTTATATCAGTTTGTTTATAAAAATGTTTTGTAAGATAAATTCCAGAACAACTTCTGAAAGAAGTGCTCATTCATCTCTATAATTAACTTCATTTCTTGGTCCTTCTGGAAATGTGAATCTGATAGCAAAAATTAAAAACTTTCTCCAGAAGAAAATGAAAAAGACTTCTTCAGTCTTTAAATGGAGGTAGAACATTTTTAAAAACTTTTTCATGGTGATTTGATTTCATAATATATAAACTATGAACTTCATCTTGGATCTTTGTTCTGACATGCAGAACAGATATTTTTGTTTTCATACTTCTTTAAGCATTATTTTTACTTTTGTTACTTATTATCTTTTGTTGGATTCCAAATTATAAAACATTACCTATAGAGATAACAAATGAGAGAGTGGCACCAATAATAGAATTAATCTCAAAGAATTTATTAAAAGATTCAATATTTTACATTTTTTTACATGCATTTAAGTTTCATCTTCTTTTCTTCTTCTTCTTTTTTTAATAGAGTAGGTTCTAGTTGCTCCTACCTTATATTTTATGATCTTTTGAAAGTTTACCTTTAAGATATAGCTAAAAATATTTTAATAATTTTATTATGTAGTTTCCTTGTACTATTGGAAAACAGGAATTTACTCAATGTGGTAAAAAATGAAACTAATAGAAATAGGGAAATTACAAAGAAACTTAAGTCTAAGAGTTGAAACTCTGTTTGCACGAACAGAAATCATGTTATAATCTTCCAATGGGAAATTGTGAAAGTCTCTTGGTTAAAAGGCACAAACTTGCTCTGAACTTTGTCAGTTAGCCTTGCAAATGTAGTTATGATTCCCACATAAGGCACTATCAAGTAATTCAAGTCAGCATTTGCAAACTTAAGATACCAAAATTTTAATTCACAGTTAAAAGTTAAGAAATAATATACTACAGACTTCATACAAATTTGTCTCTAGGTTTGACCTTCACAGGTAGTATGAAAATTTGGGATTTAGGCAGCCACTTTATAATCAATAAATCATTGTGTTAGGCCCAATCGAGTTGATACAATGAAATATGAGATCCCTCTCCTGATTCTATAGGAACTTGTAATTAAATTAGACCAAATAGGTAAAAATACACATAATTAAAGGGAAATCTAGATGAGGTGTGAGCTAAGAGAGCCGAATCAGAATGGGGCAAAGTTGACTTTCTGTTGGTGGGACTTTTGGCAAGAACTCTGATTTAAGCGAGCAATGAAGAATAGGTTTGCTTTGAGGGGATCCAAAGGAAAGGGATCATTCCAGATTTAAACAAATCTCCAGCATTTTTCTGTTGGTGTTTTGTCTCTTTGAAGCTTTTTTTTTTTAAAAGCTATCTTCCTTTCTACTTACTTAATGTATCAGGCACATGATGCATCCCACCTCCTATCCTCTCATCTGCCTTTTATTCTAGCTTCATGCAGGTGTAACCGAGGCACCTTAACTCAGCGACGTTGCTTTCTCACTCAGATTTCTCTGAAATCATAACCGTTTAGCACTGGAACACATGCAAACCTGGGAGTGAGGGATTTAACACTTTGTAGGATGACCTTTGACCTATGTGGAATGGGAGCAGGTGGATAAATGCTCCCTCTTCCATCGCTAGGATGGGATCTTCAGAGGCTTATTCTACTCACATCCTCAAGGCCATCTCAGAATGCACCCTTGAATTAGCTTTGCTTCCTTCTCAGTTTAACTTTCCCAGTCCCTCATTCCTGTTCCTTGGGAGGTCTCCCTGCTTTCGGCAAGAGTCCTAGGCTCTGATTTCTGTTGGGAGTGAGAATTGAAACACCTACTTATAATTTTGTTGCCTGGAGGTTGCTGATTCATGAATCAGTTATTTTCTTAGTTTAGTTACTCTGATGAAGAAGCAAAGCAAATCTAAAAACCAGATATCAGTTTATTGAGAACTCTTTCAAAGAAGGAAAGTGTAATGCTAAGGTACACAGAGAGAAAGATCCTGAGGGACTATACTCAGTGGACCTAAAAGAGAAAAGCAATCCAAAAATTGGAACCAGTGAACTATTGGCTAAATTCAATTGGAATAGATTGTTTCAATTTTAATTTTTTAATATTTTCTCTCACATATCCTGCCTGTGCTCTTTCATCTTTCTTTCTCTTTGTCTCTAACTTACTGAATTATTAGCCAAAATTGTATTGCTCAGGATTGAAAACCACTTGCTCTATCATAAATGAGATGCTAGGAAAATTAGGTTCCGCATATGGGAAAGAATGATTTAGGTCACTTATGACTATTTTACAAATTCTAAGACCAAGTTAGGAATTTTTTTCAACAGAAAAACAACTCATACAAAATATTAGAATACACAAGTAAATAAAATAAATTCTAAAATATTTGGCTTCTTCTATCTTTATTCATAGAAGAAAAATACTGTTTTTATAAAGTAACTTTTCCATTCATTCAACAAATATTTATCAAATGCATTGATTTTGAGGATGTTAAAAATGTTTAAATCTTATTTTTCATTTTAGCAACTCTAGAAAAAATACCAGCACATGGCACTTGCCCCTTGGACATCTGAACCACCCTCTAGGCTCCTTACCTGAGCTTGAAGACATAATGACTTGAGTTATTTTAGACTAACTTCTGTGAATGTTCTGATAAACTTCACTTTCATTTCACATGCACGATTAAGCTAGATTCATCACAGAAATATTATTGTGCTAGGTATAATGATCTCAGAATATATTGTGGTAAGCAGAAGCAGCCCCTGTCTTCACAGAGCTTGTATAAAGCTAGGTTAGGATTAGAATTATGTAATATTTTTCTACCTTTTCAATATACTTTTCACACCATTTGCCTCCTAACATGGAGATTTTTTTTTAAATAAAAAATTATAATAACTTAAAATCTATTAAAGGATTTAAAAAAATAAAAAAATAGCATGTACTGGGAAAACCAGAAAGAGATGACACGTGAAGAAAGCATTGAGGAATGGAGGATATCAATTAGGGGTGGACTGAGAAACTCAGATTTTGGCTCGATTCTTAAAGCACCTGGTAAATCAGTCAGTTTGTTAGCAGTACATTTTTACTGAATTCTCTTGAAGACTGGGTAAAGATTTTTTCATGGGTGGAAGCACACAAGTGTCAAAACACAGATTTGCAGAAGTTTATTATTTGTGGTCTGGAAATTAGGTAATAACAACAACAGTAAAAACAGAGCCCTTGAGTACTTAGATTGAGAGCAAGCCAAGTTTATAGGACAAGGGGCTCCTTGAATGAAAGGTGAAGGGAAAGGAAGACCTGGATGCTGGATGAGAAATGCCAGTATTTTGGAGAAGGGAACAAAGCTAAAATCATGTTCTGTGGATAGAACTGAAAGAAAAGAGACTGACAAGTCTTTCCTTCCTTCTTTTTTTTCGGTTCCTGTTTATGACCCCACCTGCCACAGCTTTGTGGCCGCTTTTTTATTTAGCCAACTATGCTTTATCATTTCCCTCCAGGACTCACTGGAAATGATGGAGGAGGAGAATGTGTGAGGAAGGCTAAGGAAGGGCTGAGGCTATGACCTTTGTGGTCCAAAATCAGTTTGGAAAACATGTATTTAATTGTACTTGGGAAGAGAAGAAGGGAAGTTTCTATGGCTACTATCCACAATTGTCAAATTGTGGCCAGTTAGCTTTATTCACAATTTCACTATTGTTTGTCATTAGGAGTCTGTTAGTTAACAAATTATTCTGTACTTACTTGTGTTAATCAATGTCATTACTTCCACTTAACCCTTTTTAAAAAAAGTCCACCGTGATGATCATGATGCTCTAGGATTAAGATGATACTTTTAGCACCTATTTGATAGACAATCTTTGCATCAGTTTTGAATGTGAATAACAGATTTACCCTGTATAAAATTTAATCTGAGCTAGAATTTCTAGTATCTTAACCACTGGAAACTCAGTATGTCCAAAACTAAACTCGTATTCCTTCTCATACCTATTCCCTATCTGCTCTCTCCCTCAGTGAATGATACAACATTCATCCTTTGAGTCTCACCCTGGAACCTGAGAGTCATTCTGGCCTCCTCCCACCTCTTTGCTGACCTGAACGTAAAGTTTGTCTTTAACTTGAGCAGCTGTGCAATGTTTTCTTAGGGAGAAAAACAAATGCATTGCGTACTATTTCCTTACTCCATTTCTTTTTTCCACTTTTTGTCTCTCTTCCTAAGTCTCCCTTCCTTTCACAAATACTTACTGAGTTACCTGTTATGAGCCAGACACTATATAAAATGCTGAGGAAACATTTCTTTGGCCTCAGGAGTTCATAGATTAGAAGCAGGGGCAGACATGTGAGTTGTAGTACAAAAGGATAAGACCTAAAGAAGATGTACATACAAGGTACATTGAGCCTATGGCGCAAGTCAGCCATTTCGAAGGGGGTGCTGTTTCCTGAGTCTTAAATAGCAATTTTGAGATTGCTAGGTGGTTAACAAAAGGGAAACTCTCAGGCAGAGGAAACGGCACATGCAAAGTCAGAGGGGTTGGACCAGCTTGTTGGCAGGTTGGAGAGCTAGATATGTAAGGTTTCCAGATCACAGAGTGCCCGGGGTGGTGGATGAAGCTGGATAGGTAGACAGAAATCAGGTCATAAAAGCTGATAGTGTAAGCTGAAGAATTTTATTTCTAGGAAATAGAAGCCGTTGAAGATTTTTGGTAATTAAGTAAACAGTCTTGCATCTTAGAAAGGTTACTCAGGCAGAGCATGAAGAATAGATTAAAGGTCAGAGGGACCTTGAGAAAGACCTTTTTAAAATTAAGGCCAGTTGTGATATCTAAAGTAGCATAGACGTCTAAAGAGGTAGGGACTGGTGAGAGAGATATTTAAGAGGTTTTGCTTAAACATGACATGAATGAGAGAGAGAGAGAGAGAGAGAGAGAGAGAGAGAGAGAGAGAGAGAGAGAGAGATCTGCATGGATTTGGGTTTCTGGCTGAAAGATCATGGAGATAGCAGAAGATGGAGGATGGGTTGAGTGAGAATATGAGTTTTGTTTTGAATATTATGAATTTTTAATGTTTATAGAATCATCCAGGTGGTATTATCAAGTGTGCTGTTAGGTTTACAAGTTAAAGAGTTACCCATGGGGAGAGTGAGGAAAAGACAAGCAAAGGAGAAGGAGATTCAGAAGAGAACATTGTCCCAGATGCATGGGAGGAAAAAGTTTTAAGAATAAGCGATCAGCAGGGTCAAACACTTTTGGACATTCACGTGACACTGAGATTCAAGGATTTCATTAGTGACCCAGCTAGCGCAGTGCCAGTGGCGCGGTGAGGATGGATGCCAGCCTGCCACAGGCCAAAGTAAGGAAAACAAGGCAGTGAAGTGGATGAGGTTTGGAACTGTGCCAGTCAGAGTCACAACTCTGTTATCAACGCCCCGCATAGTTCCCGACACAGCATGCTTTATAAGATTTATAATAATTTCATGAAGAGAGTGAGAGATTCCAGTAGTAGCCAAATCTGTTCACAGGATCCAAAGAGACAACTTTTGTAGTTGGTTTCCTTTTAGCTGTTGGACAATGGAACATGTTAATTCACGAAATGGGGAGAAGCCCCTGCAAGAGAGAGCTTTAGAGCACAGGATCAAGAAGATGTAGGATGGAACAAAGTTCCTAGAGAAAGTGAGAGGTGCGGGGTCCAGAGCATAGGTAGAAGGGTTGAAGCGAACAAGAAGGGAGACACGGGTACAATATTTGTGAGGATAAATTTACAAAATTACCAAGAACTTGAGGGGGTCATGAGTGATAGTTTCTATTTTTTTTTCTGCACAATAAAAATCTAATGTCACATGTGAAGAATTAAGCAAGAAAGATAAGGAGCCAGAGAATACAGGTGCTTCGGGCCAACTGCTGAAAAAAATGAAACGTGAACCCTGTCTTTGGTTGAATGAAGAGGTGGGCAAGGGCACCAGCTCTGGCCGTGTGCAGAATCCCATCTCTAAGGATGGAGCTCTTAGACTCACCTGTATGATGCCCCTACCCTTGACTTGTTCTTCTTGCCATGGCCTCATTTCCCTTGATCAAGGCTCTGCTTTTTCCCCACTTGCAATGAAGACTAATTTAGGACAGGCTTCTCAATTCTAATAGAATGGAACTCTTTAAAAGCAAATGGATTGGAATTGTTGGTTGGTTACACAGAAAAAAAAAATGAATCAGCACATCAGTTAAATGACATCCTATCATTATTTTTTTTCTTTTTTTTTTCTTTTTCCAGAAGTCCTCTATGCAACTGCGTACTGGATGCCTACCGAAAAGACAGTAAATGTCAAAAATGTACTGGACAAGAATGGGGATGCCTATGGCTTTTATAATAACTCTGTGAACACCACAGGCTGGGGGATCCTTGAGATCAAAGCAGGATACGGTTCTCAGACCCTGAGCAATGACATCATCATGTTTGTGGCTGGATATTTGGAAGGTTACCTCACTGCCCCGTAAGTACCCCAGTCATGGTGGAGAACTGTCAGGCAACCTATGTCTCTTTCTTTGTCCAACAGTGGCTCTTGTCTTCCTGGCATTGTACATTAGTAGCTGAGGTCCTTCTCATGTATTGGAAACAGAATTATATTTGTACCTGTAATTGGTACCTGCCTAGAAGGAACAAAGCCCCTGATTTGGCACTTTTCAATTTTCATGGCACTTACCTTTTAAAATCTTTCCTTTTCCTGAAACTATTTTAAGGGACAACTAAACCATTTACTGTCACTTGTCTGGTAGAAAGCAAATGAAAGGTGGAATGACTCTTTGAGAACCACAAAACAAAGAAGATTAATTAAAAATAAAATGTAAGACATTTATTTGCAATAGTCTTAAAGCAATAATTTCAAGTAGGTAAAGAGATTTTAAATTGAAAATTTTAATGTCTAATATAAATGTTCCTTCCAGTTCTGTTGTTACTTGATTCTTGTGTCCTTCCTTTTCATATAAAAGTAACAAAAATGTAGTTAATTGTAATGCAATCAGGACCCATCCTTTTTAGAGAGAAGCTCTTTAAGGGAAAGTTGCAACCTATTGAATCACACCTCATCCTTCCTTTGATATAAAGTGTCTTGATGAGTTGGCTTTCTTTTTTACTCTATGACCTAGATTGTTGAGTGCAGTTTAACCAAATCTTATTTTGTGTTGTTACTGCCTTAGTCATAGTAAGCACAGTGCTGATCTTAATCTGCTTCTGCGTTTTGGAAATTACATCACATGTTGAATGATTAGTTGTTGGGTTCTGACTACTCTTTTTTTAGTATAAGAAATTCCTGTTTTTATTTTTATGCCAAATTTTTGTTACCCTAGCATACAAATCTCCTTCATAGAGTATACTACTCAGAGGTATATAAAACTTTATAAACTCAATAAGATTTTAAAAATATGTTTAAAACTGTATTATACATGTAAAATTCTGAACTTTTCATCTTTCACTCCAAATCTTTATCCACTTTGTATATATTCATTTGATTACATTATTTAAATCGAGTTGCAAATTTGGAGAAATAATTTCAACTGAAGTTCTATGAATATAAATAGATGAACTTATCAGTGATATATACATATAATGGATGGGTTATTAAGGGAAGATATGCCATTCGAAGGCAGCAGCTCTGATCTGAGACTGTTATAAGGACAACCATGTCTTCCTTGGATATCATGTTGCTGCTACAGAGCCAAGGAGTGTGACAGAGAAGCCTCCTGGCAAAGGTGCCACTTCTGATATTCTTATGTATGAGGAAAAATGTAAGTTTTAACATCTCACTTTTGGGAGTGACTTTATCATTTCACCTTTACTCATTGACCTATCCTTGAGTACCTTTATCCATTTACCAAAAAATCCTAGAAAAAGGAGCCATTCTATACCTGACTTTAATACTTCTATTTTAGAGTAAAAATTACTTAAATTTGATTTCTTAAAAAAGACACCCAGCTGCTATTCAGTAACTATTTTGTTGTTTACTTTGCCTTTTGCCATGTCCTTTCCACATGCATAAGTCAGTCTTTTAAGATTAAAACAAACAAAAGAACTTCCTGCATATCGTGATCCATTTTGAGGATCTGGCAACTAAGTCTGCCTTCCCTCAGACCAGTAACAGCAGCACATGGGTGAATCATCAGGAGTGAGGGACAGATAGGTCTAGTAATGTCAGTCTATGCTGGTCCTTAAGGAAGAGTTAGGAAACTCTTGGCAGCATTTCTGCTGCAGAGAACAACCAGAAGAGAGTGCTTTATTCATAAGTACCATAGGAGTCTAAGAGGCAGGCACCCATCAGGCTGGAGCAGTCAAAGCAGGCTTTGTGGAAGGAGTGAGTTGTGGGTCTGGCACTTGATAGATGAGAATCATTTGGATTGGCCAGGAAGAGGGGGGGAAGTCATTCTTGGCAGAAGGTAACAGAACAGAGTACTGAAAAAAGGCACTGATTCTAAAATGAGTAAGTTGCATTCACAATGAGCCAGTAGAGGCTCTGAACGAGCAAGCAGAGAGTAACAGGTTTCAAAAGGTAAATGGGGGCTGTACATTAGTACATGGAAGGCTTTTCTATTTCAAGAGTAGAGTGCTCAGAGTTTCCTTGAATTTGAAAGGCAACCTGTCTCCTGTCTGTATCGTATGCATGACTATGGTGATTCTCGGCATCTGCTCAATGATGGGCTTTCCATATATGTGATACTAAGAGTTTGAGGGGCCACTGTTCTGCAAGGACTTTGATATTCCTTGAGCAGGAGATGTTGGTGAGCAGGAAGATGAATGATTAAAAAAACTGAAGGGGCTGGAAGGAAGAGAGAGGTTAGTATTTGTACATTTGAAGGAGAAGAAGGAGAAGGAAAAAGAGAAACAGAAAGAGAAGGAACAGAGGACAGAAAGAAAAAAAAGAAGATGGAAGGGAGGGAGGGAAAGGAAGAGGAGGAAGAATTACAATCAAAATTATCTTTAGAAGGGCATTTTCCATAAGCCATTTCTCAGAGGCCGTCATTCTAAGTGTACTACTGAAAAGTCAAATAAGTAGGGGAATTTCCAAATCAACATGCATTTAAAAGATCTCTTATGTACCTAGCTCAAAGTTCAGAATAATGGGATACAACGTAGTGTGCTTTAAAAAGACCCCTGACAATGGGTTGGGGAAGAGAGGAGAGAGGGAGGAGGCTATCAGTTTCCTTTCTTCTCTTCTGATATGGTCCAGGAGATGAGATCTTAATACACACTCTCAGCCCCAGAGACTATTTTGAGGGAAGAAGATAAGCCAAATGGAGTCGAAAAGCTGGACTCACAGGGATAAGAGGTCCAGCAAGGAGACAGAACAGAGGGGATGCTGAAAGTGTTCATGGGATTGCGGCTCCCATACTGAAGGCACCAGCGAGGTCTGCTTCAGTCAGCACCACAGCTGCACGGATTGGTTTAACTGCCCTGGAAGATATAATTTGCCCTTTCCAGCCTATGACATACTTGAGAGATCAAATGAAAACACACAAAGAAATATTCCCAAATCCTCTGTAATTTCCTTTGAAGTCTTCAATAATTTGTTATTTCCGTGAACTTTTACAACACTCTGGTCCTGGGCCCAGCCCTTTGTACTTTGTCATGAAGCTCAAGACCATCTACCTCTGCTGCTCCTGCAGGGTTATTGCATCCTATGCAGCAGCAGATCCAGCTGGACCACAGCTTGGAGTAGACACTAGACGTTTTCAGAGGCTTCTCTTACTGCCTTGCCCCTCCTCATGTCTGTTCTTTTCTCTCTCTTCTACCACTGTCCCAGTCCCCACCCACCTCCTGAAGAGTCACTCACTGCAAGGTATTGACCTTACCATGCAAACATTCATTCTAGATGGGCTGCTGAGCTGTGCTGTGATGCTCCTTCAGCCTCTCACACATCCCATTCCTAGCACCTCTTAGAGCCATGATTCCTGAGAACCAGATGCTGCCTCTCCCATCTCCACCTATTGAAATATTGCTCAGCCTCCTAGACTCATCTCAGATGCTATCTTCTTAATGGAGCTTTTCCTGATTCCATTCCCATTGGAGGGATCTCCATCTCTCCCCTGCACCATCTGTTACTACCCTGAGGGCAGGGTCCCTGTCTTACTCATCTTCATATACCCCAGATACCTGGCACAGTGCTTCTGCCCCCAGCAGTTACTTAATTACACGCTTATTAGGCTTAATAGAATCCTGTTGTTGTTCCAATTCTTTTAGAGATTAATTAGAATGTGAGGTACATATTTCCATGCAGCGCAGTGTCTAACAACCTTGGCTAAATGGAGCTTCTTCCTTTGTTTTTAACTCTATGGGGTGGCTCCCTAAGAGTTGCAAATTCAGAGTCTCTACTGTTTCACTAATGATATTAAAGCTGCTAAGTAGTCCCAGATTGATTTTTGATAAAATGAGTCATGAAACCTTTCTGGAAAGAATGGTGATGAGGGTGCGGGGACCTGGTCTGCTCCAGTTGTTAATAAAGTAGCTGACTCTTGTGTTGCTGACATAGCTGTTGTCATGACCGCCTCTGGAATTTCCCAGTTAGAATAAACCAATCCAGTGCAGCGAACACTTGTTACATTACCTGTGCCAGGCTCTGGGGTAGGGAAAAAAGTGGAGAGTTAGTTTCTGAGCACATTCTTCAAAGAGAACTCCTTTTAAGTTACTAATTGACTCAACTGTTGTTAAAACTATAATGAAAAGAGGTTGTAGCAAGATTATGGCACAAGTAGAGAAACTAGCCAAAGGTGGCACCTTTTTATTGTCTTTGGCCTACTGCCAAGAAATATATCAAAAATCTCCTCTACACCCCACCTTGCTGCTTTTGGTGTTAGAAACTAAATATGCTTCTATGTCAAGGCTGTGGGCAAAGCAAAGATAAATAAGACACAGTCTAACCCTCAACAATATCAAATGACCCATCAACTAGTAATTACCTGAAACTTAATATGAACCACAAAATGATGATGGTACTTATATAATACTCATATAGTATTTAAAATGTACCAGATACGGTTCAAAGCACTTTATGTATGTTAAATTATTTAATCCACAACACTGAGGTATGTATTATTATTACTCCCATATTACTGATGTGAAAACGGGCACAGAAAAGTCAAGTAACTAACTGAAAATCACAAAGTTAGTAGGCAGGAACCAAGATTGGAAACTAAATTATCTAGCTACAGAGTTTACTTACACGTGCATGCACACACGCATTCAAAGAGATTAATCACTATGGAAAATACTAAAGGAGCCCAATATGGTCTCTGACCCAGGAAGTCAGAAAAAAGAGAAAACAGTAGGAGACAGCAGAAGACAAGTGCTAAATGATGTGGTATTAACATGATGCAAAAGGTTCAGGAAGAGGTAAGTGTACATGTGTCTTCATGATTCTCACATATGAGTGCATGTGAGATATGTAAAGGTGAGCACAGTTTTGGCCTCCTTAGGAGGAATTCTACTGTTTTTATGCACCAGAGTTGCTGAAACGAAATCTAACACATCCATGACATAGATACTAGTATCAGCTCTGTTTGATGAGAATCAGAAATGTGGAGAAATTAGCAATCTTGCTTGTGGTCATACATCCTAAAGGTAGTGGAGTCAGGCTTTACTCAGAATTCAAAGCCTGTACTTCTGTTATACTCTAGTACCCTACCACTCGGAAGAGTAGGATCCCAGGCCCAGGGATCAGAGAAGGGCCTCAACCTCAGGAGCCTGCAAGTGGATTGTATTTCTCAGAGCCACTGAATGGGGCAGGATCCTTTGAGGCCTCCACTTCTGACCTAAAGGTGGAAACTTCTCTTCCCCTGTTCTAGTCTCCATAAAAAAAAAGAAAGAAAAGAGAGAGAGAGAGAGAGAGAGAGAGAGAGAGAAAGGAAGAAAGAAAGAAATAAGAAAGAAAGAAAGAAAGAAATAAGAAAGAAAGAAAGAAAGAAAGAAAGAAGAAAAGAAAAGAAAGAAAGAAAGAAAGAGAGAAAGAGAAAGAAAGAAAGAAAGAAAGAAAGAAAGAAAGAAAGAAAGAAAGAAAGAAAGAAAGAAA
>CM053503.1:21770400-21882157 GCA_028627145.1 Eidolon dupreanum | reverse complement strand
GCTATACTGTGCATTTTAGATAGTTGGCAACATCCCTGGCCTCTACGCAGTAGATGCCAGTTGCATCTTACACCCTAGTATGATGACCAAAAATGTCTCTAGACATTGCCAAATGCTTCCTAGAGGGAAAAATCATGCCAGTTGAGAAATACCGACCTATTTTGAAATAGACTGAAAAATCGAGACCTGGAATTCTGGATGGAACTAGGCAAGATGCCATGATGGAGACTTTGGGTAAAAGTATGAATTTTTTTGTTTCCTTACCTGAGCAAGCATTGTACGTCAGTTGCTCACACATTATTTTTTCCTCCAAGAAATAGAACTTCATTTTCATATAAATCATTTTAATTTTAAGAGCTCATTCATCCTGGTGGCTAGACAATGTTACCATGTTTATTTCTATCTATATAAACAAAATAATTTATCATTTTGGCTGAGTCAATTCAGAATATTCTACTTTTCCCCAGAATGGTTTAGTGTTACTGAGGCTTCTTGAAGGGAGGGGAGATGTTTCATCAGTGGTTGTCCTGGCATTCGCCAAAGTGAAACAATCTCATTTAGTTTTTGGCTCGGGTGTTGCTCCATCTGACATCTGATGAGGCTTCCGTGGGCTCCCTGGACTCCAGCGGCCTAATCAATGCCACTCGAGGTTGCAATATTCACCACAAAGTCATCTGGCCCCATCAGCTCCCAGTGTCCACTTATTTTACCCCAGGACACACAGGAAAACATTTGCCTCACAAGCCCAGATGGTCCAGAGAGCCAATCTCCTTCCCTACACAGCCTTGGGGTGGGAAACTGCAGGGTTGTTCCCTCCATGAGAAACTAAATCAAGTCATCAAATTCGCCTAGAAGTTCTGCATTTCATTCACCTGAAGGGTGAGGTGAGGTGAGGGCAGAGGGTACCTTCTTTGTCACCCACATACCTGTCTAACTTTACTGCTGTGTCTCCCTCAGTTTTATAGGTGGCGGGAAAGGAAAATTGACCAAGTAGATAGTAGAAGGGATGTAGCAGTATAAAAGATATATAAATAAAAGTTAAATGTGATCATTCAATTTTTAAAAAAATATTTATGAATAATTTGAAGGAAAAGCTCTCATGAAATGAAGTTTATTGAACTCGAGTACCATGAAATGAAAGTGTGCAAAGGATTTTAATGCTGTTTACCTAACTGGCAATAAAACTCTATTCTCATTTTATCAGTTTCAGTTCTAGAAACTGCAGTAAGTCCTCACTTAATGTCGTTGATAGGTTCTTGGAACTGCAGTGAAATGACTTTTAAGGAAACCAATTTTACCGTAGGCTAATTGATATAAACAAGAGTTAAGTTACTGCTGCATTTCATCAATGTTATAACAAAACAACATTAAAGCAAATGCTATTCAAGGACCTGCTGCACTAGGTGATGGATATCTAAAGTTCCAAAATTCGAGGAGCCAGATTCCCAATCTCAGAATCTGAGTCACTTCCTGCTTACAGTGCTGACCCCCCCAGGTCAGTAAACAGCATCAAATGAAAAGCAGAAGGAGGACTTCAGGTAACACTTTCAGTCCAGAGAATGTAAAAGCTTATGATTTGACTGCCTTTGCTCCAAACTTACAGCAAATTATAGATAAAATATATGGAAAGAGAGCATCATAGTGATACAGCTGGACCCTGAAACAAAATTAAACATCTTTTGAACAAGAAAATGGAAAAGAAAACAAAGCAATGAAGTGTGGATCTACTGGGCCTTTGGCCTGAAGCAGGCAGTCACCTCTGCTAATGGGTGAAGACTCGGTGCCCTGAGTGAGTTGAGTTAAAGCTGAGAAGCTGAAGTTACTTTGTTGCTTTTGACTGTTTGTAAACTAGGTGGCCACAGAATAACCTCTGCTGATATGCATCCTAGCCTGCAGATTTATAGAAAACCATGAACTTGGGGAAGGAGAGGGGAGGAACCAAGAATCAAATCCTATGTGCTGGTTCAATTACAGATACAGCTGCAGTATTCCACAGGAAAGAAGTCCCCAAAAGCCACTCTAAGACCTAGGTTCACAGGGAGTCAGATGGAGGCACTTAGGAAAAAATGAGTGTGAGGAGTAAAAGACAACAAATTAATAACTAAAAATACCTGCACACCAACGTTCTAAAATACACAAATGGAATGCTAATAACAGTCAACAAAATCAACAATAATATCATGAATGTACTGCCAATTAATTTTGTAGAATGGTTTAACAAAAACTTTAAATATGCTTATGGCACTCTAAGGTATAATTGAAGGAGACCTTGAAGAATTTATGAAACAAAAGAAGAAGAAATAAGACATGTAGATATTGAAAAAGAACCTGTTCAAAATATTATAAATGAATATTATGGAAATTAATTATTAAAACTATCAATAAATGGGAAAACCCTGGATGGGACACAGAGTACAAATTTTGAATCATAAGTTAGTATTGGGTGATTTCATAATATGCTGACCAAAGAGATAAAGGGGTAAAAATAATGAGAGAGTTGTTATTAGATAGAGGAGTTTGAGAAACTCCAACATATGTCCATTAGGAGTCCCAGAAAAAGAGGATGGAGGGAATTGCAGATACGCAATAGTTGACAGGATAATAGTTGACGATTTATCAAAATTGAAAAAAAAATGAGTCTTTAGTTGGAAGACACAGCCTATTAAATTGCTACAACATAGTGAGTGAAACTACAGAAAATTGAGGATAAAGAGAATAATCTTAATAGCTATCAAAAAGGAAAGACAGTGACTACACAAAAATCTGAGTTAGACTGACAGCATACTTCTCATCAACAGCAATAGAGCCAGAAGACAGGTGAGTATCTTTAAAGTACTAAGGAAAAATAACTAGACTTTTATAACCATTTAAATCATCTGAGAGCAAGGGGAAAAAAGGCATTTTCAGATACATAAAATGTTTTACCACACATAGACTTGCATTAAACAAGGAGGTTAATAAAATTTGATTGTAAAAGTTAAAAAATAAAAAAATTAATATAATAGAAATATTTTTTAAATTAAAAAGTAAAACTAAATCTTTGAAAAATATTGTGATGGAGGATGTCAGTGGGCAGTTAAACTTGCTAAAATATGTATTATGTTTGAAGAAGAAGAGAAATATAAAATTTAGACTTTGTAAGGAAATGAAGTTATAAATATTTTTATTTTAATAATCACTGAAAGAATAGAAATACATTTTACAGCTTCTAAATCAGCAGAAGTAAAAAGAAGGATAATGAAAATGTTATCTAAACACAGAAAACAAAAAGGGCGGGGGACAAAGAAAGGGATGGTAAATGGAAAACAGAAAAGATTATAGAAATAAACCCAAGCATATAAAAATTACAATAAATGTAAATGGGTTATTTTCATCAATTAAAAAGTGTTTAATTGGAAGATGTTATTTTAAGCTACAAACTTGTAACTAGTAGATAAAGAAGTCCTGCATAGCTAAGGCACAGCATAATGACTATAATCAATAATGCTATATTATAAACTTCAAAGTTGTTAAAAGACTAGATCTTAATTGTTCTCACCACAAAAAAAGAAATGATAATTATGTGACCTCTTAGAGGTATTAGCTAACACTACAGTGGTAGTCATATTGTAATATATAAATGTATCAAATCAACACTCACACCTTAAACTTATACAATGTTACATGTCAATTATATCTCAATAAAAAATGTTGACTGTATAGCATATGAGACACACTTAACTTTTTAAAAGTAGGTTATAAAATAAAAAATCCCAAATAGCCAATAATTTGGGGGGGAATGGAAAATAAAACAATGAGAACCATTTAAAACCCACCAAACCGTTGAAAATTAAAATGTCTGACATACCAGGTAAGGCTGCAGAACAAGGAGAAGTTTAACATGTAGCTGGTGGGAATATCAATGGATAAGAATCACTGTGGAAACAATTTGGCAACACGTAGCAACTATAGATATATAGAATATTTTCCTTAGCAATTCTACTTTTATATCTTGTATATTATCATAGAAGAACATCCAAACGTATAAAAAGAGACATTTACAGTGATATTTGAAGATGCAGTATGATAATGAAAAATAAAAAAAAAACAGTTTAATGTCCATCATGGGTATGTATAACATGAATTGTTATAGTCACACAGTGGAATACTATCAGTAGATGAAATAAATAAATTTAAGCTGAAGATGATAACATAGATATTTCTTTAAAAAAAAGTCATGACAACAAGTTAAAGTGATAGATAGTATGATCTTATTCATATTTCATTCTGAAACATGATAAATAATACTATACATTATTTATGGTTAAATATACATGTAGTGATGGTATAAAAAGGTGCATGGGAGTAATAAATTCAAGTAAAAAATTCAAGTGTATGGGAGTAATTGATTGAAGATTGTCATTACCTCTGGGGAGAAGGGAGGGGAATTAGTGTTGGGAAAGTATACATAGGGGCTTCAATTCTATCTAATGTTTATTTCTTTTTTAAAATATATGAAGCAAATATGGCAAAATAGAGTGATTTAATAAAGTTATATAATGAATACTTGGGTATTTGTTATATTCTATGCTTTTCTATGCATTGGAAGTTTTTCCCAATTTTGAATTGTATTTGATTTATTAAAAAAAAATAATAGGGAAGGTTTGCAATAGGGGACATTCAGTTAGCCAAAAAATTGGACAATTGGCTGTGATGGAGAAATCTAAGGAGAAAAATAGAAATGTAACAATTTTGATCTATCGTTTCAGACACATGTATGACCACTTCATAAACCTCTACCCACAGCTGATTAAGAAACCTTCCATCGTGGATAAAGTGCAGGAGTTTATGAAGTATGTATAATAGCTTTTTTCTTCTCATTGTTACTGAAGCTATAGGGCCTAAAAATGTCATTTCAGACAGCATTTTTTCCTCCACCAATTTCTTTTTCTGTGTCTCTGGCAGGACTCTGAAGTTGTATTTGTAATGAGGTATAGCACCCTTTTAGTAATAGCATGAAAACTAGTGGCAGACAACATGCCCTTGAATTTGACCTCTTTGGAGGTTAGGTTGAACATTGCTGACACAGCTGGAGGAAGACACCATCATTGTGAGGCAGGCAAAATTTAGTCTACCTGGGAGCCCCTCTCCTTGCAGAGATCTGTCTTCCTCTGTAAGGTGCTTCCTTTTCACAGGCCTGGTGACTAATCCTAGCTGGAGTGTTAACTCTTATCTAAAGTCATAATTCTTAACATCCTCTGAGAATATTTTCATTTAATAAAGTTTCCTGAAGACAAATAAATTCTCAATATTCAAAAATATGTTATATGTTTGCAGAATGATGGACTGTGACATTAATTTGGGGATGGAAGAGCTCTTGGTTTAGCCCTCCAAATTACACATTAATCTCTTCATCAGATGCTAAAGTTCTACACAGCATCACTTAAAAACCATTGAGCTTTATCTCAAGCAATGACATTTTATTCTAAAATGGATCTGTGGATAGCCTGAACAAATCAGAAATAGCTTTCAGTATACAGTTATGTCATATCATCCCCTATGAAGTGCAGAGAACTAAAAGAAGAGAAATGAAATAAAAGGACTATAAAAAAAAAACTTTTTTTTTTCTAAGCATTCTAGGACAGAGGTTATTAGCAACAACTGAAGTAGAATGAACCATAAACTATGAAAATTACCTGAAAGAAACATAGACATATACAAAACATCTTGCCCTTAGGAGTTTTTATTTTTTCCTGTTGTATTTTTTCCTCTTCTACCTACAAAAGTATGTCAATGAATGAATCCTTACTGATTTAGTGAGACATTATGATTTGATGTAAAATGCATTTGGACAGTATCCTTGACTTTCTTAGGTCTCAGTATCACAGGTAGGTAAACAATACACCTGTGTTTCAGTTCCAGCTAGAGCATGGAGAAAGCTACAAAGGAAGAATCATAGTCCCAGGGAGAAATTAAAAGTCATTTCGGATTTACCCTGATAGCCTTTCAAAGTGATTAGAACGTTCCAAGATCCAGAATTTAAATTATACTAGCGTAATTATCTGAATATATAATCTCTAAATGTCTGGGTTTAATTTAGCTTTAAATGAGCAACCATGGAGACCTTCAGTACAAATCTAATTTCTCTTTCAGGAAGCAAGACGAATGGGCACGTAATAACATCAAATATTACAAGGATGACCCATTTTGGAGACATACTGGCTATGTTATGTCACAAATGAATGGGCTGTATGTAGGAGCGATGAACAGGGCTACATTATTAGGGTCAAAGGTAAGATTAAGAAGCTACTCAGGATTTCTTTGAAGGTAATTTTTAAAATTACATTCCATCTTAGAAGCAGATCAAATTAGGACTAGAGTATAAATTTCTTGCACACAAGTACTGTCTTATTTATCATATTGCTAGCACCTGACACTGACACAAAATTCAAGCTTACTTATTTCAGTTTTTTTTCACTCTCTTTTATTATACTGTTCTCTGAAGCAGGTAGGAATGTACTAGTTATCTAAATAACCTAATAAAGCTAGTGTTTTGAATGATATGACTGTTAAAGCAAAATGTCTAACTGTACATATTCTATGCTTCCCTTCCTCTACAATATACACAAACATGCCCATGCACTGTAATTTTGTTTTGAAATCTTTACTGAATCATTGAGGATTCAAAGGTACCATTTAATATACTACCAAAAATTATAGAGATTTTGTTTCCTGGAGATAGAGATAGATATAGATATAGATATAGATATACATACATACACATACATACATATATATATATATCTTCATATACATATAACATACACACATATGTTGGACAAAATATACAATAGACAGTTCTTAGAAAAGTGATGCAAAAAATTCTTACTCATATGAACTCAGCCTTGCTCATAAGATTAGAAATGCAAACTAAAACCATACTGAGAAATACTTTCTCACTTATCAATTTGGCAAAAATTCCAAAGTGTTAAAACATACTCTGTTGGCAAGGCTATGGAGAGAAAAGACACTTGCTTAAAATACCAGTGAGAATGTAAATTGGTATACCCACTATAGAGAGGAATTTTGGCACTCATTACCAAAGTCACATACTTTTTTACCCTTTGACCCAGTAATCCCACTTCCAGGATTAACACCAAAGTTCACTGGCAAAATTACAAGCCTATTAATTGTAAATAATTTGTAATAGCAAAAACTGAAAACAGCCAAGTACATAGAAGACTAGATGCATAAAGGATATAGCTGCAGACAGGAATGTGGTAGTTCTCAATATACTGTTATGGAGTGACCTTCAGGATCTGTTATTAACTGTAAAAAATAAAGACTAGTGTATATTGTGTGCTACCTATACATAAGAAATGGAGGAAGATGATAATGATAGGTGATAGATAGATAGATAGATAGATAGATAGATAGATAGATAGATAGATAGATAGACAGATAGATATGGATGGATGGATGGATGGATGGATGGATGGATGGATGGATGCATGGATTTGCTTATCTTTTCAAGTAGAAACAACAATGAAAGAATAAATCCAAAACTAAAAAATAATTACTTATAAAAGAAGGAAGAAAAGAGAGTGGAGGCCACAGAGATGAAAGCTACATTTCTCTGCTTTATATACTTGCTTTATATACTTGACTTTGAAACCAGGTAAATGCTATTCATAACTATAAAACAAAATTTTATCCCAAAGAAGAAACACAGTCTCTGAAATCTGAAGACAAACTTACACAAAAATATCTAACTGTATATCAAATTCATGACATAATCACACAGAGAGCAGTCATTGCTGGTGACCTTAAAACACAATTATTGTTGCATTATCCTTAGTGGGTCAGATTCTAAGGACAAGGAGAATCATAAAAAGATTTTAAAAAATTAAATAACCTTAAACTGTATTCAGTAATCTTACTTAATAATATTGGTATTGTTATTTTGAAATTTGGTAAAGTTTGATAGATATAGAGAAATAAAAGAAATAAGTAAATATGTTGGATATCAATATTTCCAATATTAAAAATCAATGAAGACACTGTTTTTAAAGTTAAATAATTAGGTTGTTTTTTTTTGTTTGCTTGTTTGTTTTTTGTTAAAATGTCTTTTTTGTTTGTCCTCCTACCACCTCTGTCTGAAAAATGGTTTGTATGTAGATGCCCAGTCCCAGGCTGCTCTGGTGGATTGACTTCTTGTGGGAGCAGTGCTGTCTAGTTAGCACAAAGTTCAGATGAAGTTCAAGGCTGATAAATGCTTCTAGGTTAATGCTGTCAAGTCAGTTAGTCTTAGGTTAAGCACACAATCAAAATTGAAAACATCTTAGTTGAATGGGGGTGATTTCCCTCCAGAAGCTATTTGTCAATGCCTGGAGACATTTTTGGTTGTCATAACTTGGGGGTGCTACTGATTAGTGAGTAGAGGCCAGGGCTGGTACTAAACATCCTACAATGCACAGTCCCCAACAGGAAAGAATTATTTGGCCCAAAATATCATTAGTGCCAAGACTGAGAAAACCTGCTGTAGAGGAATGCAAAAATAATGCTCTGTTTGTTTTACTTTCTTAGGAGACTCTCCCCAAATCTGTGCCTCTCAACACATGCTAAAATAGCTCATAAACTATAATGTAATAATATTACTTTATAAGTTACAATAAAACCTAGCACTTCTGTTACATTAGGGACCCTTCACAAAGGAATAATTTAATGGATGTCTAACAAGAGGAACAGTAAATGACATCGGACTGTCACAAATTAGTGCCATCTCTGTCCTTTCCCAGCCTATGACACTGTTCCAGATTCAGTTCCTGAATGCCGTTGGAGATCTGTTGGATCTGATTCCCTCACTTTCTCCCCTCAAAAACTCCAGCCTGAAGTTTAAGAGATGGGACATGGGACACTGCTCTGCTCTTATTAAGGTGAGACACACAGCAGCCTTTCTGTTTTTTCTTGTTTTAGTCCATGCAGAATTTTTCTATATGTCTCCCAACTATGGCAGCCTCTCACCCCTGGCTGTTGCCATAGAGCAGCTTTAGTTCCTCTGCCGGAGACATTAAGAACTGGAAGGAACTGATAAAGGGAATTGGATGTACATAATGTTACACGTCTGTTTCTTCCACCATTCTTCCCAAGCTGTATGTACCTGCTACTCCCACTTTCCAGAATCTTCCATTTTGGATGCTAGGACAGAGTCACTCTGTTTCGTGCACATCAAAGGTTAATTTTCTGGTAATAAATATAGAAATAGACACCTGAATTGACATAATCCCTGTACAGTTACTTCACTTATAGTCAGTTATCTATATACCTCTGCGTATTCACTATGATTCTGGCTATAGGTTCTTCCTGGGTTTGAGAACATCTATTTTGCTCACTCAAGCTGGTACACGTATGCAGCCATGCTCAGGATATATAAACACTGGGACTTCAACATCGTCGATAAAGATACCAGCTGTAGTCGCCTCTCTTTCAGCAGTTACCCAGGTAAATAAATTTAGAGGGACATCTGATTACTCTGAGTACTATTTCAGGATTAAACCTTGGTGATTCAGAGTAACTGGAATGAGAGAAATGTTTAGGAGTTAGTATACATTAATGATATTTGATTTTCAGGTTGCCTTTTGAAGAAATAATAGCTCTAATTCTTTTTAAAAATATAATGACATAAGTTAATAAAGCTGCCAAAGATTTACTCCAACAAACGCCAACTGAGTATTTATTAAGTACAAGGCACTTTCTTATGCTCTGCTGTGGAAGCAAAGATGAGCAAGACAGATCCTGCTCTCTGTGTCTCCTTGAGGGCCCATCTCTGTTTCTCTTATTCATTGCAGTATCTACGGCACCTAACCTAGCGTGTGACACCTAGTACTTAATAAATTTTTGCTTAATGAATGGATGAATGAATGTGTAAGCATATAAATGTTCCACAAACAAGGTAAGTAGAATACAGATAAGAATAATGTTATTACTAGATACAAACAAACAAACAAAAAACCAACCTAATTATTTAACTTTAAAAACAGGGTCTTCATTAATTTTTTTTTTTTTTTGTATGCTACAAAAGAAGTGTAAGAAATGCTGTGAATATTCAAAAGAGGGAGAACATACACCTGA
Source organism: Eidolon dupreanum (assembly GCA_028627145.1). Taxonomy (NCBI): domain Eukaryota; kingdom Metazoa; phylum Chordata; class Mammalia; order Chiroptera; family Pteropodidae; genus Eidolon; species Eidolon dupreanum. The sequence goes on along the minus strand of CM053503.1, from coordinate 21,872,047 downwards.
TTGTTGGGGAAAAGAGGGGTTGACATTTGAGATGAACCATGAGTGATGAGTAGGATTTGGATAGGTAGAGGTGGGTGGGAAGGACAGTCTCTGCAAAGTAGGGGGTGCAAACTCCTATGCCTAAAGGAGACAGGCAAATGATGTAAATGAATAAAGGGGGCTGATATAGGAAAATAGAAGTGGAAACAACTGTAGCAAACACATGACCCATTGAAAGGTGGCCAACTGCTCAGCTCCCACTGACTGTTGTCACTCTGCAATGTGGAGATCAGTGTTGCCAGATTCTCCAACTTCTAAAGAAAGAAATGTGGATTTAAAAAACAAAATCCACTGTGTGAACCCAAGAAAGCATGTCTGCTGAGTGGAATGGCCCCATCAATCTCAGGTTTGCAAGCTCCTCAGGGGACATCATGAGCAAAGGCAAGGGGAAGATTCTTGCTGAACATTTAAGAGTCAAAGGAGGATGCGATGTAGTCACTTTTGATGTTTAATTATATACCTGTAACTTATAGGGTAGTTATACCAACCACCTGTCATATTTAACTGCCGTTGTCAGAGTGTTATTGCCCCTTCTGGTATTATTGCTCCTGATGGTATTAACACCATTCTATCAGGAATTCTGACCAGAGACATAACTAGATATTTTTCTGTCCTTGTGACTTGATCCTTCCTTTGAGACTACTTTGATTTCATCTCTTCATAGTTTGCTTAACTCTTTTAGTAATGAACGGGGGATTTCTCACTCTCTATTTGGATTCTTTCGTGTTCCTGTAGACCAAAATTTAAGGACAGCGAGATACTGAGACCCATCAAATGTTCTTCCTCTTCTTCTTATTTGAAACTAAATGCCATATGCAGATGTTACCTGCACTGCTTTGAAATCTCTGCATAATGGTGTTCTTCCAAGGTCCTAACAATTCTGCATCCCAAGGGTAGTGATGGTGAAGGACATGAGGGATTTCTTATGAAACTTATGATTCTGTTAACACTTGCATATATATCCTTCCAGAATACATAGATACATAGATAATAGAGATTTTTAAAGGAATAAAACTGAGAGAGAACAAAAGGATTTTTATTTTTAATATCAAGGTGTTTTAACAGGTGCCAGTGGAGCAATGTAATTTATGTTTTCTCTAACCAGACAGCTTTGATCTCAACAGAATACATGAAATACATGTTGAATCTTATTTACTACAAAGAATTGTTTGATTAAGGGATCTGCCACATTGGATTTATCCAATAGATATGGAACTAAGTTTTTTTCATGAACATCATGTCATGGGAGCTGTTGATCCCAGAACAAACTAGATGGTTTATTTGTTTTCCTTTGGTGGAGGAATTCAATGGTTACTGGGCGGATTAGAAGTATGGTGTTAGTTTTGTATTGAAGAGGGCAGGACCTGGAGGCTCTTCATGATATAAACAAGGATATTCAAAATTGCTGAGTCAGAACAGACAGATCAAGTCACGAAACATTTGTGACTTGGCTGAGGCTCATGTTAAAGATGATGATAACCGGGATGGTACAGATGCCATCATACTAAAGATATGGTTAATTCTGAAGATTGCATGCACCTATCCATATTTTTACAATGCATTTTGACCCTCCTGCCAAAGTCTGACCACCAAGATGATTGCTGTGAGAAACTCTCAATCTTTAAGGCACAGTGACCTTTTTTTTTTTTTTTTTTTTTTTTGAGTTTTCCAAAAAGGAAAAAAGTAGAGAGGTGGACAGTTGCTAAAATGTTACCGAACATATGAAGTCCAACTATTTTACTTCAGTGAGCCCGTTTTCTTATTTGTAGAATGAGGCTAATATAAGGCTTACGTCATAAAGTTGTAAACATTATTTAATTTATTCATTCATCAACAAGTTTTTGTTAAATTGTGCTAGGCAAAGTATTCACTGGAGAACAGGACAGATACAATTTCTACTCGAATAAAATTTGCATGTTGGTGAAAAATAGAGACAAATGAAAAAGCAATGATAATAAAGTATGATTTGTGTAATAAAACAAAAGACTAGTTTGGGGATAGCTTCTAAGAGAAAGCCATCTCAAGTATAAATTAGACAAGTATAAATTAGCCAGGTCATTGGGGATAATGGAGTGGGACAAATGGCATGTGTAAAAGGCCTGTAGGCAAGAGAAAGTATGGAGAAGTCCAGAGAGAAGTGAAGAGCAATTCAAGACCTTTAAAGTGACAAATAGTAGTGGCACTAATAGAAATTTGCATTTTAGAATTATCTGGCCCATGAAAGGAGGACAAAAGAGGCTGCCATAGAACACTGAGAAGGCTGATACAATAATCCAGGTGACTCAAATCACGCAATGTTTTGTAGATGGTCAATGTATAGGTGGCAGATTAATATCCATCTTCAAGAAGAAAAGGTCAAAAATGATTGCTGAATTACTGTAGCATGTCATGACTTTTTGTGTGCTCCTGTTGTCCTAGTCAGAATCCTTGAGGGATAATGACCTAATAAGAATTGCCAGAAGAGCACTCCCAATTGCACCCCAACATAGGAGAATTGAAGGGACAGTAATACTCCTTCACAATACATTAATCAATATTACAAAGAGATTTTCTATCTCCAGCACACCCAAGCTTATCTAAACCAGTCCCATGCTCCGAGTTCATCAAAGCCCCAACTGACTCCATAAGGAAAAAAAAAAAGAGGTGGGTAAGTAAGTAAATTAATATAACCACCTCCATCTTCATCTAGAAAGGATTTAAGTGATTTGGTAGCTTAATAGGTTCAGCCTTTTTAGTCTCTTTTTAAAAAACAGAGTAGGAATTTCCTTTACCTTTGGAGAAATTATCTGAAGATGCTAACATAAAATGTCCTGAGGAAGTCCAAAGTATACCAAAAGTATAACAGGTGCTGATAAACTTAGTGCCACCCTTAAGCCCAGGTGAGTGAAGTTCCAGCTTTGAAGTCCCTTCCTTGAAATTTCCTTAGTGCCCCTCCAGCAAAGACCAGCCACACTGAAAATACTGGTGCATCCTGGCTCTGGTCTGTGTCCTATGTGTATCTGGTTTAGGAAGCACCTTTCCAGAAATTTTCTAAATATCTTTCCAGTGCCCAAGACTAGCCAGCATAGCAGAGCCATCCAAGTGGGGCCAAGCTCAGACAGGTACCTATGTGGGTCCTGGTCCCTGTATCTCTCTTTTTTGGGAGGTTTTTTTTTTCCTCTACCCACACCCACAGGCAAGTTCAGCAAGGTGCCATGAGGAGCTCTGGGACTCGAGCCTGTGAGGTGATCCTTTTAAGTTAGACCCTTCCAGCTGGCCCTCAGAGTGTATTTTTTACATGATCGAGCTGACAGAATGTTGGTGACATGATGAGTTTGGATTACTCTCATGTCAGACATAGTATGTGTTCAGGGCTCTAAGCTACCAAAGGTCACACTTACTCTTGGGCTTAAGCAAGTATGTGGACCTCTGCATTCATCTGTGTTCTCATTGCAGTCCCACCGTCCTTCTACAGCACCCAAGGGCAGCAGGGGAGGTGACAAATGAACTTTTACTCCGTGTACTCTGCTGCTGGCCCCAGCGGCAGTCACCTCATCCTGCTGCAATCTTCTGGGGAGAGCTGGGCCTGGCCCCCACAGGGGCTTTTGAGAACCTAGCTCCACAGCACCAATGGCCTTTCAACATATCTCATGCCTCGAGTTAATGAGTTGGCTTCCCACTCTCACAGGTCAGTCTTAGCTGCATTAATATTCCCTGTGCAACTGGGACTGCTCTTCTGGCTCTGCCCACAGGCTTGCCCACTGATTGGGGTGTGTGAAGGGTGGGGATGTGAAAAGAGATCACATTCTAGGAATGTAAGGATTACAGACAGCCTAAGGAATCCAAGAGAGAACACAATTTGAAAATGTATTGATCTATGCTTATGCTATAAAATTCTGAATTGAACTTTAATGACCATAATGAATTATGATTCACATTTTTCTTAACACTCTGGGTAAGACTTGCATTTGTGGTCATCCTTAGCAAATCACAGTAATGATCTTTGAGTCATTAGCAGCCAGTATTCACTGGTAGCACAATAGATATTACAGAGTCATTAAGTAAATGGTGTTAGGGAACTGCAGAGGCAAAGAAAGAAATCTATGTTGTTTCAGTATAAACAGGTTATAAAGAGTCATAGCTTTGTAGTAATAACAACAGTGTTGCTACCTTTTTCTTATGGTGGGAGATACAAAATTATCCAGGAACAATGTATTTCATAATAAAGAATACAAAGAGATGATACCTGGATACTATAAGGAATCTTCACATGCACTGATTGGATAATAGAAAAATACATTAGTACTTTACTCATTATTCTAAATGTTCATTAATAAATCACTATGGGCCCATGAATTTTGGAATATATTTCTTAATCAAAGTTTGTATCAGCATGGGCTCTGAAAAAATATACTTGCTTGAGGCTCTAAAAACTCTAAGAAATGTAGTCCTGATAACCTTGTTCTAGAAGCTTTCCATCCCCTACATGGCTTTTGAATAGCCATGTCTGTTTTACCTAAAAACTGAGAAATCTGAGGAAGATAGAAGACCCGCACTAGCCCTACCCCAGGATATTGTACACAGCCAAGTGTCGATTTTGGCTATGCAAGTCAAGAACCAAGGAAGTAAGACATGGAGAAAAATCCCACAGGAAATGACAGCACTGAAAAGGTAGCCAATACCAGTATGAAGACCTCAGTACAGAGGTCTACTGAGTTCAATTACATGGCACCTTTAAATCAATTCAGAGAAAATCAACATCATTAATACCGAGTCTTCCAATCCATGAATATAGTATCTCTATTTATTTAGATCTTTAATTTGAGCGATGTTTCGTAGTTTTTAGTATATGGGTCTTACATACCTTTAATTCATTTGAATCCTAAATACTATTTGATGCTTTTATAATCAGAATTGATTTTTATTCCTTTTTTCAATTTTTTGTTGATTATATATATGCATTAGTTACTTATAGCTACATGTCACCCCAAAACTGAAAAAAAAAATCATTTAGTATCTCTTGGTTCTGTGGATCAGGAATTTAGATAGGGCACAGTGCAGATAGCTTGTCTCTGCTTCACTATATCTGGGGCTCCAGCTGAAAGATTCAAAGACCGAGGGGCTGAACTCTCTGACAGCTCAACTGAAGCTGGAAGATACACTTCCAAGTTGACTCACTTACATGGTTGACAAGGTGGTGCTGGAAAATTGGTCCCCCACCACTTAGACCTCTCCACAGGACTGCTTGAGCATCCTCGTGATGAGATGCCCAGCTTTTCCCAGACCAAGTGATCCAAAAGAACAAAACAGAAACAGCAATGCCTATAATGACCTAGTCTCAGAAGTCATACACTGTCACTTCCACCACATTCTATTCATTAGAAGCACACTATGATCACCCTCAGTCAAAAATTTCTTGGAAATATAAAAACCACCACAATATAGAAATATGATTTCTCTATATATTCACTTTTTGTCCTCAGACCTTTCTAAATTTATTTATCAGTTCTAATAGATTTTCTGTAGATTTCTTGGGATTTTCCTATATGCGTAATCATGCCATCTCTGCATAAAGACAATTTCATTTCTTTCTTTCCTTGTATATCTTTGTTTTCCTACTGGATTGCATTGGGTAAGACCTCAAGGATAATGTACTCTATAAGAGCATAATAATCCTTCCTTGCCTAGTTCCTGATCTTAAGGGCAAGGTATCCAGTCTTTCACCATTAGGTATGTTCATTGTAGGATTTTTATAGATACTCTTCATAAGGTTAAAGAAGATCTCTGCTCTTCCTACTTTGCTTAACGTTTTTATCATGAATGAGTGTTGCATTTTGTGAAATTCTTTCTCCACTTCTCCTAAAATGATCATATAATTTTTCTTGTTTATTAATGCAGTGCTCCACTGATTGATTTACATATGTTAAACCAACTTGACATTCCTGGATAATCTTCATATTGTCATTATTTAAAAATTTTTTTTTTGTTCAACATACTAATAGTTTGTTAATAATTTTTGCCCCAGTATTCATGAAAGATATTGATCTGTGGTTTCCTTTTCTTATAACAGTTTTTGTATCAGGGTAACCTTGTTCTTATAATCTGAGAGTGGAATTTTTTTCCTTTTGTTTCCTGAAAAAGTTTTTGTAGGACTGGTATGATTTTTCTTCTTAAATGTTTAATGCAATTATTCATTGATCAAACCCTTTAGACATGGAGTTTTATTTGTTGAGAAAGTTTTTAATTATTAATTCAGTTGCTTTTATTACTATAGGACTATTCAGGTTTTCTAATTCTTGAGTCAGTTTTGAAAATTTGTGCCTCTCAAGGAATTTTTCCATTTCTTTGAAGTTATGTTTATTGATATCTATAACATTTTAATTAACCTTTCAAATATGCAGAATCTGTAGTTAAGTTTCTTTAACCATGTATGGTATTGTGTCTTTTTTCTTGATCAGTCTATGAATTTTATTGATATTTTTCAATAACCAGATTTCATTTTCCTTGATTTATTCCCTATTGTTTGCCCATTTTTCTTCCTCATTGATTTCCATTCTTTATCATTTTCTTTCTTCTACTTATTTTGCATTTTATCAGCTTTTTTCCTAGCTTCTTTAAAAATCTTACATAATTGATTTTGATCTTTCTTCCTTTCTACTATACGAAAGTAAAACTAACTTTCCCTCATCACTCCTTTAGTGTATCTGATAATTTTTGGTATGTTTTGTTTTCATTTTCATTTAGTTTCGAATGTTTTCTAACTTCTCACATGATTTTTTTAACCTGTGACTTATTTAGAAGTGTATTGTTTAGTTTCCAGAAATTCGAAGACTTTCCAGATATCTTTGTTTTTCTTTAATTTTAATTCTATAGTGATCATAAAACTGTACAATTTCAAATTTTTGTAAACTTTCTTGATACCTGTTTTATGGCTCAGCATGAGATCTATCTCAGTGAATGATTCATATACAGTAAGAAGGAATGTGAGTTCTTATATTTCTGAGTGTAGCATTCTATAAATGTCAATCAGGTTAAGTTAGTTGATAGTATGGCTCAAATCTTCTATATCCTTGTTGATTTTCCTATCTACTTCTTTTATTAATTACTAAGAGAAGAATATTTATACTTCCAACTATAATACTCTGTCATTAAGCATTATATTTTTATAATTATTATGTAGTCCTATTATATTGAACATTTTATCATTATGAAATGCCTCTGTCTCTAGTAAAACCTCTTAAAACCTTTAATGACTTACATTAATAAAGCCACTCCAGCTTTCTTATGCTTGCTGTTTGCACCTTGTACTTTTTCTATGCATTTACTTCCAACCTATTTATGTCTTTGCTTTTACTGTATGTCTCTGCAGACAGCAAATAGTTGGGACTTTTTTTTTTTAATCAACCCTGCTGAGCTCTGACTTTTGATAGGAGCATTTGGTCCATTCACATTTAAAGTTAGTATTTATATATGTGAATTTAGGTTTGCTACTTTGCTATTTGTTTTTTTTTTATATCATCTTTGTTTTGTTTCTCTTTTCTTTTTATTCTGTCTTCTTTTATGTTAGTATTCTAACAAAATAGCTCATATTTTAGTACCCCAGTTGGCTTTCTAGTTACATTTCTTTGCTTTGTCTTATAGTGGTTGCAGTAAAAATTGTAATATATATCTTTAACTTATCAAAATTTACATAAATTAAATCTTTTATATCTGATAAAAAAAGATAGGAATCTTACAATGGTAATAGTCCCATTTAGTGCCTCCCATTCTTTGTGCTATTGTTGTCATATGTTACATCTATGTTATAAACTCATCACATGGTGTCATACTTTTTATTCAACACAGATGTCTTTTAAAGAATTTAAGATGATATTGTATATATAATTAATATATATAAACTCAACAAACTCCAAATAGAATAAATACAAAGAAAATCAGAGCTAGCATATCACAAAGCCAAAGAAAAAATCTGAATGCAGGAGAAAAAATTATACACATGCTCCTCAGCTTAGGATGGGGTTACTTCTCAATAAACCTATTGTAAATTGAAAATATTATAAGCCGAAAATGCATTTAATATTACCTAACCTACCAAACCTAGCTTAGCCTAGCGTACCTTCAACGTGCTCAGAACACTTATATTAGCTTACAGTTGGGCAAACTCACCTAACACAATGCCTATTTTATAATAAAGTGTTGAATATTTCATGTAATTTATTGAATACTGTACTGAAAGTGAAACACAGAATGGTTGTATGGATGCTCACCACTAACATACACAGCTGAAAGTACACTGGGCCCAAAGAGCATTTGCAGCACTGAACTAAAATTATGTTGAGACATCATATCACATATCACAAGGGAAGAGATCTAAATTCAGAATTTGAAGTATGGTTTCTACTGAATGCATATTGCTTTCACACTAACGTAAAGTTGAAAAATGAGAAGTTAAATCATTGTAAGTCAGACCTTCTGTATATATATTATGTGTATGTATATTTTATCTTTGGCTTTGTGATACGCTAGCTCTAGTTTTCTTTGTATTTATTCTATTTGTGTTTTGTTGAGTTGTAAGATCTGTAAATTACTGTTTTTCACCAAATTTAAGAATTTTTTAGCAGCTTCAAATATTTTTTCCATCCCTTTATTCTGTCTCTCTGGGATTTCAATTACTTATATGCCAGAATGCTTAATCTCATTTCACAGGTCTTGGGGGCTTTGTTCATTTTTCTTCGGTATTTTTTTTTCTCTTGTCTTCAAATTGGGTAATTTTCCTTTACCTATTTCAAGTTTACTGATTCTTTCTTCTGCCATCTTAAACTTTCTATTGAATCAATCCAGTAAAATTTTTATTTCAATTATTTTCAGGTCTAGAATTTACATTTTGTTCTTGAGTTTCTATTTCTCTGTTAATATTCCTTCTGGTAGCTTTTAATACTATACTTTATTTTTATAAATGATTTGAAGTTGAAGCCTTTGTCAGCGAAATCCAACATCTTAGCCTACTCGGAGACAGTTTCCAGTGACTTTTTTTTTTAGTGTGGGTCACATTTTCCTAGGGTTTATTTTTTTTAATTTATGTCCAATACTTTTTGGTTGAAAATTGGACATCGAAGATTAGTACATTATAGTGACTGTAGAATTTATTTTTCTGATAATTATTGATGTTTTGTTGTAGTAGGCAATTACTTTGTTCGTACTCAAACTTCAAAATATATCTCATGCAGTAGCTGATGTCTTTGCTCAGTTTTTTTTTTTTCCTACTTCTGGATGCTGCTTTCTCATCCTGGTCCCCTGGAGATTGCCCTTGCATCTGCATAGTTTAGTAGATAGTCAAGGATTTTGGCAGAGCTTAACTCAAGTTTTAGAGTTAACTCTCTGTGGTGTGCTTGTTTCCCAGGTTCCTTCTAAATTTCCATTTGTTCTTCCATCTCTGAATTTTGCCCTTTAACAGATTGAGTGGTCTGAGCTATATATAGGCTGGGAAACATCCTCTGTTAAAGTTGCAGCAAACTCATATATCTCACCAGGAACAATTACAAAGGTCTTACAAGGGTAAATTTCTCACTTCTTTCTGCCTTTACTCTGAGGTCCCTGGCATCTCTCACACTGTTGCATGGTTAGTGGTTAGCCAGGGAATTGGAAATTTATGTTCAGAATTTGGATCTCTGCTCTTCTGTGGTTCTCTATTGCTTCCAAAAATTGCCTCCTTAAATTCTCAGCTGTTCTGCAGCACTGAACTCTGACATCTGCCATCTCAAGTCATTATGGCTACAGTTTTCCACCGCCAGAGTTGGGGATAGGGAGTAAGAAGTGTATTTAAGCAAGGAAACCCCATACTCATATTCTTAATTAATACTACCAGTGTTCGGTTTCTCCCTGCCTTTTGGTTGTTTTCTAGTACCTACCATAAGTCGTTTTAAATAATTTTATGCAGTGTGTATTGTTTTTGTGGGAGAAGTCATCCAATTTCTTCATCCTGCCATTATTGAAAAACTCACCCTTGGTATGAGCACTTTTATTGCTTTTTAATACATTTTGCCCAATGCTTTCCATACTAACAAAAGCCATCACAAGAACTCCTCTTAGAAATATTTGCTAACCTTCAGGCTGAGTAAGCTGTTTCTCCTTTGAGCTTCCCTGGCACCTTGTGCATAATTTCTTCAGAGCCCATATTCTATATTCATGTCCACATTTCCAGGGCCAGCACAAAGCCTTGCACGTTGTAATCATTAAATGAATATTTATGGAAGCAAGGAAGGAGAAAAGGAGGAAAGGATGGAAGGAAAAAAAGAAAATGAGAAGAAACAAGGAAAAGGAAGGAGACAGGCAGACAGATCAGGGATGACCCACTGTGACGTGATCATGGTGGGAACTATGAGGGAGAAAGAGGGGGAAATGAAATGAAAGATGGAGGTGAGGGCTGCCTAAGAGATCCTTGTCCCTATTACAACCTCATTGTTTTCTCTTTGTACTACCTTCTCTTTTATACCCTTGATTTGAAAACAAGATTCCAAAATGTTTGGGAAGCATTATCAAGTCATTTCTGATGCAGACCTGTATGTTCATCACGAGCATTGGACCTTGAAGCTAATCCTTTGTAACTACCCTGGTTATAAATGACAGGAATAGAACCTAACTAGTCTTATGGGAATTAGGCAGAATCCAAGTTTTAAATGAGTCACTATAAACTTGTTTTTGCTAATTTGTTATTGAAACAAAAAGAAAAAAAAAACATAATATTTGTTTAGTTCCTACTTAACTGCCTGGTGTGTCTGACACTATACTAAACAGTTGGTATGTAATGTGTCATTTAATTTTTATAAAGACCTAATAAGAAGGGTGTTGTACCTGCATTTTTCAAATAAAGAAACAGGTTTAGAAAAGTTCATTAGCATGCTTAAAATCATACCACTTAGAGGTTAGGGTCTGGGGCTCAAACACAGTATATCTAACTATAAATATCCATTTTTTTCTCCCAGAAATGGTTCAGATTGCATTTAAGTTAAATGAGCCATGAACTCAAAGGGCCTCTTAGCATGCTAGGTAGGTGGAGCTTTTGCGTGGGATCAAAAGCTGGAACCTTTTCTAAGTGTTTTAATTGAGGATTCCAGTAATGATGAACCCAATGAGGCTGCAGCGTCAAGCTTAATTATCTCTAAGTGAGGTTCTCTGGAATGCACTTAGTGCATTTTAGCAAGCATGCACGTGTTTCTACTTTGTATTACATCCAAGCAGCCCATCACCTTTCCCACACACTCATATACACTCCGTAAACTTAAAATTTCCTGTAGAGCTTGCTAAAAATTCAGATTCCTAAGTGCCATCCATGAAATTCTTATTCACTTGATCTGGGCTGGGGCATTTGTAACAAGTACCCTAGGTGAGTCTGACATGCTGAGTCTAAGCCCATCCTTTCCAACTCTGGCAGCCCTCCTGATCTAGAGAGCAAAGACTTTGTTCAGCCTTTTACTCTGTGAAGTTCAAATACTTGAAAGCAGTTTCACAAGAAGGTAAAAGAATAGTCTCAAAGCCCCAAGATAATTTAGGTAAATCTTCTTTATAATCCATAATGTTATCACTTTCAAAGGTTATAAAATTGCCTATGTATATTGTAAACATTTTCAATGTACTATTACTTTTATTAATTTCACATTGTCTTTTATCTTAGATACCTTGGTCACAAAGCTAAGATAAATACAAACAATCCATGCCAAGATTCATGTCTTCTGCCTTCAAAAAATAGAAACAAGGGAGGAAAAGGAATAAAAGTAGAACTGGGACACGTATTGCAAAGAGTTATAGATAAATTTTTATAGCATTTAATTTTCTGCTTTCTTAAGTACCTTTCTTTTGTTCTTTATGTTGTCTTTGTCACCATCCCAGGCCATTGATGACTTCTTCCAGACCACACCTGTTTAATCATCTTTCCCCACCTAGCTCAGGAACCTTCCATCTTTCAAGAAATCCCACTTTAGTTTTCATACTTTTCTTAATTAACTAATCATAAGGTGATTTCCTCCAACTCCACCCTTGCCTATATATGCAACTCCCTCTGACTCACTCTCTCCTTAACCACTTCTACTGCATTTGCTCCATCCTAAGTATTATTGCTATATGCATGACTAAATATCTGTTCTGTCCACATTTTTCAGGCATAGGGTGTAGTGGCAAAGGCATGTGATAAGATTTCGTTTTAGATTTATTCCTGACAATGCTGTTTATTAGCTTTAAGTAGCTAAATATTTTTAAAATAGCTAATCTAAGTACTCTTTTTGTGAAGATCAAATAATGGTATCCATCCTTCTAAAGCAAGGTACCTGGTGTGTAGTAAGTGCACAGTAAATATTAGCTACCACCATCTTCTCTTTCTTCTTTAGATTTAACAGTGATTTATTGAGCACCCACTATGTGTCAAATCCTTTTTCTTGGTGCTGGAGTGAACAAGACAGTAAAAGTTCCTGTCCTGATGGAGCTTACATGATATGGGAGAGATAGAAAATAGTAAACAAATAATATAATCCAAAGTAAATAAAATAATTTATTATTGAAGATAAACAAATTACAGTTTTGATGTGGATGATAACAGAATGTTGACTACTATAAACCCACCTTCTTTATATTTACTCCATATAATCTTTAAGAGATCTATTAAACCCTGTAGTGGACCACTGCAAGATACTCACACTCCATGGCATGGATTTCATGCGCTTGAATACATGATATTGTGAATCCTCCATTGATCACATTCTTACTGCAAGATTAAGCAAATATGTCCTCAATAAATGCCTAGTTGAGGAATAATCACTGGAAGAAGTGGAGATTGATTAATACCAGTTAGAATCTTGGCAGAAAGAGAAGCAAATAAATATAATACTGGAAGACTGAGTCCATTGTAGGGTAGAAGAAATAAATGGCTGCAGGTTTTCATGCCCTGGGACAATAGGGCGTCCATAGGCTTCCTTTTATTAGAGTGAGGAAGCAGAAGGTTCTCCTGCTGCAGACAGCAACCTTAAAGCATGGGTCCTGGCAGAGATTCAGAGGGGGCATGAGTAGGCAGGGAGGGCAGTCTGGGCATGTGCCTTTTGAAAGAGTTTCCAAGGGAATTCTGATATAGGCTCTGGGCTGGGAACTGTTGTGCAGTGCTTGGGAGATAGCAGAGGTTTAATAAACATTTATTGACTGACCGTCAGACTGGCTTAGAGAAATCAGACAGCTCAGCACAGGCTGGTGCTCCCCACAGGTCTGAGGAGGGATATTCTTCAGCAGTGGAAAGAAGCTGAGCAGAAAGGCTGCGTATGACGTAAAGTTGTTGTTTTGTTTTGTTTTTTGTTTTTGTTTTCTTTAAAAAGAAGGAAAAGAGAATTCTCCCCCCTGTGTTAAAATCAAAGGGCAGCAAGACATTTCAAAACAAAATATGTTGTATAATTGGATTACTGTTATTGTATGTCAGCTATTGCTGTGTAAAAAAATAACCTTCAAAATGTGTGGCTGGAAACAACATGTGATTATTACTGCCTTTGAGTTCACAGATTAGCTAAGTGATTCTTTCTAGATAATTAAGGTGGCACATTTCATGCACCTGTGCTTGACTGTGGGTAGGCAGCTTTGTTGTTCTCAGAAGAATTCTCTTGCATTCTCTTGCATGTTTGGAGGCTGACTGGCTAGAGGCTCGCCTTGGCTGAGATGACTGGTCCTCCTCAATGTGGACTCAGAGCCTTGAGACCAGGCTGGACTGGTCTTGTTGACAAGGCAATAACAGGGTTAGCAGAGAGTGAGCAGAAGTGCGCAAGGTCTCTTGAGGTCTAGACTTATAACTGGCACATTCTGTTAAAGAAGCAAGTTCCAAATCCAGTCTGGATTTAAGAGATGAGGAAACAGACAACACCTTTTAATGGGAGATGCTGCAAAGCCACATTGCAGAGAATATGGATAAGAGGGAGAAGGTGAAAAAATGCAGCACAGCTATTTTTACAATCTTTTTCCACACTACAGACCCTGAGTTGTTCGTTACTTTTGTCCTTCTTGGTCAACACTGAGTCTACTTTTTTGGAAGGAAGAATTGTGTTTGGTCTTTGGAGCTTTGGAGCTGCTAATGCATGAGGCGTACAAATGGATATGTTTTAAATGCAGTTGATAGGCTAAAAAGGGTAAACGTTTCTGGGTTATACTGAGCAATAGGTCTAAATGGCATCAGAGGGTAGTGGTCACTATTTACTTTCGTGATCGAAGTGATTTTTTTAAGCTTAAAATATGATTTCTTAACTGTAAAGATTCCCTTTTATTTCTTAATTAAATTCAGCAAGAAACTTATGATGAACTATTTGCAGGCTGGCTTCTATACTGAAGTGTTTCACTTTCTCCTGATCTAAAATAGTCTGTCTTCCAAAACTGCCAGTGACAAATAAGAACGAGAATATAATTTTACATAGTCAAAGAACATTAGTTCCTCTTATAATACAATGTTTTGGGACTTTGTCCCCTCTCTGAACCTTTTCCTTTCTTTAATCTTTTTTAATCTACACTGTAGAATTAAGCTCGACTAGAAGTTTTTGCAAGCCAGTTCATTCTCTTTGTGCCAGAACGTGGGTGGACTACATTTTCCCATCTTTAATAAACATTCTTGCTCATAAATGAGACTACTTGTTATATGTTAGTATTATTCACTCGCACATATTAAAGTACGCCTGCCCTCTAGTGTCCATAGAGATTGCTACAGTAAGGAGTGAATTCGCAAGTTTATCATGCCAGAAATATAGCACTCCACCCTGCGAGGATTTTTCTACCAGAGAGCTTGCTCGAGGCTGCCAAGTATGGTTGTACAGTTTGAACACTGCAAAACAACCCCATCCCAGGAGGTGAATGAATGGTCAATGAAATCCATCCCACACTTTGCTGTGAAGCCAATGCATCCTGTTTCCAGGCTGTTATCTTCCCAGAGGGGTTACCCATTGAAATTTCATTCAAGGGTGCCTATCATCAAGCCTTGTACTACCTGGAGTGTGCAACCTTCTCTCCTTTATATAAACCTCTGTATAGGCTAATAAGGGCCTTGTGGAGGCTCATTATGAGTAAGTTTGACACTGCTCTCAACATGTAACTTTGCTACTTAGAAATTTCCAAAAATTAAAATTAGGCTGTTAGAGCTGAATATTACTTAGTCCCAGGTTTTCAGGGGAAGGGCTCAAGAAACAGAGGCAAAATGAGAAGGGCCAAATTTGTTGGTGGCAGTTCAGGGAACGAAAATGCAGGCCTTCTGACTTCCAATCCATGCTCTGAAGTCTTACCTTTAGCTTCAGACTATCCCTTTATTTGACCTCACCCTACCCATCCACACGCTTGTTGAATGAGTGAATGAATGACTATCCAACTGCATTTTCTAATGTTTCTTTGCCCCCACCTCCCAAAACTTCCACTCTCTGATGCTATATCTATTTCTACTGTACGTCTTTGTTCATATTTTTGTTCCTATCTGTAATGCTCACTGGTAGAGACCTGGGCAATGCTTCTTATATAAGCTTCAGATTCAGTTCCAGGTCCACTTTCTCCATGACTCTCTCCTTCTCCAGTCTTCATTAAGCCAAAAGAGAGAGAGCCATGAAGGCTGAGCCCAGGTGTTCGGATTTAGTGGAAAGAGCACTGGCCTGGATCAAGGACCTGTATTCTAGGCCCAGGACTGCTAGTAGCTCGCTATGCAATCTTGAGTAGATGCCATCACCTCTTTGAGCCTCATCTTGTTCTTCCCAATTACGAAAGCATCACACTACATCGGTGTTGCTCAGTGTGTGACATACATAGTGCTGGTGAGGTGGTATTGAGTGGTTCATGGACAAGTATTTTTAGCATGTTAGTAGAAATGTATTGAGTTGGAGGGGGAACCCCAAAACATTAAATCCATAGTTCCCTGGATATTATTACATGTGACAAAGCTAAGTATTTTAAGTCTAAAAAGAGAGTCAAGTAAACATTAGTACAAGTAGTAATCAAATATGGCAAAAGTGATGAAGTGGTATTAAAATGGTGGAAGTTTATGGAGTGCCGGGGGAAGCCGTCCCTCTGCGCTAACTTTCTCGCTGGGGCCCTTCTCTCATGTCTGCTTAGCCCTGACAGTTTGTCTGTCACTGTCAGTTGCTGATGACAACACATCCTCTCTCCTTGTTACCACTGTGTCTGTTGTTCCTTGATTCCATCACACATCACAGTATAAAGTACAAAATTGGCCTTTTAAAAAGACTTGTGGCTTCACCGATTTTCCTATGTTGCCTCCAACATTTACAAAAAAGTATTGACCCACAATGTCAATATCTTACTTTCAAAACTAGCTCACTTTTGTAAGTGAAGTTTTTTTACTTATACAAATCATGTAGACTCATTATGTAAAATTTGGAAAATACAGGAAAATAGAGGAGAAAGAAGGCATCCATATTCTTACAATCCAATAACTAAAAGTTGTCCTGTAAAATCCTAGCATATAGGGGTCGATTTCTGTTCATTATTTTGGGAAAATGGAATATTTCTGATTTAGTATTTGTGATCCCAAATCATAAAATCAAAAAATTTCTATTTCAAATCCAGGGTTGTAGGTTCACTGGCACCTTTATAAATAGCAGTTGAGTAACTGCCACAGAAGTGAGCCAAAGCTGGGAGAGGCTACTAAAGGTCAAGGATGATAGTTACTGATACTCTGCAAAATGCATTGTGTATGATAACTTCCGTGCTAATAATGGTTCAGTAGTTTACGTATATGTATGCTGATTTGTGTATTTGTCTTTCCTGTAGGATTCTTAGAGTCTCTGGATGACTTTTACATTCTTAGCAGTGGTTTGATATTGCTGCAGACCACAAACAGCGTGTATAATAGCACCCTACTAAAGTCTGTGACACCCCAGTCTCTCCTGGCCTGGCAGAGGGTCCGCGTGGCCAATATGATGGCCACTGGTGGCAGGCAGTGGGCAGAGATCTTTTCAAAATACAATTCTGGTAAGTGGCCCTGCAGAATAACTTTTAGGTACGTATATATGTTCCGATTTCAAGTCAACCAGTAAAGCTATACCCATGCCTTTCTTCATGTCTCCCGATATTTCAGGCACCTATAACAATCAGTACATGGTCCTGGACCTGAAGAGGGTAAAGCCGAAATATAGCCTTGACACAGAGACTCTGTACATTGTGGAGCAAATTCCTTCATACATAGAATTTTCTGACCAAACTGATGTGCTACGGAAAGGTACTTTCTTCCTGCTACAAGCTGGAAGTGTGATGAGTATGAGTGTGAGTATGTGTGTGTATTTGGTGGGGAGTGTGTGGCGTGTGAATGTTTGATGCGGGAGTATGTGGCAGGAAGAACAGGGTACGAGTGCTGGCTACACTGGGAGGAAATTACCGGATTCAGCACAATGTGTCAAACCTGCACCTCATGCTCTTATGTGACAGTACGTAGATTAGGACAAAGCCAGGCACTCGCAATCTTATGACTTCTCACAGCTCTAATATTATCTTCTCTCTTGTGTTACCAAGTTAAGTTCAGTGCAGTAAATATTTATGGGAGTGCTACGCTGACCGGGTGACTGGAAAGGCGTGAATGCCAGCACAAAACTCCCCTACCTTTAGGGACTCACCGTAAAGTAGGGAAGCAAGGCACACTACGCAGCTGTTAGAACTTAGAAAGCAAAGAGTGGTGGTAAACTCTGGTGAAACCAAAAAACGAGCCGTCATCAGTGCAAGGGGTCAGAGAAAGCAGTTCTGGGGGCGAGAATGTAGCCCAGACATTGAAACCTAGGTTTGGGAGTCATACTGCCTCAATTTGAATCTGTGCTCCTCAGAAATCTCAGGCAAATTATCCATTCTTTAAGTCTCACTTTCTTCATCTGTAAAACACAACAGTTATGGTACAGGTCTACAGACAGTTGTAATTTTGAAACAATCTCAAAACCTCAAAGCTCTAAAACCAAAAGTTGTTGGTTTGTTTTTGTCCTAGTTCCCTTGAGAGCAAAATATGACCTGATCAGAACTCATTTGGTAGCAAACGAGAGAGACTATTTACACATTAGTCTACAAAAATACCAATATTTTTTATTATGAGGTGTTCCTCATGGAAACTGCAATGCCATATCTAATATATGCACTCCGTTGCTGTTCGAAAATCTGAAAAACCCTCAATTCTGAGACACATCTGGCCCCAAGAGTTTTTGGATGTGGGAGTGTGGACCTTTACAATTCCAAAGGGTTGTAATTGATAATTAATTGAGATCATTTTTTTAAATTCTTGAGCACATTGCTGACACATAGAAAATCCTATTATCCTGCATCAAACATAGTGCTGGGCACACTCAGTAACTGAATGTGTGTTGAATAAATAAAAGTGAAGATGGTATTTGAGTGGAGGTTTAAAGGCCTGCATAGGAGCTCACTAATTTGATAAGGGGACAGGGTCAAACAAATGGAGGCATGAAACCGTGGTGGGATTGAGAGACTATTAGCTCAAGACAGCTAAAGGAAAGGCTGTTAAGAGGATGGCAGGTAGAGGGGGGAAAATATCAACCTTTTATATCCTGCTAAGCAGCTTAGCATTTATTCTTTAGGATACAGGAGTTTCTTAAAAGGGAAAATAGACTGGAGGTCAGAGAGAAGACAGGAGACTAATTAGGAAACAAAATAGATCAGCTGATAGATGAGGAGGACTAGAACCAGGATAAAGTCTGGACCCTGGGGATCAGTGTCTGGTTCTCAGTTTTCCAAGTCCCCAAACTGATTTCATAATGACACCTGAAGTGAGTCATCTCAGGGAGTGGCTCACGCCAACTAAATACACATAATATGCATAAAACAGAATTAATTAAGGTGAAAACTTCCATTGCCAAGCAGATCAGATACTACCAAGTAGTGAATCTGCCTCCTTTTCTGGTAGGAAAATTCACCTGAGAAGTCAGATCATTAGATGGTTACTTGGTTAACATACCAATTCAAAATGGAGACCCTAGCAGTCTGCCCCTGGAGGCTGGTCCACCCAAGTCCTAAGAGCCTGACAGTAACAGCATGCCGCTGGAGGGAGGTGCTTGGTACAGTGGGTGGGCTACTCAGGGCTTTTCTTCTTTGAACTGAAGCTGATTATGGAATGGTAGAGTCAGGTTCTTCGCGATGCCATTCCTAGATCCTATCAAGAAAACTACCCTGAGACAAAAAAAAAAAAAAAAAAAAAAAAGCAGCTAACGCTAATGCTGATCCATCCTTATGTTTTTCTTTTTTCTTTTTTCTTTTTTTTTTTTGCCAGAAGAGGAAAGAACAGATTTAAATTTACCAAGAGTCTATTATATACCAGATACGCATCCAGGACTTTTATTTGTGTCCTCTTGCTTGATCTTCATAATATACTTCCAGATAAGCAGTATTGTTACCATTTTGTTCCAAATGATATCAAATAATTGATATCACTTAGGCATAAAAAAAAAAAGAAAAAAGAAAAAGAAAAATTCCCGTAAACCTCCCAGCATTTAGAAGCAGCGGTGGTATATCTGTAAAAGTCCCGGGTGCTTTTTGTCAGAAGGCATTTGCTCTCTCTGAACCTATTTGTTCCTTTATAGGGAGGGGTGGTAAATACTTATACGTTATCAGGCAGTTGTGAAATCATACAAGATACTCTATTTTAAATGCTTTTGTAAATCATGAAGCTTTGTGAAAATGTGAAGTATAAAGCAGCCATTGTTTTATTTAATTTAAGCTGCTTACATATAGAAGAATATAATAGTTA
The DNA here is from genome assembly GCA_028627145.1 of Eidolon dupreanum. Taxonomy (NCBI): domain Eukaryota; kingdom Metazoa; phylum Chordata; class Mammalia; order Chiroptera; family Pteropodidae; genus Eidolon; species Eidolon dupreanum. The sequence goes on along the minus strand of CM053503.1, from coordinate 21,852,282 downwards.
ATATTCATCTAATGCTTACAAGCATTAGACACTATTGTAAGCACTCCATCTGCTTGAACTCATTTAATGCTCATTTTAATTCTTATATGGTAAGTGCTATCACTGTTCACATTTTATAGATGAAGAAATTGAGGCACAGAGAGGTTAAGTAATTTGTCTAAGGTCACATGCCTTATGATGGCAGAACCAGGCTTCAGATCCAGGCAGTTTAACTCCCAAGTCTATATAACCCAAATATATTGTAGCAATAAATAAGATTTTAGCCTGTAATTTCAGTGTTGTCTTTATCTTAGTTCTTCTTGATGATGGCTCTGGGTCACAGAATCAGCAAGGTTGAACGTCTTATCATTTGTTTTGTCTCAATAATCTCACCCTTGAGTGGGGGAACCTATAAAACAGTAAGAAGGGAGAAAGGCAGACAAGAGCCAAAAGAAGAATATAGGGGTGGAAAATCAATCTCTGAATGACGGCAATGTCCCTGTGTTGACTGACTGTCCTCTAGGCAATAACCCAGGCCACTGTAATCTGGAATAGTCCTGAAATGTGGATTTTACTAGAGCTGTCCAATGCTTACTGACTAATGAGCTTTGTGGCCTTGGCACATTATGAAGCTTTGACAAGCTGAGCCTTTATGAATGCTTAGAGTCAAAGGAGTCGAAACCTGCTGGAACCTTAAAGATCTCCAATCCCTTATATTATGGACTCTCCTTTATATTCCCACTGCTGAACTAAAGGGGGGAAAAATGAAGTTAACTACCTAAGACCTAATTATTCAGCCATGAGCCTAAAATTCAGGTTTTCTGATCTCCAGCACTGAGTTCTTTCCCTCTCCCATGATTGGCACCTGGCATATTCCATTAGGGCCGCATCATGAAACCATCTTTCAGCGTTTCACTAACCATGTCCCCTTTTTAAGTGAGCTCCCCAGACCGCTTTACATTATGCTACATTTTGCTCTATAAACAATAAGGTTATTTTCTGGTTAATAGATTGCTTTAAGAATTTGGGGTGAAAACCAAAGAATTCTGATCCTCTTTTTCTCCTAATGGAATAATCTAGAGATATACCAATTCTGTAAATTATAAGAATCAGTTTGACTGCCAGGGTTCACATTCAAAGTTTTAATTTCTGCATATCGTTTTGTAGTCACACACCTCTGCCAGTTCTGCAAAAGAAACTATATTAATAACATTTTTTGTTCCCTTTCTTTCTTTTTCTGTCTCCCTCCCCATCAACCCCACCCTTCCTTTCCTTCCATTCCAAATCAGGATACTGGCCCTCTTACAACATTCCTTTCCATGAAAAAATCTACAACTGGAGTGGCTATCCAATGTTAGTTCAGAGGCTGGGTTTGGATTACTCATATGATCTGGCTCCACGAGCCAAAATCTTCCGGCGTGACCAAGGGAAAGTGACTGATATGGCATCCATGAAATATATCATGCGATACAACAGTACGTAGCACATTTCCCAAGAATCATTCTTCAAAACTTCTTTTCTTCCCCATGGATAAAGAATCCATGTAAGTTTATGATCTCTGTACTAGAAGGAATTATAAGAAGTTATTGGATTATATATTCGATATTCAATTAATACTATACATATATTATACTCAACAAATAGAATTTGTCCTCCTTTATAAAATGACAGGGAAGAAGATTCTATAGCTTTTATAATTGGAAAAATTATATGTAAAATACAGAAGAAATCACCCATTCAGAGTACTTTTTCTTTACTACCCCCACCCCCAAACACATTTCCTTCCAAGGATAAAAGCAGCCAATAAAACAAAAATTATTCCTAAATTTTTTATTTTCGATGAATAGTATCAAAGTCAAATTTGCATTAATTTTGTTGAAAAAAATCAATGCACATTTATCCTGTTCTCTCTCTTCCATCTACTCTTCACTGTGCAAGGTTCTTGAGAGCAGGCTGGGCCTGGAGCAGGGGACTTGCGGTTTCCCCTTCCTAGTAAGCCAAAGGAAACTTCTGTATCTGGGAATAGGCTGGGCTGAGGAGGCCTCTGGGGTATATACTCTCTGATTACCTTGGCTTTAACGGGTCCAAAAGCTTACCGTGGATAAGTGTTATCTCAGAACAGTCAGTACTCACTCTTGTCCTCATCTCTATTTCCTAGATTATAAGAACGATCCTTACAGTAGGGGTGATCCGTGCAATACCATCTGCTGCCGAGAGGACCTTAACTCACTTAACCCAAGTCCTGGAGGTTGCTATGATACAAAGGTAAAATGCTAAGGCTTTTGAATTTCATATTCACCAGCACCTATGTCTATTCAAAGGCAAAGCTGCAAAGGTTTTTGTGGCATAAAGCACAATAATGTTCCTAACCATTAGTTCAGTTCAGGATTCAGCTTTTTTCAGAGATTCTGGTGATAGGTACCATTGCCTAACTTCAAGTTCCTGCTCTGCCACTTAATAGCAAATCACATAATCTTGCAATGCTTCTATTTCCTCAACTGTGAAATGGAAATAACAGTACTTGCCTCATAGGGTTGTTGTGAAAAATCACATAATATCTACAAAAGGTTTAGAATAGTACTCAGATGCACAATTATGATGATGATGGTGGTGGTGGTGATAATGCTGATGTCTTAAGTTCTACTAGACTGGCCCAAAGTCCAAAGAGCATATTATTGAGAGCAGTGTGATTTCACAATAAGCAGAAATTGAATTTAGCTTATTGGACCAGATCCAAGACACCAAAGGGTTTTTTACCATGGTAGAATTGATACGTGCTGTAATGTGTCTTATATTTGCAGTGGTGGTCTGAAGCCAACTCATACAAGCTTGTGCAAACGAATTGTTAAAATCAGTTGACTTTGTGTCAATAGCTTGGAATCAGCCATGGTAGGAGTATTTACATCATGGAAATTAGCAAACAGTACAGATCAAGGCTTTGTTCCTCAGAGAATTGGTTGTTAAACATTTACCTGGATACTACTGGGTTTGGGGTGTCTAAGGGTATGAGTTGGCCGTTTTAGTTGGTGGAGAGAATCATTCTACTAAATCCTTTGAGCTTTTGGTTTTGGACATGTGTCTTCTCATTTGCAACTCATCCTAAATTCTGGAGGAAATCTGTTAGAAGTAAACTATATTCTCTTTGGCTCTGAAACTGTAAGAATGCCAACTTCCCTACACAATTTTTTTCTATCAGCCTAATGCCTAAATAGGAGATGCTTCAGTAGTCTGAGATCCAACTCATCCTACTTTTTAGCTATGTGATGATGGCAAAGCTTTAGTCTTAATTACTCTCAATGTTGTATAACATAAAAAACAATAGTGGATGGAAAGCTGTGGCACACGTGAATCCTCAATGAATATTGTCATATTTATTTATTTTTAATGGTATTTACAAACATTCAGTAAAATGTGCAAAAATGTGATATCCATTCCAGAGTATACAAGAATTATTTCTGCTACCTTGCCTAGGAGAATTCAGGCCAAATTGTTTTCAAATTTTACTTTCTTCTGAAACAAGAGACTGCCAATTTTTCATCAAAAAATTTCTTTTAGGGGTATACTTGAAAAATATAGTTTCTCTTTAGGCATTTTAAATATGGGGAAAGTCAGAAGTATTGAGGCATTTTTTTCTTTCTCCTCTAAAGTTAAGATTTGCTGCTACTCAGTGTCTAGGTGTTTTTGAGAACCATGGACCTCATTTTTGATAGAGTTCCATTTTATAACTCGTTACTGTCCTGATTAGCAACAACTTTTGAGAAATTAATATTATCTAGCACTGCTCCAAGCATTTGCTGTCATTAATTCTCATGACAACTTTTCTGTGAAGTAGGGTTATTAGCCTTCTTTATAAATGAGAAAACTGAGTCAGATACAGGTTATTTTAAAATAAATTTTGGAGCTAGAATTCTGGTAAGTAATCTGACTACAGATCTCACTTTTGGCTACGTTGTTAATACCCTTCTACTAGTCAGTTCACATTTGAATGCCAAATGCATACCGAAAAGCATAATGTGGAAGCTTGCAAGATTTTGTTTTAAAGGGACTAATATTGTGACCTTGTAAAAAGAACAGGACAATATAAAATAAAAAACGGAGATGTAGTTTTTTCCAAATTGTTTTCTAAAATGTTCCCCTCCTCTCTTTCCAGGTGGCAGATATTTACCTAGCATCACAGTACACAGCACATGCCATTAGTGGTCCCACAGTACAAGGTGCCCTCCCTGTTTTTCACTGGAACCAGTTCAACAAAACTCTCCATGAGGGCATGCCAGAAGCCTACAACTTTGATTTTGTTATCATGAAACCAATTTTGAAACCTAACAAAAAATGAAGGGGGAAGATGAGGGAATAGAAGGCTGCAAGTAAGATACCAAAGGCACTATTTTAGCTGTTTTTCCATTCAAAATTAGTCTTAATAAAATATCTTAAATTTAGTCTGTTATTTTCATTTCCCACAGTTAATTTTGTAGGTAATAAGCATTCACTGTAGCAATCACTGTAGAAGAAGCATTATATATGATTAACAATACCAAGCTAAGGCATATATACTTATTTACAAGAAGGTATGGCAAAAACTGCTCTCTCTCACCAAAATCCATATCCTCCTTTTATGCCTGGACATGCAGACAATATATCCTAGGTCCTCTTAGATAGTTGTGCCACGTGATGGAATAATGGAATCTGGAATGAGTGCCACTTTCTGGCCTGGCCTCTAAGAATCTGTGCTCCATGCTCTTTCCCTTTTCCCTGGTTGGACATACTTAATGACAAAAGCTCAGAGAAAGGTGGTGCTGTGTTTTCAAAGGAACTTCTAATAGAAATGCAGTTAATGATTTTTAGGCATTAACAACTATCAGATGAGTCTTGGTGGTGCAGGCAGGCTAGGCACACGATATAGCAAATCATTAAGTAGTGTCTCTAATCTGGAAGCAACTCTGCGTAACAACTTTTCTTTTAAAGTTGACAAACTATGTGTGGTTTGAGTGCTCTGGTAATGCCAAATAGGTTAAATAAACCATACTGCACAGTCTAATAGGTGATTTTTTTAAAAGGTGACTTTTAAAAGAAACACGTGGGCCAAGAAGAATCAGAATGAATCAGAGTACTCAGAATGTTAAAAACCCAGTAGTTTATTTCAAAGTATAAATTTCAGGCTTGCTGGACAAAATCCCACTACAGTTAACACTTATACAGACACCAGTCTACTGTACATTTAGAAAAGAAAAAAAAAAACAAAAACTTTTAAAATCTAATAAAAATAGGGCAACTTGCTATAGCCCAGTTTGTATTAGACATTAGGAAGGTCTTACATTGTCTTATTATTTACACTTTCAACTGCAATAAAGAAAAATCAGAATGCAAGTTTCCTACAAAGGATTTATTTTTATATATAGTTTTAAAATGGCTGATGAAATACCAAAGCCCGGATCCCCATAAGGTAAATTTGATTGCCCAGTTACCTTATTTACAAAAAAAACAAAATAAGACACCATTTAAATATAAATGATGGATATTTAGCTGTATATGAATTTAAAAAAAAAAGCTTTAGCATGATAAAACTTTGTATTGTCCTATTCCTCCCCAATGGCTGGCTCAAAGGGGATGTATTTTAGGAATTACACAAATCTGCCATGCTAACAAAACACCTCATAAAAATTGTTCTTTGTCCCAAAATGTTAAAAAAAAAAAAAAAAAAAGGTTGGGGAAAAGGCATCATTTGCCCAGTAAGGAAGGCAGACTCATATATTGGTTTTAGATAGTTATTTGCAATAATCTAATACAGGGACATGGATTTGCTGGAAATTAGAATAAAACGGGCCAATGACTGGTCAATGATAAAATTAAAATAATGAACGAATCATAGGATACTAAACAGCCCAAGAAAGTCAGTCTGCGAGAACATATAGAAGGTCTTTGCAGTGCTCCACTGTGCTAAAATCAGGGGTATAAAAGCAAGAGGGGAGGATAACACAAGCACTGTTCTGTTAACCTGGTACAGTACAGGGAAATTTGTGAAACAAGATAAATGCATATCATAATACCTTGCTACAGAAATGATAATTTAGAAAATGTAAGCAAAAGAGCAAACAACAAAAACTAAGTTAACACTTAGGCGAAACAGTAAGAGACCTGTATGGTGCAGCCTGCCTCACGAGTTCTGCGGAGTTGTACCTAAAATTTTGAGCTCTTTGCTCTTTTTCAATTAAACCTTTCACTTATTATCCATCAGTGGGGGTAGGGAAGGTGGGGGAACACCTCTCTGTGAGGCAAATGGTATCCCAATAATTACTTTTCAAGGAAGAAAGCTCTACTCTTCTCTCATTAACTCCTACTGTGTTAAACGGAGAATGTATTCTGCAGATTTTAAAGTTCCAGGGAAAGGAATAGTTGCCTCATTAAGTTAACTGTTAACAGATGTTGTTTTTGTGTGTAATTTATAAATTTACTGGCAATAACATAATTTCAAAAAAATGCTTACTCACACTTAAAACAGGGTGAAAATTACTCTGGCAAAGTGCAAAGTAAAGAGTAATATCCCCATTACCTTTAAATGCCATATACGCATCCTATATTTCAGGTTGAAATAACTAGATACCAGGAATTTCAAGGCAATACTTACACAAGTATTGTCAGGGTAAAAATGTACCAAACTTGCATTCCCAAAATGGGATAATCAGGCTTATTTGTAATACTTTGTGAAAAGGTAACGTGGGGGTGCGAACTGTTACAAAAGTCTGTAATCAGTAGTTATTCTTAGTTGAGTCCTCCATTCTCTCCCACAAAAAGCGCTCGACATTAAAATTTGCCCTAAATAAAAGTCTAGAATTCTAGCCTAGCACCTTTCCGTAAATCCTATATAGCTGTTGCCCATAGGTCTCATGGCAGGCTAATTGGAGGAGACCATCTTAAAATATGCTTTTTCCTCGAATAATTTGTACCTTTCACTATCTTGAATAAAAAGTTTTATTTTACTGTACTACATCTATTTTTAGGGTTACTATTTGACTATTTTTTGACAAACACAAAGTAGGCTAAAATAATGAAATATTTTCATTCTACTGGGCTTTCTTCACCTGATTACATAATGCTATGAAAACTTCAAAAAAAAAAAAAGGATGAGTGAGCATAAAAACATTCACCAAGGCAACCTTTTCTAGGCTAGGTAAGCAAATTATTATTACGTGACCATAAAACCAGCCAATAAAGAACCATTTTGAACATGGGCTTTCTGTTCTGTAGACAGGAATGATCTTGAACGCATAAACATTGCAACCATTGCGGGTAAAAACGTACATACATGCAAATATAGATAGGTGCTCAGGTACGCCTAGAAGATATCCCTTTTTGAAATTTTCATTGGCATGACACTGGCAACTTATTTACCATCGTCATTAGTCCTAAAATGAGTAACATCTCCATAGTTGCTTGGCAAATTTGATTCATGAAAACTTTCTCATTGTGGCCTCATTTTCTGAAAGTGAAAGGAAGGTTTTGGAGCCTTTACAGTTTGGCAATCTGTAGGCTTTCTCCAGGATCAATTAAACTTCACATCTAACATGACAGTTCATTGACTGGTCAAAGTCTCCAAGGACTTTACAACTAAAATGCTTCTGATAACAAACCACCAAGGTTGCAAGCAATGCAGCATTAATAGAAGGGACAGGTCCCTCCTATAATTCTGGAAAAAAATTACGGATAATTTGAAAAGGCAGTAAAAGGAATTCCAATATGGTTAAGGGAAGATGACTTGATAAATTATTTCACAAACTCCATGAATTCCTTTCAAAACATTCTCAACCACACTCTCATCCTCAAACCTACCCCAGCAGTCCTGTCCTATCTATATGCTCAAACACCTTCCTGATAACCAGCGGAGCTGGCATTCATACTGAAGATGCATGACATAAGCTGAATTTGATTAATTTTAAAGAACAGAGATGCACAGTAAGTTATATGTTATATAGAACCACCCCAGAGGATACACATTAAATTCTATCCAAAGCTGACATATAGTAAATAAGACAAAACTTGGCATCATCAAAACAAAGTTAAAGATTAAAACAGAAAGACTGATATGAGAATAAAGAGATGATAGAGCTTTCCCTTTTCTATTTTAGCTCACTGTATTTTGTGAATTTTACTATTTACTTCCTTTGAAGGAATACTATGCTTTGGGTGATAAAGTGAACGAGAAAATTGCTTTCATAATTTCTAACACTGTGAACACAGATACTAAAATGCTTGAAGGAAATTTTCCTTAACTCAGTCTTCTCTTGGTCTACTTCACACAGAGGTAATTTAAATAGTGACCAAAAATAAAAGCATTTGTTCTTAGAAGAAAATAGCAAGTCAATTTTTTGGAGTTAAATATAGTAATGACACTGACAAGAATATATAAAAAGCCTTGGTTTAAAATTTACTTGAGGGGAGTGTGCTATATTTTGTGGAGATGAAGGAAAGATGAAGGGTAAAAGGCTGAAAGGGAAGAGTAAACAACAATGGACAAATGGCCGTGTTTATTTTTGCAGTTAATCTTTAAGGCACAAAATAAATGTAAAAGCCAGATTAGGACAGGGAGAGGCCATTGCAGATTTTTCTCACCTGGTTAACAATCCAGAAGAAACAAAAGAAAAAGATGAGCAGACCCTTTCTTGTATTCAAATTAACCTATTTTAGAACAATTTAGCCATTTTGCTTTTCCTTTCTTTCTTTGGGTTGTTTTGATTTTAAAACATTTAACTATGAACCTTCAGATCCCTTAGAAGCAGAATCATGCCAGTTACGAACCTCAGTTCTTTTGATCTACTTATTTTATACTGGAAGAGAAGTAAATTTGAGAATGAAAATGGAGATTCCACTGCAATAAACATATAAATAGGAAGAAAAAAACCCACACAAACACCCACACATATTCCCCAGGCTCAAAAGAAAGGTGCACATTTACATTTCAAAACCTTGACGCTTGAATTGTCCAGGAAAAGATTCTTGCTTTACGGGCTGAGTTTATTTTACTCTGATTATAAACAAATGTAGTGTATATATACACATCTGTCCAAGAAATCTTGCACAATGTGGATTTTACAATGGGTATCATGCACAAGATCAAAACATGACCAAAAAGTGGAACTTTTCAAAGAGGAAGAGACAAAGGCTCCAAGGTTTAACTGCTCTGGGAAGAAGAGATCACATCCGTTGACTGAGGATCGCAGAAGGGTCCAAAACGTCCATAAATATCCTTGGCTCGTACTGCAAAGTAGTATTTGCTGCCAGATACAAACTGGGTGAGAGTGCATGCCATGGGCAAAGGAAGTGCCTTAACCTCTCCAATCTTTTTCCATTGTGAGGGCACAGTGGCACTGGGTTCCTCATGGTAAGCATAGAGATGGTAGCTGTCAACAGTGGCACAACTTCGATCCACCTCCAGGACACTCCATGATAGTACAATGCCATTTTGACTTTGAACTCTTGCTAACTTCAAGTGTGGCTTCTGAGGCAGAGATGTGCTGGCAGCTTCTGGGGGCAGACGCTGTGGTTGTGGGGCTTCTGGTAAGGGTGCTGGATGCACAGGGCGTGGGGGCTCCTAACAAGAGAAGAGTCATGTTAATTCATAATGAGCACAGAACTAGAATATCTTAGAGATCATTTTATATCAAGAATACTGGGAAATAACAAACATTATACTACATGTAGCAAGTTTTATTTGGTGATTTGTAGCCAATCATGCCCCAAACAATGGAGCTGAGGTAACTCCTGCTATACTTTCTAGACCTACAATGCTGAGTTTTCCTCAGGAAATAAAAGCCCCTGCTGATGGAGCATCATCTTGACAGAAACTGAAATAATCATCTATTTCTAAAAAAAATAATTTATGATTTAATTCTCTACATGTACTACAGATTCTCATTTTAGTATAATGTAACATTTTTAAATATGTGTGGCAGTCTATCATAGGAAACTTGAGTATTCAACTCTACTTTCATTTTTAAGCCCTTTTTCCATATAAACACAGCATATTCTTATAAATAAGAATATTTATTGATGAATGTATATTATGTTCTTGGTCTGCATGGAAAGGTGACATTTAAATTAGGCCATGAAAGATGGAAGTTTAAAATGCAAGAAAAATTGTGTAACATTCTGCCGAAAGGTAAAGCATGAGCAAAGGCAGGGGGATTTCAAATGAAGGAATTTATAGGCAAAACCAAGTATTAACTTTTACTTAGACACGGAGTATGTGAAGAATAAAAGATAAATTTAGAAAGGTAGGTTAAAGCCAGATGATGAAAAAGCATAAATACTAAGCTTAGGAAGTCAAACCGACTTATCTAACACTGGATATTATTATTATTATTATTATTATTCTATTATTTTATAATAATATCTGGTTTTTAAGATTACAGTAATAACTTTTTCGAAATAGATTCAAATTAGAGCCAGGAAATAGGGATATGAGTGATTTTTATTTATTGTTCACTGCCTTTAGATTGGAAGTCATGAAACGAATAAGGTTTCCTTAACTGAAGTTCATTTAACAAGAACTGTTTTACTATGCATTTCATTAAATGAATAATTTGCATATACTAGTCAATTCTGTGATGATCTGATGCTATCTGTTTAATTTCCATGCCTTTTCAAAGTTTAGTACCAGAAACATGCACATAGGAAAAACTTAGAAAGGATATGCTGAATAATTTCAAGGAATGAGTATCTGCTGAAATTTCTATGCCTAGTAGAAAAAATTCGTACACACATCTGGAAAAAGGTACAATCTATAGTTAAAAAGCTAAAATAAATATAAAGTTAGAGGGGGGGAAAGCAAAATTAAATAGATAAAACACTGAAAGCTGAAGAATTAGAAATGATATGAATACTAGCCATGTTGCTGTATTTCCTCTCTCAGACCGTCTTTTTTCCTAAAAAGACTTAATCACTTAAATCAATAACATTAAACAAATGTATAGCTAGCACTCTAAGAGAAGATGGCTGGAGCCATGAACTTGACTGGAGGGAGCACAGGAATTCAAGGAGTCTGACAATAGCTTAAATAGCCTGTAATATGCCTTCTACTTCTTGAAATTCTAGGATTCTGAATCTGTTCATATCCCCAAACGAATTAAGTTAACTGTGTTGTTTTGTTTTTGCCACTGCAATGGAGATTTTTACTGAAGTTTTACAGATAAAATAATATGTCAGGTATTTGCTTCAAAATAATCTGGTGTGTGTGTGTGTGTGTGTGTGTGTGTGTGTGTGTGTGTGTATATATATATATGGTTGTGGAAATTAAGTGACTGGCACCATAGATGAAATAAGACTAGCCAAGTGCTGATAATTGTTGATGGGTGATGGGTATGTAGAAATTGTTATACTAATCTTTTATATACATTTGAAAATTGCCATTTAAAAATATATTTTTAAATTAAAAGAATGTTCCTCCTGTGAGATACACAGTTTATTCCAAGACAATACACATGGATGGAATCTCGTAAAAAAGCAAACAAAAAACAACACAAACTAAACTCTTATGGGTTATCAAATCTGCAAAACTATGGCATAAATAATAAATTTTTACTATATTTTTGAAAAAATATGGAATAAAATAATTATTTGCAGCTGCAAACAACAGTAATAAAATATTTGCCACATACTCAAATAGGGCCAGACTAAAGTGCTGTGAAAACACTCTGGAGGTTCTGGGATCAGATAACCTGAATTTTAAAATGGCTTTGCCTCTGATGCTGGCTTGGGTAATGACACTGAGTAACCACTTAACATCTTTGTGACATAGTATATCCTTTGATACCAAAAAAAAAACGTCTTTCATAAAGTTCTGAGTAAGATCAAACAAAATAAATGTATAGTGCTTAGTAGAGTGCCTGGTATATATTAAGTACTCCATTAATATTAATTTTTTTCATTATAGTGAGATACTAAAAATAATAGCTATTAAGAATATAGGCCCAAGAGCATGGGCTTTTATTTGCCCCCTGTGTATTAGCTACGATATCTATAAAAAAAGAAAGCAAGAGACCTACAGGATTCCTGTGTGAGAACTGAGTATAGTAATAGTGCCTGGCTCACAGTAAGCACTCGATAAATGCTAGCCATTAATATATTTAATAAAAAAAAGGATCCTTTGATTGGTAAAAACTGATACCAGCCTCAATTTCTCCCTTCCTCATAACGCCAGTATTTCTATTTACATGGTATACTATACTAAATATTGCTATAATCACATCGCAGGATAATGTGACATTATTTTGGAGGCTATATCTAATAATCCAGTAGTATTGTGAATCTCTTAATAAATGAATTCCCAATACCAATGGATTATTAAAAACAATCAGGTGGTGGTTATGTAGCAGTTATAACTGGTATATAAGGTTTTAAGGAAAAGAATAACATTAAAACATCAAAAAATACTTTTTGAAATATGCTTTTTAATATTCAAAAATATTCCTTTTAATTTAACCATGAGTTAAAATGGTCTACTTATTTCACTTCACATGCCCCAGCTGTGGACTCTGTACACTGTAAGCCACCACAAGCAAACTCGATGATCCTCAATGACCATCGTTCCTAGGAACATTTGTTTATAATGGTTAAGATTTACTTTCTTAAAAAAACTTCTGCAGGAAAAACAGAAGACCTGTCATTTCCTTTTTATATAACTAGCGTAAAGAAAAAAATGCTAACTATAATAATGTTTGACAACTTTATTAATGAGTATTTGTAAAGACAAGCACCAACGCTTACAGTATGCACTTGTGGTGGTCGGTGATGCACTGTGAGCTGAGGTCCTGTTGACCCCAGGGTTAGCCCATTGTTTACAACATATGTAGTTGCTTGAGGCACTCGAACTGTGACACCTACAAAAGAAAATTAAGGGGTAAATTAGAATTCTATTCTAAATTTGGCAGAACACTGATTAAATGCTTGAAGTTAGTAAAGAGTTATTTTTAAAAAACAGAAGGAAAAATATTTCTAACCTAGAAGTCTATACTCAGCCAAAGTATCATTCAAGCATGAAGACGAAATAAATGGAATCCCTACCAAAATGCCTATGAGCAAAAATCCTAGATCACTGTAACACTGGTGGTACGGTACATGCAGAATGTTCGCAAACAAGCCAGAATGGAGCAGTGTAATTCTAAAGACAGAAACAAAGCTATCCTCACAAAGATCACTGCTGTCTCATCTTTTTAACTAGGACAGAAGTTACCCTTGCCTTGTGTTATGAGGTTCCACTCTCTCTCTATGCTCAGGTCTTCTGATCAGCTGAGGATACTCATTTTACCCAACAGAGAACTGTTTTGACATACATCAGGACAACATAAGCAGAATATTTAGAGCCACTTACTGCCCTGACCATATTCGTGACATGTACCTGGCCCATACTACAGTTCTGCCAGGTACCCTGACTTAGATGAGCCCCATTTCCCAGAACTCACTCATAATCCTCTTGATTGATTTCCTCAGAAAAAGCTCTTATAAACTTGAGAAAGTTGAATCAAGGCTATGAACCATAGACTCTGCTTTACAGTCTCCTGGAAGTCATCACACAATAATGGCATTATTGTGGTCTTTCTAAACAGCTAGACTTGTCCTTGCTATTAACTTCTGCAAAACTAAATATTTTTGTGATATATATAGGTGGCAAAACCATATAGAAAAACAGAAAGGATGATGGTAACCTCTGATGAAAAGACAGAGGGACGCAATTAAGGGCAGGCATACAACAGGCTTGTAGGATACTGACATAGCTCTATTTCTTCTTAGTCTGGTGGAGAGTTCATATGTGGTTCATTTTACTATTTTTCTTTAAACTTTAAATATGCCTTTTATATAAACGTCTATTTGAATGATATTTTACTTCTAAAAGAAATATAAAAAGTTGCTTCTCAACTTACAATGTGGTTACATCCCAATAAACCCACTGTAAGTTAAAAATTTCATTAAGTTGAAACACATTTAATACATCTCACCTATTGAACATCAAGCTTAGCCTACCTTAAACGTGCTCAGAACACTTAACATTAGCGGACAGTTCAGCAACTATCTTGAGTTTCATTTCAAGAGTAATTACCTTCCGTTTCTCACCAGAAGCAGGAGACAAAGATGGGCATTTTGTAGACATGATGAAATGCAAAAACACAAAATGCAATATTCGAAAAATGTTGGTAATACAGTACACTGTAAAGTACCAGTTGTCTACCCTCATGAACATGTAGCTCACTGGAAGCTGTGGCTGCCTGCCCAGCCTCATAGGAGGGTACTGTATCATATATCACAAGCTCAGGAAAAGGTAAAAATTCAAAATTCTATGTATGGTTACAACTGAATGTGTACTGCTTTTGCACTATCATAAAGTAAAAAAATATTCAAGTCAGGGGCCATCTGTATGTAGAAACTATAAGTTCCCTTTAATGTTTTCCCATCTTTTACTTCTCAGCCATCTTCTATATCTTTAAGACTCTCTCACCGGACACTATCTATTACCATTATTTCCATCATCTAGGCTAAGTCATAATTAGTCATTCTCACTTTAATTAGGCAAGGTATCTATTAACAGAGTAGAGTATAGACCAACATCAAAAAGGGTACCATAATTATACAGGCCATGACTAAAGTTAAGTTGAAGACAACACACAGAGCACAAATTATATAGCATACATGTTTAAATTTCCTGGTTAACTCTAATGGAAGAAAAATGAATTATTAATAGTTTTAATATGCCATTATAAGCTCTTTTCACTAAATCTAATATCAGTAAGAGGCACTCCAACTAAATGCTGGAGAACTATACATAACTTGGGGCCATATATAAGAAGAGTCTCTTACTATTTTGGGGATTGACCTGCCGCACAGCAGGAGTCTGCATAACAGTTCCTCGCAGGGGAGCCTGAGCTGGTGGTGCTGGGAGAGTGGTATAAACCACTTGGTGGTTTGCAGGAGCTCTTGGTACAGGAAGTCTTGTGGTCACCTGAGTTACTGGACGATGTGTTACATTCACGGTGGTTGGAGCTAATGAAAAGTAGAAAAAAATATTAAGAATATAGTAAATTCTATGTAAAGAGTATTAAATGGTGATTCACTTTGTACAAAATCTAACTCTAAGAAAGAGAGACAACAGTCTGCTTTTGTAATCTTGATAGGGCCAACCAAAACTAATATTATAATCTAAACTTCAGAAAAAAAGAGCATCTCAACCATGTCCAATAGCCTTCGTCTCTTTACTCTGACTAGATAATAAGCATGTGAAGATAAAGAAAGGCGTTAGACTCAAGGATATGACCTTAAAGGAGTGACTTGAAAGAGCAAATTTTCCCTCTTCAATGTTAAATTGTTCTC
The DNA here is from genome assembly GCA_028627145.1 of Eidolon dupreanum. Classification (NCBI taxonomy): domain Eukaryota; kingdom Metazoa; phylum Chordata; class Mammalia; order Chiroptera; family Pteropodidae; genus Eidolon; species Eidolon dupreanum. The sequence continues at coordinate 21,836,952 of CM053503.1, read as the reverse complement.
AGCAGAGTGGAATTTTAGGCACTCCAGGCTATCTTTAAAAGGGTATAAGTCCAAAAGAGTAACTCTACATTTCCATAGTTCAAGAAACTAGTTGGCTATTGTAACGGACAGTTTCTTCAAGTGAACCAAACCATCTCTTATTCAAAACAATAAAACATCCATTAAGATACAGACTTTCTCCTTTTCTACTCTGGCATTCCTCCTAATGTATATTCCACAGCATTAATGCCTTGAATGATGTTAATATATATCTATGAAAACTGAGTCTTATATGTTCACTTATAGCATGGAACTACAATAATGATTTTAGGAGTCAACAGTTTTTTTGTTAATAACTCTGAATTAGAATCACATTTTACAAATGACCACATATAAACTATATATATCATAAAAAACAACAATAAATTTCCTTTTATGTGGATAAGCGGGTTCCATAATAAAATAAATTTGGAGTTAAGTGTTGTATATAACAAAGATGAAAGTATACAAGGAAGAATACTTATCTCTTCATCTCTTTATTCCCCATTTTATCATCTATACTGCACACTGGTTTATATGACATTTTCTTCTAAATTATCTAAATTAAGTGACTGTCATTTTAATTTCACTAGATAAAATTCCATATAAACTCAACATTTTCCTTAAGGAGAAGTGTACTTAAATAAGTTATTTTGTAGATAAATCTCTATTCAATGGGCTATTTTATGAAGAAAAATTGTCTTCACTGGGTTCCAAACAGTTTAGGAGATATTGGGTACATCTTGAAAATGTCTCATTTATAGCTTCTTGAGATGTAGCAAATAAAATATTAGTGTATACTTCTTGATGGCAGTGTTAGGCCAGTTAAAACTGATTAGAGTTAAGAATTAGTTAAAAATTCCCATGGAGAAGATGGCCATCTATAAGCCAAAGAGAGCTCTCACCATAAACTGACCTTGCCAGACCTTGATCCAGGAATTCCAGCCTTCAGAACTGTGTCCTTGGTGAGTCAGGTGCTCCTTGCTGAGCAATGCCTAGACTCACACTTGGTGGCAGCTAGCCTTGGTTTCTGGTGTGGTGGCCTTCTGAGGCAACTATAAGCACATCATCTGTGGATTGCTTGCTGAATCTTAATCTTAACAGGTGGCCCTAAAGGGGCACAGGCTGGGGCTAAATTTGGGCCTGCAGTTGAACCTCTCTCAGGACTGTGCCACTGGACACCTACTTCACAAATCCATACTAATAAGACCGGGAGATTTAGGAGTTTTGCTTAGTATACAGAAACAGACACAGAGGGGTAGCCAAAATGGGAAGACAAAGAAGCAGAAATCACATGAGAGAACAGAACAGAGATCCAGAAATAATGGAGTCAAGCAATCTAACAGAAGCAGAGTTCAAAACACTGGCTATAAAGATGCTCAATGAACTTTTGGGAAGTGTAGATGAATTCAGTGAGAACTTCAAAAAAGAGGTAAAAACATAAAAATGTAAATGGAAATTGTAGAAGGGAACCAGTCAGAAATGAAGAACACATTATCTGAGATGAGAAGTATATTAAATAGAATAAACAGAGTGAATAAAGAAGAGGATCGAATGACCTATATAGAGGATAGGAAAGCCAAAGACACAATCAGAATGGAAAGAAAAAAGAAGCCAAGACTATAATAATAATTTAAGGAGCCTATGGGACACTATTAAGGGTAAAAGTATCCATGTAATTGGGGTACCTGAAGGAAAACGAGATGTTGAAGAGTTATTTGAATAAATAATGATGGAAAACTTCCCTAATCTGGTTAAGAAAATAGACATAAAACCCAAGGAAGCTCAGAGAGTTCCAAAAACCAGGAACCCAAGGAAGCCCACACCAAGATACATCATAATTAAAATACCAAAGGTTAAATACAAAGACAGAATCAAAAGCAGCAAGAGAAAAGCAGTTAGTTACCTATAAGGGAGTACTCACAAGATTAGCAGCTGATTTCAAAAAAGAAACTGCAGGACAGAAGGGTTTGGCACAAAATATTAAAAATGTTGAAAACCCAGGATCTACAACCAAGAAAACTTTATCCTGCAAAGCTGCCACTTAGAGTTGAAGGACAAATAAAGAGCTTCCCAGACAAAAATAAGCTAAAAGACTTTATCATCACCAAGCCAATATTATAGGAAATGTTGGAGGGACTTCTTTAAGAAGAAAAAACATGTATCAAAAACAGGAATAAAAATGGTAATAACTACATTCCTATCAACAAGTACTTCAAATGGAAAAGAATTAAGTGCTCCAACCAAAAGGTAACAGTGGCTAAATGGATAAGGAAACAAGATCCCTACATATGCTGCCTACAAGAGAGTCACTTCAGATTACAAGACACACACAGACTAAAAGGAAGGGGATAGAAAAAGATATTGCCTTGATGGACCTCGAGGGTACTGCACTGAATGAAATGGGTCAGACAGAGAAAGACAAATACCGCACGAACAAAATCAACAACAACAACAACAACAATGGAAATAAACTCATAGATACAGAGAATATTTAGAGGGATACTAAATGGGAGGTTTGCGGGGGACAACAAAAGGCAAAGGGATTAAGATGTACAAAGGATAGCTGCAGAACAGACTTGGAGATGTAGAGTGTAGCATGGGGAAGATGGTTAATAATGTAATAATTATGTAAGGGGGAAGAGGGGTACTATATTTAGTGGGTTGATCTCTTGCAAGTTATGTGGATCTCTGATCACTATGCTATACAACTGAAACTGGTATATTATTGTATGCCAACTATAATTTTAAAAAAACTCATTGAAGTGTACAATGTAAATATAAGCAACTAACTGTCTATTATATTTCAATAAAGACAGGAAAAAAATCCTATTTAATCAATTATAACTTCTTGGTTATAATCAGAATGAATCATCATACCCATCTCTTTCAGAAAAACTATATTCATTTCTACTACGTCCAGTGGCAGATGACAAAGGCACATAGTTTAAGTCTTCTATATAACCATTCTATATCAGTGCTGCTACTTAAGATGGTCAGCAAAAGTAAATTATAATGCATTCAAAAAGACACACAGTTTTCAAAATCACAATGAGAATTACTCTTAATTTTCTGTCTAATCTTTTCACTTGATTCTAGTCATATTTCATTGTAGACAAAACTAATGCTTCAGTTCAATGATTCAGCAAGTTTACCTGTGGGTAGTAAGTGTATTGTTGTCTGAGATGGTCCACTTGTTGGCACCCCAGATGGTTGAAGAGGAGGTGCTGGCTGGATGGGTTGCAATGGTCGAAAGACAGGCTGAGGAGAACCCATAGTTGACACAGGAGTGTGATTTAGCTTTTTAGGGTCTGTTAATTAAAAGTGAGGCATTATGATTATTAATAATAATAAAAAAAAGCCAAAATACAAGTTTTTCCTTTATGGGTGAATATTACTTTTGCTTGTCACTCAGTCACATTTACTGCTTAGAAAAAAATTTCCTTCTATTTTTTTTTTTTCAATTAAACTTTTAATTTTTTTTTATTTTTAATTTTTTGAGGGGTTGCTCCTTTATTTTTAATAAAAATTACTGGGTTGATGCTGATCAACAAATCCAAAAAGTTTCAACATATATATATATGGCATTGTGTGTTCACCACCCATAGTTAGATTTCCTTCTGTCACCAAACATTTCACCCCTTTTATCCCCATCTACTTCCCCATCCCTGCCTTCCCTCTGGTAACCTCTAATCCACTGTCCATGTTCATGAGTCTCTGTTTATCATGTTTGTTGCTTTTAGATCTATATCCCACATATGAGTGATATTACATGGTTTTCAGTTTTTTGTCTGACTTATTTCACTTAGCATGATTATCTCAAGATCCATCCATGTTGTCGCAAATGGCAATGTTTCATCTTTCCTTATAGCTGGGTAATATTCCATTGTATATATGTACCACATCTTTATTCAATCATCTATCATAGGGCACTTCAGTTGCTTCCATGAATAATGCTGCTATGGAAAATCAGGGTGCATATATCTTTGCAGATAAATGTTTTCAGGATTTTGGGGTAAATGTCCAGAAGAGGGATTGCTGGATCATATGGTAATTCAACTCTTAGTTTTTTGAGGAACCTCCATACTGCTTTCCATAGTGGCTGTACAAATTTGCAGTCCAGTCCCACTAGCAGTAGATGAGGGTTCCTTTTTCTCTGTATCCTCTCCAGCATTTGTTATTAGTTGTCCTGTTGATTATAACCATTCTAATAGGTGTGAAATGATATCTCATTGTGGTTTTGACTTGCATTTCCCTAATAGCTAGTGAAGTTAAGCATCTTTTCATATGTCTGTTGGCCATTTGTACCTTCTATTTTAATTATGTGTATTTTTGCCAATGTGAAAACCAAGTCAGAATGTTAAATAATTCACTGTTGGTTCTATCACAAATTCTAATTCACATTTACAGAAATAGTTTTGTTTTGTTTTTGATGAAAGGATCCTATTTCTGAATTCAATACAACATAATATTAATTAGAATTTCATTTCTTACATTTATATCTCTTTCAAGGGCATTCTCCCAGACAAATACCTATCAATTGATGAATTTTGCACCAGAGAGCTTGAATTCCAATTACTCTACTGTTGTTGACTTTCTTTTAATAACACAAATGGCTGCTTATTTACATTATCCAGTCTTTAAAGTAAAATACAGTGTCTACCTCAAAAAGGCCTATGAAATACATATCTGCATCTCAGAAAAAGCCCTTAAAAATAGGTAACCCACTATATGGTGTAAAGAGTATAAGCCAAAAGCATCTCTATCCAAAATGATCCCCATCGATTTCTGCCCTGGAATCTGCCACGGGATTCTAAAATGGAAATAAATTTCTATGTAAATAAAATTCTAAAATGTAGATAAAATTCAAGGCTTTAGCAAGTGATACTTTAATTGGAAGAATTTAAGGTATATTCAATAGTGGAGCAATGCAAAGAGACCCCACGAAGCAGGGATGCTAGAAAGGGAAATGGCAAGAGCACTGATAGCAGACTTTGCTTACTTTACTTTTCATTCAGGATCAGCCCTACCCATAGCCTCTCAAAAATAACATGTATTTATTTTATTTAAATCTCTAGGTGTTTTGAATTTAATGTCTTCAAGGTCATAATTAACTTAGTACCTGATCTTACGGTATTTTCCACATGGATTATATAATTATAACCACAAGAGTTTTACAAATATATCAATGAAAAGTTATTCCATGCAGTCAAATAAGTTTCAGAACTACTTTATATCTTGAATCATTCCTGGAGATTTACATTATAAATAACCATAGTAAAAGCTCAGAGAAGTCTGCAGTTAGGGAAAAAAAAATATTATTTTGTTTACTAAACATTTCCCAAGCATATTTAACCATGGCACTTTTTATTCATAGAACATTCATATTAACACCGTAGAAGAATAATCTGTAATATTAATAAATATCTATCCACTATAATTTCTAAATATTGTAACTCGAAATAGTATCAAGGAATTTGGGTATGCATGCTTTTTAACATTACTTTCATTTTTATTTAGATAGCAATAATGGAACTTAATTCAAATAACCAAAATTAAATGTATATACTTAAAAGTGCCTAAATTAAAACACACACACACACACACACACACACACACACACACACACACACACACCATTTAAAGTCAAAAGAGCTGGATTTGATTCCCAGTTCCCTTACTGACTCATATTCAGTGAAGCTGAGCTCAAGTCTAAAAGGGTTACTGCAAGGATCAAGTGACATGACAGATACAAAAAGTTAGGTGGCTCTATAAGTTAAATATTCTCCTAATTGCTGTTTTCCTCTATGCCTTGTTCATATTCACTCAAGATTTAATTTCTATTTTTTAATTCTAATCTAAAAAGCTCTCATTCTAGAAAGGACATAACTACACCAAGCATAAGCTGTAGCTATCTGTCTTCACTGACTGTTACACTAAATTGAGAGGACAAAATGGTATCGAAGCATCACTTAGTATGATTACTTATAATTAAGTACCTTGTGAAGCTCCATTCTCTTCATCATCCATTGTGAGATCAATGACACCACCAGAATCACCACCTGTGGCTTTTCCACTCTGAAAAATAAAACTTTTTCATTTTGTAAAAGGAACTCTTGCAGACAAAGGAAAAAAAATATAATATTGAGGAGAAATGACGATAATGAATGACCTGGTTCAATCTGGACCCCAAATAGCTTTACCTGAAGAAACAGTGTTTGTCAGACAGATCCCAAGATACTCACAACCTAAACATCTGCCACATAAAAAACAATTCTGAACTATTTTCACAAGAAATTCTAGAAGGTTTTTTAAAAGTAAGCTGTCAATTGCTTAGAGCTCTGAAATTAATTAGATGCGTTAAGTAATAAGTGATTAAACACAAACTATTCATTTTCTAACATTTAAAATGTTGACCAATCCTAAATTAAATCATTAATATTTATTCATAAAAACATCAAAGGCAACTTTAAAGCTAGAATTAGGTTAAATAAAATAATCTAAATCTGTTTTTTTCCCCACTAAAAAATGGTATTGTATGATGGAATATGGTATGTTGTACTACTAACTGACATCCAATTTGACTTAAGTCAAACCATCATACAAAATCATTAGAAATGCAACTTAAAAAATTTTAAGCCATATAATAGCCACAAAAAAGGAAAGCAATAAAACACAGACTTAAAACACCAGGATCCTGGAGTCAAAAAGGTTGAGTGCATCTTTTAGTTGCAATACTTATTAGCTTTGCAAATTTATGTTAAATGGTAATTTGCAAAATCTGGACATGGAGTTTGTTACGAGGATTAATCTAAATATGTATACGTAAAGTTTAATAGCAAGGGTGATATAATGGTAACTGCTCAGTAGAGTCATGTGCTGCATAATGACGTTTGGTCAACGTCGGACTGCACATTAAATGGTGGTCTCATAAGATAAAAATGCAGCTAAAAATTCCTATCACCTAGTGACATCACGGTTGTCATAATATCATAGTACAACATATTACTCGTGTTTGTGGTGATGCTGGTGTAAACAAACCTACTACGTTGCTAATTATATAAAAGCATAACACATTATTATGTATAGTACAGTACAGGATATTTGATAATAATAAAAAACTATGTCACTGGTTTATGTATTTACTACACTACACTTATCGTTATTTTAGAATGTGCTCTTTGCTGTAAAAAAGTATGCTAGGTTATGCTGGCAGCAGCCTCTTATATCTTGTGTTTAATGTGTCTCTTAATTGTACCATTTTTCTCTTGTGTTGTTTTGTACAGTAACATGTTATACAGGCTTGTAACTTAGGAGCAATAATAGGCTATTCCATATAGCCTAGGTGTATAGTAGGGGCTGGCTATACAATCTAGGTCTTTGTAAGTGCATTCTATGATGTTTGCACAATGATGAAATCCCCTAATGACTCATTTCTCAGAACATATCCATCCCACTTCCTAAGCAGCACATCACTGTGTATGTTCATCCTAATCATATTATACTGTAGATTAACTCAAAATGATTAAGGTTTTCATCTGCAAAACTCAAATTTTTGAAGTTAAAGAAAAAAATTCTTTGAACTTCGAAAATTCAGGCCCAATTGCAAGACAATTATAAACCATTCTATGATAATGACTTCACAGAAAATAACCTGTTAACAAACACAGCAAAATCTGTAAAGTCCAATACTAAAAGTTCTTAACAAAGTCTAAACGAATGTATCAGAATCCACTTGCTACAATATAAGGTTCACTTTTAAAATTTACTAAAATTTAAATTTATCAAAAGTTATAACAAATAAGTAGACTAGCAAAGTAGAATCCAAAGATAAAATACAGTCATTCCAATATGTTAGTCACTAGCCATATGTGGTTATTGGCCTTGAAACGGAGCTACTGTGGCAGAGAAAGTAAAATTTTAATTAAATTAAAATTTCATTTTAATTTGAAAAGCTAAATGTGGCTGGTGGCTGCTATATTAGACAGTATAACTTTAGAAGAACCACCATATATAAGATGATAAGATATAGCCATTACGATGTCCATCTTTCTGTCCTGATAGTGTTACTCGGTTTGTCCAAATAAAAAAATCACTGAGAGAAATGAAGATGTTTGTAAATTCTTGGTTTAGTTTAGTTTTACCTAATAAAGTAATGCCAGATTTCCTATGTCACATAAAAATCACTAATCAACATTTTCCATACCACACGTCTTCTAGAAAATAACCTATATATACTTTTAATTGAAAATATAGCAAAAATCCAAAAGACATCCTCAGAATTAATCACAACTTTGATCTTTAATATCATACACAAAGACTGTTAAAATTCATATGAAACAAAATTTTCTAATCACTTTAATTTGATCTCTAAATCATGGTATACATCTAGCTTTGGTCAGAAATCCATCATTTTAAAACAGTCATATTTAAAAAGATCATTATGCCCTTGTTTTAAAATTCATGTAATTTATTCACACCTGCTTATTCAAGATTTTGGTCTTCTAGAAAAGATATACGAGTTTCTTGAAATAATTAAGAAGGGAAGAAAATAAAACTATCAACCCTAAATGATGTCTCTAATAAATCTATTATACCTAAAGCAATATAGTAAAAGATGTAGGAAGAACATTGTTAATAAAGGAAAAAAGTAATTACTCCATCTCTGGGTAATTAAGATTTAACATAAAAAAGTACCAAGACTGGCAAAGTGCTAATAAGCTATCAAAAAGATGAAGATTTTTCTTTACAAAAAGTTATTTTTAATTAACTCTGAAGAAACTAAAATGGTGCCTCTGTATATGTGTTGGGGGGACGAGGGTAGGGGGAGCCAGTTAAGACCCTTAAAAAGATGGACCAGAAGGAAACTACACATGCAGACTGAATCTTTACACTAAATAAAGGCAAATAACTGAACTGTCAATTATATAATCCAGTTAGTTAATATAATAAATGAGTATCACCTCTAAGAAACTCAATTTTTGTCAACTGTTACAGAGAAGTTGTTTGAAAATCTTTGGAGAGTTATAAAAAACACTCAGAAAAATTATTCTGATTTTCACTATATTAAAGAATACTGATGGAAATCCATTCTCCTGTGGACTATAATTAGAATTTTAACTCAGAAGGAAAGTCTTACCTGTGATGTGCTGTCAGCTGCTTTCTTATTAACAGTAGCATCTATTGTTTTGTTTGTCTGGTTTTCTGAGGAGTCAAAAAAAAAAAAAGTCAGAGCCATTTTTAAAAGCATCTACAAAATGTGAAAGGTGAGTTGCTTTATATATAACAATTCATATAATTTTCTCCAATTTTTTCTTTTGTCTATCGATATGTCACATTCATATGTAAATGGACTCTCATAGACCACTGCTACAATATCTTTTAGAAGGGCAAATTCACAACAAAAATCAAAAAACTTCATATTCCGATTGTCTCAGAAATTTTAACTCTATCCTAAGAAATATCTTAGGGAAATAATTTAAGATGTGCATAACTTAAATGTTCTAATACGAAAGAACAGTTAAATAAAATATAATTCTTCCATACTACATACCTTTAGAAAAAAATTTTAATGACATGGCAAAAGTGTGTGGTAAGTTTATTAGAAAAGTTATAAACGCAGTGCTTCTGAAAAAATACACCTGCATAATCTCAGTAAGTTCAATCACAGATGATTTTTCTTTATTCATTTTTCAATTAAGTTGTGTTAAGTTTGTGATGCACAGACACACCCACACACCCACGTACCCACATGAAAGTTACTTTCAGAACAGCACAAAGTAAAACAATGTTTTTCTACCTCGATTTCTAAAGAGAAGGTATTTGATTTTATCAAATGTCTTTAGACTCTACTGAGGTGATTATTTAGCTTTTCCTCTTTGGTAATGTGGTGAATTATATTTAACAGGATTTTTCTAATGTTAGAACATCCCGTTAAAAATGTTAAAAAAAGCTTAGGTAAAGTATGGCATTCCTTTCATTTGCAAATCTTCAGAATACATACAAAAAAATAACATCTGGAAATAAACTGTATTTCCATATATACATATATAAATCTATAAATTAAACAATCAGAATAAAGATCTATCTGTAAAAAGAGGTTTTTCCAGGCTAGGGAGAGGAGTCCCTTATAATGTTTCCCTACTCCATCTGAATTATCTTAGTTCTTTTTGTAGGAAGAATATATTAATATATTATTTACTTTAAAAAAACTTTAAATTACTTTATTTATAATAAGTCAGCATCTGTTCTGGACTGTGGAGTTCCTGAAATACTACTTAATAAAAAACTAATTCCATGTTACTTATCCTACATGGTAGAGTATTAAAATACACAATGAAGTTACCAAAACATCAGTGACTTACAATGTTACAATGTTATATACAATGTTAGACTACATTCTTTTACATTTGTTTTTACCTTCTTACATTCTTTTAGATTTCAAACTTGTTTTTATTTTCAAGTGAATATAAAAGATTACTTCAGATGGAAAGTAGATGAAGGTGCTCCATTTTTATTTTCTACTGAAATATCCTCATACAAAGAATTCCTCAACACTAAGGAAAGATTTAGATGCTTAATAATAAAATGTTATATACATACACACACACCCGCGCATGTTTTTAAGTAACTGTAAGTTTTGTTATCCAGCATGATTCTTTCTTTGCCCTAATTGTCTCAATGCTAAGAGTCAAAGAACTGTAATAATATTCCTTAATCTAGATTTTCAATTAACATTCCCCTGCCCCTTTACTACAATTTTCATGATTGTTAATGTACCATTTTACAGTTTTATCACATCTTTTTTTTCTTTTACTATATTATCTACTTTAGATGACTTCTGAAAGTAAAAAGTTATAAATTGATCTATCAATAAGACTGGTGAGGGTGTGCAATCAAAAATCATACCTCAAAATCTTTACCATTTGGGAAGTACTTCTATCTTATTATTCTTAAACAATATTGTCATTTTTAACCAACAGTGCATTTTTACCAGAGTTTTAAAGGGTTTTTATAAGAGTGCCAATTAGTAATAGTGTCCCTGTGTAGATCTGGATAACGTATGGAAATGAATGAAATGCAAAACTTTTAAATCATTTTTACAACACCATCTCACATCTACACCTTCTACAAGAGCCTCCTAACTAGTCTCCCTAACTCCACATTTATCCCCTCCAAACCATCCCCTCACAGCAGCCAGTATTCACGGATATCATACTACTCACAGCAAAAATCCTTTAATCCTGTTTTCCACCATCTTTTCATTTATTTTCTCATACCTTTACAGACCTCCCATATCTTCTCATTGAAACCTGCATATCTTAATATTCATCACATTTATAATTAATTACTTATGTAAGAGCCAAGTTCCCTATTTGACTGTAAGCTTGGTGAAAATACAAACTATTTTGCAGGGCTTTAGAACAAATATAAGCACTCCATGTTTCATGAATGACTGACATTAGCTATAATTTTATCCCTAAATTACCAAGCAGTCTCTAGGATAGTTTTTACCTTACCATAAACAGAAAATACTGACTTACTCTATGAGTATATATCAACTGTAATAAAACATATAAAAATACATGCAGTCTAGTTAGAGCACATATATTCTAATTAAGTCAATAATATCTAAGTATAGGACTTAAATGTTTCAATTATACATCTAATCACATTAGGTATGTATTAAAGTTTGGTTTTTAACTCTATATTGAGCCAAAATTTGCTATTTGGCTTCAGCTTAGTTTCTTGGAAGCCTAAATAGCTAAAAGCCCACTTTAACATCATTTGTGGCACTTCTGAAATTATGCATGTTCAAAGAACATATCATCTCATAGGACCTCATTCTAATTAATATTATAAACAACATACAAACAAAGCTTATCATTAATTTATGATAATATCTAATAATTTACTTTCAAATGTATGTAAACATTCTAAATAGAACTTGAAGATCTCCTTAATATAATTTATATATTAAGTACATACAAGTATGTTAAATAAATGTTAAAATATAAAATTTTAAGTGTTAGTATAAACATGTATTATCTTAAAAGTAGAATGATGTACTAATGACTGAAAACTTAATTTTATATACAAAAATAATTTAAAACATTCAAATAAAACAGACTGATGCTTGTTACAAATAACAGAATGCATAAGCTAGATAACTGAGAAAAACATCCTGTGTCGATAAATATTAATAAAAATTTTAAGAGAACAAAATAATAAAATTATGATTCTGATATTTATAGACATATTTAGTGTACTACCATTCATAATATTAAACAAAATCTTTTAAGTTATTTCTTTCTTTTAAGACCATGGTCTTTCAGGAAAAGTTCAATATTTAAGAATATATCTTAGCCCGTGACCATTAATTAAAAACAATGTCAACTTAGGCTCAGTATTTCATAAAGATGGAAAACTCCAATGTCCATGAAAATTATCTTCCACCTGATGTATTAAAAAAATACTAAGGATCAGAAGAAAAAAAATTAGAGAAAACTGAAGTAATCCCCTAAAATCTCGCTCCTTTCACTGATAGTTAAAAGTAAGCATCTTTTAGTGTTACAAACGTGAATTAGAGTGTTTAAGGAATAATGAGGTAGCAGATAATGCTAAGAAATAGTCAGTGTTCTATACACAGTCAAGTACTAATATTAATAACAACTGCATTTTATAAAACATTTCAGATTTACTCTTACATCCCAGATGTTAATTATATGAAGGTCATATTCAGATTCAGTCCAATATTAATTTTGATTTGCCACTCATTTACTCTCTTAACAACTCTGAAATACCAACACTATTTTATATGAGAAAATATACTGAGAGGGCAAGCACACTACTAATGGCTACATGAAAAATTTTTTAAAAAGGCTCATATATCTCACCTATAAATGTAATTTTGTACTTTAGAATCTGTTGCTTATGTTTCATGGTCATTTACTATATCAATAAGACAGATACTGTAGCAATTTCATTATACACATGATGTCTACCCATTCTTGCTATCTTTCAAAAGTAGTGGGGATAAATATGAAGTCAGAAATGAAGAATAAGCAATTTCAAGAATGCATAAAAAATGTATGTTTTCTAAGAACAAAGACATAAATATTTTAAATACAGATATAATCAAGCTCTCCTTTTTGCAATACTTCAAAGTACATAGATATACACAAACATAATCAAATACTATGTCATAGGGGAAAATATACAACAGAGAAAACAAAAAGTAAAACATTTTGTAGTAAATTAGAGAGGGACAAGCCTATTTTTAAACTGTCCAAAAATAGAAGATATGCGTGAACACATAAAAGATTTTTCCAAATGGGTAGGGAAGATATGTGGTTTTTATTTTCCTCTTATAAACATATCAATTATATAATTTTAAATAAACATGTTATATTCAGATATTCCTGGAAAATGTATTATAAAAGTAATTTGTAATGCTTGCTACAGAGCCTAAATAAAAAATTCACTAATTAGGAAAATTCCTAAAAGATAAATTAAAAATGCTAACTTCTGACTCATATATACTCTCTCTCAAATTCCATTTTAACAACATCATTTCTTACCTAACTAAAAACTTACTAAAAATAATCTCCAGGATATTCTATTTACTGTTTTCCCAATAATGCTAGCCTTTCTGCATACACGCACACACAAGCACAAACACACTCACGAATTCTCTATAGGCCATTAATACGCTTGTATTTCTATTATTAAACCTACATAGTGACTCACCAATTCTTGGGGTAGTAGTGCTGTTCTGTTCTGAGGGAGATGAAGTACTAAAAGCAGAAATCGGAATTTTCATCTGTATAGGACCACGATTATTTGATGGACTATAGAGTCCTGATGGGCCTACTGTGGGTAAAGAAGTCCTCGTGGCTTGTACAATAGAGTGTGCTGTTGGAACAGCCTGTACAGCAAGTGTTGTTCCTAATGGTGCAGCACTGGCAGGAGAGTTCCTTTGAATACTAGAACTGGGCACAGAAGGAACGTTGTTTGGTTTAGTGGGGTTTGGCAAGGACGGCAAGGATACTGGATTTTTGGTAAGACCACTCACTGCAGGTGGGCTTTGTACAGAAATGAATTCAACGTTGCCAGATGGTTGATTGGTCACTAAAGTCCCTGGATGGCTCTGTAGGAGCTGAGGCTGGGATGATACTGCAACAGGTACATGCAAAATCACTGGTAAAGGTTGTAAAGAGATTGTAGGTTGGGGATTTCCAGTAGGCACCTGGGTAGTAGCAACTACAGTGGCTGTGTTGGGTGCAGGAAGAATTGACGTTGCTGTCAGAGAACCCGAAGTCACTGGAGTCTGCAATTTAGGTTGACTACTGACTACTGTCTGAGGAGTGACGAGACTGGTTGAAGATACTATGGAAAGAAAAAAGAAGTCTCAGTTTAAATGGCTGTCTTCATTTATCAGCTAAGATAATATAATAGTACAAATTTAATACATTGTAGTAGGTAAAATCCTTCATAATACATTTTTTTCCAGATTTAAATTCTTGAAATTCTTAAAATTAAATTTGTAGAATTATTTTTATATCTGTTGATATGTTGATAAAAAAATACATGGGTTATAATTAATATGGAGAACTGCTATTTCATTATCAAAACATTCTCTGAAAACTACTAAAAGCACTTTAGAGTGATAGGAAAAACTCAAAACACTGAAAACTTGGACAAATTGTATAGAAAGTTTTAAAATTACACTAAAAACATTATAAATGCTTTAGGACACTGGCAAAATATATGCTCAAAGAGAAAATCTAGTAAGAGTTGTCACTGTTAGTGAAGAGTAAGTAAACCTGGTCATGTATTTTATCATTTGGACCATGTGAAACCTGCATCTGTGGATCAAGTTGTTTTGAATTGCCTGGGAGAGGAACTAGAGAGTATTGATACTCTACTGACATTATGTAATATGGAAAATAGCAGAGTGAAGATGGGAGATGAACTAAGAAATAAGGAAGGTGATACTAAAGACTAGAGAAAACCAAAATCCTGGTCACTGGAGTTTTATAGTAATCTTGTTTTAACTATTTGTGTTTATTCTCATTTGAACAGGTTTGAAATAGATGACCAAGTTTCTTTCTCATTGATTTGTAGTCTTTCTTCGAAAATTATAAAAACACCCAAGTAGCAATTCTCAAGGTGTGGCCCAGGGGACACTTGGGGGTTCCTGAGACCCTTTCGGGGAATTGCAATGTTAAAATTATTTTTAGAACAATAATAAAACATTACTTGACTTTTTCACCATGTGGATATTTGCACTGACAGAGCAAAAGCAATGGTCAGTAAAACTTCTGATGCCTTAGTACAAAAATCAAGGTAGTGGCACCAAACTATCACTGCTTTCTTTACCAAAAGATGTTCACAGTAAAAAACAAAAAGAACTGTTTCACTTGACAATGTCCATGATAAAGTAGTAAATATTAATTTTTAAAAATATCAAGCATTGAGTATAGGTAGGCCTTCTTAAAAATCTGTGTGAAGAAATAGGAAGTATATATAATTACGTCTGCATGCCAAAGCAAGATGGCTGGATGAAGGAAAAGTACTTGAATGACTGTCTGAGCTATAAGCTAACCACTTTTTTCATGGAAGTCCATTTTTACTTGAAAGGATGACTTACAGACATACTGTGGTTATTCACACTTGGCTATTTGGAAAATCATTTTTTAAAATAAAGCAAGTGAGATGGTCATTTCAAGGAGATCAATAGTATTTATTGGCAATAATAAAATCTGAATTTTAAAAACCAAAATTAGAACTTTGGAAAAACTTTTATCTGCCACTGAGAGCATGACAGCTTCCCAAATCTTTAAAAAGCATTCTGAGAAGACTAGTCAAATAAATTAATGTAATTTTAAAAAATTATTAATAAGATGTGTCAACATTTGGACGATTCAGATAAGTCAATGAACATTTTCCAGATGATCAGTGAATGGTATTATTAAAAGATCTATCCAAGTACAAGACAGACAAATGGATTTTAATGAAAAAGAAAAGTTTATTGGT
This sequence comes from Eidolon dupreanum, assembly GCA_028627145.1. Classification (NCBI taxonomy): domain Eukaryota; kingdom Metazoa; phylum Chordata; class Mammalia; order Chiroptera; family Pteropodidae; genus Eidolon; species Eidolon dupreanum. Next base: position 21,820,896 of record CM053503.1, on the reverse strand, counting down.
ATGGTTTCAAGGTCCATTTTGCAACTAACCTTTAAAAAACTACTATTTGACTGTGTCAAAGAAAATACTCATAATTCTCTAAAAGAATTAGCCGTTTTCCAACTACATATTTGTATGAGGCTGAGTTTTCTTCATATGCTTCAACCAAAACAGTGAATTGCAACAGACTGAATGCAGATAACAGGTATGAGAATCCAGCTTTCATAGGCCACCTTAATGTTTTAAGCAAGACACAGAAGAACTTTATAAAAATGTTAAGACACACTTTTCAAGCTTTGAAAAGTTATCTTTTCATTAGAACGTTATTTGTGTTACACGATATGGGTTGTTTTTAAATGAATAAACATTAAAAATTTTTATTTTAATTTTTACTAAAGTATCAATTAATACAACTCACATAAACAAAAGTTTTTGGGGGTTCTTAATAATTTTTTAAGATTATACAGGGATATGGTGACTGAAAGTTTGAGAACTACCAAACATTTGAATTTTTATGTTTTTATGCATATGTGTAACCCTAATGTTTAAATAAAATTTTATACTTAGCACTCAATTTTAGATCGATATGCTCAGCTTCTCATTGTATTTCAACCTCAAAAGAATGTGAAAAGAAAACCAAAGCCTTCAATTACTAAGAAAATGTATTTCAGTGTTAAAGAATGTTATTACCTGTATTCACAGAGGTCTGAAAGGATGGCGGTGCACTCTCGCTTACATTTCTTTTGAATTCCAGCAACTGCCTCACTGTGCCAGCATTTCTATGAAATACATACACATATAAATAATAACGGATATGCCATTCTGAGGAACATCAACTTATGTACAGAGAAAGCAGTGCCCATAGGGAAAAAGGGTGGCTAGACTTGGGTACTGTAGCACTAAACCGCGAGTCAGGGTAGTGAGGCAAAGCTAATACACAGACTTCAGAATCCCGGGGGTCTATGGCATTAGGGAAGAGACTGTTTCTTATATTCTAATGTCCTTGATACTTTTACCTGAAAACCATATCATATGTATATCCTAGTATCTGTAGATATTAATTTTTATCATCCTTGACTAAAACATTTCAATTACTTGAGAGAATACTATTTAGCACAAGTGATTAAAGAAATCTGCAATGACCAGAGAACGCCTTATAATAAATTAGCAAAACCAATATTCGCAGGTGAACAATTACCAAATAGCAAAACAGAAACTACAGTTAATCCAATATACTAAATATTTATCTCTATACAAATATATAAGATTACATTCTAGGATTCTTCTGCAAAATAAAATCAGAACCTTGTTCTCTTATTTAAAAACTTGAAAGACTTGTTATTTTAAAATTCTTGTACACTACTGGTAGAAATGTAATTTGGTGCAGCCACTATAGAAAACAGTATGAAGCTTCCTCAAAAAATTAAAAATAAAACTACCATGTGATCTAGCAATTCCACTTTTGGATATTTATTTGAAGAAAATGAAAAGACTAATTAGAAAAGATATCTATATGTGCCCCCATTTTCATTACATCATTATTTAGAATAGCCAAGATATGTAAACAACCTAAATGTCCATCTATGGATAAATGTATAAAAACACTTAACCACATGCACACACATGCGTACACACACACACACACACACACACTAATATTATTTAGCCATAAAAAAGAATAACATTTTCCCATGTGCACCAACATGGATGGAATCTGAGGGCACTCTGCTAAGTGAAATTAGTCAAACATAGGAAAAGACAATATTGTATGCTCTCTTATATGTGGAATCTAAAAAACAAACAAATAGAACAGACTGGTGGTTTCCAGAGGTGGGGGTTGCAGAGTGGGAGAAACGGGTGAACTATATTTTGTCTTTCATTTTTAGTTTAAATAAATTGAACTGAAAACAAACAAAAAGAAAAAGAGGGGATGATAAAAAAAAAAAAAAGAAAAAGAAAAAAACTTGACAAGACTCTTTATAATTCTCACCTGTAGGGTACATTGTTATTGCTGTTGACATCAACTATAGACTTTCCTGGTGATACAGGTACAGGTGGGTTTGATGGATTCTGATGGAGAAAAAAATACCAAAGTAAAATAAAACCCGACAGACAACAAAGCTTTAAAAATAAGACCTTAAATGCTCTGTCAATGAATTATCTGTTACTTCTATAATATAGTAGAAACTATTGCTCGTCGAGATAAGAATTTGAATCTTGGAATTACCACTTATTAGTTGTGCCTTAAGGAAATTATGTAACCAATTGAAACTGCTTATCATATGGAATGTGAATATAGTAATTTCTATACCTCAACTTTCTGAGATGAGTAAATAAAATAAAGAATATGAAAATGGCTTACATGCTGTAAGGGTTCAAGAAACAATAAAAAATATAAATAACAAACTAGACACATTCAGTAAATATTTAGTAAATGCCTACTGTATACTAGGCAAAGCAGGCATCAGACTACCATCAGAAACTCAATAAACAACATATATATTTATTTTTACCCAGAAGTAGTGGATTACCAATTAAATGGTGTCTTAGGTCACAAATCCAAACCCTCGAATCAAAATTATTTTTCCAATTTTTGTTTTAAAAAGGACTACTTGCTACTATGTGACAAAATTTCATAAAAATGTCTCATTTCTAAACTTAAATATCAACTAATTTCAGCCTTTCCTCCCAAAAAATAAGGAATATAGAAATAAAATTCTAATATACATGTTAATTATCATTATTTCGGTCTCCATCAATAATGACATTATCGTCACTGATTTCTTAAATTGAGAAAAACAAAATAACTCTGCTCAAGACTTAATTAAGTGTAACAATAATAGAAGTTAAACCAAAGGTGATTAAGTGCTGAGGATCACATCAAGCAGATGCCACTAATCACTCTTCCCTTCTCAAACACAAATACATCCTGCTGCTTCTTATAAAAGAATAATTTTTACCAACCAGTATAGCATTGTACTAGTTATGTATGTAGAACAGACAAAAGATAGAATTAAGGCAAACTGCTCTAAAGGTGCTTAAAATCTGACTATAGTTACAACAAATTTCAAACAAAGAGAAAAGAAAATTAAAGTATAACAATGTAGAGCCAATGGAAAAACTTTTTTAAAAAGTTTTTTTTGGAAAGGAATGTATCTTCAAATAAGTCTTTGAGTAATTAGTACACTCAAAATGGTTAAGATGAAGGTAAACAACATTTTGGAAAGAAAAACAGAAAAAGGAAGAATAAAAGCATAATAAATACTACTAGATTAGAACGTAGTATGGACTTACCACATGCAGGACCTTAAACACTACAGTGTGGTGACATCAGCAAGATGGCAGACTAGGAAGCCCCACACCTTTCTTCCCTCAGACAATGACTAAACAATATACAGTCCAAATTTCTTTTGTGAGAATTCCAGAAACCAGTTGAGAGTTACAACACTCCAAGCAAGGCCATGAAGAGGTACACTATAGTGGGTAAAAAGGTCTACTGCACTTACCCACCATACTCTATCCTCTTCTCAACACAGTGTGGCACAATCAAGAAAAAATTCCCCACCTGCAGCTTTTCTTTCAGGAAAGAAAAAAAGGAACCTGCATGTTACACATTCTGGCTTTTCGGGGCACTGCTCGAGGCACTGGTTTCTGTCTCCCTTAACTTGGAATAAGTGGCACACACTAAATATCTGGAGGATGGATGAGAACAAAGGTGTGCCTTTCAGCTTGGTATGGGAACAAAAAATTTATAGTAACACAGACAGCAGGGGGACCTCCAAAACTATGGCTTATAAAACCACGACTGCAATATAGAACACATGAAGGGTTGGAGGGAAGCTCCAAAGTAGAAACAGACAAACTGCTTCAGATGGCAAATTACACGCATAAGTTCTGAGAAGATGCACTTCAAGAAAGGTTAAGAGAACCCAGAGTATCCACCTAGGTTCATTAGCGAAGGTCTTCCTCTATACGATGATATTCCGAAAAGATCGGGAGAGGTGGCTGTTTTGTCAAATGCCTACATTTCAATAAAAGAGAACTAGACATACAAAGAACAGGAAAACATAGCCCAATCAAAGAAATAAATCCCTAAAAACACAGATTTGTGTATTACCTAACGAGAAATTCCAAATGATCGAACGAAAGAATGGTATTAAGATGCTCAATGAAATAAAAGAGAGCACAGATAGAAAACGAAATGAAATTAGGAAATGATGCACAAAGAAAATGAGGATACTAATGAAGAGTTAGAAACTTTAAAATAGAACACACAGGAGTACTGGAGTTGAAGAATACAAGTGAAATGAAAAATTCACTAAAGGAGATCAATACCAGAATGTATCAAGCAGAATAAGGAATCATTGAACTTGAAGCAAAGTCATTTCAAATTATCAAGTTACTGGAACAAAAAGAAAAAAAGAATTAAAAAATGAAGACATCCTAGGGGATTTTTGAGACACCATCTAATGAACTGATACATCAATATGAGAATCCCAAAATGAGAAGAGATAAAATGAGCACAAAATCTACTTAAATAATGGCTAAAAAATCGCCAAATCTGAGGAATTAAATTGACATACAAATTCAAAAGTTCAAAAACTCCAACTAGGTTAACTCAAAGAAACCTATTCTGAGAAACATACTCAAGCTGTCAAAGTTGCTGACAAAGAATTTTGAAAGCAGCAATAGAAAAGTGACCCATCATATTCAATGTTGCTCCCATAAGGTTATCTGTGGTTTTCTCAAAGAAAGATCTCAAATTACCATCCTAACTTTACACTTCAAAGAATTAGAAAAAAAAAGAAATCTAACAGGCCACAAAGAAGTAGTATGATATATTCAAAGTGCTGATAGAAAAAAAAAAAAAACTGCCAAGCAAGAATATTATATCCAGCAAAATTTTCATTCAAAAAATGAAGGTGAAATTAAGACTTTCCCAGATACAGAAAGCTGGCAGAGTTCATCACCATTAGATCTGCCATGTAATAAATGTTAACAGGAGTTCTTTAAGTGAAAATGAAATGATACATAACAGCAACTAGAAAGCATAATACAATATAAAATTCTCTGGTAAAAGTAAATATACAAATACTGAATCTTGCATTACTATAAAGTTGGTGCATAAGTCACATTTAATTCTGGTATAAAATTTACACGTAAGAAGTAACCATAAATCTAGGTTAAAAGATATATAATATAAAAAAATATAATGCATGACATCAATAACAAAGTGGTGAGGTAAAGATGCAAAGTTGAGTTCTTATATGTGACTAAAGCTAAGTTGTTACCAGTTTAAAACAGTTGTAACTTTACAACAGTTAATGAATACAATCCCCATGGTTATCTCGGAGAAAATACTTATAAAAGATACACAAAAGGAAATGAGAAAGGAATGAAAGACTGTCACTACAAAAAAAGTCAACAAAACACAGGAAGCAATAAATGAAGCTCTAAGGCAAATAGAAAATAATCAAGAGACAAAGAAGGACATTATATAGTGATAAAAAGGATCATTAATCAGATGTAACATTTATAAATATGTATGCACATACCACCAAAGCCCCCAAATCTATAAGGTAAAAATTGACAGAACTGAAAGAGAAATAGATAGCAACACAATAATAGGAGTCTTCAATACATTCTGTATAGTAGATAGATAATTCAGACAGACAATCATTAAGGAAACAGGAGATGAACACTATAGACCATATAGACCAACAAACACATGCAGAAATTGTCACCCAACTGCATAAGAATACAATTTTTTCAAGCACACACAGAACATTCTCCAGGACAGATTACATATTAGGTTACAAAATGAGCATTAACAAATTTAAAAAGATAAAAATAATACCAAATATCTTTTCTGAATAAAAGTAGAAATTAACAGTAAAAGGAAAATGGAGAAGTCACTAAAATGTGGAAATCTAAAAACACTTAAAAATCCAGCAGGTAAAATAAAAAATCACAAGTGATATTAGAAAATATCTTGAGGCAAATATAAACAAAAACACAACCTACCAAATATTCGGGAAAAATAATGCAGCAAAAGTGGTACTAAGAGGAAAGTTTATTGCATTAAATGCTTACATAAAGAAAGATCTCAAATCACCAACCTAACTATACACTTCAAAGAATTAAAAAAAGAAAAAACGATACTAAACTCAAAGTAAGAAGGAAATAACATTATCACAAAATAGAAAACATAAAATAGAAAAAAAATCAACAAAACTAAGAATTGGAATTTTAAAATATCAACAAAATTGGCAAAAGTTACCTAGATAACTAAGAAAAAGAGAGAAGACATAAATAAATAAAATCATAAATAAAAGAGGAGGCATTACAACTGATGCCACCGAAGGATCATGAGAGACTACTGTGAACAAATTGGATACCTAGAAAAAAATGAGTAAATTCCTAGAAATATACAACCTACCAAGACTAAATTAAGAAGAAATAAAAAATTTGAAATGATCTAAACAATTAGGAAGATTGAATCAATAATGAAAAACATCCTAACAACAAAAAGAGCCAAGAATCAGATGGTTTCACTGAAGAACTCTACCAGACACTGAAAGAATTAACAAGTCTTTCTCAACTCTTCCAAGAAATTGAAGAGAACACTTCCAAACTTATTTTATGAGGACAGCATTATACTGATACAAAGGTATATGATACCTCAACAAAAGAAAACTACAAGCTAATATCCCTGATAAACATAGATGCAAAAATCCTCAACAAAATACTAGCAATCCAAGTTCACCAACATATTAAAAGAATTTTGCAATATGACCAGGTGAGGTTTATCTATGGAATACCAGGAAAGCTCGACATATGAAAATCAATGTAATATACCACATTAACAGAACGAAGAAAAAAAGCCACGTAATCTCAATTGTTGAGAAAAAGCATTTGATAAAATTCAACAGCCTTTCACAATAAAAACACTCAACAAATTAGGAAACTACCTCAACATAAAAACAAAATATACATCAGCAGCCCATAGCTAACATCATACTCGATGGTAAATAAATGAAAGCTTTTCCTCCAAGATGAGGAAAAAAGCAAGGTTGTTTACCCTCACTCATTTCTGTTCAACACGATACTGGAAAGGCCTTGCCAAAATATTGAGCAAGAAAAAAAATATATATAAAAGGCAGTCAAATTGGAAAGGAAGAGTAAAATTATCTGTTTGCTGATGACATAATCATATTTAGAAATTTCTTATATTTAGAAAGTTCTAAAGATTTGACACAAAAAAATATTGAAATATATGAATTCAGCAATGCTGCAGGACAGAAAACCAAGACACAAAAATCAGCTGTACTTCTACAAACTAACAATGAACAATCTTAGAAAGAAATTTAAAAAATAATCACATTACCATATGATCAAAGAGAACAAAATATTTAGGAGTAAACTTAACCAAGACAAAAGATTTTTACAGTGAAAACTATGAAACACTGTTGAAAGAAATAAAAGTCACAGATAAATGGAAAGACATCATCCCATGTTCCTGGACTGAAAGATTTAATATTGTTAAAATACATATACTACTCAGTGATGAAATTTCGATGTAATCCCTATCAAAATCCCAATGTCTTTTTTTTTTTTTTTTTGCAGAAATAGAAAAAGAACCATAAAATTCATGAAATCTCAAGGGACCCTGAACTGCCAAAACAATCTTGAAAAAGAACAAGATTGGAAGTTTTGTATTTCCTGATTTCAAGACATGTTACAAAGATACAGTAATCAAAACAGTGTGGCATTAGCATGAAGACAGACATATAGACGAATGTAACTGAATAGAAAGTTAAGAAATAAATTCTCAGGTATTTGGTCAAATGATCTTTTGACAAGGATGTCGAGGCTACACAGTGGGGAAAGGACAGTCTTTCAACTAATGGTTTGAAAATTGGATATCCAAATGCAAAAAACAAGTCGGGCCATTACGCCATATACAAAAACTAATTCGAAACGGATTAAAGACTTAAATATAAGGTCTAAAACTATAAAATTACTAGAAGAAAACATAAGGGAAAAGATTCATGAAACTGGATTTAGCAATGATTTCTTGGATATGACAACAAAAGTACATGCAACAAAAGTAAAAATAGGCCAAGGAGATTACATCTAAGTTAAAAACTTCACATCAAAGGTAATTTTCAACAGAATGAAAAGAAAACCTATGGAATGGGAGAAAATAATTTCAAATCGTATCTAATAACTTAACAACTAAAGAACAAGTAACCTGATTAAAAGCTGGGCAAAGGACCTGAATAGACATTTCTCTAAAAGATATGCAAAATGGCCAATAAGCACATGAAAAGATACTCAATATCGCTATCATTAAAGAAATGTAAATCAAAACCACAATGAGATACAACCTCAGACATATTAGGATAGCCACCATCACAAAAGAGAAAACAAGTTTTGGCAAGGATGAGGAGAAATTGGAACCCCTTGTGCCCACCTAGTAGGCACATAAAATGGTGTGGCCACTATAAAAAATAGTATGGAAGCTCCTCAAAAAACTAAAAATAGAATTACCATATGATCCAGCAATTTCACTTCTTGGTATATATCCATAAGACTTGAAACCAGGATCTCGAAGAGATATCTGCATATCGATGTTCACTGCAGCATTATTCACAAGAGCCAGGAAATGAAAACAGCCCAAATATCCATCAATAAATGAATGAATAAAGAAAATGCGGTATATACATACAATGGAATATTATTCAGCCTTAAAAAAGAAGAAAATCCTGTCACATGCTACAACATAGATGAACCCAGAGGATATTATGCTGAAATAAGCCAATCACACACACAAAAAAAATACTGTATGATTTCACTTACAAGATGTCTAGAGTAGTCAAAATCATATAAATAGAAAGTAGAATGATGGTTGCCGGAGGTTAAGGGGAAGAAGAAATGGGAGTTATTGTTCCATGGGTACAGTTTCAGTTTTGCAAAATGCAAGATAAAAAAGTTCTAGAAATCTGCTACATAACAATGTTAATATAGTCAATACTACTGAACTGTAGAATTATAAATGGTAAATTCTGTAATGTGTTTTTACAATTAAAATGAAAATTTTTTAAATACTTAATTGACATTTCTTTTATAAGATCTATAAAGGATGAAAGTTAGAGATACCAGTCATACGGCAGTAAAATAGATTAGATTATGAATGTGGTCTTAATAGTAAACTGCCTGACAGTTTTCTGTTCTTTTAAAAATTAAAATAAAAAATGTTTTAAGACAAACCTGAATAGTGGGGTTTATTTTTAACTGGTTAATATCAGAGGACCAAGGAGCAAATCTAAATTAGAAGAAAAGCATTTAAACTATTACTGTTTGCTTATTTATTTTGATAAGGGGAAGAACTAAATTTCCAAACATTCTATGTCTCTTCTTTTTTTAAAACATAATAAGACACAGATGTAAGATTATAGTAGATACCATAATTAAAGAGAAACAGGGATATGAAGGAACTAAATTCTTGAAATATCTAGAAATCTCTCACAAGAAGAAAATATTAACAAGAATGGGTAGAAAGATGTCCAAGTTTTAAAATTTAAAATTGGCATTATCCACCAGCTAACTAAGGAAGCAACAAAATGTGAAAGATTGAAGATCACCTTAATATTTTTCTTTTAAACACCATACTCCCTAATTGTTCAAATTAATCTTTTCCAATCTTTAGGAAATACTAGTATTTGTTCCTTGTTTGCATACTATATACAGCTCTCCAAAACAAGCCTTTCAAAATTTGTAATATTATCATCTTTATTCCTTATAGTCTCTGCCTACCTCCTTTCACTAAACAAACAAAAATTGAAAAATGGATTTGGGAACAAATTTTATATGCATAAACACTGGAAAAGTATACAGTGGGCAGCATGTTGCTTAACTCAGACACAAGGCTGAAAGTAAAAATGGAAATTCATACTGTACAAAATTATGAAAAAATTCCAAAGCCTTATGTTTGCTTAAAGCATAGCAAATACAAATTGATTTTAAAAAAAGGGTTTACACTAATTTTCTAATATAAGAAATAAAATAGCTCATTTTTATATTATGACAAAGAAACACAGTTGAGAAAGTGAAGTTTAGAATCAGAGAATTACATAGTTAAAGAAAATTATGATAAAAAAAATCTTTGGGCATGGCCAAATGAGGGTTGGTGAGATTAGTCTGTGTAGTACAAATATCAAAACCACCTGTCAGTTGCTCAAGAGGAGAAACCAGAGTTTTAAAAGTTAACTAAAAACAATATAGGGATGGAGAACAGATTAGTAATTGTCAAGGGACAGGGAGTGGGGAGGGGAGGAAGGACAAGGCAAGGTTGAAACTATAAAAGGGCAACATGAAGGAGTCCCTTTATGATAATGGAATAGTTCTATATCTTGTGGTAGGGTTATGTAAATCTATACATTATACCTAATTATGCAGAATTACACACACACACACACACACACACACACAATGAATTCATGTAAGAACTGGTGAAAACTGATAGGTCTATATCTATAAACTAATAGATAATAAACTAAATGTACCAGTACCTTGGTTTTGATATTGTACTGCAATTATATAACATTTCACCACTGGACGAAGCTGGGTGAAGGGTTCATAGAAGTCTATACAACTATGTGTTGTTGTAACCTCCTGTGCATCTATCATAATAAATTTTTCTCAAGAAAATATGAAAATGAATCTAAAAATCCTATAGGAATAATGATTACTACTGAAATGATTATTATTGGCAATTAATATGTCCCAAACAATGGAGCTATCAAGACACAAAGAAATGTAACCTGTTTAAATGGGAAAAAAGTCAAGGGGAAGAGAAAGAAATTCAACTGAAAACTATACTGCAACATACAAATACTAAATTAAAATTATGTACTATAGAGTAAGGAAACAATAAAAAGCGAAGCTAGACTATAGACTAAAGTTTATGCTATGCTATGATGTTTGGACTTAACTACATAGGGTAAGAAAGGAAGAGAAGAACAGGGCTACTAGAGGCTACAGAATACTAAAATACTTTGGAGGAAATGTTAAGAGTCTAGACTAGGACACTGACAAGAATGTAAAAAAGAAAGAAACATAGTAAGACAAATCCCCCAAACAAAATTTAAAGATGGATAGAAAATACAGCTTCAAGAATGCCATAACATAAAACTGATTAATATAAGTATTGAAATATGAAACAGTAACTGAAGATTAGAAAAGTGTTAATTGGTTCGAGAGCCATAGCGTCAGAAACAACATACTAAAAGTGCATAGTATGAAAGCAAAATCCAAACCTGTAATAAAGAAGTTCCCTCCTAACTCAGCATTTCTTAAGGTTATCCCTTAGAGCTAAATGTTAATTATGCAAGAATAGAAATTCTTACTTCTTGTCTTTTCTTAAGATCTTCTTTGGCTGCTCCAAAGCGTTTGGTTAACCTGGCTATCTTGGCCTAAAAAAAGCAAAAAGGAAACAGAAGTGGCATTATGGCATTAAAAAGGAACCCATGCATACAAAATAAGAAACCCACAGTAAGAAGATCCTTAAAAGACAGCTAACGGCAAGCAAATAAAAATTAAATAAAATAAATAAATAAATAAATAAATAAATAAATAAGGCAAGCTGATTGATTGTAAAATATATATTTGGAAAATACAGAAAATCATAATGAAAACTAAAATGGCTCTTGAACTTGATACCCATAGGTAAACACTTATTTTTTGAAGGTTAGCTTTTTTCTTCCTAGAACTGTGGATGTTTCCTCGCAAACCAGTACATTTCTGAATATTTATACTTGTGTTTTTAATTTAACATAGTTGTAACCAAACACAACTTTCTCATAGAGAATTATATAGTAAGCATATTTGTAAGTCATACGAGAAACATCCCTTGCCAATACAATTATGGGTAACATGTATAATATATTGAATCATTATATATCATTGATTTTATACATTTATATCTATATGGATATATATCATTATAGGTATTGAATCATAAAAATATCACTTTCCTAGTGGACATGTCAATGTTTCCCAATATACTGCTATAGTCAAATAACACTGCAATAATTGTGTTCAGATAATTTCCTTAGGCAACATTCACAGAGGTGGAATTCCTGAGACAAGAGTATATTTTTAAGGCTCCTGACTAAATGTTTTTCAGAAAGACTGCTAAAATTCACTCTTTCAATAACAGTGTATGAGTACTCATATTACTCTTTGAAACATTTACTTTCATATTCTTTTCGTTTTTAATAATGTGACAAAAATGTTATCTTGTTAGTGTTAACATTTGTCAGTAAAATATTTTATTAATCATTTATACTTATGTAAACTGCCTAATCACGTATTTTGTCCAAATACATATTCATAGAATTTGAGAAAAGATAGAAAAAAAAACAATAGAAAAACATACGTAACCACATGAGTATTTTGTTTACATTTCCTTTAAATCTTTTACTATGGCATAGATGTGATATTCAATTATCTTCATTGTTACTGCTGCTGCCATTTAGTTAAATGCTATTTTCAAAAATTGTAAGCTAAACTGAGTGTGTTCATGAGGCCTAAGAGCTCCTCCACAGAATTTCTTTTATCCAATATAAACATATCATAAAAAGAAAACAGTATTAATTATTTTTAAAGTTTCTCTCAGAAAGTAGTTTTTTCTAAAGGAGACCCCAAATCTAACATATTTAAGTCAATTGATAGGCCCTAGGTAATCAATCACCTATGATTCCCAACATGAAGATTTTCTTCAGGACTTATTTATTAATGTTATTATTAATAACATTAACACCCAAGGACATACAGCATAATTTTATATTCTTAATATAGATTTACTTTTCTGTGACTAAAATATTTCAACTAATTTTTTCCAGAAAGATAGATGGGAAGGTATTTTTGTCTTTGATTTTTTTCTTTGGTCAGACTATCTGGTGGGTAGTCTATAAATTGCATAGTATGTATAATATTATTATACTATTTTTACTTTAAAAGAAGTTTAAAAATCCCTTTGTTTGTGTTATATATGGGAAAAGGTCTAGAAAAATAAATACCAAAGTAAAAGTTGTTACCTCTAGAGACTAGGACTGGCAGGCAATGAAGGAGAAAGTAAAAAGAAGGACTTTACTTTCATATCATGTACATCTGTAGTATTCAAATACTTAAAAAAAAAAAGATTCTATCACTTAAAAAATTAAACTACTAGCAGAGAAAGAAAACCAAAATTTGGACAGACTTACTGTCTTCTGTCATTTAATTATATAAAATAAATCAAAGAACAGCCTTTTTGCTATTGTTTTAATGTGTCTAAGACTGGGTCTCTATTTTGGCAAATATTCTGTGAGATATTTTTTAAAAGTCTATAAAGTTTTTTTTTTTTTTGGTAGTTCAGGAAAGTTATATTCCACCATTATGTCCATAATTACTACTTCTATTTCATTTGCTCTTGGTTTCTACTTAAGCATATCTACAGTTCTCTAATAATAGTAAAATGGTAGCTGTTATAATAAATCTCATAACTACTGAAATTCAGATATACTGGGCCTCGTTTAGCAAACCAGGCAAACCAGAAATTTCTTTGTGTATGTACCAAGAAACCACTTAGGAAATAGTTCTGTCTGAAAAAAAGAATTAATCATGCATCAAGTTTGGCCTAAAAACAAAATGTTAGTACTCAAAAGAGCTAGTGAATAAATAGACACATGGTTGGTATCCCTTAGTCCAAACTGTCTCTTGGATTAGACAGCCACAAATTTACTTCTTGTAGGAGGAGAAGAAAGACAAAGTAAAAAGTAAAAAAAACTATTTGAATTTAAACTACTTGAAATAGCATTTTATAAATCATAACCAATGGAATACTGTATTCCAGAGTGTGCATCATTAAGAGTCAATTGGCAATATTTGTAGAGACACTACAAATACCAGCACTGCCAATTTAGTCCTTCTAAATCTCAGGTGTACATCTTTTGGAACCCAGAAACCCTCACCCTTTGATATAGTTTCAGTATGCCCCATGCACCCAACTCCTGCCTCTTTGGATCCATAGCTGACAAAAGGAATTATACTCCAATACTGTAAATGCCTTATTACTTTTGTCAAGAATAACTATGCTTTAATAGAGCTATCTTTCCATTGCATGATTTAGGGAGACCAAGACTTTAAACATCACACCTGTAACCCAGAGATTTCACCTATTGGAAGACATCTCCAGAAATACTGTCTTCAACAAGTTAGGAAGGTCCCATCAAATACTGCTAACCAATCCCTGTGCCTCCACACTCCAAGGAATAGATTTTTGGATTCATCTGTCACATCTAAAAAAAGCACTAAAACCTGACTAGACCTGCACACCAACTGATGACCTGAAAATAAAGATTTTTAGAACTGATGCAGAAACAGATTTCCCAAGATGACAAGACCAGGCCCATATACCCTTTTCTCCCTGTTGTTTACTTTCTCCCTCTTTTTCTTAGAAAGACAACACTCTTATTAGCATTTCCCAATCTACTGCAAAAGGGGAAACATTTCTTATTGTTGGATCTTTCACCTATCTGTAACCAATCCCTGTAACCAATCTTTCTACAATAACAAAAGCCACTGTCAATTATACCCATAAGACCATGGATATTACCTATCAGGTTAGATTACTGTGGTCGGGTGTTTCCATATCTTGTTTCAACCTTGCCCCAGCCATAACCATAAAAGGTCAACTGAACACCTTCACATTTACCAACCATGCAGTCTTCAATTTCCCACATACCTATCATTATCTGAATAGAACTGTCCCTTTTCACTCAAGGAAAACACAAACAGGCTAATACCTCTTTACAGGACTTTTAGAAAGATGCCTTTAAGTTGGGACAGTTCTTCATAGAATATCACTCAACTCTCTCTGACCCCTGGCTTGAAAAGGTCAATCAAGAAATTCCAGCTAATGATGCCATTAATAACCTAAGCCTTAGCTGGATCCTCTGAGCTCCATCTGGTTTCATTTTTGTCTGAGGTGGCTGGCATTTCTCCTGGGCATATGAATGTTTAGACAGCTAGTGAATTGGAGGTTAACACTTACTGGACATTTCGCTGTCCCTATTAACATCCATAACAAATCAGAAGCCTCCCATTGGTCCACCCTACTAAATCTCCACAGACACCTTAAATGGGAACTTGCAGGAGGTACATGTGACTCGCGGTTTGCTTATGTAGAGAAAGCTTTCCTACCTTGGGTAGGAGTAAGTGGCAATGAATGTGTGGTCAGAAATCTCTCCCTAACATTAGGAGAGCTAGCCAAGTCTACAGCTAAAGCTATATACCAGCCCAACAATCACATGACTTAGCTAAAGTAGTTTTGGACAATCAAATAGCTTAAAAAATTTTTTCTTTCAATTACAGTTTACATTGAATATTCTATTAGCTTCAGGTGTACAGCACTGCAGTTAGACATTTATATAACTTATGATGTTTTCTCCCAACATGAAGTGAGCCCCCTCATAATAGTAACCCCCTGACACCATACAGAGTTATTACAATATTAATGACAATATTCCCTAAGTTACAGTTTATATCCCCATGACTATTTTGTTACTACCAACTTGTACTTCTTAATCCCTTCTCCCTTTTCACCTACCTTCCCAATACCCAACCCACCTAGCAACCATCAGTTTGTTCTCTATATCTATGAGCTTGTTTCTGTTGCCAGCTTTTTCTTCATTTCCATTTTCATGAAATAACTTCTTTCAATTCTCTACTTTCATACTTGCGAGTCTTTCGATCTGAAGTGGGTCTCTTGTTCTCTTATATGGGTCATGTTCTCTTACTCATTCAGCTACCCCAGGTCTTTTGATTGGAGTATTTAATCCATTTACGTATTAAGTAATTGTTGACAGATATGTAGTTGTTGCCAGTTATTTCCCATCTTTTTTTCTTCTTTTTAAAGACACCTCTTTAACATTTCTTGTAATACTGGTTTGATGGTGGTGAACCTCTTTAGCTTTTTCTTGTCTAGAAAGCTCTTTATCTCTCCTGATTCTAAAGGACAGCCTTGCTGGGTAGAGTAATCTTGGCTGTAGGTCCTTGCTTTTCATCACCTGGAATACTGCATGCCAATCCCTCTGGCCTACAAACTTTCTGCTAAGAAACCAGATGTCAATCTTATGAGAGCTCCTTTGTGGGTAGGTAACTGCTTTTCTCTTGCTTTTAAGATTCTGTCTTTAACCTCTGGCATTTCAATTATGATGTGACTTTGGTGTGGGCCCCTTTGGGCTCACCTTTTTTGGTGTGCTTTCTAGACTTCTATTCCTATTTCCTTTGCCAGAACAGAATAGTTTTCAGACGTTATTTCCTCAAATAGGCTTTCAATTTCTTGCTCTCTTTCTTCTTCTGATACCTCTATGATGTGAACATCATTATGCTTGAATTGCTCCAGAGATCCCTTAAACTACCCTAATTTTTTTTTTATTCTTTTCTTCCTTTTGCTGTTCCAATGAGGTATTTTCTGCTACCTTGTCTTTCAAATCGCTAATTCAATCCTCTGTTTCATCTAATCTGATGTTGATTATATCTAATGTATTCTTCACTTCAGTTATTGTATTCATTTCTGACTGATCCTTTTTTTATTTATTTTTTATTTCATTTAGTTCTTTTTTCTGGAGGTTTGTCGTGTTCCTTCGAGACATGTTTCTTTATTCCCTAATTTTGGCTGCCTCTCTGTGTTTGTTTTTATGTATTAGGTAGAGCTGCTATGTCTCCCAGTCTTGGCAGGGTGGCCTTATATATTATATAGCAGGTGTTTTGTGAGGCCCATTGGTGCAGACTCCCTGGTCACCTGAGCTGGATGCTCAAGGAGTGTTCCTTGTGTGGGTTGTGTGTGCCCTCCCGCTGTAGATGAGCCTTGATTGCTACTGCCACATCATGGGTAGAACTAACCCCTCAGGCTGACTGACTGTTAGGACCTGCCATAACTACAGTGGATGAGCTGGAATTTGCTGTAGCGAGGCTCTGGTGCCTGTCAAGCCCACCCGTTGGGTGTGTCATATGTGGAGCTAATTGGGTGGTACTCTGATGTGCTCTGAAGCCTGGGCCACCTGGTAGAAGCTATGAAGTGATCTGTAGTTGGTAGGTCCCTGTGCTGGGACCTACCTGGGAAAGGCTATGCTGCAAATCAAAGCCGACTGCAACTAGTGCCAGGCTGGGGCCACTGAGCAAGAGGTACAGGGCACACAGAAGCCACCTACTGCTGATTTGGGGTTTATGCACCTTTCAGAGATTTTAGGGAAGTCTACCGAGTGGGCCGAGGCCAGCCGCTTATACGTAACAGCTCCTGAAAGAAGTTTTGTCTTGTGGACAAGCTGGGAAAGGGGGTTCTCGAGGAACCAGCAGGGTGAGGCAACTCTGATGGAGACTCAGATTTGGTGCCCACCTTCACTTGCAGGCTGGGTTAGGGAAGAGCTCTGCAAAGGAACAAAATGGCAGAAAGAACTGCCCCTCCATCCCTCGCCCTGAACCCAGACAGTTCAGTTCCTTCCCATATGTCTCTGGCACTCAAGCTGCTGCCCAGAGCAATTATATCTATCCGTCAGTAAGTCCATGCACAGGCCCTTTAAGAAGAATGCTTGGGATTTCAGTAGCCCTCTATCTCAACTCAAAAGAATCCCTGCTGATTTTCACAGGCAGGTGTTGTGGGGACTCCCAGTACTTGTGGGTGGGTAGGGAGCCCAGTGTGGGGCTTGGACCCCTCACTCCTCAGGGAGTACCTCTGAAGCTGAGATACCCTCCAAATTTTAACTGCCACACATGGGTGTGAGACCAGTTGTTTTGAGTCTCTACTCCTACCAGTTTTTTTTTTTTTTTTTTTTAGGCAAGGCAATCCTTGGTTGACCTCACAGATTGCAAGGACCTTGTCATCTTATAATCCTTATTTTTTTATTTTACTTACACCTACAGCACCTGGTCTTCCTAGGTGATCTCCCATCCAAGTACTAACCAGGCCTGACCCTGCTTAGCTTCCGAGATCACACGGGATTGGGCTTGTTCAGGGTGGCATGGCCATAGACGAATCCTACGAGTTTTGACGTGGCTTGTTTATGTCCTTAGCTATAAGAGTTCTAGTCTTCAGGTGGTTCTCAAGGGTGGTTGTTCTATAATTTAGTTGTGATTTTGATATGGTCATGACAGGAAATGATCACAATGTTTACCTACTCTGCTATCTTGACCAAAGTCTGATCAAATAGTCCTTGATTTCCTACTAACTGAACAAAGGGGCATTTGTGCAATAGCAAATACTACTTGTTGCACATGGATAAATGCCTCTACAAAGGTAGAAACACAACATTAGGAAACAAATGCAATGGTTATAACAAATATCACCTGACAACCCCACTTGAATATTATTTCAAAACATAACAAAACAAAACAAAATGAAAATAACAAGTGTTGGCAAAGATGCGGAGAAATGGAACCCTCCTCACACTTGCCTATGGGAATGTAAATGAGTTAGATGCTCTGGAAAACAGTTAAGTAGTTATTCAATAAGTTAAACAAAGAATTACCATATTACCAACAATTCAACAATTCAACACATAGGTATAAGCACGAAAGATGTAAAAACATGTCTTTAAACAAATAGATGTAATGTATGAATGTTCACAGCAGCACTAGCCACAATATCTAAAAGGGAAGAACAAACCAAATGCCCATCAATGGAGGAATTCATAAAACAAAATAGTATGTGTATCTCCATCATATTATACACTATATTACACATTTCTATACAGTATATATTTTAGTTTTTTCCTTAGTGATTACTTTAGGTATTACACTTAACATGTTTAATACCTACTTATTTTCAATAGTATATGAACATCTTCAATAGTATACAAATATATTTGCATACTTAGCCATCAAATGTAATGTGGTTCTGATATATGCTACAACGTACATGAACCTCAAAAACATTAGACTAAAAGAATGAGGCCAGACACAAAAGTTCACATATTGTATGATTCTGTTCATATAAAATGTGCAGAATAGGTAAATCAAGAGAGACAAAAAGCAGAGTAATATTTGCCAAGAGCTATGGGGAGGGGAAAATGGGGAATGACTATTTAATTAGCACAAGGTTTTCTTTTGGGTGGATGAATATGTTTTGGAAGTAGACAGACATGATAGTCACATGACAATGAATATACTAGATGACACTGAATTCTATGTTTTAAAAAGATATTTTGTTAACTAAATTTTACTTTCATAAAAATTAAGTATCAGAACACAAAAAGAGATGGGAACTAAGTTGGGCTTATTAGTAAAATTAAATAATTGCCATGGTAAGGGCAAATCATTATGAGAGAGTGAATAGGAGAAACAACATAAAGCCAAAAACCTGATATAAAAAGACATAAACACTGATACTTTGTAGGACAGTGAAGCAACTGGTAGGCATAAGGAAAGTGTATCAAAAACTAGGAGAGTCAGAAAATGAACACTGACTTAAACTGGTTCACAATTGAGGAACTTGGATTACATTAAGGAGATTGAAATAAGTAGTATTTAAAAAAAATGAGTACAATGGTTGGGAAGGACCAATAAGTACTTAAAAGCAGTACCAGAGTTGTCATGTAAAATACTACTACTATAATTAAGGATTTGGGTAGTGATGGCCTTGTGAAAAGAGGAAGCAAAAGATAGACTTTTATAAGAAATAAAAAAGTTGTAATTTGGCAATTCATTGTATAGATGAAAGGACTGAGAGGAATCAGTTTCTAAGAACTCAAAAGCTGTTAGTAAGAGGAAGAATAGAATGACATTCCTTGACAAATTTTCCAAGAATTCCAAGAATTATGAGTAAGAAGAACAATGGGAAGGGTGGTTTATTTGTGGAAGAAAAGATTGCTTTGGTGTTAGAAAGATTCATATTCTAGGCAACAAAGAAACATACACGTGTAAAAGTTTATTAAATGTTAAGGGATCTGGACTTGCACCTTGAGTGAAAAAACAGAAGCCAAAATTTCAGATTTTAAACAAAATCATAATAGTAGCCATGGGACTGATGAGAAACAATGAATGAAATTAAATTATTTTTTAAAATTTTCAAACATCTTCAAGTTCTAACTCAAATTTCTCAACAGTAGTAGTAAATTAAGTTTAACAATTAGACAATACTATGGCTATAGAAAGCCCTGCTAAAGGACAGAAACAGGACAAGTGTTGTTCTAAACAGTACATTAAGGAATTACTACAAAATACCTTATTATTAATAAAAAGGTTTCACTTCAACAAAATTATCAATATGAAACCAAGAAAACTTTTAGGCTGAGAAATATAATCCATAAATTCTAGTCTCATTTGGTTGCAATCTATTTTATAACTGGGAAACAGTGACTTTATTTTCATGTACCACTTTCCCCTCATTTGTAAAATATGCCTTTATAAGTGTTTTGCAATTCAGCACCTGTAGACTATGCTTATATTCCGGAGAGCCTAATAGAAACCACACATTTACATATGACAAATGAATGTACCGATAAAAAATTCCAGCTTGTTAGTTTGGGGATAAAATAGATCACTACAGCATGTTATCATGTGCTCATTTCAGTTGATGAGAAGTTCTGGCACTATATAGTAATAAATAACTATTTAATAAAAAACAAAAGGTAGTAATTATTAATATATATTAATAAACTAATGTCTTTAAAACATGGCAGGAAGTGGATTAATGTAAAAAGAACAACTTATAATAAGTATTTAGTACTTATGACATGCTATATGATGCTAGCCTTTCTTCGATGACTGAAAAAATATTCCAGAAGCACTGAGTTAGGTGATTTCAAAGGCTCTTTTATGGGTTCAACTGTGTATCTCAAAAGCTCATATACTGATGTCTGAACCCTGAGTATCTCAGAATGTGACCTTATTTAGAAACAGGGTCGTTGCAGAAGTAATTCTTTAAGATGAGATCATACTAGAAGAAGGGTGGGCTCTAATCCAAAATGACTGCTTAACTTTGTAAAAAAGGGGATATTTGGGGAAAGACACACACAAAGGTATGGCACCATGTAAAGAAGCCAGAGATCAGGGTAATGCTTTTACAAGGCAAGGAACACCAACGACTGTCAGTAAACGTACCACCAGAAACTAGAGCACACACATCAAACAGATTCTTTCTCATTGTCCTCAGAAAGAACCAATGCTGCAACATCTTGTTCTAGGACATTTAGCCTCCAGAACTGTAAGATAATACGTTTCTGTTGTTTAAACCATCCAGTTTACAGTACCTCTTTTAGAGCAAAACGAGAAGTGAGCCTCTCACTTCTAAAATATTGAAGTTAAATGTACTTTGTTGTCGGCTTCAAAAATGTATCACAGAAAATAAATTATAAAAATGATAACACAGGTATGCAATTCAAGTCAGTGTACAAACCTGTAGTTCAGTAAGAACTGTTTTGTGCCTCTTGTTACATTCAATCTTTTCCACTCGTGTTTTCAGCTCTGCCAAAGTCTTATCAAATACAGCACACTGTAGTGCACATAATTTTTCTTCCAGCAACCACTGTACAACCTAAAGAAACATATCTTGTTATAACAAAGAAGGCATTTCAGCAAGTAGCAAACAGTAAGTACTCTTAAAAACTAGTAAGATAGTACTACTGTATCAACTAGTTTAAATAAAAAAACAAGCTGGCATCCATAAAACAATGTTAACTACTGAAGCCTTCACTTCTACATATATAATATCTACCTCAAAAGAATAACATATGCGAAAAGGAGAAAATTTCCAGAGAGTGAAATTTAAAAATAATTTGAAACTAAAGTTTTAGTATTTTCTTCCCACACCTTCTATCATGATTTAAAGGAAATCAGTTAAAGGAAAAGACTAGTTTTTTTAATTTCTAATCTGTTGCAGATGATATTTTTGTGAGACACTAAGAAGTCACTGCACTATAAAATTTCTGTAAAACATTTCTAAATGCCTACTCACAATTTCCATATTTATTTCATTACGGACCCCTAACAAAAGAACACAGAGAGCCTGTCCACAGATCATACATGAATAATACTGTTCTAGAGGAGAAAACTCTTGGTACACAAAAGTTTTCAAAATTCTTTTGCAAAGCTTTTTCATAGTTCTAACAGCTTTATGAATTAAGCAAACATTACTTACCACCATAATCAATTAAAAAAGACTGGGGCAGGGGGGAAGCCACTTTTTTCATTGCCTCATTATTCCTTTTTCTAGTATGGATATTTATACTGTATCTTAGTAGAAGAATATTGATCTACAACCTAGATTTATAACTTCATCATTAAATCTACAAGACCTTGAAAAATTAATTTCACCTGAGTTTCTTATTCTTCTCTTTAAAAGGTTATTTGTCATCAACATTTGTGAAAACATTTTGAAAAATATATTAAATACTGCATATTTTCAGTCTACCCTCTAGTGTAGCAGATAAGGGGGGGAGGGGAAGAGAGTCCCAAAGTCCATACTCTAAATACTCTCTTCCCCTAGTCCTTCTAAAGCCTTGTCCCAACCATTTTTAATACTAAGCCTAAACTACTTAACAAAGATTTTAAAATATAAGGACTTACAACCATGAAACGAATTTATTATAATAATTAAAATGTTTACATATAAGACTCTAATGTTTCCACTAAAGTTCAATATAAAAAATTGTGAAAAATAATATTCAGTTTTGTTACTAAAGCAAATAAAAAGAAATTATAATCTCTCTCTTCCATTTTGATAATTACTACTGGACCCTAAAAAAAAATGTAGCTTTTAAAAAGGGTCAGAAGGAATTTTAAAATTAAATTATTAAGGATAATAAACTCAACCACTTCTTCAAGTTTTCTTTTTCTGTGAAAAACCTGAATATGTCAGTAACATATAGAATAATTTCAAAACCTGAAAGAATAAAGATGGCGCTATTTACTTAATATGACTTTTTGACTTATATTCTATAGCACCTTTTGTAGCTTCTGGTTAATATCTCCTTTGGCTGTAATCTTTACTTGAAATTCTGCCTCATATTCTTCTTCCATATATCGACGGCGTTTGGACTGCACATTGTCCATGTCCTCTGATTTAGAACGTTTTCTTCTAGAAAATTCAACTGAGAATAACAAGTATAATGATCAGTCTGGTGTTTTTATTATAAATCTTAACGTCTATTCTCCATTTTCAGTAAAATATTATTTGTAGCTATCACAATAGCATTTTCAATCAATTATTTTATATTTTTTGAGATCAAAAAAGGAGACAGGTGGCTTTCAGTTTTAAACTTGAAACAATTTTCAATATGATATAAATAAGAACTTCCCTATAGCTATGTACAATGAAAACTTAAAACATTCTACCCCTGAAATCAAATTAAGATGGAGAATCAACGAAAATATGACCATGAGAAGAAATCATCTCATATTCATTTCCTTTGCTGAATTTTATATTGCACATGAATCCAGATAAAATAAGTATTCACTCTCATGTCACAGATTTCTAACAACTGTGTACAGTTTTATTTAATCCCTTCTGAGTAAATTTAGAAAAAATTCTTACTTAATCATCAGTCTTAGGAAAATAACAATAATAGTTATTCTTAACATATCCTAATGAATGTCAAATATATAAAAATAATAAAATTAATGTCATTATAAAAGTAAATTTAGTAAAGAACAGCTATTCAAAGATCTTCACTTACTGGTAACATTCATGAGATCATAAACAAAATTTTATCTGGTTTCTTTTTCAATATATAAAAAGTGAAAATACTAAAATCTCCACACTTATTAAAGGCAAATGACCTTATTATGTGACCCTGTCTATCCCATTCCACTTCACTCTATATCCATATCTATGTGCCTATTTTTTAAATCTAATTCTACTCCATGATTTCTCTTGTAATCACAGCATACATACTCATCCATGGAGAGCAGTATGACAGGGAGAGTTACAGAACCCAGGTTTTCTAACTTTCAGTCCAATGATCTTCCTGTAAACCTAATGAAACTCAATCTCTCATCATTTCCCTTTCCATGAAGCTTAAGAACCTTAAGTAGACTGAGATATACACTTCCATTCACTTATATCACCCCAGACAAAATTCATGCTCTAAACATAAATCTAAAATAATTTCTCAAGATGGTCAAATAATTAGTACCTTACTAAATGTTAAGCTTAAATATTTCTTCTGAAACAATGAAAAGTATAAATAAACAAAATAAACACTGAAGTTTATAAAATAATTAATACTTTGAAAGATCCTTGGATTAGCCATCAACCAAATGATTTTACAGTGGCTTACAAATTGTAAAGTTTTACAATCACCTTGTGGACAGAAAAGTATATTGCACAGCCTTAAAAACAGAAACAGTGAATTAGTGTTTTTTAACTAGTATAATTTTTTGTACATTATTACTTTTCTCAGAAGGCCTTTCATCTTCATGTATCACTTGCTCTTCTGCCTCAGATTTGCGGTCCTTTTCATTACTTTCTACTTCTGTAACAAAAAAAGAAAAGGAAATCTTACTTCCATTAGAATTCATAACAGCTCATTATAATTTACACTTTTGGTGGAATTATCTAGTTAATAATCTTTATGAAATCAGAATCTCAAAATGTGAAATTTCACAACTACAAAGGGAGCATGAACTGGTATAATTAAATGACCAAGTCCACTTTCCAATGTTCCTACAAATTCATAATAAACTCCTAACACATGGAAAGAAATTAATAATACAGATTTTTAAAACAAAGAATCTTACTTAGTACTTTACTGTCACCAATCAATAAAATGTGAAAACAACAGTAAAGCACTTAATCTCCTTATATTCAATTACTGATACTAAAAAAGTAGTTGTGTCAATTATAAAAAATTACATACTGGCAAACCACTGTCAAAACACCAATATTTGACCAGACATCATTATGTTACTTCAATGGTTATGAGACAGTTCATAAAAGAGAATATAAAAGATATCCTAAAGATAATGAAGATTTTACTCAGAAGTAATAGCAACTTTGATACCAATGCTAACAACTGAGCTAGGCACTTGACATATATTACTTCATATTCTTAACATAATTCTACACTGTACATAGCATTTTGTCATTGTACAGATGAAGAAAATGTTCAGAAAGGTTATTTTCACAAGATGTATACTAAATATAACAAAAAGTGTTACCAAAAAATATTGCTAAAAATGTCTACACAGTTGCATTGCTACAACAGATAAAATCTCAAAGGTATCAAGAAATAGCCTTTGGTGAATTAATCTGTATCTCTTCAACTAATTTACATGAGAAAGAAGAACAAATCTTTAATATGTTTGGGGTTCTACTTTATCCCCTTGCACACTGATTCTGGCTCCTAGTGGCTTCAAAAAGCATGCTATTATTTTATCATATTCTACACCAAAATTTAAAAAACCACAAAGTAGAAAGCACTATATAAAGATTCTGATATGGTGTTTCTGCTCCAAACACCAAGGTTTTAATCCCAACAGCCCTGATGGTAGAAAGTCAAGATTAAAAAAACTTAAAAGACCTTGTAGGTGAAAACAGGCAGAGGCCAGGATCATTTAAGGTTTTTACAAATGTGTTGTTCATACTAAAACAGTAAAAATGTAAAAAGTGACTATAGTAAAATAAAATAAAAAAGCTAACAGGGCATAAAAGATTGCTAAAACTATTTTTAAACTTTAAAATAAATTAATACTAGAAAATTAAACTTCATTTATGACCCTACGCTTATTAGAAATGTTTTAAGATCTTATTTGAACTCAGGGAAGAGTTGATGAACTCAGTGAAAACTTTAAAAAGAGATAGGAAACATAAAAAGGAACCAGTCAGAAATGAAGAATACATTAGAGGGAATCAACACTAGATTAGATGAAGTAGAGGATCAAATCAATGATTTAGAAGGTAAGGTAGCAGAAAACACCCAACCAGAACAGAACAAGAAAAAAAAATACCAAAAAATAAGGATAGTTTAGGGGGCCAAGTGCAGCACCAACATTCACATGAAAAAGAGAGTAAGCAAGGGATTGAAAACCTATTTGAAAAAATAATGACAGAAACTTCCCTATCCTGGCATAAAAAATACACATATAAGCCCAGGCAGCAGAGTTCCAAACAAAATGAACCCAAACAGGCCCAAACCAAGATGTCACAATTAAAACGTCAAAGGTTAAAGACAAGGAGAGAATCTTAAAAGCAGCAAGAGAAAAGCAATTAATTACCTACAAGGAAGCTCCCATAAGACTGTCAACTAATTTTTCAACAGAAACTTTGCAGGCCAGAAGGGACTGGCATGAAATATTCAATGTGATGAAAAGCAAGGACCTACAACCAAGATTACTCTACCCAGCAAGGCTGTCCTTTAGAATCCAGGGAGAGATAAAGAGCTTCCCAGACAAGAAAAAAGCTAAAGGAGTTCATCAATGCAAAACCAGTAAGTATTACAAGAAATGTTAGAAAGACTTCTTTAATAATAATAATAATACCAAAATTATGAATAATAATAAAATGGCAATAACTACATATTTATCAACAATTACTTCAAATATAAATGGATTAAATGCTCCAATCAGAAGATAAAGTGGCTGAATGTATAAGAAACCAAGACACTCCTTACATACATTGCCTCCTACAAGAGACTCACTTCAGACTGAAAGACACACACAGACTGAAAGTAAAGGGATGGAAAAAGATGGTTCATGAAAATGGAAACAAATAAAAAATCTAGGGTAGCAATAATTATAACGGACAAAGCAGACTTTAAAACAAAGGCTATAACAAGAGACAAAGAAGGACCCAGTAATCCTACTTCTTGGTATTTACCCAGAGAAACCCAAAACACTACTCTGAAGGGACATGTGAATATATATATTCATTGCAGTATTATTTATAACAACCAAGATATGGAGGTAACCTAGGTGGTCATGAATGGATGGATGAAGAAGAGGTAGTACATATATACAATGGAATACTTCTCAGCCATAAAAAAGAATGAAATCTTACCAACCACAACGTGGATAGGGTATTGTGTTGAGTGGGGTAAATCAGATAAAGACAAATGTTATATATAATTTCACTTACATGTGGAATCTAAAGAACAAAAATAAAAAAACAAATGTAAACAAACTCAGGTACAGAGAACAACTTGATAATAGCCAGATGAAAAGGGGGTTGGGGGGATGGTAATAAAAGAAATGGGATTAAGATGTCCAAATTGGTAGTCGCAAAATAGTCATGGGGATGTACAGCATAAGGAATACAGTAAATAATACTGTAATAACTATATACGGTGTCATATACATTCTGGATTTATCAGGATGATTACTTGATAAATTATATAAATGTCTAATGAAAAAAATTTTAATTAAAAAAATAAGTCAGGGCATAAAAAAATTATTCTTTTCTAGTAGTTCATGTTTTTCAAGAGGCTCTACTATTCTTTAAAGTATCCTACCACAGTTGACCTTTCTTTTAAAAAAACACACTTTTTAAAAAATTTCTGATAAAACTCAGTTTGTCCTGTTTCTAATCTCCTATCCATACAAAAAATAATAAATTTAACTAGGAAAAAGAAAACTTCATCTTTCAACTCCAGTTTCAATCAAATGAAAATCTGTTTTATTTATTTATTTATTTATTGTAGAATGCAGACTCATTACAACACATTTTTCTCTATACAGTATATAGTTTTTCAAATCTTCCTGATTTTAATACTGAAAATGAATTCTGAGTTTCCCAGTCTCCAGAGTTTCTAGACACAGAGAGATATTGGACTGTTAGAAATAAAAATTTACATAGTCTTTATATAGCAAATTGTCATACCATCCAAGAACAAAATTAGCCATGGTTCCCAATAGGGTAACCATGTGCAAGTCAGATCATTCAAAACACAGCAGAGCCAACTAGCCTGGTTTTAGTCTGCCTCTTTTATGTATGATAACTCTCTCTTGTCTTATAGATGTCATATGAGATTTAGCTTGAGATTCCTTCATTTCACTGAAAACCCCCTCCTATCGCTCAATTTCCATTTCCCAAATAGGCTTAGAGGATATGACTGGATTCTCAACTCAAATCAAAACACTCATTGGAATTTCAGAATAGACACATAAAATTAAAACTTATGCTTGAGTTTTATTTAATGGAAAGAACCTGGGTTTCTATCAAAAGGGGTAAGACCCTATACTCCTTTAATTTTGTTGTTCCCAAAGTCTCTAGAGAATCTGAGAGGATCTCGTTCAACCCAGAATAATAATCAAAGGCCCTTGTACATAGACATTTTTATATATAACTTCAAGTAGTTCCTGGGACTTCTGAAACTCATCCAAATGATTAGATTCACACTGACTTTTTTAAGAATCTGTCTTCACAGATAATTTCTGCTATAATTCCTCTGGTATTGAGTATAGCCTCATTACAAGTTGACACGTTTTAATATACAGTTCTATGTGTGGTATTTTTTCAATAGGATTAGACAGTAAGCTCACTAAGAGTAGGTGCCATATCTTGTATTTTTGGTAACTCTAAAAAATTTGGTAAAGACCTGAGACAAAATAGATGTTTAATATCTATCTGATGACCATATCTAAATAAGCGTCCACTAAATAAAGATAGAAAAAGTGTGTTGTAGAGGATTAGAGGACACAATTTACATTAGGGAGTGAATTTCTCATTTTCAGAATTATATTTTATAGAACTTTACTCCAAGGAAATATGGACACAACTGTTGCTTTGGATCAAGGATTGGCAAATATTTTTTATTTAATCAATGATATACAATTTATAATATGTGAACAAGTGAGTCTGCTTTGTTCCAATAAAACTTTATTAACAAAAACAGACAGGGCTGATAGGTCATAATTTGCCAATCCCTGCCTTAGATTATTGGCTCTATAAAAATATTTTTTAAAAAATTCTACAGATTAATTAAAAACAATATATTCATCAGAAAAACGGGCAAAGGAGATGAACAGGCATTTACAGATAAGGAAATATAAATGTCCTATAAACGTGTAAAGAGTCTCAACCGCACAAGACATAGCAGAAAAATGTGGCACTACTGGTAATGCGACTTTTCCAGAAATTTTTTGAAGTTACACTTAACTAAGACAAAATTCCAAATCATATTTTGTACAGTTAAATTTCTGTGCTCCTTTTAAAGCAAAACTCAGGGGCCGGGGGGGGGGGGGAGTTATATTTTACTGTGTCTAATTCTTTTCCCATTCTCTCTGAAATCCAATCTAAATTAGGTTTTCTATTCCACTGCCCCTTATAAAGGTCACAAATGATACCCAGGTCATTAAATATTTTTCTTTTATCTTACCTGAACAAGTAGCAGCATTGGATATATAAAGAGTTAACTACTATACCCTTCTCCTTGGAACACTCTCTTTCCTTGACTTCTAAGACAACAAAATCTGTTTTCCTTTCTACCTGAAGAGCTAATCTTGATTGGTCTCCTTTGCTGGTTATTCCTCATCTTCCCAACCTTCAAACATTAGAATGCCAAAAGCTTAGTTTTTAGATCTCCTCTCATCTCCATTTATACTCAACTCTGAGATGATCTCCTCTTGTTACTCAACTTCAACTAATGTCTATATGCTATCTACACATCTACTCCCAAACTCTAGACAGTCCACACCTCTGCCTTGAAATTCAGACATATATCTAACTTGGGCAACAACAGTCATTTGAAACTGATTTTCCTCCTATATTCCCTTTCCAAAACCTGCTTCATTTTTCATCTTTCTCAGCTGTGAAAAGAAAAATCTGCAACTTCCACACTAATGTAAGTAATAAGAGGTTTCACAAAGAAAATCCAAATACATAAGATATAGCTGAATATAAATGGGTGGAAAAAAATCATTTCGCTGAAAACAGTGACAACAAATTATTAAACTTTAATTGACTAACCCATGACAATTCTGTCAATACTGACCTAGAACAAAAATAGACAAAAATCTGGATTCTATTCCTATGCAATTAACCTCATTAGTATCTATGCTCATTTTATTTTTCTTAAAGATTCAATGAACAGGGAAAAATAAATCAACCACAGATTTTTTAATATGAAATTAAATCTGTAAGAAAACTATGTCAGAATTTAATATAAAATGTTTTATTTTGGAACAGATTTTTCTCAACAATATTAATAGCAATGTTTAAAAAAGAAAAGAGCAAATGAAGGAGAGCCCTTCCTCCTATTTCTCCATAAGAAATAAGAGTAGGACGAAAAAGGAGAAAAAAAATGGATAAAGTAGTAGCTCAAAAGCTAAGGGGAGTCTCAAGAGGAAGGGATTGTTTAAGAGGTCATCCAAGTATGAGAGAATAAAGACAAAAAAAAAAGGTGCACTTGAATCTAACAACATGAACACCAATGTCACTTCACTGAAAACAATTAGGCGGGGCTGGTAAAGTAGAAATCGAAATTCAATAAAGTTAAAGAGTAAATAGAAGGAGAAAGAATGACACTAGTTTTGTTAAAATAATTTGAAAAATGGCTCTACAAGAAGAGGAAAGAGACGGTACCTAGAGGAGAGTACATGGTATGGAGGGGACATGGAAGGTATAACTAATATGTGTACCTCCTCTAGTGTTGTTTGAACTTTCCCAGAGAGAAATCTTTAGACTATGATTTTAATCATTTAGTAAGTATCAGTTATTATATATTATTATGTAACAATAGTATAGTGTCTTCAGGCCTATAAGGTTTATCTGCAATACTTTCTTAGGTCTTTCTTCTACCTTTGTAAAATTAAAATTGCTTTTTCTATTTGCTTTCTGTTGCTGCTGAGACTCATCATAACTACTATATTTAAAACAATTTTGCTAAAGAAGTGCCTAAAAATAATAGAGATTTCCTTTAGTACTGCACATAAACATTAACAGAGAAAGATCCAGACCTCAGTACTTCAATTTATAATTTTGTGTTTTGAAAACATTAAAAGTTAGTCAAGAATAAAGAATCTGATGAAAGTAATACCTGAGCAGGTACAAAGTAACAAATATGACATGTAACAAATTCGGCTACCATATTAAAAAAACAAGATGTAGTTTAAGAACCAATGAAGAAATTATACTTCAACCCACCATACACAAAATTTCCTTGGGGGAAAAACAAAAAAATAAAAGTTTAGTTACTGGCTAAGAAATTAAATCTATCACTGACCTTACTCTGCTAATAGCATACAATCAGATAAGAGTCTAAAAGTAACCAAAAATAAACCCAATTTTGAATTTTTGAACTATGCAACATGGATGGCTTGATATTAATCTCTGCATTTTATAGCACTGTGTGGGAGGGATGGTCTCCAATATCAAGATTCTGACATAAAAGTAAAATGTATAAACTCATTAAATAAGCTACACTTTACTATGCCTTTCTTATACAGACTATCAAAAGGTTTAAGGACTTGCCCCAGTGTCACTCTCAACATAAATACTTTTTGAATGAAGTTCACTCTAAGTATTATTAACTATTATCTTTCCAAAATGTAAATTCCATGTCATTCTCTGCTAGAAATCATTCAGTGGCTCCTTTGTGCTATCAGGATGCTTTAAACATTGTAACAAAGGTTCTCTATAATATACTTCTCTTATATTACCAATTATTCATCTACTCCACAAATATTTACTGAGCACTTAACTGTAACCCAGGCATGATTTTGGTCTGATGGTGGTGGCTCTGTACAAGAGTGATAGCAGTGAAGACAAGAAGAGACTGGATTCTAGAGCTATTCTGGAAGGTAAAGCCAACAGGATTTCCTGAGAGGTTGGATATAGGATATGAAGGGAAAAGCAATGGCTCCAAGGTTTTTGGCCTAACCAAGTAGGATAAAGCTGCCATAAGAGGGATTATCTTCATTACAACTCTATGTTACACAGACAGTAAAAGGCAAGTGTTTTCAGGAATACATCTTATAGTCTCATAAAGTCACTCTCCTCTAACTTCGGTAAGACCAATTTAACATTATTATTGTATTTACAGCTTTACATTTAATGGCCTAGGTTTTAATTCTTGTCTGCATCCTGAGGGCAAGTACTAAATTTTATCTTTAAATCCCCAGAACCAAAGTGAGCCTGGCCTATTTCACCAGAGATGTTTACTGAATGAATAAATGCTCTCTGAAAATGGAAGTCATCTTTTAATAATAAAAAATGACTACCTCCAAAAGCTGGCATGATATGTTGGGGGGAGAAGTGGGGAGAGGGGAATCCTGTGTCTCCTAGGCCTGCCTCATTTTTTTTTCTTTGAACAAACTAGAAACCAGATGGTATGTTTCATGCTATAAGGTCACTCATCTCACAGAGTTCTAAGAGAACATGCTACAATGAGAACATAAAGGTACTTACTCATGCCTGTCTGAAAGGAGCTGAGAAAGTTTCATATAGGAATCTTTGCGTTTGACCATGAAAGCAAAGTAGGATTTTTCTCATTCTCTCCTTTTCCTCTAGAGATTTAGGTTACAGAGAGATCATTCAGAAAATAAGAGGGAAGAGAATAGGTTGGGTAAAATCAAGATGGCTGAGGAAGCAAATGGATGATGTCTTCATCAAATAGATAATCAGGCGTCAAGGTTTCTGGCTTCCAGTAATGGTGGTGTCATTCCCCAAACAAAGAATATTAAAAGAATCAGATGTCAATGGGAAAATTAATTATCAAATGTGATTTCTAACACCTGAAGCAAATAAATAGTAGGCTTTCATATTCTACACTTTGGTTGCTAAGTGATAGCAAAAACAATTGCTAGAATTTTTATCAATTATGCACTGACTTGAAATTGTTATCTCATAGTGATATGTTGGTCCATCTTATCTCTTTTCCTAGACTTTAAGCCCCTTAAGGGCAAGGAACATATATTCTTACTTTCTCTTTTTAGCACTTCACACAATGCTTCTCACAGAATGGATTGTATATGTTGTAACTGAATTCTGTGAAGTTAAGAGAATCTATGAAGTTAAGAGAATATTCTAGTCACCATCATTCTCAACTTTCTCTGCAAATAAAATTTAAAATTTTGAGTGTTTTGCTAAACAGTTTATTAAATCTAATAAAAAAAATTAAAATTTAAATGATATGCTAACCTGGAGAGCATGTCTCATTTTGTGATATAACTTCAGGCTCATCTTTTTCACCTGAAGTATCCTCTTCATCAGAGAGAACCAAAAAGGCTTCCTTTGGCAAACTCTCACTACTTTCTTGTTTAGATGGTGAACCAAAAGAACCTTCCATCTTCTCTTCCATATCTGGATTTGTTTCGTCAATTGGAAGGAGACAAGTTTTAGAGAAGCAAGTAAGTTCATCTTCAGCAGGTGCAAGCTTTTCCAAAATAGGAATAATTTCATCTGTCTCCATAGAATCTGTATTTTCTAAGATATTCTCATTTTTGTCATCTTTTAAAACATTTTCACTAATGGTTTCTGCAAGGTCTGTAGAATTTTCATCTTCATTCTTTTTACTTTGGTCAATTTCCATACTGCTAGATATAGCCTCCTCTCCAAAAGCAGGTTCTGTGATAGCATCTTCCTCTACCTTCTTTTCATTTTTGGGAGGTAGATCTGAACAAATAATTGTATCAGCTGTTTCTAGAGTTTCTTTATCAGCATCAATATTACTATCAGCTTTATTCTGCTCATCAAATGAGAAAATGTGGTCTAACTTTTCATCATCTCCATTTTTCTCAAGAAAATCATCACCTTTATTGCTGGTAGGTTCTATATTGTCAGTTTCAGGAACTGGTTCACAAAGTAATAAAGAACCTGGTTCAAACACAGGATCAAAGGCTGATTCAGAAGTTGGTTTATCAGAAGTTGGTTTATCAGAAGTTGTTTCATCAGCAACTGGATCACCAGAGGCCAAATCACCAGAGGCCAGCTCAGCAGAAGCCAACTCACCAGAGACTGGATCATCAGAGGCCACTATTCCAGAGGCTAAGTCGTCAGAGGCCAGATCACTGGAGATTGTTTCACTGGAGACTGGTTCACCATCAACTGGTTCACTAGAGACCAGTTCATCAGAGACTGGTTCACCAGACATCGGTTCACTGGAGACTGGATCACCAGAGGATGGATCACCAGAGACTGACTCACCAGAGATTGGTTCACCAGAGACCGACTCACCAGAGACAGGATCACCAGAGACTGGATTACCAGAGGTGGGATCATCAAAGGTGGAATCACAAGAGGTGGGATCACCAGAGGCAGGCTCAGGAGAGGCAGGATCACCAGACATGGGATCACAAGAGGTGGAATCACTAGAGGTTAATACTTCAGAAGCCAGATCTCCAGAGGTCAAATCTCCAGAGGCTGTATCTCTGGTAGCCAGATCACCAGAGGCTGGATCACCAGAAGCTGGTTCAGCAGTCAGTTTAGAGACTAGTTCAGAAGTTATATTATTAGGAGACAAAGATTCACACGTTAAATCATCATCTGGTTTGTTTTTTACATTAACATTTAAGGTACAAGGTGTTTCTTTCCATTCTGACTTTTTTTCAGGGTCAAAACAAAGTTCTTCAATGCCATTCAGCTCATCCTTGTCATTAATATAATCCATATTTTCCAAAGGTGAGGTTGGGTCCAAATCCCCATTTTCATGGTTGCCATTTAACAGCTTGACATCAGTTTTCAACAGTTCTTCTTTGACCTTGTACACTGCTTCAAGTTGTTGACGATCGCTCACCCTCATTGTTTTTCGAGCCTTAAAGACTTTTTTCTGAGGTTCTTCTATACTATCCATTTTGAATCTTTAAAGAGAGAGAGAAAAAGAGAATTTAATTACTGAAACAGAAGCCATCTAATTACAGACTTACTGTAAATTGATCTTATAAGCAAGCAGCACTTCACGTAATTTTGAAACAATGACATATGGACTAGTTGTAGTTTTCATTCTCAGTAAGCTACCAGATTCAAAGTCTGATGGTGATATATAGGCATAAGTAAGTAGGTAAAGTAAAAAAGTAGATGGAGAAAGAAAAATAAAAGTATAAGAGAATAAAAACAGTAGCGGAATGGGAAAGAGGCACAGAGATAAGGAAAAAAGGAATGAAAATTAAGGAACACATATGAAAGATATTTATAATAAGGTCCATCTAGATTAACAGAACTGTAAATATATTAATAAGAGATTGCCATCAAGAAAGTGAAGGTAAACTCACATGAAAAAAGGAAATATCTGCAAATCATATATTTGCAAATAACATATATGATGAGATAACTTGCATCTAAAAAATATAAAATACCATTAAAACTGAATAACAAAAACAAAAGTTTTATATGGGCAAAGAACTTGAATAGACATTTCTCTAAAAGATATACAATAGTCAATAAATCAATAGTCAATAAGCAATAAACATGAAAAGATGCTCAACATCATTAGTCATCAGAGAAATGCAATGAAAACCACAATGATATAACATTTCACACACAGCAGATGGCTATAATCAAAGAGAAAAACATACTGGCAAGGACATGGACAAATGGTGATGCGACTGTAAAATGGTACAGCTGCTCTGGAAAAGAGCTGGCAGTTCCTCAAGACATTAAACAATAATCATTATTTTTCTATCTCTCCTTTTTTGTAAGGTATGTATGTAAAGCTATAAATTTCCCTTAAGCACTACTTTAGCTGCATCTCACATTTTGATATGTCATATTTTCATTGTTCTGTTAAAATATTTTCTAATCTCTATTGTAATTTCCTTTACCAATGAGATATTTAGAAGGAAGTTTCTTATAAACAAGTAATACATTATGGCCATTTGAAACTAATTAAAAATATACATGGTTGGTTTCATACTCAAAATTCAAGCAATATAAATTATGAGTCGTGAAGCATTATGGTTTTATTTCAGGCCATTGGTGTCCACTTGATAAAATATATTAGAGCCCTAAGTCCCAATACCTCAGAAGAGTGACCTTATTTGGATAGGGTCTTTGTAGAGATAATCAAGTTAAAAGTCATCAGAATGAGCCCCAATTCAATATTATTGGCGTCCTTATGAATAGGAAATTTGTACAGAGTCGCACACATGGAAAGAACACCATGTGAAGACTGCAGTTAGGCTACACAAACTGCAACTAGGAAAAAGATCTGGAACAGATCCTTCCTTAGTACCTTCAGGAGGAGTATGGCCCTTCCAATACTTTGATTTCAAACTTCTAGCCTCCAGAACTGTGAGATACGAAAGTTATATTTTTTGAAGAAAAGCAATGTAATTCACCATATAAACAGGATAGAGGGTGAAAATAAAAGACCAACTGGACAGATACAGAATATTCATTCATTCGACAAAATTCAACACTGACTCATAATTAAAACTCTCACAAAACTTGACAATAAAGGAAACAACTCAAATCTGATAAGAGTTATCTACCAATAAAACTACAGACATCATACTTAATGGTGAAATAAGATCAGAACCAAGACAAGGATGTTCTCTATCATCATTTCCATGTTAACATCCGGCCAGTGCAGTAAAGCAAGCAAAAGAGGGCAAGGATTTGGTCCTGGAGAAAGATGCCACCAGTCTATAGTAGAGTAAAACAAAGTCCTTTAAGGACTAAGATGTACAGGGAGCAAAAATAATGTTTTTACATTGAATATTCATTTACCATCACTATTACCAGTAGGAATGATGGTAGGATATACTTGCTTTGGCCAGAGGAGGACAAAAAGCAGCTTCTGAGGTCTCAGAACTTCTCTGAGGCTCACAGGTAGGCCTTAATGCTATTAAACACTGACTTGATGCTTATAGCTAATCCAAGTTGTTCTCCTGTTGAACATAAAACCACCTCAACATTTGAATTAAATAAGGTCACCGTGTAGCCCATAAAAAACCAATTATCTCTCTCTCAGACTAAATGAGTGATGGCTTCCCCATTATCAATTGCAGTTTTATCCTCACTATAGATAAGGTTTATATTGAGATACCCAAGCACAGAATTGCCCCAACTTTCTGACAGCACCCAACCACAAGTGAGGTTCTTCCTCCTCCAGCTGTCCACAAAATAATCCAGCCTGTACGATACTATGACCAAATTCTATAATAGGTTTTTTCCTAACATTCTCTTACCAATGTGCCCCAGTTTCCCCAGAGTGACCATTCTCCCTCACTGCAACAAATAATAAACCCAACTTATTCAATTACAGGTGTTCCTGGTGTTCCATTCCTTCAGTTGCAAGGCATAAAACAATGGCATAGCCTGTATGCTGTAGGCCAATACAGCTTGACAATGTACTACTTTGTCACAGTACTACTAAACTGTGATACATTCTGCATTCATTCTCTCCCACTAAGAAAATTACTTATATTTCTTAGTCATCCTAGCCTTTTAATTTAAATTATAGAACTGAGTAAAACTATTTAGAAAAATTATCTTGCAATTGGACAGAAATTTCAATGCAAAATTATCACAGGCATTATTTTAAGGATTATTCATGGTATTCTAAAACTTAAACTTCAATTTTTTCCCACCCACTCTCCATTCCAAACTCCTGCTAACTGAAATGAAAAATTTTCTGCAAAGATACAGTGTACATTTTGTAGTCATTTTTCCCTGCTGATTCAAACACACAAAATAATTAAATTTATCAAGTATGGTTATCCTTAAATATTTTCAAACACTGAATGGCAATTCTTTTTTTACTCTGACCTCATAATATCCACATTTCTCAGCTGTTATATGAATAGCTGGCAGTTCTTACTAGTTGCAATAAAAGCTAACATTATTCTAAAAGAAAGTATATTTTCATAATTTTTAATAACTCCATTACAAATATGAATTCTGCAGACAGAGACATGGATTTGAACTTCAGCTTGCCCATGTACTTTTGTGATACTGGGCAAGTTACCTAACACTGCATTTTTTAGTTTCAGCTACCTTAAAAAAGGAATATTAATACCTGCCACAGCAGTTGTGGTGAAGATTAAACGAGATTCTATCTATTAAGCACTTAGAATGTAGGAAGCACTCAATAAATGTTATCATAATTGTCTAGGTATATTCAGGATATTTCTAGGCATAAACTAGATAATCTGAGACAAATATCTCTTAAATACTTTTTGTATATGAATTAGAACATCTAACATGTAAATATCACCACCAAATAACATTTAATAAACTGTTGCCACCAAATAACACTTGATAAAAATAAATAGAATCCAAGTAAGCTGGTTTTAGCAACAAAATTGCCATTTAATTCAGAAACAATAAAATACTGTACAAAGAATTACAGAATAACTACCATCTATACCCACAAGGGAGCACACTACAGCCACTTACCAGATCTTTTGTGGGTTCTAAGTATAATGAAAAACAGACAAAGCAATAAGGAAGTAGCATGAATAACCAGTTCAAACTAGTTCAGCCATATCTGTGCAAACCAATCAGCAGTAGGTTTTTAAAAATCTATTTTGCATAAGCAAAGTATATTTAAGAAAGATACATGTTAGAGAAGGGTGTGTTACCTGCAAACAAGTCTCCATGGCTGTATACCGGGACAAAACATTTTTAAGGATCATTTTAAATATCATCATCTGTAACTGAGATGCTATTCATGAAACTGTTCCACAAAAGAAATACTACTTTTTTAGGTGGCAACATTAGAATCATGAAGCTCTCACGATTGTAATTCATTTTTCCAAGAAAAAGCATCATATCTTACAGTAGAAAATGTCTGCCATATCTAGAAGTAAATATGTAAAACGTGAACTACTTTCTCCTGAAAATATTTTTTCATGAGAAAGTAAAAAAAAAAAAAAAAATGTTTTTAAGTCCTTATATTTAAATTCAAGAAATCTGGGGGAAATATCACTAATAAAATCTTTCTCTACAGCATTAACAAGGGTTTCACCTTTACCAAAGGAATTTATATTTAAATAACCAAGGAGGATGAGTTCTGCAAGTTAAGTTTCTATGTCTTGGA
Source organism: Eidolon dupreanum (assembly GCA_028627145.1). NCBI lineage: Eukaryota > Metazoa > Chordata > Mammalia > Chiroptera > Pteropodidae > Eidolon > Eidolon dupreanum. The sequence continues at coordinate 21,781,960 of CM053503.1, read as the reverse complement.
ATTTTTTTTCAAATTTTGGGTAAGATATTTTTAGGGAAAGTTCAATGAGCCTCTTCTTTACATGAAAACGTTTTCTTCTCTGCTTCATCCCTTCCACCCAATCCTTTCACTCTTCTTTCTAGCTAAGAGCCCACAGCTATGAAATAACAAAGGGGAAGTATTACCAAAAGCTGTAATGTCTTAGCCTACAATCTGCCTGCTTAAAAAGCTCAAGAATTTGAGTGTTTGTTCAAGAGCTGCTCAGAAACTCAGCCAATCAGTAGCCAGCATTCTGATTTCTGCCCAGCAACAGGAGACAGACAATAAGGTCAGAGAAACATAGTTAAAACCTGGATCTGCAATACTTCAGTGAGGTTCTTTTTCTTTGTCTGATATAAGAAATCTAGAACATAACTGCATAAAATCCTAAATCCATATACAATTCATTAAATATGCCACATAAATAAGATTTACACCTTTTATGCTACTTTAATTATCTTCCTTTAAATGTCCATGAATGTTTCCAGAAATATAAATCAATTCCCTACCTGGGAAATGAGTGAAACATGGACAATGCCTAACAACATACTTTTCTACACAATAGGTTAGAATCTTCAAATGTAAATTTTTTTAAAAAAAATCTATAGTCATTAACATTTACAAAACATTTATAAGTAAAAATGCAGCGAATTCTTAAATCCAAATGACTAAGGATTATTTTCATACCCACCTATCATTATTGTTATAGACTTCCAATTCCAAAAATTAATCGTATTCTGAACCCAAAGGTTTACTGTAGATAACATTATATTTTGTTGTCTACTGCACTGAACTGACTTGACTTGATTAGCTAACGAAATTAAAATGTCTGATTCTTGACAACCTATTTTAAGTGTTGTAAATACAATTATTACATCCTTTTCTCCTTAACTACTTTTCACAGCAGATTACAAAAAGGTTATATGAGCTCTCCCCTTTGGAAACAATAAAGCAAATGTGTGGATTACACAGTAAATAAATATTCATGTAAACTGAAGGGAAATTTTTCTTATATTGCATCATTCAATATTCCTTTAAAAGTAAAATTGTAAAATAAAAATAGGAAATCTGTCATAAGAATATATTTGTTCTCAAATTCACTACCTGTCAAATTATCTTAGTAAACAAGTTTTTTCAAATAAACCTCATTTTTTTCTCCTTCAGTTAAAGATGAACCTTGTAATTTTTCAAAACATACCCAAGAAGGAGCTTGCTGCAGCCATACTCTTAGTTTATACAATCTCCCCATAGGCAAAATAAATCAGCAGCTGCTTCAATGCTTCAGTCCTGTGAGAGAGCTGAAATTCACTGTCTGATTGGCTTAAAGCCGTAGTTGCCTAAAACCAATCAGACATCAGCAGCAGAACCTTGCCCAGCAACAAGGGAAGCAGATGAGGGCAAGTGCTTTACCAAGAATCCAAATGGTGTGAAAATATACAGTGAAAAATGAAATTGAAACATATTTGTAATATACCCTCAGACCCTTTGTCTAAATAACAGGTCTGCGGTAGGGTTTTTCTGAGTAAATAAACAAGGGTGTCTGTATTACTGCTTTCCAAGAACAGCCTTAACTAACAAAAAAACAACAGGAAGTACCACGATTGTTGGGTCAAAATGCACATGCATACAAACATTATATTAACTCAAAGTTATGAATGCCTGGTTAAATATATTTAAAAACAAAACAGCAAACTGGCAAAATATTAAGCAAAGCCATTTAAGTCGACTTGACAGTTCTATCTTTGACACAGGCACTCAAATTACACTCATGTTGTTAACTGACTTTAGTATAACATTCTGAATAATGGTATGCAGAAAATAATTTTTATTCAACTTTTGGTTTTCATTAAACAGCTTAAACAAACATTAGGCAATAGACCTGACTAATAATGGCATTCTCATAATAACTTATGCTGATGATTCCTAGCCTCTTCAGAAATGCAACTGTGCTACTAGATTTTTAAGTTCCAAGTTGAAAACTGTGTTTTATTTTTCTCTCCTAAATTTTGAGGAATTTGTAACAATCCTGAAAACAAAATCATAAAAAATAATCAGTGTATTCATAAAAAATGTTAATAATCTGTTTTACTGTTTACTGCCCATTGAGATTGGTGAACCTGATAATACAATGAATGGTTCATCCACCCTGACACTTATCTGCTCAAATTTAGTGAACAGACTTTCAAAATTTTTATCTTAAATACTGGCTATCTCATCTCTTAATTATTTTTCTAAAACTTTAGTAAAACGTGATCACTACTTTCACTACTTCTGTTAAAAATCCCACATTTTCTTGTTTTCTAGAAGTTCTCTCTCTCTCGGTCACTCACAAAGCAGTAGTAATATTTACTTGAGGACATAGAGCACCCTATATTTCACAATTCTTCTATTCTGCTATACTATGGTTCTCTCAATTATATAAAAACAATGTCAAGAGCTATCCTATAATGTTTTTAAAAAAATGTTAACTGGTAAAATCTGTTCTTATCCACCTAATACTCACAAATTCAGTAAAGTATTGAGTGATCATAGTATTTGACACCTCAACAAATAACCCCTTCTGCCTGTCATCAACCTAACGATATTAGCTGGGGTATCAAAATGTGGAATGGAGTAGGCCCTTAACTAAATATTAAAAAATAAGCAACAACAGAGGAAATAGGGAATTTGCTTTACACCAATTCCATGGACAAAGCAAGAACAAATCATGCTTTTGAAATATTGGTTACATTAAAACCAGAATGGTCACTACACTAACTTGTTATATTCGCTGCTACATTTTGATAAATTCTAGGGTAGTCTACACGGGGGAAAAAAAAAAAAAGCAAGATACCTTAAAATCACTTCTCCAAGTGTATTTTTGGGATAATTCTGTTACGTAGTTAAATTAAAACTAATTGACCTTATCTAAAATATGCAATTTTAGAATACATTTATCAAATTACATCCTCTTAGAAAAATTAAGTCCATTATCATCAGGGCCCTACCAAACCCCAATACCACCTACGTATACAATGAGTGAAGTTACAGAAGGCCATGTTATTTTTAACTGATATTTAATCAAGGGGCAATTATATGTCAGACACTATACTAAGGAATATTCTTTTCTCATTTAAGTGACAATTTATACAAATTCAACTTTACAAATGACCTGAATTAATGTATCAATAACTATGCTACTATCATGCATTTCATTACATGGATAATAATTTTAACTTAGAAGGTCAACCAAACACCCAATTCAGCACGTAGTTGTTTTTATTAGCATAAGCATCCTTCTTATGTATTTTAGCCTAAATTGCGCTACCATGGAGTGTTCTATTTTATCAGCAACAAACTGTAATGATAATGTTAAGCAATAAACTATACGATATTTGGCACAATTTTCTTCTCTCTCTCTTTTAAAATGAAGAATTCATTGAATATAATTGTTAAGGCAAATCTATAAAGACAGAAAGCAGAATTAGTGGTTGCCTAAGGTTGGGGGGTTGGGGAAGAAATGAAGAGTGGCTGCTAAAGAGTACAGGATTTCTTTATATGGTAATAAAAATGTTCTAAAATTAATTGTGGTAATGGTTGCACAACTTGTATTTTTAAAAACCACTGAGTTGTACACTTTAAACTGGTGAACTGTGTGGTATATAAATTATATCTAATTAACTTATTTTTAAAAAAAACAGCAGAACCACAGTTGAATACTTTGCTTTTCACTTGTTTTTAACCTAACCTCCCTTTACTAGGTCATACTTCAAACATGGACAAAACTACACCAAGAGAACTGAGCGCTGGTTCATACTTGGGAATTTTACATTACCAGGCCAAGAAGTACATTTGTAATTATTAAACTAGCAATGAAAAAAAGGCAATACATGTAAAATAACAGCATCATCGTTTTCTATATGTACGTCTAAATGAAACAGTTACTCTTTTTCCCTGTCTTAAATGGGACATAATTCTGTAGTACGTTTACCTCACAGGATGGCAGCAATAGACGTGTGATACTCATAAAAGAATGAAACAAATTTTATCAACAAAAAAACAGTACTGAGCATGGCACAGATGAATACTTCATGTATATATATTAATAAAGTTTTCTACACATACTAGAAGGACCAGTCTTAAGGGAAACAGAAGCATTCTCTTCCACTATAATCTGGCATTATAACCAAAGGCCTTATATGTAATTAATGTTGATCAATTTCTTTTAAAATGAGGTATACCCATTGAAATTTCTAGAGTTACATAAGGCTTACATTTTATCAATATTGTTTTTATTCATATCTCACCACCATTTACTCTTATTTGCCAGTATTTTAAATGTATCTTTTTAGAAATAATTATAAGTGGACATTAATACCTATATTTTTGTATTGTTTGGCACATCTCATGTACCTAGTACATATAATAGTAATACATTTTAACTGTCCAAAGCTTAAAATATGTTGATATCATTTAACAAAAATAAATAAATAAAATATTCTGGTATAATATTAATAAGCTACATATTGCTTGGCACATAGTATACAGTTAGAAAATAATGGCTAAAAGGATGATTTTATCATTTAATTCTTAAATGATAAAACTATTCTTTTAGGTAGCAAAGGTAGAAATCTAGAATATTTTTGACAATTGTGAATTATTGTGCTGGTATGTTCACATATAAGTTTAGACACAAAGGACGACTTCTCTTTGGGGAGTCAGGATGCTTATTTACTAACAAAAGTAACAATATATGCCCACTTATATATTATGCTGCCTCTGACATAGTATAATACAGAGCACCACTAAAATTAACAAAATATGACATGAAAGACATTTTTCAAGCCTTAATTAAAGCTTTAGATAGTTTGATTTCATATTTCAAAAATAAAACACCATTTTCAAAGAGAACTACTTTTACTTTTTAATATATAATGATGAAAATCTTCCTTAAAATAATAAACATACCCCAAAGGGAGTCCCCTGCATCCATCTTATCAGTTCTCTCATAGCAACAGAAACCTAATATAATTTGCATAGTCACTGTGGTTGGCTATAGGAAGCAAGCTCTTGTAACCAATTAGAAGGCTAGAAATTGGGCAATTACAAGAGAAGAAATTTAAAATCTGCCCGGCAACAGCCTAAAAATAGAAACAATATGCTAGTATGAATCCCAGAATAGAAATGAATATAAGAGCAAAACTACCAGCAAAAAAACACTTCATTTTCTTGAGGAAAAAGATGTGCTTCACATTTCATCAATATTAACTTGGTACCTTTCCTCAGTAAGTGGCAATTAAAAAAAATAAATTCTAAGCTAAATAAATAAGCCACTTTCAAGTTACACGTAATTATTCATATTATTTTGTCTATATATGTATATATGTGTATGTACATAAATATTTAAGCCTTTTTTCTTGAGAATAATGTGCTCTGATCACAGTTCTAGTGTCTCTAATCTCCAAAATCTAAATAGCACTGTATTTTTTTCTAGCATTTTTGCCGGCAATTATTTGGGAAACTGGCTATGTGTTAAAAGGCTGCTTGCTGTGTGTTAAAAATACAAAGATTAAATAACTTTTCACAGCAGATTTCTAAATAGGGTGGGGATTATATCTTATTCATTTTTAACACAAACTTGTTCCAACTTAGTGTCCTTTATATAGTAGGCATTTAATAATTATTTTCTCAGCCAAAATAATTCCTGTCAGTGAGGAAAACAAATTATCGTTCATATCAAGTAAAAATTGAGTCAAACATTTAAAAATATAATCTATATAATGCTATTTTTGATTTTTTCAATTTTGTTTAAAGTGGGGTAAAGGTGATAACACTTGACATTTCTTATTATTTTACTCAGATAAGGGAATGTATTTCATCATTCTAACTATGCAACCCAATAATGCTTAATATGCAAGTTTCAGAATACATTCCAAATTTACTATGGAGTGGATTTTAATTCCTAAAGATGGCAAATAGTGTTCAGTCTAATGTACTAACTACGAAGATTATGGGCCAGTCAGAAAGGACCAAATCTCCCCCAACCCCCGCCACACACACAGAAAAAAACTTTTTAATTTCAAGAATTTGAATTATAGCTGCTAAAAGGCTGGTTAGACAGTTGTTATGTTAAAACAAATGCTATTTATCAGACTACATGTTCTATGTGTTTCTTACATCAAACTCCATCAGTGTGTTTTAATGAAATGGTAAATTAATTTCAAAATGTTTTGTTTACTATTTGTTATACCAAATGCAAATGGATTCATATACTCAATAGTAGGAAAATTTTTAATTTTAATTATGAAAATTACATGTAAAGGACTTATTTTGATCACGAATAAAGCTTAGAAGCAATGCCTTTAAAACACATAGAAATACAGACAGTTTTAAGTAACAAAAAGAGCTTCAGTGAAGGATGGAAAAAAAATTAAATGAGCAATCCACTGAATAACAATTCTTTTAATCTAAATATTTAAGGATAGCTAGATTTTAAAATTAAGTTTAACCAAACTTTTAAAAAACATATTGTTATTTTAAACACAGGTCTGGATAAAAAGTAACTTAGCTTATTGTCTAATTTTTCTTAATGTTGTATTCATATGTGACTTTGATATCCAGAATCTAACTACAATTGTATTCACATCTTTAACTTAAAGATTATATGTACATAGTTTCTGTTTACTTATCTAAACAAACTATGATCATTATCACAAAGGAAAGAAATGTGCATTAATTAACCTATGAGTTACAATAGTGGGGAAGAATATAATGAATGGGTCAAATTTTATAATAAGGCATTACAAGTGGGAAAAATTATTTTATAATTTCAGATATGTAAGTCAAATATCACTTTAAATATAAATCTCAGCACTTCAGTTTTTCTTCAGTATTATTTAAAGCAGTTATTGTCCTTTTTAATTTTTACTTACATCATCCAGTTTTATTTCAAGAGAATAGAAAACGCATGATGTCTGCAGAATACTATTTAAAGTAGTCAACACATCTTATTACATACCTACCAATCTGAATTTTGGGTGGATTGAATAATCAATGACACCTTAGTGTTAATAATTAATACAACAAATAAAATGCCCTGCAGAAGTTTAGACAGTTCCAGAAACTTCACTTTCCATCACTTCATTCTCTCTCTTCTCTTCTGACCCTCCCCATAACATAGAGGAGTTTCAAATGTCAGCTGAGAGCCAGATGTTCTGTGGCCCTAGCCTATGTGTACGGTAAGTCTAATTTTAATAACAAATATAACTAAACTAAAGGAAGAACCCTAATCTTTCATATCCTAAGGAAACTCAAGTTCTTCTTTGTACCTCTTATTTTCCTATTATTTTTCTCTTCTGTAGCAAAGCAATATTGCTAATACCTTATCCCTCTTTGTAGATCTAATTAAAATTACATTTACCGCAACTTTGAGCTAATCCTATTTATAAATTTACATCTTTCTTCAATTAGAACTTAATAAAAAAAGTTATGTTTTTGATAGCAAGATCTCTCCTGGCCATACAACTCAAAATGGACCAGCACTTCCCCCAGGGAGCAAAAGAAGAAAAATTGTATTTCCACTCTAAAATTTTCCTGGCAAATACTATATAAGAATATAATCTATATGTTTTTGGCAAACATTCCTAAAAAGCTTAGTTTCACAGACTGGGTTGTCAGAAGCTTTTATTAAAAGTTTATAATATACTTTAAGAAAATACAGAGTTCCTTTATCCAAAACTAAGAATTATACTTTGTTTTACCTTTTAGAACCTAAAAAAAATCTGCAGAGATCTGAGCAAAAAACACTATACTTTGGAAACTCTCCTGATCTCTGTCCTAACCATCATACAAAATGATCTAATGTTCTCCACCCATTCAATAAACATATTGACTGATAACCACAAATACACTGAGTTCTCATGATCTTCTGCTTTCATGTAAACCTGTTCATACTAGTTGTGCTTGTTATGAATTCAGTTATTTTATAAGTTACAAAATACAATTAAATTTTGTGTAAGCTGATGAGATATGAGTGCAAAAAAAAAAAGTTGCTAGATATGCATGAGTAAGAGAGGCTGCTGCAGAAAAAAAAAAAACAAAGACTGGGGGGTTTGATTTAGGCAAATTATTTAACATCGTTAGGTCTAAAGTTTTCCATCTGGAATAAATGGAAATTAAATTACAAGACCGGAAACGATCCTTTTAAGTTCTGATTCTTAAATAAAATTTTAATAAATTCCACTCCAAAATATATTGCTCTACTGAGGAATGGTAAAGATAGGTTGGTGTATTCATGCATTCAATACTTATCAAAAGCCATGTAAGTCACTATGATAGGACAATTTTTAAGATATTCTAGAGAAACAATGTGATTAACAGTATAACATATATATCCTAACACTAAAGTGTTATGGCATAAAGACTTTAATATAAATGTGGAAGAGAAATATAAACAGTAATACAATGTATGGATATCTTTCTACATGAATGACTGTGAAAATTAGAAGTTCTCTACTTTCCATTAACCGTCATTTCTCCAACATAGACTGTTTAACCCTAACAATAAAAAACATGCTTTCAAATGTGTAATTACAAACAAAACCTCTACAGAGCCATTACTGTCTTCCAGATAGGGTTGGTACTCCCAATTTTTGTGACCCTATTTCTGAAAACTGTGAATAAAGAATCATTCAAATTCAAATGGAAGGGAGGAAAAAAAGTATGCCTTTCTTTCCAATTTCAATTTCAATTGCACTTCTGCTCATAACTCTATTTATAATTCAGTTATACCCACAAGACTTCACATGTAGTTGCTAAGCAACAGCAACATGCTGAGTTCAGGGCTATTGGAAATCTGGCTCTCTGCCAAATGAAAATATTTAACTGAGCCTAGAGCCTCCAGAATTTAAAAAAGAAGAAAAGGAGGAAAAGGGGGGGTGGAAATCCTAAAGATATACAATGATTAACACAGTAAATCACAAGCTCTTTGTAAGGGTTCAGAAATTCAGATGAAGAACCTTATTTTGATATTTATGAATATTTATTATTTTCCTCCTAAATTTATCATCTTTTTTAATGCTGAAATAAAGTCTCTGAAGCTATTCTATTGGAAAACAGAAGACATATGATTACCCGACATGTCATTGTTAATGGCATAACAATTGACTCAACAAAGATATTGTGCAAAAAGAAAAGCTCTTAGACTAGGAGAGCAGTCTGTGAGAAATGACTTAAGACTTTCTATGTTGAACCTTTAAGGCCAAGACACAAAAACCTATACATTTTCTTCAAATTCCTTTATCCCTGTATGCCTGGTTAACTACTAAAAGAAGAGATAAATTTTCTACCCCAAATTGCACCTTTCCAATTTTAGACACTTCTAATATTTAAAAAATTAAGCATACTCAGAAATTTATCAACGACCCAACATAATTACAAAAATTGACTGTCATTTTTTAACAGAAATTGAAAAGGTATTGCACATGGTTCAACACTCATTAACTGATAAAATTAAAAATTAACAACATAAAGATTGCTATTAAACTGACAATGGCTACTTCAAACCAATAGGGAACTTCATATTTAGTGGTAAAATACTGTAAACATTTCTACTAAAGGCAAAAACAAAAAGTGTGGTACTATATTCAATACTGTTTTAGAAATCCTGAACAAAGCAGTAAGAACTCAGAAAATACAATGAAGACATTTAATTCAGAATAGCAAGAAAACAGTATCTAGAAACATTAACAAATATGAAAAAATTAAGAAGTATGAAAATATATAAAATACTAGAGCTATGTTGGATATAAGACTCAATACAGAAAAATATATCAATTTCAAAAGTACATAAAGTAACCACAAATTTTGATAAAATACTTGAAAAATAAAAAGCATAGTGATATGGGATTAGTATCCAGAATAAGAAAGAACATCTATTAATGAATAAAAAGGACAAACAATTCAAAAGAAAAATAAACAAGAAACATACATAAAGAGGCAATCTATAAAACAAATATAAGATGTTCTACTTCACTAATAGTCTGCAAAAGAGAAAAAACAACAAAAAATACATTACATTTTTAGACATCAGACTGGCAACTATTTATGGTTAGCAATAATGTACAAAAACGAGTAGTCTCATACACTGTTAGTAGAAGACTTTATTGTCGTAACCATTAAGGGCAAGTAGGCAGGAATTGTGCATCACTTTGACACATCAAAGACACTTTGAGATATCTAGCTTAAGATACACAAATATGCTTAAAAAGGTAATGTATTAGGATAACTATTGCTGCACTGTAATAGCAAAAATACAAATTTAACATCCATCACTAATAGTTTTAAAAAATACTGGAGCGTCCACACTAAAAATAAACAACACTAAGAAAAGAAGAGTGTGGTACACCTCTTTTATGACCATCAATTTAAGTGTACAACAAAGCAGCTATATAACTCATAGTGCTTAAGAATGCAGACATGAGCCAGACATACCTTTTTGAATACTGTTACTATCAATTCCTCCTAGTTACGTTACTTATCCAAGATATTTATCCTCTCCTTGTTTCAATATTCTCATCTGTGAAACTGAGACTATAATAATGCCTGTACTCCTAAGAATGTTATGAGGATTAAATGAGAAAATAAATGGAAAGTACTTAAATATATAAGCAGTCAATAAATGTTTCCAGTTTTTATTCCATTATGTTTTAAAACACAAAATAATTTCTATTTCTAAACATTTATATATACATTCAAGTGATATTTTAAAGTCAGGAAGGATAAATGCCAAACTAAGCACTTTACTAGGGGTGAAGAAAAGAGGATATAAGTATAGACTTTCACTTAGAATTGATGTGCTAGTTTAAATTTTTACAATGAAAATACATTCCTGTAGTAATTTGTTTGTATCTTAACAGTTATGCTCATTTGACTTTCCTCTATCTCTTCTGTATTAATGTTAAGCAGGGCAGCAGTGATATTTATTAATGCGGATAGAGTAGTGACCCATATAGCAGGGACACAAAGCTCCAGAAGAAAGAGGAAAGGGAGGATACCATGCAAAAGACAAATTCTGAGCATATTCAATGAGTAGCAAGTACTACTTGCTCATCTCTCACAATCATTTGGGTGCATGCACCCAAATTAAATCTCAAATACAAAAATAAATACAATTAAGAAAAGCTTTTAAAAAAATGTCCTCCAAGTGTATGGGATATTATTTTACCCATAAAAAAAAATGTAAAATAAATCAACCTGAAATCTTAGAATTTCAAAATATGTTCTCTCAAAATATTATACAAAGAAAAAACTGAAAAGCTAAGAGAGATGGTAGTCACACCCAGAAGTGACAACTTTCACTTTAGAGGAGTTCTAGAAAAAAAGAAATGAGAAAAAAATTAGAGAATAAGGGGAAAAAAAATGCCTGAGCTAATAATACACACACACACACACACACACACACACACACACACACAAACACACACTCACTCTCTCTCTCTCTCTCTCCCCCCCCCCACCCCCTTCCCCCTTTCTCTCTCTCTTTCTTTCCATATAGAAAAAGCCT
>CM053503.1:21589656-21770300 GCA_028627145.1 Eidolon dupreanum | reverse complement strand
CTAGCAATCAACAGGACAGAGAAGTAAGATATTATTCTGAGCAAAGACTGAGGAAACAGATCCTTGCTAAAATAATTTCTTAGGTATACTATAGGTATGAGACGGTAAAAGACTCTAAGAAGGATCTCATACATGAGAAATTGCAATGCTCCAAAAAAACAAGTAAAATTCATGGACAAACTGAAATAATTAAGGATCCATCATCTTTAAAATAAATGTTGTGAAATTAAAATCCCAGATAATTACAAAATGAAAATTAATAGATTTAGGAGTTGCTGAATATGGGGCAAAAATAAAGAAAACTATCATCCTAAAAATAACAGGTTTTAAGCTGGGTAAAATGACAAAAATATCATTTGATATATACAATCAACAAGAGACATATGTACCTTATAATAAAATAGCATAGAAAATTAACAGATGAAAGATGATACGCAAGGCAAATGCTAACCAAAAAAAAGTTAAGTGTACATATAAAACTTATATATAACATAGAAAAGAATTCAAATTGAAAATCAAGTAATGGTATAAAAAAGATATTTCCTACTGATAAAAGGTACAATCCTCTAGAAACATGTATCTTTGATATACCTAAGTAATATCACTTCGAATCCCCTAAAACAAAAACAGACTTAAAAATTTCAGAAATAAACTAATAAATCCACAGAGATAAACACACCTCTTCCTAAAGTCTACAGATGAAGAAAACAAAAGTGATATAAAGAATGCATTTCTCAAATAACATGCTAGAAAAAAACAGAATTGCATATTCAATAAACCTCATATGTGCATTTTTATGAACACATCCAAAATACATTAATATTGACCATGAATGTGGGAACAAAGAAATATTAACAAATTCATAAAAAAAATCACACAAGGTCACACTCTCTGGCCACAACATAATAGTTAGATAAACAATGAAATGACAGAAAAATTATCTCCATACAAATTTAAAAAAACAAACAAACCTTGGATTAAAGACAAAATCCTTGGTGAAATAGCAACAACAAAGTATTAACAGAATACAACCTAGGGAATTGAACTAAAATGATACTCAGATGAAAACTGATAGCCTTAAATGCGTATATTAATTTTTTAAAAGCCACATTCAAAAACAAGGAAGAAAGGTATAACTCAAAGCAAGAAATTACAATAAGAGCAGAAAATGAGGGAAAACTCAAAACAATAAGTAATCAGTGAAAGCAAATGTCAGTTTTCAAAAAGACTATGGGAGGAAAATGGCAAGGAGAATTGAAAAAAGGCACAATAAAAAATATTAGAAATTAGAAGACATAGCAATAAATATAAACTTGGTTAAAATATTCAAGTAAATAGAGGTTATGTGGAAAAGACTGAGGGATTTTAACTTATTGCAAACTCAATAAAATTTAACAGTGCTAGGTGTTGGCTGCCAAAAATGTCAATGCAAAGTTAAACTTCAGAACAGTAGTATACAAAGATAAGGGGGCCATGTTTTAGTATTTCATTTAGTTCTGAGCATCATAAAGGTGCCTTTTAAAAACTGTAGGTCAAACAAGAGAGAGAGAGAGAGGCAGATAGACATATAGACAGAAAGGGGGATGCATAAAATTAGAAGCAATAAGAGGCCAACTTTGTCTTAAAAGCAGCAAATGTTAATTTGTTCAGATGTCCAACAAAAGAAGGAACTGTCTTATGAAATTAGAGATGCTCCCTTCTGTCATTAGAAATGCTGAAGCAGAAACTAGGTAATTACCTGTCAGGAATACTAAATGGTAGATTCCAGTGCAAAGAGCGATGTTAGAAATAACTACTTCACCACTTAGGTCCATTTCATTTAGAAGATTTTGTGATTCTACATTGCTTGCTAAATAAATTTTGTTGTCTAAGAGGAACACAAACTAAAAACTCAGATTTAATCCCCCAGATCGTTGGATCATTCACACTCAACTTTAGTAGTCTCAAAGATTATACATCTTTATGCTCATGACTTTAATCACTGTCTTACATGCTTTCTTCTAGGTTTATTTGTGTGCATATGCAATACTCCTCTGTCCTATTTTCCTTCACCTTTCTTTGCTATGATCCCCAATTCCAACAGCATTCAGTAAATTCCTTTTTTTATCTAACAACTCCTTGCCTCTTTACCTATATATAAAAACCAGTTTTTCCATCTCAACTATCTTCCCAGCCCAACCTTCTCTCAAACAAGGGCTTAAGAGAAGTGTGAAAACATTTCCCAATTGTTTTTAGATTTGTGTGTTTTCCACATCAAGGAGCACAAACTTCTCCCCATCCAACCTCAAGTACATCAATTAAAATTATCTACTTTCTACTATCACCATTTCTCCAATCGCAGTGAAATCATTTACTGAGAGGAAAAACATATACAAACATATGTTTTATAGTTTAACAGAACATATATTAAAACAATAATTTTTAAAAGCTCAAGCAACACCATCAAAAGCAACAGGAAACAGTTTGTGCCTGTGTGTGTGGATTCTTCACAGCTTGTCCCTAGTTTTTAAGTATCTAACCATGTAGTAATAAATTACTAATTGTCTTTCAGCATCAAGAGAACTGGAAGTCCCATCTAAAGTAACACTTTTAGGTTGCAGAAAGAACCTGCTGTTTAACTTCTATAGAGAAGGAAGCAAAGAGAAAACTGCCTAATATAATTCCTTTCCTCCTCCACTTCTCTAGTGAGCTAGCCTCACTAACACTCCTCACTTTATCCTTACTTACCTCTCCACACTCATTCCCCCAAATTATTATATCAGTGAGTAATATATTTTTATCATTGGCCACACTGGTATTGATAGGTGCACATCCTTGCATTTCTTTACAGATATAAATCTTCATATCTTTATAGTAATGATTATATATTCTTTATTTTATACAGTCTTTATTTTTATTTCAGTTAGATTTTTTCTGTATGCAATTTTTCATGCATACCAAAAAAGAATATAACAAATGCCTAGCTTAAAGAATAAGATATTAAATTCAATGTAATTTCTAATTAATACATCCATTTTAGTTTTAGACTCAAATTCACTTTATTAAAATGGTGATAAATTCAAGTATGTGGAAATGAAAATAAAGGTGGTACTGGAAAACTTGACCATGTTATATGTAAATATACATTATCGAATGAATATCAATGAGCCACTTGGTAAAACATAAGCACTGATTTTGATTATGAAGTCAAAGTGGTAGGTTTACACTAAAACTTTATAGTTCAGCAGGATTATAAAATGTCATGTTTCTGTATGTAGCTGGTATTACTACAACTGAGAATACAGTAACAGGACTATAATGAAGAGATCTATAATTGAGTACTATGTTGCATGAATAATATTCACATATGAAAGCCCACTGTTCATTTCAACTCAAACTTAAGGAAAATTAGAAGATAAAAATATTTTTTAAGACCAAATCCAAATATGCCATTGAAAATCTCCTAAAAATTAACATTAAACAATCTATCAATCCTGATATTACTCAAACTAAAAACAAACCAAAAAAACCTTCCCAACGGTGATAGATAGATACAAGGTCCAAGGGAGTAGGGGGTGGGGGCTGGGAGTGTCATAGAAAAAAGACCTGAATCTCTTACCTGTGGGCAGTTTAATATTGTGAAAAGGACTTCCTCTTCTGTAAACCACTGCTACTTAATTCACTTGTATAAACATTAAAAGCTAATGAAGACTTCTAGATCAGCCTTCTTGAGCCTAAATTCCTTGCTTGGTTTATATTCATAAGAGAAACAGGAATATAGTTGATTGACTACATATTAAAATTCCTTTCAAACAGTGGTACACATCTGTTGTGTAGTTTGTGCAGCAAACATCCCATTAATCACAAAGCTAAAAAACATCAGACAGTATGTCAGTGAAGCTCACAGAACACACAAAGTACATCTTTCCAAAAGACTGTTCCAAGTGAAGATGCCTAGAATTAGAATTCTTTTGTACTGCTTTCTGTGCTGCCAACTATTAGGTCTGCAGCAACTGTGTGCAGTTAAGTTCCTCCCACATATTACTCAATATTATCAATAGGCATAAATCTATAAAAGCAGAACTAAAAGTCTGAAAGGCTTATAGCTCCTCACTATTCCACATATTCACTGTCAACTGTGGAAGTCTCCTATTCTAATGCATCAACTCTATTCTTTCACTCCAAAAGGCTGAATTCTTATACATTCCAAAGAGAAAATCCATGACACATATTATTTGCTGCTCTAGCACAGCCAGACTGCAATTACAGCTAGCTGGCGCCAGTAAGAACGATTTACATAAAGCAGTTTTCATTTCATGACCAAACTAAAAGAGAATACTGCTGAGTAAACCCTCCCCCATTAGCTCCCCAAAGGCATTGACTGGCTCTAGAATATATCTAGTTACCTATTTATTAATATGATCCAAATTCAGGTAATATGAGAAAATCAACTTATAGCCTTTATATAACTTGAAATTCTGCCCCCACCACTCCCAAAAATATGTTTAACCCCAAGAAATATTCAAAAGTTTAAGTTTGTGATGTAGACTAATGATTACATAAATCCAACGACTGCTATTTTTAACAATCATGAAAAATATAAAATATAATTTACATTTAGCTAAAAGCTATCCTCATCTTACTCTACAGCTACCTTTCAAATTTTGTTTACTAATCACTTAAATAGTAAATGATCATTTAATTGATTTGCTCTTAGAACCATATTGCTTTGTTTTACTGAATAATAAGACAATGCATCTTCAGGTAGCACTATTATGATGGTTAAATAATTCAACATATTTACCACTAGTTAGTGTTACTAAAGCATGCATTCAATATCAAACTCAAGCATATTAAATTTTGTGTATTGTTTTAATTAGCCAGATCTAACTGGGCAAGTATTGAGTTATTATCTATAAAGTCCTTTAATTTTTTTTAATTATTATTTCATGGCCTAATAAATTCTGTCTATCCACGTCTATTTTTCCAAGTATTTTGTTGAGTATAAATATATTAAATTTCATTTTCAAATAATAATCCAGAAACTAGTTTAGAGTCCTATCTAAAATGAGATTTAAAAGTAGTTAATATGCTAATTAGAAATTATTCAAAATATATTCCTTATTTTTCATCTTATTTTCAGGTGTCTTAAAATATAGTGCTTAAATTATCCTTATTACACAATAAAGAAAATGGGTGTCTACTTTAGAGTACTGATAAAGGTAGATACCAACAGGTATTCTGATATGTGGATAATCCAAAGTGTTAACCTAGGTTACCTCTGATAAGCTGTAATAGATGTCCTCAAACAACCATATTCTCTTGTCATATTCTCTTGTGCTCCACCAGCAGTGGATGAAAGGACAAGGACAAATATGAGTTATTATTATATGAGATAAATCTGGCTATTGTCTACCTATTCCACCCTACCTCCAGCATTCTCAATTCCTCAGCATTTTAACCTTCTCATAGTTATCGTCTTCCCATTTTCTCTGCCCCAATGTAGACTCATTGAGGGCAGGGATCCAACCATCAAAACAGTACCTGGCAAATAACAGGTGCCTAGTAAATATTTGTTAAATTTGTTAAATCAATTCATCAATTCAGTCCATTTTTGTTTTTACTCTATCATGCTACCCTAGCATAAATAAGAATTCTTGTTTTGTCCCTTTTGGGCTCTTTTAAAGTCTTTACTTTGATATTTAAACATCTTGTTTTCTAGCATTTTACTGTAAATTGGCTAAGCTCCTAAAAACTCCCTCTCCCAAAACCCCCTCTCCCTAAGATCCTTTTCTAAAGTAACCCCTAGCTCAGATTTCTCTCCAATTCCATAATGATTGGGGCGGGGGGAGGAAATAAAAAATTGTGCAGGAGAGAACTCTGTAAGGAAAAAGCAACCAATATTTGCTCGTAATTTAATCTGTTACACACTGCACTAGGTGCTTTATATTTGTTATGCTCATTTAAATCTCATTATCAACTCAGTATAGTAGACTTTATCCCTATTTAAAGATACGAAAACTGGGTTTCTGAAAGTAAGCAGCTAGCCTCATCCCATAAAAAATAATGTATAAGACTTATTAAGTTATTAATATAAACAGGTACTATAGTTACACTTGTCATGTAAACTTCTAGCTAGTGAATAGAAGAATATGAATTCACCTTGACTCTGACATCAAAAATTTGTGTTCTTCCCTGACTCCTAATCTAGATTGTCCAACCATCTCCCTCCCTCATTAATGGTCAAGGAATGGCCTTAAGAGAGAGAGATTAAATAATTTACCCAAAACAATGCAATTATTTAACGGTACCAGAACAACAAAAAAATTGTTTCCTGACTTCTATACTAATACTTTCCACTTTGAATGCCATTTTACTCCTACGTCAGCAAAGGAAAGCACCAAGTCAGATGGCTCTGCTGGGCAGTTAATAGTGTCTGGTTTACTTCAGCAAGAAAGGTAGAAGCCCTTAGGCAGATGCAGAAGCAACTTCCTTTTCATTAAATTCAAAGATTCACTGAATCAATAAGCACTGTTTTCATCATTTCCATATTCACACATTAATGACTAATAACAGATTTACAAATTACTAATAGAGAACACTTCATGAAAGTTCTAAACTGAGCAATTTTTTTAAAAATGCCTTATTTGAGTAGACTTCAAGCTTTCTCCCAAATCACTTTCTCTTTTAAAAGTGTGAGGAATAGGAAAGCAGGGCAGTCAATGTTTCCTGTGTGAGTTAACTGCTTTTTCAATTTTCGCTCAAGTTTTCTAACTTGAAAACCATTTTCCAAAAAAGAATAACATTCTTTTAGCACTTCCCTAGAGTTTCCAATGTCATGGGATTACATGAATGCTAAGAAGCTGGCTTTCACTCTGGAAAATGTGAAATTCAAATTCACAGCAGATCATGATTACAAACTACCATGTTTCATGAATTATCAAGGTAGTTTTCATATAGCTGTGAATATTATTTAAACAGAAGTCTATAATGGCCCCTGAAATAATCTAGGGCAGTTAAAAAAAATTTCTATTAGGAACTTACTCATTTTAAGTGCTAAAACTTCTTAGTTCAACTAATTTAGGCAAAAATCTTTTTTATAAAATAGATTTCCTTTACTTGTTTGGTAAACTGCATATCTTGACTATATAACTATTGCTTATCTACTATCACCATTAAAAACATCAAATTAATAAACAGTGATGTTTTTAACAGCTGTAACATTTAAAGATAACTTATTATCATTAAAAGACCTCAAAGTGCTTATATGTTTCTAACTAGTATTTCTTTAGTCTCTTCATTTTCAGTCATCACTTCTGTTGATGTCACGGTATCTCCTTCAATCAGCTACCCCAGTACTCTAAGATAAAAATTAGGACAAGGCTAACAGTTAGCAAATGTGCCATTATCTTCTAAAGAATAAACTGACTTTATATATGCTATCTTTTCTACAAAGAAGGTTAGATTTTATGTTTTTTTTTTTAACTTTCTTCTTGGTTAGAAGTTGTATTTTAGATATAAGGCTGCCAACAATCTGTCAAACAAGGAGGACAGGAATTTAAAAGGAACAGCTTACAGGTGCTTAGCAGGTAATATGAGTTAAGGAAGAGCACCAGATGTGAAGACTAGCCCTATTTGAAGGAGACAGTAGCTACTCAACTATAGATTATTTTTCTTAGTCAGAAACACAATCCTAGCACTGCCCGCTCTTCTATTTTTCAAGAGATGAGACATCCACATTTCTGTGTAAAATCTGACAGCTTTAAATTTTGACAACTAGAAAAATAGGGCAGTGGCTAAAGGATGAAATTAAGTCTGTTGGCTGCCAGTTTGTGGTCACTGAAAGAAAACTATACTGTTAAGATTCTCATTTGTATTGAAACAGAAAAATCTAGGCCCTGTATTCTAGTCATCTCTTCAGAGAAATTATTTTCATCCTGTATATTTGGAGAACTCAGCCAGACAAGAACTGAAATATTTCTCCCACTCCTCTGTGTAATGTAAACATTCTATATTGGCTAATTTATTTACAGAGTAAGACTCAATAATGAATATATTATATTACCAAATTGATATACTTTATCAGCGCTTCTTGCTTCTGAGCCTAAGTTATATGAGAAATTTCCCATACTTTTTAAATACCACATTCCCTGATCCAGTCACATCTGAGAAAGTATATGACCTCTGAGAAGCAAATGAAGTGAAAAGCCTTCAAATATTACTGGAAAATTACCATGCCAGATATTTGTAGAGTATTTCATGGTACTATTCAGAAATGTTATGTAAACTGATCCTCAGCATAACCTTGCCAAAATAGATCGGAATTTCCCCCCTATTTTATAGATGAGGAAACAAGAGTCAGAAAATGGAATACATCAGCACTATAAGAAAAATGTAACAAAAACAGAATTCGCATTTAGGTTTGAACTCTTGGTCAATGTTCTTTCCACTATCTCAACATTTCCCTTAAAAGCCTATGCTAATGAAACGGCTTATGAAAAAGGGTAAACAAATGGGGAGGACAAGAAGTGACAAAATATTAACATAAAATTTCAATTATCCAGCTCTCAGATTTATTATGCTCTCAATGATTCAACATAATAGCTAACCTAAAATTTAGCACAGAAAATCTGAAATTATCACCAATCCCAAAAGTAATAATCCCAGTAGGGTTTATGCTCATATTTGCAAAAATGCAACATGGCACTGAAAGAATTAGCAATAACATCCTAACTAACCAGAGTGTTTGTTTCCCCGTGTACAAATAATAATCAGTAGAGTCAACATGTGGAGGATGGAGATAAATCTTATAGTCCACAATGGAAGGCAAAAAGAGTAGTAGATCATTAAAATTTCCCTGAGGTTCTACTCTGAAGAGCAATAAAAGTTAGTTAGTAATTTCAACCAAGCCAATTTTTCTTCAGCAATAAAGAATATCAAACCAAGTACATAGCTTCCATTGTATGAAATTTTTCAAACAGTAAGCTGTTTTTACTATGAAAGGAATGAAAATAAGAGTGATTAAAGTCACAGCACATTCACTTTTCTATGTGATACTTCAGGGCACAACCTTACTGAAAGGCATAATGGATAGAATTTCTCACCCATGCTGAATTTCCTTTCCTTTTTCTCTTTTAGGAGATTTACATAAAGTAATGCTCAGATTATTACATTAAAAGTACCAACAACTTTACAAAGTAAGGTAATGAAAGTGAAATAAATGCACTAATAAAGCTGCTGAAACTGAGCTAATGATTCCAACTATATTTTAGGCCTCTGAACAGTAATTAAGTTAGAAAAAAAACAATTATTTTATTAAAAAAAAAACTAAAAACAGGCGTAAACATAATTTCATGGCAAGGCAGCAATTTTAAACTGTTAAATTATGTAAATATAGATCTTATACTCTACTTTCATGAAAATCAAAAAAGAACATAAAGAACATATGTCCTAGAATACTCTTCAAACTGAATTCCAGTCCCTTAGCAGCTGGAGCTTTACAAACAAGTAACCTGGATCCTACACTAAGATCATCATTGTCACATGTCATCTAGTTTCATTCAAACTTTTGTTTTCATCATAACAACCTAATTGTTCTTATTTACTAAACTTATAAATAAATGTTATAAGTTTACATTATAAAATAAGTACACAGTAGTTAAGTACTATCTGTATCCCTTTTCATATAATAGGGTACTTCCTAAGAATTTAATGTGTAAAAAGTTGCGGTTTTTTAAAAGTTGTTACATTTAGAAAGTTCAAAACTTACTGTTCTATGTCATATTAGTCAGGGATATATTCATAATACTCTATTGACACAACTAGAGAAATGTACCATACCATTAAGAAAATATTTCAAAAGATACTGTGATTTAAAAATTAGTCCTAAAAGTATAACTGTTCTGCAATCTGGAATATGTGAATAAGAATAGCATTCTACCTTACTGGGTCACTGTGGACTTACAATATCTCAATAAATGTTTCTACTTCAGAACAATGTTAAGATACCTTTTGAAATTTTTGAAACTAAATTTACAAAATCATTGAGTTATACTACTTTTAAATATACCACAGGTTTAAACTAAGACTTAAGTGGACATCAACAATTAATATCAGTTAATTAAAACAATTTAGTGTTTATTTTGGTCTTGTTGCATTAGAAAACATTAGCTATAAAAGCTATCGAGACCTAGAAGATGTGAACTTATTTCTAAACTAAAATTCTGCATCTGAATGTCAATTTCAGCAAAAAGTAATTAGGACAAAAACTTAGCACCATTAAAAATGTGAAAGAATTGGATGGACAAAAAGAGGCAGCACAATGAAAAATAACTGAAACCCATAGTACAAAAAGTCTAACTGTTAAAAAAAAAGTTCTTTCTGTAACCATAATTCATATTTAAAGAATTAACATTCTTTCCAGAAGCTACCAAACAATACCTCCAAAAAACGCACACACACATATACATACAAACACATACACACACACACAAAAAAAAAAAAAAAAAGAAAAATCACACTCTTCGTGCAAAACAAAGCTTAATTATGGCTTTTTAAAAAAATCTATTCAAGATTAATATATTGTTTTTAATTTCTACAAATAAATATCAAGCAAACTAAAATATCTAACATGAAAGGAATATTAAGTTAATTAAAGCCAGAAAATCACTACTGTGGTGATCAAATGTTCTGGCAGTAACAAAACATAAGATGGTGAGAAATTACAGGAATTTAACCTTTGACCTCACCATCCTACGCACTGTTTCCATAATAGAGGCTTAAAGGTTCTATCAGCAAACATTTCAACTTCCTAGCCAAGCAAGCTCTAAGTTCACCTTCCTATGTAAACTCAGTAAAATTCCAATGTTTTTTAATTAAAATGTTCAAAAATAAGGAGTAATTGGTTCTTACCTCTGGTCTTGATGCATGTGACAAGTCTCCACACTGGCATAGTTGCTGCCTAAGCAGCTACAAAGACTAGGTTAGCAGCCATTTTGAGACAGCTGCACTGTCTCAGTTGCACTAAAGTGTAATTAAGATGGCTGCAATGTGCACTCAAGAACTCACACAGTGAAAACTCAGCTATGTATCAAACAAAGCCCCTCCCACTTTGTCAGCCTGCAGGAAAATGAACACAGACAACAGCTAATGCATATACTGCAACAAACAATGCAGCTACTCAGGGCACAGAAAACAGAGAAGGCAGCAAGCCAGTTTTGTAACATAATGCCTGAGAGTCCCGACTTGCAATACAGACTTTGAGCACATCCAGATCCCAGACAGCTTGAAGTCCACGCCACATATTAGCAGTTACAGAGATGGAGCCAAATCACACACAGCAAACATCAGGGAATTTGCTTGAAAGAAAGCCTCCATTTCAGTCCAGAAAAAAAAGTCAAACTCTGCTCAAGGCCTTTTTAAAAAATCTTTTGTAGTATTTTTACCACAAAAAGAACGCCAATTTTTATAATTTATGGGAAATTTAATTGTTTAAATCCTAATAGTCAATTTCCATTTGTAGAAGAAGGCTAGTTAAAGATTTTTTTCCACAGAATCTAAGCCCCCAAAGTGCTCGAATCTAGCAGAATGGTTAAAATTGCAATCAAATATTTGAATCTTGACAAAAATTTTAAATAACTGCTAGCGAGGGACTGGAGTCATTAGAACTATGATGGCAACAAAGCTTATTTTGAGTAATTGGCCGTATACAATTTCTTCATTTTTGTAGTCCAGGTGGTCACAAAGACATCTCCAGGTGAGTGGTCCCAAGGCAAATTAAATTTCATGCCCTGCCTCAAACCTCCCAACATTTTGATATTGGTAAAAAACAAATAAAAATAAAGAATGTGGACACTCCTGGGGAAACAACAATTAGGGAGATTAAAAGGGTAAAATTCAGTCTGAAAGTGGGTCTATTAACAAGACAAATTTGAGACTGATCCCAACAAATGTGTCTTGGCAGTAGCCTAGCCATTAAGAGAAGGGAAGGACAAAAGCAGAGAAAGAACCTGTTTGCTTGATAACTCGTATGGCTAGGAAATTCACCTTTTCCTTCTCTCTTCCTTGTTTTACATTCCTAAAACTTGGCTGCCCTGTATCTTGTCTCTATCCACCACTTGATGTAAGTACTTATTAAAAGTTTAGGGGCGTGGGGGGAAGTAGTAGCTAAAAGGAGACTGGCCTCATAAATTGATGATTGTTCAAGCTGAGTGATGGGCACATAGAGTTCATTATTTCATTCTATTTCTGTATATATTTAAATTTTTCCATAATAAAAGTTAAAAAGAAAACTACTCAGCTTTTAAAAGGTATTTATTTTCCAGGAGGCAAATTGGATAATATATATAAAAACAGCTTTAAGTACTTTATCAGGAAAAAAAGCAATACTTGATCCAAGTCACATTAATTCTTCAAAAAACACAACTGATACTGAGGTGGCTCAAATCTATTGGTTAAAAGAGCCTGATAAACTGGGAAAGATTAAAACAGAACAGACATTACTGTAGTACTGGAATGTGATTAAGGTTAATGCGGAGGCAAATAGCCAAAACATTTAAAGCTGCCTAATGAACAGCTTCTGATATTCAGGAAGCAAATTCTTTTGGATATCTGTTTCACAAAGTATTAAATTATGTGAACACACCTTCAAATGTCCTATCTTGATTCAAACTAAATTATCTTATCACTGACAATCCTTTTCTTACTCCTTTCTCTTCACTATGCCCATCCCCCAAACCAAGTGTAACTGCTCTCTCAAGATCTTTTCATGCATACCATTATTATACTTACCATATTTCATTACTTATATCTTTATATATGAATTCCTAAAGGACAGAAATCACATCTTAATTCATTTTCCATTCACTTCCACAGTGTGAAACAGAGATTATTTGTTCAATAGATGGTAAGTAGAAAGATTTCCAGTGTTTTTGTTTCTACCACAAAAATCTCTGAAAACTCTACATATTTAAGAACCTTAATTTTTAGGATCTCATCTCTTACTTTCTAGGAAGAAGAATAAGTCAACTAATAAGTTAACTAAATTTTTAGTCTTGGCTTAAAAACATCTGCACTTAAAAACCCAAAATGGAAAAAATATTCTTTGTGGGGCATTTTTCAGTTTTTAGTGTTTTTACAGACACTAACTACATAGAAGCTACTATGTGCTTAGAAGAATTGAGCTCTAAAGAAAGTCTAAAGAACATTACAGAATATATTATTTGCCTTTAAATTCTTAATATTACTAAGAAAGTATATAGCTTGATAATATCATAGATTATAAGAAATTTGTTTTTGATAGGGTGAGTCATAATAAAATCTATCATTGTTTATTTGTAAAAGCAAACATATTTGGAAGATATTCTAATATTACACATTTCCATGATTACCAAATATTTTATCTCTTCCTAAATAAAAACTAGCACTTTTCACATAATTTTCTCATTTCACTCTTAAAATGACCGTGTAAAGCAAGAGTCCTGTAATCATTGGCTGGGGGCACACAAGTAATAATGAAAAAGAACTAGAAAAGAATTAATCCTAGTCAACTATTATACTTTTTATAGATCGTATATCTCACTATTAGAAAAGTTTCCATATATAAAATATTGAAAATTCCATAGAACCTAAATAAAAGGTTTCATTGTATTGGATAGAAAGTAAATATATTTTTCATTTATTTAGTAAATATACTTTAATTACACAATTATCAACATAATACAAATTAAAAGAGAAAAAGGGAGTGACATCAGAAACATGGCGGAGTGAGAGGCATCCCAAGATCTCTCCCCTTGAAACAACAATAAGCTGAACATCTAAAACTCAACAAAAAAACACCCAAACTGCACACCAGCATGTCTGGGCGTGGGATCTGCCCCTAAGAGCTACCACAGGAAAAAAAAAAAAAAAAAAAAGAAAAGAAAGGATAAATAGAAGAGAAAAAGAATCTTAAAAGGATATTAAGATGGCATACCTAATTTCACTCCCTCAAATCCTATTAAAACTACAGCAGAGATTTTTTTTTTGAAGCATAAATCCTCAAGAACAGGAAGAAAAGTAAAAGAGACTATAGTTGGAAAGATTTCGGGAAGTTGAAAAATAAGCAGATCACTGACAAATAACTTAGCGGTTCCCAAAACAACATATTCCAAGATGCACTGGGGACAAGTTAAGAAACAATTTGATTCACCTGGCAGCAACTTCAAAAAAAAAAGAGGAACTAGAACCAGGCACCTTTGCAAATTGGAGTGAAGGGAGTAAATAGTAGGATGATGTGACTGAAAAAGGGAACACTAGTGAAAGCTGTGTAGCAATAAGATTCCCTAGATGCCCTCATCACATTCCCCTGGATACCTCCTCTCCCCAATTCTAACAGAAGTCTAAAAACAACATCTACAGTTAAAAATGAGAGTAGCATATCAAGAAAAGAGGATTTTGTGCTGACTACAGAGACTCTCAGTCTTCCTCCATTAATCTCCCAGAATACTGGCATGCAGACCCTGATTTTCCATGTATAGAAATGGAAGGCTATTCTTTGGAGGTATCTAACAAGCCCAAGAGACAAGACTGTAAGATCTTGGGAGCTCTCCAAAAGTAGCCGACCCAGATCAGCCTAGAGTAAAATTAAAAACTCACAAATTTAAATGCTCTAACTGACTTTTAAATCTTCCACAATAGGCAGCCAGACAAGGAAAAGAAAGGCAATTAAGAAAAGTGTAACATAGAAGACATGTCAAAAACTAAAATAAAATTTATAAAACAAGCAATACTCAGGAAGAAAAACAAAAAAAAATTAATATCTACAGATAAGATATTGCATTCATGTGTCAAAAGTAGAGAACACTATAGGCAAGGAATGAAACATAAATTAAGAATATGATAGGAAAAAAAAAATTCAGTAGAACTGAATGATAAAGCTAAAGAATTTTAAGCCAAAAAAGAAAGTTGTAAATAAGAAAAAAATAAGAAAATTGGAGTAACCATCCAGAAATTTGCATTGGAATGATGGAACAGTATAAGAATGATATCACCAATAAAAACATTTAAGAAAATTTCCAAGCCTGAAAGGCAAGAGTTGCCAAACTAAAGAGCCCAATGAATACCAGCCAAAGATAAATTTTCTGAATATTGGAGACTAAGATTCTAAAAGCTTCCAGTGAAGAGAAAATCAGAAATAAGAATGGCTTGATATTTTTCTCAGTAGTAACAGAAGTAAGAAGGTAATGAAACACAGCCTTTAAAATCCTGAAGAAAAATAATTTCTAACCTAGATTTCTATACCTAGCCAAACTATCAATCAGTCAGCAAAATATAGAATGACAATTTTCAGACACATAGTCTCAAAAAAAAAAAAAAGAAAGAAAAACCTCCTGTATATTTTCTCAAAAAGTTACTAAATGGTCCCCTCCCCCTAATGACAGAAGTAGTCAATAAAAATATAGGACACATGGAAAACAAGGGTCCTACACAGAAGAGGCGTGAAGAAAATCCCACAACAGTGAATAAAGTTCTAAGGATGACAATGATGTGCCAGAAGTAGAGAGCAACTAGCCTAGACTCGAGTAATGAGACTTAAGAAACAAACATGAGGTCAAAATCCTTGCTACCACTATATCAGAGGAAAAAAATGTGTCTTCTAAAAAAACATCAAAAGATCCTTACTAAATGACTATACCAAATCACCTTAATTATCATTACATGAAAGAGACTCATGGATATAGACATCCTGGTATACAGTTCACATTACCTTCATGAATCAACATCTGTTATAACTGTCTCAAGAGAATGGGTCAGGATTTCCATGATTCTGTTAGTCTGGTGGAGACAATTTTGTTTAAGTAGATTATTTAACCCAAGATCAGTAAAACAAGAATTACCTAGGACTCAATGAACTGCTTTAATTATGGTTAATATTTTATTTTTAATGGTCATATAAGAAGATATTTTCTTTCTAATCTATCTTTAACCCTCTGTTAAGATTTACTTTGTATAAAAATTTAAATATCTTGAGCTGATACACCCAGAATTCCAGAGGGAAAAATACTATGAAAGACCTTAATATAGGTTATATGAATAAACCATCAGAACATTTTAAGAACAATTCTGTATAAAATTACTGAATATATTGATTTGCCTTGTCCAAAAACGACTTAAAACAATGATTAAACATTGTATACAGTATTGTAACTGAGCCTTTTTATTTTTAATGACCAGTTTTATTTTTAATGACATAGTTTTAATAGGAATATGTTTTCCTTCCTACCAGAAGACCACTGGATAAATCAAATTTGTAACCATGACTGCAAGAAAAATATGACCTTTAAAAGCAAATCTCTTTTAATTAGTTATGAAAGGAAACAAAGACTGTATCTCAAATGTAGAAAAGATGCCTACTAAATCTTCAGAGAAAATCAATTTAACATGTCTTCTATAACTTACAAATTCTCAGCTTTAATGGGAATAAAGAATATCACCTCTTGACAGACAAGGAACATTGACAAATGTCGAAATCTTAGAGAACCATGATACCCTACAGTGTTAACCACTGCTGGTAAATACTTACTGAGGTAAGTTAAGTAGCTTTTGGTTCCTGATCTTGTAATCGAGCACATAAAAATGTGTAAGTAAATTTTTATACTTCACAAAACATCTAGATAGAAGTTAAATAGAAGTTAACTCTTAAACCTCATATAAAATGGTTATAGTGTTGTTAACCAGACAATAAGGTCTTTCTACATTAAGCAATACCTCAATTAGACCTATGTAAATAAAAAGGTCAAATAAAACATCAAAATAAATGATGAATCATAAAATTATTTAACAAACTTATGTGGTCAAATCCGTGCCTAAAGGGCTAGGCAACTGGCCTCAAAAAGGTTACAGAAGAAAACTAACACTTGGTTTTGCCTTAATTTGAGTGAGCAAGTTCCATAACTGGAAGGTGAATAAAAGGAGAGGGAGCATGTTGCACCCTGAAATTTTTAAAAAATGGGATAATCCTATGTGAATTTAGTACCCAAAATAAATGACATTATCTCTAACTTTGGCAATGATGATTGCCTAAAAAATATCTGACAAACTTTGAAGGATAAATAATGTGAGAAATGGTTGCTTTTTCACCATAAAGAAGATTACTGTAAACAGCAAATTTAGTAATTATAGGGTTTTTATTCTTTACTCTGCTGTTTTTTAATTAATGAATCAGTCCTAAAGCTGGACTCCCTAACAAATCTTTGCAAATAAACTACTTTTCTAAATGCTTCTTTTCCTTTTCAGTGAATGCTTTTATCAAACACATTTTTCTAAATTACTTTTTAATTGCATTTAGATTCTATCTCCAGTAATCAAGAACATTATCATTTTCTATACATCCCCCTATACCGCAGGGTTCCCTATAGCTGCATATAACTTCCTTTTAGCAAATATTCATGTCTGAACTGACTGAAACCAAAGAAAAATGTGTCAAAAACACATGCTAAGCATTTTATATGTCTAATCTCTTTTAATCTTCACAATAACCCTAGTAGGTAGGTGGTATCACCATATTACATATAAGAAATACTGCTGGGAGACTAAACCCAGGTCCCAATACAAAATTATTGGTTCTTTCCACTTCATTGTATTATTAAACAGTTTTAGGACAATCCGTTGTCTTTTGTTCTTTTCTTCCTTTATTAATTTATTTGTTTTTACCTTCCAACTTTTAAGTCACTTAAATTTGAGGGGAGGGAATTACAAAACTTAAAACAAAATTATGTCATTCCATCTTTTCATCAAACCCTTATTAATTGCATATGTATGTCTTTCAGTTATATCTTAGAAACATTAATAGGTAAGCAATAGTGTTTTCTTGTTTTCTTAATTTTTTCTATTCCTTAATGAATGAGAACGAAGAATTTTTTTTCTAAAAGTTGTTTTACTATTAATAATTTTTTATATGCAAAGTACCTGTCATATCTTTTGAAAATTTATCCAGTAGGTGCTTATCAACTAAATTATATGTTTATTTTTTAAAAAGTTATGACATCTGTGGATAATCGTAAGTTAAATGAAAGAAAGGAGCTGGAATACCTTACTCCCCACCCCCGCCCCCACCCCCAGCCTTTTTCACCTACACCTAAAACAAACTGGTTCTATTCTTTCGTTAAGGAAATATTTATTGAACACTAAGGCAGGCATTGTGGAAAGCAATCTTATAATTTTAATAGTAATCTTATGGTCTAATCATACCTAATTAGACGGGATTTGTCTTTATGACATTTGTCAGATATGTCAATAAGATATTCCTAACTGCAGAAAGATTATAAAGTACTATACAAATAACTATAAACATATAAGTAGAAAGGAACAAATACCTTTAAAAGAGATACAAAGTAAAGCAAAGTAAAAGAAATTAGAGAACTTTCAGATGAGAATGACATCCTTTATTAGGCATGTTATGTAGGCACTAGGACAACAATGACTCTTATCTACAAAAGTCAAGGATTTACATCAGAGAATTAGAGTTCTCCTAAAATACTAAGGTTTCCTTGATCTCCCCACAACAGAGTCCTACTTTCTGTGCCTTACACAAATACCGATTGTTTTACTTATCATCTACAGAAAGCTACTTTTACTTACTTATTAATCAGGTAAGTTTTACCTATATACAAAGAATTTATGACCACGATCTTTTTACTTGTGTATAAGGCCCTCAAAAAAACACATCTTCCATCCAGAAAATGCATATTTTATACATAATTATAAACGAAGAAAAAATAGAAAATAATGCAAATATACACTCAACTTTGATACTAAAACAAGCAATTCTAACACATGTCACTCATAATTTACCTACAGTCCTTTATCCTTTTAAAATATGCAAGTTAACTGGCAAGGTTCGAAAAATTACACTTAGTGTTCAAAATTAAAATTCCAATTCTTACAAAACTAATCATGACTGAATGTTTTTAAAGTCAAGGAGAAAAGGGAAGAATTCTACCAAATAAATATTTATAACTTGAACCTCTGCCACAAATTATGAATATGAAATTCTTTCACTTCAAAGGAAGATATACAGTTATAATTGGATTTAACTCTTAAAAAAGTTTTCAGTATCAAATTATGAATTAGAGAGACCACTTCTGCAGCTTCCTTTTGTAGCAGGAAATGCTAGTTGTTCTCTAATATACATTTATCTTCTCTTATAAAATTCTCTAATTTTAGCTGAGTACATGGTTATCCAACTAGATACTACATTCCTAAGTTTTCCTTTCCCAGCTAAATATATTCCAATGACTAAATTTTCACCCATAAAACATAAGTAAAAGTGATATATGCCACTTCCAGGTCATGTTCTCAAAAAAGTAAGTGTACAATCCCATTACCCTTTCTCTTTTGCCCCTGGCTGGTGAAATTGTGGAGCAAGTCATGCTCAATCTAGAAACCATGTTCAACACATGGAAACCATATGTTAATACAAAGCCTTCTATAAACCCTAAACAGTCTTCTTCTGTATTGTTATATGAGAAAAATAAACATTTACCGTCCTTAAACAATAGTAATAGTCTCTCAGAGTAGTTTAGCCTTTATTATATACCTCAAGTAGCTCCCAATGTTTACTACCTAGAAGGAAATAAAAGTTCAAAGATAGTTTTTTTCTCTTCTATGCTTTCCCCTATTTCTTCCTTTTCTTAAGACATTTAATCTAATAAGGGTAACAGTGCAGATAAACTCCTAAGCTCCAAAGCCTTAGTTGAGAATGAGCTAAAGCAGTCATTATTGTTTCGACAAATGCTTTTTACTCAGTCCCCAAAACAAGTTCTCTTCCCGCCTTAATGGAAGGTATTATCTTTGAGAATCATTGACTCCAGGAGAGATCCTTTTACGGCTCTGTCAGTTCTGAGAATCACTATTCTAATGTACAATTCAAATTTCTTATTAGAATGTAAAAGTGCCATAGAGTGCTACACACATAATTCCTAGTTACCTGCCAATACAACAGCTCTCCAAAGCAGCACAGAGCTATACAAACAACAAAGAAAAGGAGAAAAGGTTATATAGTGAGACAGTATGACACTACTACCTCACACCATCATTATACAAAGGGACCCTCTCACAAACCAAAAGATATATAGCTATGTATTCCCAACTATTAGATACAAAATAACACAAATCATTTTTTATACTATTCCGAGCATGAAAAATTGTAGACATAAATAAGTAACTATTTCTGATGGTAAAGTTAATAGGTCATCTTCATGTCCCAGACTTTCTCATGTTTATATGGGTCCAGTTTCAGACTCTCTCTGGAAGGCACTATCAACTATCCCCTTAGGCTTGCCACAATTTTTTGGAAGGTGGCCAAGGACAGGCCTGAGTGATTATCTTAAAGACTCAAAAGTCCAAATAATTAAAACTCAAAACAAAACATTCACATTGTATAAATAAGTAATGGTGCCTTGATCTTCTCATTTTGCAGGACTTAAAAAACTGAAAATGCTGCCCAGCACTCATACTCTCTGTCTCCATTAGCAAATGGGTTTCCACCACGCAACTTGAAGCATATATAAACAAAGTTTAATTTTGCGGAACTTACTTTTCTGTAGCAAACTAACATGACAGGAGAAACCACTGAATTTACCCAGTAGATTACAAGACAACCTGAGAATGAACACTGTGAAGTAATTTTTTAAGTCTTGGGCTCTCTAAGAACAAAACAAGATCAAATAGGCAAGAATTTTAAAAAGAGAAGCTCCACTAATGGATAGGTAATTTCTAGATGCCCCAGGAAACTTACAGGGACAATGGCTCCCCAGAGCTACCTGAAATTTTTGTAATCTATTATGTAAATACTGTTAAAACATCACCTAGTTTTTATCTATAATATGTCCCACAACTGTTAGAAACTCAAAGGCAAAAACTTTATCTTTAAAATTCTTTCTACATGTGACTCCCTTCAAAATCTGGGTATGCCAATGTATGAATTTTCAAATACCTCAAAACTTAAAAGAAATTATAACAGAAATTTTTCTAAACTAAATCATATACTTTGCTTTCTTGAACAAGTTAAAAATAACTATTCTCTATCATTCAGAATTATTAATGTGATTATCCATTACTATAATGAACATGTTATAAATACTGATTGAGCTCTAGGAATACTGATTCTCAATAAATAACCTCAAAACTAAGATTTTAAATTCTTGCTTCTAACACTTAAAATCTGACACGCCTTCACTATCAAAATAGCCATCATCTCTTGCCACTCTCCATATACATTTCTCTAGTAGCACTTCTGTCCCAAATTTGCTAGTTCTCACCTATTATAGTTTGAAAATAACAAGTATCATTTGTTAGAAGATACATTTGTAGGAAGAATTCTCAGGTAAAGGCAAAGATGACACACACAAAAAAGTACAACATATAAACGTCTGTAAGCAGATTTGTCTGAAAAAGACCCAAAGATGGATATTCTTCATTTAAAAAAAAAGCTTAATAGAAGCCAATAATATCCTAACATTTCTACCTAGATTTATTCTAAAGTCAACAGTATCTTACCATTTGATTTCTAACTTGATTTCTTTTCACGTCTCCATCAATTTCAAGTTTAGTTCAATAAAAACATTTTGGCAATAACTTTCTTTCCTATACCCATTATGAAAATGATAAAGTAGAATTACAGCTAAAATACATCATTATTAAACAAGATTATACTCTTCAATGTAATCATTACAAAGAGTAAATTTAATAGAGAATGAATTTATACTAATAATTAGGGAAACATTTTTCTGAGAGATTATAATACTTTAATGTTACCAAAAAGACCAAAACCAAAATTTTTACCTTTATTACAGTATCAGGTTCCATCCTGGACAGAAAATAAATTATAACTTTTCAAAATTCCTCCATTAAAAAAAGTCTATGTTAACCAAAGAAGAAAAGTTTTGGTTTCAAATATTACAGATCATTTTATCTTAGCAACCTATTTTTCTCAATTCTAACTTCGTATTTGCACTATCTTCATGTCACCATGTCCTAAAGCTTATTAAAAACAGAAATGTAGTCCTATATACTCTACCAATTCATCCCTATTAACATTATATCAACACCAGGAAACCAGTAAAATAACACATTAGTGAAAAGTAATAGGTATCATAAATTTTCCCAGAATTCCTAAAAGTACATTTTTGTGGGATCTGCAGGAGTATATCACATTCATGAATAAAGAAAAACAAAGATTTAAACTCACCCTGATTTATGTTTAATGCAAGTCTAAACAAAACTTCAAATAGTTGTCTTTTTAAAAGTTTAACCAAATGAATACAGTTCATCTGCAAAAACAGGGAAAACCAGCTTAAAAAAAATTATGAAAAAGAATTATGAGTATTCCCCCTCCATACATTTATACAGTCTCTAACACCACAGTAAATAAAACAATGCAGTACTGTTACATTCCATGAATAAGGCCCAGATACAGTGGCTGGTAACTTGCTTTTAGATTTTATATTACATATTCCTGTGAGAAGCTAATAAATACATTCCATGAATAAGGTCCAGATACAGTGGTTGGTAACTTGCTTTTAGATTTTATATTACATATTCCTGTGAGAAGCTAATAAAAACTCTTTCTCTTCCAAAAATGCATATATGCACATTCACATAAATTGTATACATCAATAAACCCATGGTACTCTTCAAGCCTATCTATAGCACTCCAAGGCCAATGGACCCAAGTTAAATATCCCTAGTAAATGAAGCAGAACTGATAGCTCAAACCTAACAAGTTATGATCAAAAGAAGCAACTCAAAGCAATAAGAGATGGATCACCAACACAAAATTCTAAGAAAATTAGATATTTGGTAGAAATGGAAACTAGCAACTATCTTTACACAATGTGTCAAAATAAATTTCATAAACATTAAAACATTTTTTGTTAAGAGCATTAAAACATCTAGAAAAAATAAAATAGATGAACATTTAGTTCATCTCACAACAAGTAGTATTTTCTAGGCAGAGAAGTCCTGGAAGAAATCACAAGTGAAAAAGGCAGTGCATCTGACCACATAAAAATACATTTCAAAATATAAAACCACAAGCAATTTAAAAATGAACGCAAAAATATGAAAAGCAAAAGGCTAATATCCACAAATAGCTGTTACAAATAATCAAGAAAAAACATTAACAGCCATCATAGAAACATATGTCAAAAAAGTCAAACAGCTACTTCACAAAAATGAAAAAACTGCATATATGTTAAACATTGAAAAGTTCAACTTCACTAGTTACAAAAAAAAAAAGGAAGTTCTTTTTCAACCACCATATTGATGGTAGTATGGGAAATGCTTTTCAAAAAAACCAAGTTTTTATCAATTTTGTAAATTACTTTAAAATCCCTTTGAAACACTAATATCTAAGAAACATGAGAACAGATTATGCCTCATATACAAGGATGTTCACTGTAGCATTATTTATAATAGAGAAATGGGCAACAAACAAAATAGTAAACAAGAAAAGTTTAGTAAGTCACAGAACATTCTTAATAGAGATAATATTTTGTAGTCATTTAAAAACATATTGAAGAATATTTGGGGTATTTTCACAGGATAATATCATGTAACCATTAAAAACACATTTTAAAGGAATAACGAAATGGGAAAATATCTATAATACTAAATTAAAAGAGCAGGAAAAATTATGATCCATATGAAAAACTGATCGATCAATTGATCAATATTTTTGACCAATTATTATTGATTGATTAATCAACCATGGAAGTCACAAAAATCACCAAAACATTTAGAGCATTTATTATAAATGTTAATTTCAACATGTTCCAAATGTGCTATAATGAATAAGTAAAAATAATTAAATATATTTATCATATATTCAAATTATAATTTAAAGAAAAAAGAATTTTAATGGTTTGTTGCTTAATCAAAACTTTTATTTCTAAATCCTATACTTAAATTGATAAATTTTAAAAGATTTTATATGACTCCAGTAATTTTTCCTGCAGTAACCTAGTTTTGATGTTTATTTCCGCTGCATATAAGTCAAAATTTTGTGGCATCGTAACTATCAAAGTAAAAAATTTAAAAAATACTTGTTATCGACAGAGTACAATTGAATGAGAGATGTTCAGACAATTCATTAACCTTAGTTTTAAACACAGGGAACTATATTTGCTTTTTTAACAAATATGACAGCAAAACTTCCTACCAATAAACATTTACATTGTACACTGTGTTCAGTGTTTTTAAGTACCTCTTACAATCTACAGCATTGACCTAAGAGGCAATCATTTGTATATTCAAATGAAAACATCAGCTTAAATATATAAACCCAAATATTTCACTTTTCTGAAAATGCAAAGCGTACCATGCCTTTAAATCAAAGTCCTTTTCTTAACCTAAATATGTATGTGTATACACATGCACACACACAAAAACAGAAAATACAACAGATTTTCAATTCTAGTAAAGTATCAAAAACAAGTCAAAGAAGGTGGAGGAGGAGTGTACTGGGTAATCACCCCAGAAGCATAAATGGAAAGATTACACAACTGCCCTCTAAATATATTTCTGTGTAGAAGACTTCAGAAGTCCAAGAATTATATCAGTGACAAACTTTCTATTAAGAAAAAAGGAAATTTCCATATCACTCCATTCTATCTCATATGTGATGTCATTTTTAAAAAATTTACCAACCACAATTATTTCTTTCAATTAAATCTTCTTAATACTAATGGTACTTGTTTTAGGCAATAAAAATATCCCTAAAGCAACCAAGACTACAAAGCAATAGTCACTTCTTCATCTGACAGGGGACTGAATTAAACTTAAGAGTTATATAACCAAGAAACCAATTGTTATATATACAAAACAACAGATGAAGTTTATGAAAACCACTTATAAGTTTTTAGCCTAGTAAGAAACAATTTGCACAGGAGTAAAATTATATATCAAATCATTATTTGTATAATGGTAGAATTATATCAAATTGTATAAAATTTCCTCTAGGGATGTTATATAAGATTTAAATATAGTGACATCATTTTAAGCTAAAATAATCAGCATACTTATAACTACCTTCTTTAAATAAGTAAAACCAGAAACACATTTACAATTTTAAAAAGGATCAAACAACAATTTTATCTTCTACATATGTATATAGAGCAGTTTGTTTTTTTTTTAAATCAATTCATTTTTTTTTATTGATGGTTCACTTGCTTTCCTCCTAATGGCCTCAGTGCACTTGGGTGTTCTTTGTAGAATTCTTCACCAGCTATATACACCAAGTAGGTGTTATATTCTATATATCATATCCACCAATGCTAAGAAAATTACTTAATTTTAAAAGAGTAACAAAAATTATCTAACTGAAGCAGTAATATACAAGTGATTAGAGACTAAAAAAATGTAAAACAAATGCAAGTTATGATCAGAAGAACACAAACTGATTAAATTTAAAACTTCATTGACTTGGGATCAATTTTTTTAAAAAGACTACCCAAGGAGATAGAGATTTCTTTTAAAACACTATATAGGTCTTTCCAATGCCCCCTCCCCCTCATATTTCCAAAACTCAATTTGTTTCTATTTTGTAAGTATTCCATGGTAACAAGCACTGGTAAAAACAGGGTTAAAAATGCAACTACAAATATGCAGTCCAAATAAACGCACTTCCCCTGAGAACACCACTAGGTGCTGATCTTTACCTCCTTAAATATGTACTTGTATCCAGTAACACTCTAAAAGTGAAATTATAATCGAGAACCACAACTGATAATCACTTTTAGAGAAAATTAAGTCCACAGCTTCTCAGAGAATCTGAGAAATATAAGAAAACAAATTAGGTCTGTATATAAGTACAACATAAGAGAAATGTTTTTCTTGAAAAATGTGAGAATTTGAAAGCAACAAAAAGTAACCCCTCGAGAATGAGAAAAATTAAATCTAGAACCCAAATGGCGTCCGACAAGAACATTAGATCTTGAAAATGAATATTGCGCTTGCGCAGCCACCGCCCCGCCAGCTGCACAACTGCAGCTAGAGCCCGACCCCGCAAGATCACGTGCTCCCATGCAGCGCCCGCCCGCAGCTCCGCAACCGCGCAGGCGCAAACACAACTCCCGCAGCCGCCATAATGCGGTCTTGACTTTTAAGAAATACAATAGTAATTTAAGAAAATGTGGTTTTAACAGCCCCTAAGATGTACATATACCTTTCAGGTTGCGAGATGAGGGAGGAGGAACCAAGTTCCTTCCCAGAGAGCAGTTCCGCGCAGCCGTCCCAAACGCTGCTGCCTCAGTCTCGCGCGCTTCAGTCGCCGTGCCGCCGCCGCCGCTGCCGCCGCCGCCGCTGCCGCCGCCGCCGCCACCGCCGCCGTTGCCGCCGCCGCCGCCGCGCCGCGCCGCTGCCGCTGCGCTGCCGCAGATTCAAAAACAAACCAGCTTTTCCTTTGCACGCGCGGGGCCGTTATGCAAATTACTGTAGGCGGGGCTCAGTAGTCGTAATATTGGCCACGCCCCCTGTACCATCAGCCAGTAGGCTCACGGACTGGCCATTCCCCATGCAAATCGCCTGTTTTTTTATTTGAATGAGGGAAATTGGCCCCGCCTTCTCTTGTGGAAAAGAAGAAAGTCTGAGGTGGTGGCGCTGCGCCTTTCAGTTGCAGTGCGAGGTGTGTTTTTCAGAGGAACTTCCCTCAGCCAGTGAGTAGCACTTTCTGAGCGCCCTCTATGAGCCTTAGAAAGAAGGAAATAGGCGAGAGTTATAGAGCTGAGGGAAATATTTTCAAAAAAGGATTGAGTATGTTGATATATATTAAAATTTACAAACTATACATTATGCTGTATAAGTAATGAGACGTTGACGAAAACACATCTTTTCTTTCACTTGTTCAAAACCAGAGCAAGCACTTCCAATCATACATTTTCACCGAAAGTTATATCCCTCTCATTTAATTTTACATTGGGAGCCAACCCTTAATGAAAGCCACGGGGGTGTAGTGGAGAAGGTGCTACTTGGTTGCGAAATCTGGGCTCACACCCAAGTACTTCTTCCTTGCCTGTTCTTTGGAATAACTGTGTACTCAGTTTTCTCATCTCTAAAGTGGTGATAATGCCTGTAGTTCAAATCGGTTATGAGGGCTAAATGATAGGATAAGAGTAAATGTGTTTTGCAAAGCAAGAAGAGCCTGACAAATAGATTGTAAGCTTTGTTTTTTTTTTTAATGTAATTTCTCCCTTAAATTAATCTATTAATTTATTATTTATTTAGCAACCACTGTGATCCAGACCTGTATAATATGCCTGTCCTTAAAAAATCTATATTACAGTGGAGGAGACAGAAAAGTAAACAAAATTTTGTAAGTAATAAGAAATTAGTGCAGAGTGGTTAATACTTATTTTTATAATTTGGGCCTTTTAACTTACTTGATACTGATGGCTTCAAAGAGTATCACCTAATCCAGACTGCCTTCCTACAAGAAGTGATCTCTAACATAAAAACTGATTTAAGAGATTTCTTGCCTAAAAGCTGAATTTTATTGTGAGAGCAATGAAGAATCACTTTAAAAAGTTTAAGTCAGGAAATAACACAATGGACTTACATTGCTTAATTGCTAAGCTTTGTAAAGTAGTTAGCACAGAAATTATGCATAAGTGTTCGATAAATTTCAAATAGCGTCTCAATTATAACAAAGTGTGTGTTATAATTTATTTAGCATATAGGTGCTCAATTATAAAATAAATACTTAGTAAATTATAAATATTAATATTGATGTTAAAGATTCTACTCTTTAATAAGAGAAATGGAATTGGAATAAGAGAGTCCATTAGGTTTCTCTTTGTCATCTATAAGCAAGTAAAAAGCAATAATTTTTGTAATAGTTCACTCCCAATTGTCTAGGCTAATGGCAAAGGAAAAAATTCATCATTAACAACTGATGAATTTTTTTAGAAAGGCTCGTATTCTCAATTTGCCTCCCTAAGCCTTCAAGTAGACAGTTTTATTATATTCGAATATCCCCAAATACCCTCAACCACATATTTATAGCCTCTTCAGCTATTCTACCTGCTAGTTGATATAATCAATTAATTTATTGTTTCATTTTACAGATATAATATCTATTATGTACTCACACACTATTCTAAGCACTGGAGATGCCCAGAGGAAATGACACTGCACAATATTAAATCATTATTGTTATGAAGGTATACACTAAGCATAAAAGAAATATAAAACAAGAGGACCCAAATCTTCCTCATAGTATATGGAAAAAGTTCATAGAAGAGTTGATATTTGGCCAGACTCATAATGTAGAACTAAAAGTGGCTGACAGAATAGGTATAAAACAAGAGAATTCAAGTTAAATAAAACAGAAATGCAAAATGCTAAAGAATTAAAAAGGTGTGGTTTCAACTTCTAGGTAGGATGATATTCAAAATAATCATCAATCCCTGTGGCACCAGATACTGACCAACTAGAGTGGAAGAAGGCTTAAGCACTCCCTAATTTGTCAGATATTAGTCCTCTAGTTGTAGGATTGTGGCTAGGTCTAGGGATTCTTCAGCTGTGGAGGGAGGCAGACTCAGTGATAGGAGTATTCTAGGGTGGAGCAGCTATTTACCAATGAGTACTGAAAGATATTCATATTTTATTTACTATTATGTCCTGTCTGAATATGCTTCTAGAAGAAAATGCGGGAACAAAACAAGATCTCAGAACTTCTCACAGAAAAAAAGAAAATCCAAAAAACAATAATCAAAAATACCTAAAATAATACACATAAATAAATGGTTTTCAGTTGTAGCAATTGAGTAGAAACTGAACAAGAAAAACAGAACTTTTGAAAAATAGCATAAACTCAAACTAGGAACATCTGTAAAGGAAAACTGAAGTTTCTTAGTACCATAACATAAGAGACAGCCTAATAATAGTGCATATAAAAATGGGCTCTAAAGCTTTAGTATCTGAATTGGAATCTTGCCTCTACTCTCTACTTCTTTCTTGTTATATGTTCTAAATTTCTCTATGCAGATGGTTCCAGATATATAAAATAGGGATGATAAAAAATACCTTCTATCTGGTAAAGTTTTTACGAAGATTAAATTCTGGTAAACCACTTAGAGCAATACAAATCTCATTAAGTGTTAGCTGATAGTGATGGTAGTAGTAGTAATTGTAGTAGCAGTACTCTTCAGAATAGTAATAGTACAGACATAGCTCAAACTAAGCACTTTCCATCTGTACATTTGACACTACCATTAAGAAAAAAATATGAATTAACCACAACCTGATAATTTGTATTAATGCCCTCCAATTTACAGAATTTACTGTGGTGTTAAGTAGGCAAATCTGGGAAAACACACAAAAAAAGCTTTTGGGAATATGAAGTGTAATAAACAGACTTCTAAGATGATTTCCACCCCTTTGTCTTCATACACTGAAATCTTCTTTTGAGTGTATGCAAAACCCATTACTTGCTTCTAGCCAGTAGAATATGGCAAAGACAAATGAATTTTGTAGATGTAATTAAAGTCACAAATAAATCAATTTTGAATTACCAAAGGAGATTATTTGGGACGGACCTGACTAATCTGGAAAACCATTTAAAAAGGAACTGGGCCTTCACTGAGGAGAGAGATTCTCCTTGCTGAACTAAACAGCCATGTTGAAGAAGCCCAGATGGAAAGTTACTTGAAGTGGCTTATAGAATCTTTGGTTAGCCTCTAGGACTTGAGAATGTGCTTCAGCCACCAACGAACAAAAAACAACAACAACAACAAAAACAAACAAACAAAAAAAAAACATTAATCATAGAGCCATAAGGAAATAAATTTGAGCAACAAAATAAATGAGCTTAGAAACAAACTCTTTATGATCAAGCTCTCAGATGAAAATGCAGCCCAAATAATACCTTGACTGTGGCTCTGTGAGATTCTGAGCAGAGGATCCATCTAAGTCAAACTCAAATTTCCGGTACACAGAAACTGAGATAATAAATACATGTTATTTTAAGTTATAAAATTTGTGGCAATTTGTTAGTTGACAATAGAAAACAAATACAGGCAGTGATCAGAGAATGGAAAGGGTCTGTGGCCTGTTAGGAACAGGGCCGCACAGCAGGAGATGAGCAGTGGACAAGCAAGCGAAGCTTCATCTATATTTATTTGCAGCCACTCTCCATCACTAGCATCATTGCCTCAGCTCAACTTCAGATCATCAGGCATTAGATTCTCATAGGAGCATGAGTCCTTGGTGCCAAAAAGTTGGGGACCGCTGCCATAATGGGAACCATGACCTTAAATGTTTATTCCCTAATATTATTCAAAACCTCAGGAGAATGTTTCTTTGTATTTCTTGCTCTGTGTTCTTAAAGCAAAAGGCAACTAACTATCTGAATGCTGCGAAGGTCAGTGAGTTAAGACATACACAGGTTCAGAGTATGAATATTTTAAGCAGCAAAATAGCTCAGGTAAGTAAAAACTAAATTAACTTCTAAGATCCTTCCTCTCTATTAACACAAATTCAGTAGATTTTTGCATTACAAAGTCATCTACCAGTCAAGTCAAGCTTCCATTTTCTTGCTTGTTTGCATGTTCCAGTTTGTGGTTTTGTAGCTACTCAGAACTTATTACAGTATTCCCAACATTTGTAGATAGCTTTTGGAAATTTTGTTGAAGTGTCAAATCATCTATATTACTGTTATATTTGTAAATCATACATGTAGATGTTGATGTAACATAAATGAAATGTGATATTCACTTTGAAAATTAGCAACAAAATTACATTAAATTCTAGACTTATAAATAATTTTATTTTAATACAAAATATTTTATTCCTGAACAACCAATGAGTCAAAAAAGGAATCAAAAGAGAAATTTGAAAAAATACCTTCAGATAAATGAAAATGGAGATATAACATACCTAAGCTTATGAGGTGCAGCAAAAGCAATTCTAACAGGGAACTTCATAGTGATAATTGCCTGCATCAAGAAACAAGAAACCTAATTTTATACTTCAAAAAACTAGAAAAGATAAATACATGAAGCCCAATTTAGCAAGAAGAAAGAAAGAACAAATACAAGACTAGAAATAAATGAAATAGAGACACAAAAAATAGGAAAAAAAACAAGGAAATTAATAGCTGTTTTTTTG
Organism: Eidolon dupreanum; assembly: GCA_028627145.1. NCBI lineage: Eukaryota > Metazoa > Chordata > Mammalia > Chiroptera > Pteropodidae > Eidolon > Eidolon dupreanum. The sequence continues at coordinate 21,739,178 of CM053503.1, read as the reverse complement.
AAAAGACAAAAAGAAGGAGGACTCAAATAAAATCAGGAATAAAAAAGATAAATCATATCATAGAAATACAAAGGATCATAAGACACTGCTATGTGTAATATATGCCAACAAATTGCACAACCTAGAAGAAATGGATAAATTCCTAGAAACATACAACCTACCAAAACTGAAGCATGAAGAAATAGAAAACCTGAACACACCAATTACTGTAAGGAGACTGGATTAGTAATCAAAACCACTCAAAAACAAAAGTCCAGAACCAGATAGCTTCACTAGTGAATTCTACCAAACACTTAAAGGTGAATTAATAGCAATCCTTCTCAAAAATTTTCAAAATATAGAAGAGGGAAGGAACACTTTCAAGCTCATTTTAGGATGCCAGCATTACCCTGATACCAAAACCAGACAGGGACACCACAAGAGAAGAAAATTACAGGCCAATATCCCAGAAGAACTTAGATGCAAAAATCCTCAACAAAATATTAGCAAACCGAAATTAATAATACAGTGAAAGTGTCACATGCCATGATGAAATGGTATTAATTTCAGGGATGCAAGGATATCTGTAAATCAGTATGATATACCACATTAACAAAACGAAGGATAAAAATCAAATGATCATCTCATTAGATACAGAAAAAGCTTTTCACAAAATTTAACATTCATTTATGATAAAAATTCAGTGAAATGGGTAGAGGGAGCATACCTCAACATAGCAAAGGCCATACATACACGACAAGCTCACAACAAACATCAATGGGTGAAAAGATGAAAGCTTTTCCTCTAAGATCAGGAACAAGACAAGAATGCCCACTCTCATCACTTCTATTATACATAATAATGGAAGACCTAACCACAGCAGTTAGTCAAGAAAAAGAAATAAAAGGCATCCAACTCTGAAAGAAAGGAGTAAAACTGTCACTATTTGCATATGATCTAATATTATGTATAAAAAATCCCTTAAGACTCCACCAAAGAAATGTTCAAACTAATAAACAAATTCAGTAAAGCTGCAGAATACAAAATCAATGTAGAAAACTCTGTTGCATTTCTATACACTAAGAACAAATTACAGAAGGAGAAATTAAAAAAAAAAAAGAATCTTATTCATAATTGCATCAAAAAGAATAAAATACCTAGGAATAAATTTACCCGAGGAGGTGAAAGACCTGTTCACTGAAAATTATAAGACAATAATGAAAAATTGAAGAAGACACCAATAAATGGAAAAATATTTTGTTTTTATGGGTTAGAAAAATTAATATTGTTAAAATGTCCATACTATCCAAAGTAATCTATAGATTTAATTAAATCCCTATCAAAATCCCAATGGCATTTTTCACAGAAATAAAACAAACAGTCCTAAAGTTTGTGTGGGAACACATAAAAACCAATAGCCAAAATAATCTTGAGAAAGAAAAAGCTGTAAGCATCACCCTCCCTAATCTTAAACTATATTACAAAGCTATAGTAAGTGAAGCAGTATGGTATTATCATAAAAACAGACATATAGATCAATGAAACAGATTAGAGAGCCCAGAAATAAACCCATGCATATATGTTAAATTTATTTATGACAAAGGAGCCAAGAACATAGAATGGGGAAAGGACAATCTCTTCAATAAATGGTGTTGAGAAACAGGACCATTATCTTATACCATACACAAAAATTAACTGAAAATGGATTAAAGAATATAACTTCTAGAATAAAGCAGAGGTGGTGAGCTCCTTGCCATGAGTCTCAGCAATGGTTTTTTAGATTTGACACCAAAAGCAAAGGCAACAAAGGTAACAATAAATAAGTGGGACTACATAAAACTGAAAAGCCTTAAAACAACTAAGAAAACTATCAACAAAATGAAAAGGCAACCAACAGAATGCGAGAAAATATTTGCAAATCATATATCTGATAAGAGATTAATTTTCAAATACATTTTTAAAAACGTCATACAATTCAGTAGCAAAAACTCCAAACAATCCAATTTTAGAATAGCTGAGGATCTGACTAGACATTTTTACCAAAGAAGACATACCGATAGCCAACAGGTACATGGAAAGATGGAAATCACTGCTCATCACTAATCATCAGAGAAATGCAAATCAAAACCACAATAAGATATCACTTCCCAGCTATCAAAATGGCTATTACCAGAGAGACAAGAAATAACAAGTGTTGGCAAGGATATGAAGAAAACGGAACATTTGTGCTGGGAACACTGTTGGTGGGAACATAAACTGGTGTAGACACTATGGAAAACAATATGGAGGTTCCTCAAAAAAATAAAAATAGATATATGACCCAGTAATTCCATTTCTGGGTATTTATTCAAAGGAAATTCAAACATTAACTCAAAAAGATATATGTACCCCCGTGTTCATTGCAGCATTATTTACAATTGCCAAAATATGGAAGCAACCTACCTGTCTATCAATGAATGAATGGATAAAGAAGATGTGGTGTGTATGTATGTACGTATATACACGTATGTATGTATGTATGTATGTATGTATGTATGTATGTGGATATACATAAAATGGAACATTATTAAGCCATAAAAAAAGAATGAAATCTTGCCATTTGCAACAACATGGAGGGAATTTGAAGGCATTTTGCTAAGTGAAATGAGTTAGACTAAGGCAAATACTGTATGATAACATGTGGAATCTAAAAAATAAAATAAAATAAAATTCAAATTCATAGATACCGATAACACATAGAGGTGCGGGGTGGGGAGTAGACCAAATCAGTGAAGGGGGTCAAAGGGTGCAAACTTCCAGTTATGAAATAAACCATGGAAATGTAATGTACAGCATGGTGATTATAGTTAATAGTACCGTATTATATATTTGAAAGTTGTAATAGAGTCAATCTTAAAAGTTCTCATCACAAGAAAAAAAATTTGAACTACATGTGGTGATAGATGTTAACTAAACTTATTGTAGTAATCATTTTAGCTGCCCCAGACCCAAACTGATTGAACTGATACTTTAGAGGGTCAGTGTATCTGCATGCCTGTAACCAACCTATAGATGGCACACCAATGAACTTTAGCACATCATTGTAGCTTGGTACATCAATTAGGATGCTCTAGTCTACAAGACCCAAATTAATCTTTTTTCTAATAAAGGAAGACCTAATTTAAAGTTTATAGAGGTAAAAAGGAACAAACTAGAGAAACATAATAAGGTTTTCAGAATATTAAAAGGTATACATATATATATTTGGCAAGGGAGTAGTCTTAGAAAGGGGAAGAAATGAAGGAAACTAATATACTGTATGCTAGACCCTATATTGGGTGCTTTTAGAAATTGTATGAATAATACATAGTAGATATTAGCTGCAATTTAAAATAAAGAACATTCCATTTCTGAGTAAAATAAGTGAGGTAACTTGATTCCATCTTTATGACTATAAGATTGAATTATGGATATTTAGCAGAGCCAGCCAGTCCATGATCCCTTCTGATGAAAGTTTCTATAGTCTACAATAGTTGTTTTGCCTGTCCACAGTCATTCTCCCTTCTGGTAAAAGAAGTGCATCATTCTGGGTTCAATGAAGAGAGAAGAATTAATAATAAGTGTTAGGATAGGATAACAAATGGTCACATGCTTGTAAATGGTATTTATAACAATTGATCACATGGTAGTAAGTGGTATTTATAATTGCCTTCTTTTATAGCTCATTATATGTTGCCCTCGCCTTCAAATGATTGTGTCTCTTACCTGATGGGATGACACAAACCTTTATTTTTGAAGAGTCTGTGCAATTAATGGTCCTGACTTTATTGGTTTGTCATAGCGGTCCATTAATTTTTTATCATAGGATATGAGAATACTAAGAGGTATCTTCAGAGCATCTCCTGTGTTTCAGACATACTTCTCTTTATGTCATTATGTAGCAACAACCTAATTTTTCCTTAATAATATTCACCCCAAACAGTACTGTAATTTCTTTTTCCTGTTGGATCCCTGGCATGAATTGCCTTAAAAGCCAGGTAATTTTCAGTTTAATAGAATCAATGTGTCCACTGGTGGAGTGTTTTTTTCTTGAGAACCAATATCTTCAAACAAGCAGAGCCAAAAGTTGTGAGAGTGAAACAAAAAAATTATTAACGGAATCTTAGGTGTAATTGCAAAAGGAGGCAATCCCATTTCCAGCCCTTGATTTTGAGATTTATGAATCCTAATTTTGTCACTGAATCAAAGCATAGCTACTGCAGACTGGAGGACATATCTCAGCCCCACAAAGTGTTGCCGCCCAGTTGGCACCATAGATGAACCTTCAAAAGGCCATTCTTGGCTTCCAGTTTTAGCTCAGAGATATAAAAAGCTAGAGAGAATGTCACCTTTACAAGAAAAATAAGCTGGACAAATTAATGACTCTTCTTGAGCCCACCAGAGAAATGCAGTTACAGAGCAAACGACTAACCTGAAATCTGAAGAGAGACAGAGAAAAACAAGTTCTGAACACTTCTTCACTTTGAGCAGATGCTTCCAGATGCCATATAAGCCAGTAAGAAGATGCAACTAGAATTTTTTTTTAATCAAATTACTAAAAGCCTGATGCAGGCTAAAATAAGTTTGAAGCTACTGCAGGACACAGACATGTAGCATATTGCATGCTCTTGCAGGCTTTTCCTCTAAGAATCCAACCAGGCTCTCACAAGAGTGGGGAGAATTCTGAGAAAGATTCCTTCACAATGCTGGTTGGGAGAGAGAAAGAGCATCCACTACTAAAATCCATATCTCCTGTCTCCTATAAGGAACAAAAAATCTTAACTTGCAAGCAACAAAATTGTAAGACAAAAAGAATGCTCTACCACTAGAGGAGGGGAAGGAAGATATGCTAGGCCTAGTACTACATCTGCAAGAGAGACAGGAACACTTATGAAGTCCAAACTCCAAAACCTAACTTTACAGTGCCTGCTTAAAGCTATGACTTAATCTGAACATTATAGATCTATAATGCCTTCTTCCCTTACTCATTTCTTCATGTTAAAATGATTTGACTTTCTAAAATAATAGTAGAATATGACTTGGAGAGCTACAAGAGATAGATTTTCCCTGGGAAGCAGTGCAATGGATGACACATATGATCAAAATAAAAAACACAGTGACGGAGATGAAAATCCCTTAGATGAGCTCATCAGCAGATTCAACACAGATAAGCAAAGAATAAAAAACTCAAAGAAAGTCAATAGAAATTATCGAGACTAAAATGCAAAAAGAAAAAAAAGGATGAATGAAAAAAAAAAGAACATAATACCCAGGAGATGTGAGACAATATCAGATGACCTGACATATGTATATTTAGAATCCCAGAACTAGAACAGGGCAGAATATTTGGATAAATAATGGACAAAGGTTTTTGTTTTTTTTTTTTAAATTAGTGGCAGTAAGTCACAGATTCAAGAAACTCAAAGAACACCAAGCAGGATAAATAAAACACACACACACACACCCCTTAGTCATAGCATATTAAAATATCTGCAAACCAAAGACAAACAAAAATCTTAAAGTCATCCAGAGAAAAAGATTCATTATCTATAGAATGTCAAGATTTAGAATTATAACACATCTCATAAAAAACTATGCAAGTAGTAAAACAATAAAGTGATATCCTTCAAGTGCTGAAAAAAATCAACTCATAATTCTATATTCTGCAAAAGTACACTTAAAAATGAAGAAGAAATAAAAATGTCTTCTGACAAATCAAAAATGCATTTATTGTTGGTAGAACTACTCTACAAGAAATATTGAAGTTCTTTAGGGAGAGACTATTATAGAGGTCAGAAACATGGATCAACACAAAGAATTGAAAAGTGTAAGTAATGAAATCAATTAAAGTAAAATAAAATATTTCTGACTACTCTAAAAGATAACTTAGTGTTTAAATCATAAGGCCATTCTACCATTTTATTAGAATAGTTATTTTGGCTGATGGGGACATGGTAAGACTAGTCAGTTCTATAAGATGAGCATATCACCACATTTCATTTGCTATAAAATTGGTTCCTTGGTTGAAAACAATATTCTTTGGAATATTATAATTAAGGCATTCTGTAAATCCAGGGATTTTGGTGGTTTGCTCAGAAGCATTTACAGAAGTGCTGCTTCTAAGATGTAGTTAGTCTCATAATGACTAAGCTCAAAGTCTTGTTAGAGGATTGGGTACATTATACACACAAGAGAGAATTGCAAATCTCATCCTCAAGATGTTTGAGGATATGTAATGTTATTTTTTTGGATATGATGTTAAATATACAATTTTTAAAAAAATACAAGATATGCAAATATGAAGGAAAATGTGATTTGTAATCAAGAGAAAATATAGTCATTAGAAACAGACCCACAGAGTGATCCAGATATTGTAACTGGGAGAAAAGGACTTTTAAATTACTATTATGAATGTGTTAAGGAAAACAGAAGAAAAGATATATAAAAAAGTCAATATATATATATACATATATATATATATATATATATATATATATATATATATATATAATTTAGGCAATCAAAATAAATCTCTAATAAAAAGCAAATGTACATTTTAGAACTGAAAGATAAAGTAATTGAAATTAAGAAGTTATTGCATAGGCTTAATAGCAAACTGAACATAGGATAAAGAATCAGTGAGCTTGAAGAAAAGTCAATATGTATTATCCAAACTGAAGCGAAGGGGAAAAAAAAGAAGAAAAAAGAGAAGAGTGGAAAGAGAAGGAGGAGAAAGAAATTGCAAGAATTGGGGAAAGTATTTGCCATTAATCTCTTCAAATATTTCTTCTACTGCACACTTTTTTCACCTCTCTTTCTGGAACACCATTTAAATGCATATCAGATTTTTTTTATTGTGCTAACATTTGTCTCATGCTCTTTTTTTTTTTTGTATTTTCCATTCTTTTTTTCTTTCTGAGCTTCAGAGATAATTTTCTATTTTCAATTCACTAATAATCTTTTCTGTACTAATCTGCTGTTAGACCCCTCTGTTGAGTTGTTAAGGTCAGTTATATTTTAGAGTGTGTGACTAGAAATTTCATTTGTTCCCTTTATATAGATTCCTATTTTCTGATTAATTCTCCATTATTTATTTGATTTTGTCCATCTCTACCCTGATTTTCTTGAACATATTATTTTAAAGTCCTTGTCTGCTGTTTTCAATGTCTGGATCAGCTGTGGATCTGTTTTTGTCCTCTAACTTGTCTTCATTTATCTGTCTTATGGTCTTGTCTTTTGGCATACCTAGTAATTTTGATTGAATGCTAAATATCATCTACAGAAGTTGTAAAATCTCCAGATGATAGTTTTCTCCAGAGAAGATTTACTTTTCTCTTTTCTTTGAAGACACAATAGGTGGTCATTTAATCAATAAGATGTCATTTATGTTAGGTTCTTTTTGCCCTTGTTTTTCCCCCCTGCACCTAGGTATACTTCTCCAGGAGTTTCAACTAAATGCCTGAACTGTCCCTCAGAAAGTTTTAAATTCTAATCCTTATCTCCTCAGCACCTTGAGACTGAAAAGTATTCCCCTTTAATTCTTGGAAGCATTCTACTATGTTTCTTAGCTAAGAATTGTGCAATTTAAGAATTTAGCAAATGTCTGTAAGGAGAAACTCTCTGCACATTAACCTCCATTCTCCACTCTTCTCTTCTTACTGGCATCTTAGCTTCTCACACTTCCAATACTGTTTCTCCCAGCACAAAGCTTCCAAAAAGCTCTTTTAGTTTCTCTGCTCCCCAGGACTAGCTCTCTGGATGAATCCTAGAATATCAACTCTCTTGTTTTGTATCCAGAAATAGAAAATTCCTCCAGGGCAAAGAATCAGTAGAGGGTCATCAATCTATAATATACTCTATGATATCCCTTGGATGTTGCATTTTAACCTAAGAATAATAAAAATCAATTTAAGCAGAAGAGGGACAAGACCAGATTTATATTTTAATATTAATATTACTATTTTACAACTCTTAATGAAATAATACATTCAGAGAATAATTATCAATGGCTGCTAAATCCATTAGCTCAGTAGTTCAACTTTTCTCAGAAGTGCTTCACACTTTTAAAAATTATTGTAGACCACAAAATTGTTTTTTTTTTATAAGGGTTATAGCTCTTAATATTAATCGTACTAGAAATTAAACCTGAGAAAACTTTAAAACATAAGAATGTCATGTAACCTCTGAAAAACTCTGCATTTTCCGGAGTCATTGACTACAGTCTGAAAACAATGGCATTAGCTGAAAGATTGTTGGGAAACTTGATGATGAATGGATTGGACTAACAATACCTGAACTCAAATCCAATCTTGTTTACACAAAAAAGACATTATTTGACTAATGATGCAATATAAAACGAAATATATAGCATTTCTGAAACAGTCTTGCAAATAAAAGTAAACCTCAATCTAATGAAATCTCTAGATTGCACAAGTTTAGGAAATACAAAGAATTTTAAAAATGTATGCAATCAGCAAAATCCATAATATGGGAAATTCTATATGAAAAATAAATGGTAAGAAGAGAAAAAGGGAGGCGGGGATTATAGATTTTTTAAAAAATTATGAACATGTAAACCAAAGAAATGGGTGGACCCTATATGGATCCTATTTAAGGAAATAATTTTTTTTTAAGTTGGCATAGCCCCTATGGAAAACAACGTGGAGGTTCCTCAAAACATCAAAAATAGAACTACCATGTGATCCAGCAAGTATACCTGGGTATTTCTCCAAAGATAAAAAAAAAAAACCACTAACTTGGAAAGGTATATGCACTCATGTTTTATTGCAGTATCCTTTATAGTAGCCAAGATATGGAAACAATCTAAGAATCCAGTGATGGGTGAATGGATGAAGAAACTGGTATATATACAATGGATTATTATTCAGCCATAAAAAGGAATGGGATTTTGCTATTTGCAACAACATTGTTAGACCTCAAGGGCATATGGTAAGAGAAGTAAGTTAGACAGGGAAAGGCAAATATTGTATCATCTTACTTATGTGTGGAATCTGAAAAAAAAAAAGACAATAAAGTAAAAACCGAATTATACAGACAGAGAACCAATAGGTGGTTGTCAGAGTTGTGGGGTGGGAGGTAGGCCAAAGGGGTGAAAGAGGTCAAAAATAAAAACTTAGTTATAAAATAAACAAGTCATATGGATGTAATGTACTATAGTAAATAATATTATAAAGCATATTTGAAAGTTGCTAAGAGAGATCTTAAAAGTTCTTAGCACAAGAAAAAAAATTGTAACTATATATGATGAAAAATGTATATACAAATATTGTGTCATTTTGTTTTACATCTGAAACTTATATAATGTTATATGTCAACTATACCTCAATTAAAAATTCTGTCTATGAAAAAATGACACAGGAAAATCTGAATAGTGATTTAATAGTTGTTGATATAAATACATGATATCATATCTGTAATTTGAGTTAAGTCTGGGAAAGTAAAGAAAAGGAGAGGGCAATATATGAGACAAGAATGGCCATGTGTTGATAATTTTTGAACTCTGGTGATGAAATCCACGGGAGTTAATTAGAATGTTCTTACCATTCTCCCTACTTTGCTATATGTTTAAATTTTTTCCATAATAAAATATAAAAACAAACCAGATTTGTAATAGATTGAGAATAAAGTAATTATAAGATAAATATAGGAAAATAAGCAATATCTAAAAAGAGTTAAGCCAGTTTTGAAAAAGGATAGCAAAGAAAGGTTACTACCCTCTGAGATAGTAAGAAATACTAGAATCACCTACCAGGGTTTCTGATCAAGATAGTGAAGTGGATAAACACTGTGCTCACCTCCTCTCACAACTACATCAAAATTAGAACTAAACTACAAAACAACCATCATTGAGAAGAGCCTGAAGGCTAACTAAACAAGAGTCCTATAACTAAAGATATAAGGAAGAAGCCACATTGAGACTGGTAGGAGGAACAGAGACAAAAATAGGCTTGTCTGACACCCACATGCGGCAGTTAAAAATCTTGAGAGATATCTGGGATGCAGAGGTCTTTCCTGAGGAGAAAGGGGTCCCAGCCTCACATTGGGCTCCCCAGCCCAACCACCAGTGCTGGGAAGAGGAGTCCTCATGACATTTGGCTGTGACAAATCAGTGGAGATTCAATGCAGGTGAGACAGAGGGCTGTTGGAGTACTAGGCATTCCTCTTAAAGGGCCTGTGCACAGACTTACTCACTGATGGACTCACTTTCTCTGAGCACCAGTGCTGAGTCAGGAGCTCAAAAGGCACCAGGGACATAGGGGAAGGAACTAAACTGTCTGGTTACAGGACAAGAGCTAGAGGGGCAGCTTTCCCTCAGACAGAAGTGCTAGAAGAAACTATTGTTCCTTTGTTGAGTCTTCCCTTCACGCAGCCTGCACATGCAGGCAGGTGCCATATCTGAGTCTCCATCAATCTAGCTAGCGCTGTTTGCCCTGCCTCGTGATTCCCTGAGACCCTTGCCACACCCAATTTGTGGGCCCACCCAAGCTTCTTCCAGTGACTTTTCCATATAAATGACCTATCTTGGCTCATGCTTCAGACTTTCTTAAAGTCTCTCAGAGGTTCTCAAACCCCAAAGCAGCAGTGGCTGGCCTTGGTGTGCCCTTTACCATTTGCTGAGCAGCCAGCCCCAAGCCCAGAACTAGTGGCAGCCAGCCTCAGTTCTCAACTTATCCTCTCCTAGGCACCTCCAAGCTCAGCACAAGCGGCAACCATCTGCAGATCACTTTGTAGCTCATACCGAGTGGCCTTGAACAGGGTACAAGCAGCAGCTAAACTTGGCCTATAACAGAGCATCTCCCAAGAGGCCCCAGAACCAACATACCCAGTGGCCAGCTTCAGACCATATCTGAGCACCACACAACCATCTCCACAAACCACACACACAAAGAGCAGATTGGGCAGTCACCAGAACCCTGCTAAAGCAAATCCTGCTCCATAGGGCCAGCCCCTGCACAACAGCTCTTCCACTGTAGTCATGGCCAGTTCTGACAACCAGTCAGCCTGAGGGTCAATCTCTCTCATTGATGTGCCAGCAACAATCAAGACTTAACTATAATAGGAGGGCACACACAATGCATGCAAGGGACACACCTGGAGCATCCAGCTCAGAAGACCAGGGAGATTGTGCCACTACATAAGATACCTACTACATAAGGCCACTCTACCAAAACCAGGAGACATAGCAGCTCTACTTAATACACAGAAACAAACACAGGGAGGTAGCCAAAATGATGAAACAAAGAAATATGTCCTCAACAGAACAAACCTCCAGAAAAAGAGCTAAACAAAATGTAGAGAAGCAGTCTACCAGGTATAGAGTTTAGAACACTGGTTATAAGGATGCTCAATGATCTTAGTGAGAACTTTGACAAAGAGATAGGAATCATAAAAATGGAGATAGAAAACTTAAAAAAGAACTAGTAAAAATGAAGAATGCAATAACTGAAATGAAGAATACGTTAGAATCAGATAGCAGAAAATGCCCAAGCAGATCAGCAATGAGAAAAAATAATCCAAAAAAATGAGGATAGTTTAAGGGGCCTCTGGGAGAATGCACCAACATTCACATTGCAGGGGTACCAGAAGGAGAAGAGAGCAAGGGATTGAAAACCTATTTGAAGAAATGATGAAAAATTTCCCTAACCTGGTGAAGAAAATAAACATAATCCCAGGAAGCACAGAGTCCCAAACAAGATGAGCCCGAAGAGGCCCACACCAAGACACATCATAACTAAAAAGTTAAAGACAAAGAGAGAATCTTTAAAGCAGCAAGAGAAAGGTAGTTAGTGACCTACAATGGAGCTCCTGTAAGACTTCCAGCTGATCTCTCAATAGAAATTTTGAAAGCCAGAAGGGATTGGCATGAAATATTCAAAGTAATGAAAAGCAAGGACCTACAACCAAGATTACTCTATCCAGAAAATCTATCATTTTAGAATCAAAGGACAGATAAAGAGCTTCCCAGACAAGAAAAAGATAAAGGAGTTTATCACCACCAAATCAGTATTTTGTCTTCTTAAAGAAGAAGAAATATCAAAAATTTGAATAAATAAGTGGCAATAACTCATATCTGTCAATAATTACTTTAAATGTAAATGGATTAAATGCTCTAATCAAAAGACATAGGGTGGCTGAATAGATAAGAAAACAAGACTGTTACATGTGTTCCATACAAGAGACACACTTCAGATTGAAAGACACAAACAGACTGAACATAAAGGAATGGAAAAACATGTTTCATGAAAATGGAAACAAGCTACCTAAAACAGCTGGGGTAGCAATACTTATACAAGGCAAAATAGACTTTAAAACAAGAGACAAAGAGAAGAGTGGAAGCAGAAGGAAAATTTCTTCACAGAAAGTACCAAGTCAAATCTAGCAATATGTAAAATGATATTATCTTATGACCAAGAATGATAAATATATTTCCCAAAACAAACAAACAAAAATGAATGAAAGAAATGGCATTGTTTTACATTTCTGAAAATCTCTTTACTATCTGACTTAACAAACAAAAGCTAGATTCTCATATCTGCTTCTACATTCAATCTGTTGTGATACAACACATCATGTAGTGCCTGGAGAATTATTTTGTTCATTGTGACAGAATGAGAGAAAGAATGAAAGAGACAAATGGAATCTTAATTTAATTAAGAAACTAGTTTTGATCTCATGGAATCCTTGAGTCTCAGGAAAGTTCACTGGTCTCCAGACCACACTTTGGGAACTGCAGATCTAAGTAATAGCAGTTTTAGTGGAAAGTTGGGTGTAGGGGTAGATAGAAATCAAATGCTGAAGGCAGAGCTGAGGCAAGTAACTGTTAACGTGGAGCAGTACAATCTGCTTGACTACATGATTTTTCTCCTAAGTGTATCAGCTGCCCCAGTTGCAAATAGAGGATGGGATTAGGGAGTTCTTGCAATTTTTTGCCAAGTGAGTTCACAAGAAGACAGAGGACATAAGAAGTTAGGATACACTCACTTTTTGTCTTGCATGTATTTTCCTAATTTTAAGAATAAGATATGATAAATAGCCAGAAAGCATATGAAAAGATATACAACATCATTAATCCTTAGAAATATGCAAATCAAAACCACAGTGAGATATCACCTCATAACCATTAGGATGGCCATATCAAATAAGTAGAAAATAACCAGGGTTGGTAAGGATTTGGAGAAATTGGAACACTCAGGCCCTGTTGCTAGGAATGTAAAATGATGTGGCCACTATGGGAAACACTATGGAGTTTTGTCAAACAATTAAAAATAGAATTACCATATGATTTAGCAATCCTGCTTTCTGGATGTATATCCAAAAGAACTGGAAGGAGGATCTCAAAGAGATATTTGCACACCTATTTCATTATTGTATGATCTCACTTATATGAGGTATCTAAAGAAGTCAAACTCATAGAAAGTAGAATGGTAGTGGCTAGGGGCTGGGAGAGGGAAAAATGGGGAGTTTTTGTTTAATGAGTGTATAGTTTCAATTTTAGAGAATGAAAAGTTCTAGAGATTCGTTATACAACCATGTAAATATTTTACTATATATACTACTATATAACACTACGAACTATACATTTAAATTTTTTAAGATCATAAATTTTATGTTATGGGATTTATTTTACAATAAATAAATAGATAGATAGATGAGTAAAATGAGTAAAATTGAGCTCAATGGAAGCATTCATCTTTGTAGTGCTGTTTCTTTCCAAAACTCATACATTTCTTCAGTACTGTGTGTATGGTTGTTCGTGTGTGTGTGTGTGTGTGTGTGTGTGTGTGTGTGTGTGTTAAGTGAAATAAAAACTAGAAATAATATAGACAGTGCTCATAGCCTAATTTTTTTGAGCCTTGACTGACATTATTAGTACTTATTGGTTTGGTAAATAAACAACTTTATATATTTACTTACTTCCATAAAGTCTTTTAAGTGTCTTGATATGACAGTGCAAAAAGGATGCCAACATTGTTTTCAATGTAATGAATATATCTTTTGCTTTTTCTTATTAGAAAAATGTTATTAAATATATTTAACTACTTTTTTTTTCACCTGGTACCCAACAAGATAAAAAATGAGAGTATTAACAAAATAACCCTTCAATAGCTATATATTACATCAGTTATCAAGCAAGAAGGAAAGCAAAATGAGATAAAGAAAATTACTAGTTGGCATGAAATTATTAATACTAAGACACCTCCAGACTTAGAGTTGAAAATAGATTATGTATGAATAGTTCAGCTATATCGAATACAAAAAAAGTGATGTGTACATGGATATTTATTTTATTTCATAAACCATGTCTGTATAAAATTTATGTCAATGTGTGTTTAAAGATAAGTCTATCATTAGATACACTTAGAACTGAGGTACTAGATTACTTAAGGAAAAAGGTTTTGAGAACAAAAAGATGAAAAAAGATCTAGAGGTTCATAAAAGAGATATTAGAATTGAAATGTTAGGTTTCAAGGTAGTGAAATGAAGTGGGGCTAATTCAAGGGATCATTTACAAGTGATTTCTCTGTAAATGTTGGTAAACTTTCTGTGTAATTACTTCCTATTTATGTTTCACTTCAATTATTACTTTTGTATGGAGGTGAAGGAGGTATTTGTTGTGAGTACGCTCCCAATTTCCATGAGTAAGGGTTAATTCAGCCCCAACTTTGGACCATGAGGGAATAACCGCTGGTTGCATAGAACACAGACTTAGTGGAACACAGCAAGTCACAGGGAAGAGTAGAGCGTAAAATATCCATATCTCATAAGTTCTCTGTTTAGTTGTGTTTGGACCAGACTCTGTATTTAAAGTGCTTAATGTGAGTTCTCTCCAGGGTATGTGCAAACAAACAAACAAACAAACAATAAAATGAGCCAAAGTTTCTGGCATCACTACATTCTATCAAAGTCTGCAATAGCTTTTCCATTCTGATAACAATGTAGCTTTGCCCGTGTCTCATAATTTAAACCTTTAAAAGCCTTCCTTTTAGCTTTTGTCTTCTCATGGTTTTCCCCTGTCTTCTTTAGTATTTATTAGGAATTTAACATATCATTTTATCTGTGCTATTATTTTTATTAGGAAGTTTTGCTACTGCTTATATTTTTAGTGCATTATTTTGCAAAATGAGAACTTTTTCAAAAATGAATGTATCTAGTGATAACAGAATCCAAGTATAGTATCAGTGAGGCAGTAAGGATTAATCCAGGGTCTCCTGGTCCAGATTTAGCTCTGCCTATCTTTGAAGAATTCTATGATTCAGGACTCATATATAATCTGGAAATGCCCCAGTAGGACCAGGATACAATCACATAGGGCTTGCAATCTATAGAAAAGCAGAAATGCAAATTTCTAACCAGACATAAGGAAGTTCCTGAACAAAAGTTAGTTATCCCTTATTGTTATGGTGTGATCATAGTAGATAGGAATAGAAATTTTAACGAAATTACATGCATGGAACTAGATGAATCTGGAGAACAGAAATCCAATGAGCTCCTGATAATATTTCATAAAAAGAGGTGTAAAAGACTGTAAGAGCTTTGTCAGATTTGTTAAACTTTGTAATTTAACCATGTTTGTAGTTTTACCCTATTTGTTTCTCTTTAGAAATGGCAGTAAAATCCTTACTGTATATATTTCCAGTGTGCCTAATCTAGGTATTTTAAATATATTGTGTCATGTAATCTTCACAACCCTGATAGACATAATCTTCATAGTGGAGGAAATTAAAGATCAGAGAGATTAAGTGACAATCACAGAGCTAGTAAGTGGTAGGGACAAGATTTTAATACTTGACGAATATGCCATAATCCAATACAGCAGAGATCTCCAATAATGGAGTGCATAAGAATCAGTGGAAAGCTGGTTGAGAGAGAAAGAGAGAGAGAACTCAGGTTCTACCCTAGAATTACTAAATCTAAATCTCTCTACTAACTGTCAATCTTCTCTATATTTCAAACTCCATAGTCCAAATCATAGAGGAAGCTAGTGTGTTTGTCTCAGATATTTACAATCACTTCTACAGTTAATCTTATAGGTTGTAAACTAGTATCCTTTGAATCATTTACCTACTCTGATCTAATCAGGAATACTGGAATGCAAGTCAAAACAGCTTCCCTGATCTGGGCTTGAGTTAAGAGGACACTGGTTATGGCAACTCGTATGACTTTATACCCAATATATTTTACTTCTTAGGTATAATGCATGAAACTCTTCCTTATAATTTCAAAGATGATCTATCACATGAAAAACTATAAATGTATTCAAACTGTTTTAATACACAAGAATAAGTTCTCTATTAAAAAGCGATATTAAAGTGTGCAGTAAGAGAAAATTCCTCCCTCCCCCAAAAGTATATTCACTTCCTAATCCTCAGCTCCTGTGAATACTACCTTATAGGGCCAAAGAGTGAATATTACCTTTTATGGCAAAAGATGTGATTAAGTTAAGGGTATTCAGAGGAAGAATTTATCCTGGATTATCTGGGCAGGCCCTAAATACAATCACATGTATCCTTAAAGAGAAAGGCAGAGGGAGATTAGAAGGACACACAGAGGAGAAATCTATGTGAAGACTTAGATAGAGTTTGGAATGATGTGGACACCAGCCAAGGAATGCCAAGGAATGGCAGGCAGCTACCAGAAGCTAAAAGAGGCAAGGAATCAATTCTCTCCAAGAGTATTTGGAGGGTGTGTTGCCCTGTCAACAACTTGATTTTGCACTTCAGGTTTCCAGAACTGTGAGAGAATAAATGTGTGTTGTTTTAAGCAAACAAATTTATGGTGATTTGTTATGGTAGCCGCACTAAACTATTACCAGGGGTAATTTTCAAAGGTGTTTTTTTCCTTCAGTGCAAAATTGCCAGATACTTTATATTTGTTCTCTAATTCCTTTGAGGGCCTATCCAGATTTTACTCCTGCCATTCTTTAGTCTTTGGACTAAATTCTATATGTAGATGCCACAAACATTCTATACTGATGAGTGCCACAAATATTAGTGGCATAAGAATGCCCAAGGTGTCTCGACACTGGTGCAGATTCTTGGACCCCACCATAGACCTTAGGGTAGCATCTAAGAAACTAAATTTTTAACAAGTAGCTCAGACCATTCTGATAGACCTTGGACCACATTTTGAAAACTAATTATTTGAATATGGAAAAAACATAAAATATTAATACTTCAAATAGAATTAGGTTAACTTATGAGTGATAGAAAATAATACTAGCTTTTAAAAGATACATATTTATTTCTCTCAAAAATAAAAAACAGAAGTAAGCAATCCAGGGCTGTCCCAGCCCTCCATTCTATAAGGAACTCTGGTTTCTTATAAATCATTTCTCCTTCTATCTTCTAGCTACTCTCTTCTCAGCAGGGACCTTTCACCTCAGCCAAGATAGATGCTTGAGTGCCAGCCATTATGTCCATCTTTGTCTTTTGGGAAATTACCTTCATGCAACAGTAGCCTCTAATTACACTACTATACAAGCTATCACAGAGTCACGAAACAGAAAGGCCTACAGACCAAATAAGGATGCTCAAATTATGTGATTTATTAAATCAGTTTATAGCACAGAATGAGAAACGAGGAATCAGAGATGGGATAATTTAAACGGCTATTGTAGTTAGGTCAGGACCACCTGGATAGTCTCCCTATCTTAAGAAGTCAACTGATTTGGAACCTTAAATATGTCTGCAAAATTCCTAAGGTTAACATGCTTAGGAAATAGTATGGTAGAATAGGATACAAGTGGGGTAGAAGGACCACACTGCCTGAATCCTGGGATATACAATGTTCATATATTCTCTCTTTTTCTCTATCACATCAGTCTTCTCCTTGATGGTGTGATCATGAAAAGACCTGAGTCTGAGCAAGGGAGCTTGGCAGACAGAAGGTGTCTGGAACCAGCATAATTATTTGCTCTATCGGCAAGAAGCAAAAGTGAGTATGCCTCACTACAAATTATAGTTCCCTAATTAGCCTGCTGAACAACTGTAGGAGTTACCTATGTCGGTAGGATAGATCACATGTGAGGCCAGAATGGGACCTAATGAATATCATTAATGAATAACTATATTAGTTCCTATTGCTGTGTAACAAATTACCATAAATTTGGCAGCTTAAAATAATACCCATTTACTAGTCATAGTTCTGTAGATTAGAAGTCTGGCACTGCATGACCAGATTCTCTGTTCAAGGTATCACAAGACTGTAATAAGGGTTCTTTCCACCCATTCCTACCTATAAATGGCATCGTTTGTCCTGTCATATCCTTCATTAGTTATTGTAACTTTCTTATCTGAAGCTCTGTGGAAAAATCTTCTTCCTGGCTCATTCTTCTTGTTGATAGAATTCGTTCAATTCCTTGAAGCTGCAGGACTGAAGTTCCTATTTCCTCATTGACTGTCAGCTAAGGGCATTTCTTACCATGTGACCCCCCCCCTCCATCTTCAAGGAAAGAATGGTACATGCACTCCTCATGTTTTGAATCTCTGTCTTTCTGTCTCTGATCTCTAGACCCAGATTTAAAAGGCTCTTGTAGTTAGGTCAGGCCCACCTGGATAGTCTCCCTATCTAGTTAAGGTTTGGAACCTTAAACACGTCTGCAAAATGCCTTTACAACACCATTTAATGTTCAATGAATAAGTAAGAGAAGATGTGTATAACCAAGGGCCAGGAATTTGGGAGGCCATTTTAAAATCCTGCCCACAACAGTAGGGATGGTGTAGCTGTCAGCCTAAAGATATGGCTATACCTTGTGACTTGATCTTTCCACCCATTCCTACCTATAAATGGCATCATTTGTCCTGTCATATCCTTCATTAGTTATATGTAACTTTAACATGTCTTACAAGTTACTTACTTAAAATCTATATTTAATACATTTTATTAATTCTGTCTATGTCACAAGCTACTTGCTTACCTATAGTTAACACATCAACACATCCTATGAGTTCTACCTAAAACTCATAAGCTACTAGTTTACCTCGTATCTAGGCTTAATAATTTTTATGAGTTTCAAATACCTCATTTGTTTGTCTCCTGTATGGAAGAATTGAATATTCTCAAATAATAGAGCAAAAATACATTATTGCAGTCAGTAAGAGAAAGAAGGAAGTGAAAACAGTATATCCCCTCACCTTCACTTAAAGACTTTCACAAACAACATTTCTGCTTATATTCCACTGGTTAGAACTTAGTCACATGGACATACCTAGCTTAAAAAGAGATAAGGAAAAGCAGTCTGAGTAATCATGTGCCTAGATAAAAACTGGGTGTTCTGTTACAAAGGAAGAAGGAAAGAAAGAGATTGTGGAGAACAATTATTAACTTCTATTACAATTCGTAAAAACCAAAATAGCAATAATAAATTTGATGTAGAGACTACGGCTAAAGCCCTCTTAACCATTGTTCTATGCTAAAAGACACAGAGAATATGACAAAACATATAACAAAGTTGTAATTGAGTACAATAGCTAAAAGTAAGTTTTGCATATGATACAAACATAAGTACGTGTGAAAAATTATTCATATTTATTTGTGGGGAGTCATGAAGTGTGGGAGTTATATTAGAAAGTGATATGCTTCAAACAACATTTCTCCATTTTCAGAAACTCAGCTAAAAGCGTTGCCATTGAAGAAACATTAGCATTTATCTGCTTACAGAGAAATTAATGGTATTTGAATTCTTGCCTTTGTTAATAAATTAAGGAAAAATTCTCAATAAAAGCAATTTTAGATGACCTGCAGGCTCCACTTGGCTTAGTATCCCAGCAATCTGCAAAAATGAGGCAGAAGTAACTAAAGAATAAACAAAAGTCTAGAGAAGAAATAAATTTGAACTCATTTTTTTTTCACACTCTACTCTGGTTCTTTTTCCTATTAAGAAAAATTATCCAAAACTTGAAACTTAAGCAAAAGGATGTTTGCATGTCCTTTCAATGCTATACTTCATCCCGTTACTAAGGCTCTCTCTAGTTCTAAGATTACTGTGGTTTAGGACTGTGAAGATCCGTGTATCACTTTGTAGAATTTTTTTTTCTGGCAGTGATTCAAATAATTAATATTCTCTAGAAAAGATACTATCATAGTTTAGAGTATTATTGACTAGTAGGATTTTAACTACTTTTGTCTCAAACTTAGATTTATTTCAGTATTTCTTTCCTGATAATTTATTATATAGTCCCTAATTTCCCTATTTCTCCTTTAAATCAACTTCATAATCCTGCTATTTCCTTCATTTATTAAGTAAATAAATAATTGATGGTGCCATTCTATGTATGTTTGAGTCATTTTTAACTTTTTAGAATAAAAATTATACTTTGATGGTTATGGAATTTGCCCCACCTAGATGCCAAAGTGGACCCACATTAAAGCCAGTAAAACTGCCTTGCTCAAGAAGTATACTATTATGGGTTATATAAGGCATTTCTCTTTCTGATCTGTGGGGTGAATTCCAAGCAGAATAATTTTACCTTTGCTGGCTCTCCTGTATCTTCTTCTTTTTTTTTTTTTTTTCTGACACTTGTGTCTTGTTTTCATTTCTGATTCTTGGCCAAGTTTGGTTTCAGGTCTGGTTTGCACAGAGCTGATAAATTATTTCCCATTGATAGAAGCAGGGATTAGAAATCTGGATTTATGATCTGACCATTTGGTGACCTCTATTGATTTGGTGGGAATTTATGTTGAATGAGGTATGGCCAATAATTTGGTTTGGTAACCTTTTTGCTCACTTATCTAATGACTTGTGATTGAAATGAATTAAGCAAATATTTTGTGTCCTCTGGAAAGAATTGTCTTTGGATATCTAAACTAGTGAGTTTTTGTGTTCCGGGTTTACTTTTTACCCATAGGTAAGGTTGTAGAACTGAATCTGCAAGCTCTCGGTATATCTTTGTGTCTGTAATTAAAAATAACCTATATGTCCCATTGCATAAGTATGAAATAATAGCCTACCTTTGGAGTATTAGTGAATTTAATTGTAAAGTCTTTAAAGTTAAAGGAGTTCCAATTTATTTGGTTTATAGAAACTAAAAAAAGCTTATGTAAATAAATAAATGCAAGAATTCCAGGGGGAAACCACTGAATTCCTAATACTCTAAATGTGTTGGCCTTTTAAGAAGAAATAAATTTCATAAAAACTTCTAGCTTAGATGCATTTTTATATGAGAATCCAAATCACAGCACTATAGTGAATTATTGGATAAATGGAGCTATTTGATTGTTTGGGTTTTAAAAGAACTGTGTTGTCTTGATTTAATTAGTGGAAAATACAAGCATTTAAGATTATGAAAAATGTAAAATTATATATTCAACTGAATTGAATTATAATTCTGACAAACTTTTTTTATATCAACAATAATTGTGTTCCACAACATGGACAAAATTTCCAAGATCCTTAGTTTACTTTTAAACACTAATATTAATTAATGGTTCATCTTTGATTACCTTAATAATTTTTAAATGTGATAGAATACTGAAGCATTGGTCATTAAATATATATTTACATACTTTTGCTTTTTATGTTTATATGTTATTATACAGTTGGAAGTGTTCATTTTTGCACCTTAAGTAAGTATTAAAATAATGTTTGTATATGGCTATGAAGATCACCATAGATATGCTCCATGTGTGTGCTAAAATGCTTATATGTGACAGATATCGATTTTCTACCTTCTGGTTCTTTCTGTGAAATAGAAGTTAATTTGTTTAAAATGTATTTGTCATGTGGGTAAAGGCCACAGGTCGTCCTTACTTTCCACAATTTTCACAATAACTGCCACTATTGTTCCTAGGATAATGGCAGTTGTTCTAAATTTTATTTTATCATGTGTATCATTTCATAATTTTAGTTACTCTGAGATAATATAAAACATATATAGGTCTCTGTTCCTCAGTTCCTGGCACAGAGCCAGATCCTGGCTTCTGAAAACCTTGTAATTTCCTGGGTAGTAGAAGTGTTTTTTGTTCTAATAAGGTTAGGCTCGTGGATGTCTCCTTGATGAGGGCGGCTCACTGGAAAAAGCAAGCCATGATTTGAAGCTTGGAATTTTCAGTTTGTCCCTCCTTAAGCCGCTGTCACTGCTACCACCATTCTCTTGAAAAAGAATAAGGGCTGAAAAGAGAGTTAATGATTGATCGTGCCTGCAGGATGAAGCCTCCATAAAAATCCCAATAGTATGGGGTTCAGAGAGCTTCCAGGTTGGTGAACATACCCACATACCAGAAGAGTGATGCACCTCACCTTAAGAGGGACAGAAGTGCCTGTGCTCTGGACCCTCCCAGACCTCACCTTATGTACCTTTTCATCTGGCTGTGCATCTGTATTCTATGCCATATCTTTTAATAAATTGGTAAATGTGTTTCCTTGAGTTCTGTGAGCCACTGTAGTAAATCGAATCTAAGGGAGAGGAGGTCATGGGAACCTCTGATTTGTAGCCAAGTGAGACAGAGCTTATAGGTAACCTGGAACCTACTACTTGCAATTGGCATCTGAAGTGAGGAGCACTTCTTTGAAATTGAGCCCTTAACCTGTGCAATGTGATGATGCTATCTATCTCCAGGTAGTCTCAGAATTGAGTTGAATTGTAGAACACTCAGCTGGTGTCACAGAATTGCTTGGTATAGGGGAAAAACACACACACATATTTGGTAACCAGAAATGTCAGAAGTGAAGCATTCTATGTGAAAGTAAAGTCGAAAAACAAGAACTGTAGGTTCTTCCAATATAGTTACTATGTGTATTAGTTTCCTAGGGCTGCTGTAATAAAGTATTACAAACTGGGTGGTTTTAAAACAAATATTTTATTCTCTCATGGTTCCGGAAGCTAGAAATCTGGTATTGGCAAGACTGTCATTTCTTGCCTCTTCCAGTTTCTGATAGCCCCAGCTATTCCTTGGTTTACAGCTGTATAACTCCAATCTCTCCCTCCATCTTCATATGCTATTCTTCCTTCTTATCTTCACATTGTCTTCTTATAAGGACACCAGTCATATTGGGTTAATGTCCCACCCTATTCCAATATGATTTCATCTTAACTAATTATATCTGCAACAACGCTATTTCCAAATTAAGGTATAAGGAGTGAGAACTGCAAAATATTTTTCAGAATCACTCTTTAATCCATAACGCCATGGTTTAGTGAAATAACACCAATCCCCCAACAACATGTTTCAAGTTTCAGTTACCCTGGCATATTAACTATAATTGCATAAAGTAAAAACTTTCCCGGTAGAGCTATTAAAAACAAGACAACAGGCCCAAAGTGGAGTCACATATGCTAAACCCCAGGTCACCAAACAGACTTAACTTCATTACAGTTTCAGCTCTCCCTGAAATGGAGTTTTAAACCAGTCAATCAAGAATCACCTGTTCAGCACTAGTTAGGTAATGTGCCTAATAGACCCCTATCATTCCCTAAAGGAAAGTAACCTTGCCATAACTGCTTTTTTGCTTATATAACTTCCTTGTTCCTGCTTCCTTTTGCCCATAAGTCTCTAATTTTGTACAGCTCCTCAGAGTTCCTTTCTACCTTCTAAATCGAAGGTTGCCCGATTTGAATCAATTTTTGTTCAAATAAACTCTTAAAGTTTTTAATATGTGTCGGTTTAACTTTTAACAGTCTTTAGTACAAAAATCACTGTGTAAATTAATAGCTGTACATCATGATCAGTGACCAATTATGTCAATTCTTTCAAAATCTGTTGGCTATCGATCACTGTGCATATCATGGCAGTAACAATTGCAATAAGCGTCTAACACCCCTAGTACTAAAGCAACAAAGAAAAGAGGTTGGAATCATTAAAACTTAGAAATTTAGAGGAGAGATTTTGTGAAGCTAAAATCTACACTTCCAAGGAAGAATTGCTGAGAGGGCACCAGTCAGTTTATACTGGTGTCTCTGCCACTGTTGGAAAATTGCAAACTATATTCATCTGCTGCTACAAGAAGGAACTACTGCTCCAGGGCGAGGAAGCTCTGCTGGGGTGATGCTTACAGGAACCACAAGCTAACAGGAAGCAGACAGGAAGAGTCAAGTTCTTTTTTCTTCCCCTAGCCTCGCACTCTCCCCCTAACACTCCTATTGACAAAGCCTAAGATGGAGCCATCTGGCAAAACAAAAATGTTGTTTGAATAATTCTAGCTTTAGCATCACAAAGCAAAATATGAGGGAGTGGGTTTGGAGCTGGAAGACAATAACAGTAACTGCTACGCTATTCTAGAAACAATAGTGGCAGAGAACTATAACCAGGTGTGCAAGGTAATGGGATATATTTCATTTATCAAGGGATATTAAGAATAGTTTTGTCCTAATGTCCCTGTATGAGTGAGAGTGTGAAACATCTAACGATGAAACTTAAATGGTTACAGAAAATTGCAAATAATGTGCAGAATGTGAACTTTATTTTCAATACTTGCAATATCTGAAAATAAGGAATGAGTTTGAAAAACAGTAACGAACGTGTTTAAAAGAAAGTTCTGCAAAGTTTGCTCAGTTTTGATGGACTTATTTATATATAAAACATAAAAAGGAGCTTTTTAATCATTTTTGCTCAATGAAAAGTAGAACTTGGTTTTATTTCTATTGCAATAACAAATTTAATCTTCAAAGATTTTAGAGGTAGTTAAAGGTTATTTAAATTAAAATTTTTTTAATTGTGATCAGATATGCATAACAGAATTTATCATCTTAATCATTTTTGACCATAGAGTTCAGTAGTGTTAAAAATATTCACATTTTTGAGTAACCAATCTCCTGAACTTTTTCATTATGAAGAATTGAAACACTATGCTATTAAAAAATTTCCTGCACCTCCACTCTTCCCAGCTCCTGCCAGCTACCATTCTAGTTATTGTTTCTATGGGTTTGTCAAATCTAGATACTTCATGTAAGAGAAATCATACAGTATTTGTATTTTTGTGACTATATCTCACTTAGCATAATGTTCTTAAGATACATTCACGTTGTATCTTTCTTTTTCTAGCTGAATTATATTTCAATATATGTATATGGCACATTTTGTTTATCAATTCCTCTATCGACAAACATGTAGATTGCTTCAACCTTTTGGCTATTGTAAATTATGCTGCTGTGAACATGGATATATAAATATCTTTTTGAAATCCTGCTTTCAATTCTTTTGGCTATATACTCAGAAGTAGGATTGCTGGATCATGTGGTAATTCTATTTTTAATTTTTTGAAGAACCACAACATTGTTTTCCAAAGTGGATGCACTGTTTTTACATTCCTACCAACAGTACACAAGGATTCCAATTTCTTAACATCCTTGCCAAGACTGTTGTTTTTTTTTTCCATTTTGTTTTGATACCAACCATCCTAATGGGTATAAGATGATGTCTGTATTTTGTTTTGTTTTGTTTTTTTTTCATTTGAATTTCTCTAATGATTAATGAAATCAAGCACCTTTTCATATACTGGTTGGCAATTTGTGTATCTTCTTTGGAGAAATGTCTATTCAAGTTCTTTACCCATTTTTTTAATTGGACTATTTGTTTTGATTCTGTTGTTGTTGAATTGTAGGAGTTCTTTACATACTCTGAATATTTACTCCTTATCAGATATATGATTTGAAAAACATTTTCTTCCATTCTATTGATTGCCTTTTCATTCTGTTGATTGTTTTTTTCGATGCACAAAAGTTTTAAATTTTTATATAGTACAATTTATTATTGTCTTTTGTTGTCTATGCTTTCAGTATATATCCATAAAATTCTTGCCCAATCCAACATCATAAAGTTTTCCCCCATATTTTCTTCTAAGAGTCTTATAGTTTCAGTTCTCAGGTTTTTTATCCTTTTTGAGTTAATTTTGTGTATAGTAAAAGGTTCAACTTCATTCTTTTCTATGTGGATATTCATTTTTCCAACACCATTTGTTGATAAGTTATCCTTTCCTTATTGAGTGGCTTGGCATCCTTGTCAAAAATTATTCGAGCATATATATGAGGTTTTATTTCTGGGCTTTCTATTCTGTTCCATTAGTCTATATGTCTGTCTTAATGCCGGTACCACACTATTTTGATTACTGTAATAAGTATTGAAATCACTCAAGATGTCTTTTACACTTACACTGACTTAGGGTTTTCCCAGAGGGCTCCTTGTCAATCACAAAGATTTGTTATATTACCTTATTAAAGAGAAAGCTAAAAATGATTTTTTGATCTGTTTACAGTTTGTAATTATTTCAACACTATTTTAAGAGGTGCATAGGAAGAACTTCCCAATCAATATGAAAGCATAACTTACCCTTGGTTAATTTTGTGTTTTATAAATTTTTTAAATATTTAAGGTATACAACATGATGTTTTAATATACATATACATAATAAAATGATTACTACAATCAAGCTAATTAACATATCTATCTCCTCACAGTTACCTTTGTGTATGTGTACATTAAGAATACTTGAGATTATCAGCCAATTTCAAGTAGTTATTGTATATTTATTAAATATAGTTACCATGTTATACATTGTATTTCTGGAATTCATCATACATAACTAAAATTTTGTACTCTTTGACCCCATATCCCCCACCTTCCCACCTTGATAACCACCTTTCTACTCTGCTTCTATGAGTTTGACTTTTTTAGGATTCCACATATAAGTGAGCTCAATAGGTATTTGTCTTTCTGTGTCTGGCTTATTTCTGTGTCTTAGTATAATGTCTTCTAGTTTTATCCATGTTGTCACAAATGGCACAATTTTCTTCTTTTTCAAGTCTGAGTAGTAGTCGTGTGTGTGTGTGTGTGTGTGTGTGTGTGTGTGTGTGTGTGTGTGTATGAAAATGCCTTTATCTATCATTTGTTGATGGACACTTAGGTTGTTTCCATATCTTTGTTACTGCGAATAATGCTGCAATGAACATGGGAGCACAGATATCTCTTTGATGACTTGATTTCATTTCCAGAGTGCAATTGCTGGGCCAAAAGGTATAACCATTTTTAATTTTTCAAGTAAACTTCATACTGTTTTCAGTAATGGCTGTGCCAATTTACATTCCCACTAACAGTGTACAAGCATTTTCACTTCCCCACATCCTTGCCAACACTTACCTTTTGACTTTTTGATAATAGCCATCCTAACAGATGTGAGGTGATATCTCATTGTGATTTTGATTTGCATTCCCCTGGTGAGTAGTGATGTTAAGCACATTTCCCCTGATTAATTTTAAAGAAGTAAAATATTATTACTATAAATGTGTTACATTAATATAAATGTATTAATATAAATACATTAATATAAATGTATATTCTATCTTGAAGAATATTTGTCAATGTTCTCACTGCCCCTAATATGTTTTTATTTCAGGGAAACATTGATAAATATTTAATGAAATTCTTTTATATTTTATTCTCCTTTCTGATGTTATTGGCTAGTGCTACTAATTAATCAGAACCATTCAGTCTTATTATCAACATATGGGTTCTACTTTCCTCTTGTACTTGCCTAAGGGCTTTCCCATAAGCTACAAGTACAAGCTGGTTCTTCAGCAAAGAAGGACAGCCTCAGAGCCTCCTGAATAGGACTGTACCAGGTACTCTAATTATTAGTACTGCCATAAAGAGACTCATTGATACAGGCTTCTGAACCAGCATTGCTTACACCCTGTCAGATTGTATAAGAGGACTGAATTGTGATTTCCAGATTATCCTTAGAACAGAAGCCATGACTTTGTGAAAATTTACTAACCCAAGATCTTGTGGAACATGATCTGCATAGAACTGAGTGAACTGATGAGGAAGATCTAATATTGGACATTTATTTTGGAAAGAATGCTGTTTAATTACTCATAATGTTCTATTTTATGATGGGTATATCAGGAAGCCCTTTCTCTTGCTTCAAATTATATCTCCAACCTTGAAAATAATAGACTATGCTTTTGCAAACTGAAATAAAATATTCTTTAAAAGGTATTTTATTCTCCCTGACCCTGCAGCATTCAAGAACAAATACTTCTTAATCTCATTACTTTTCACACTAATATGGTAATTTATATACATTCAATAGAATCTATCTAACTATCTATCAAGATACAATTAAATCAATTTCCGATCAGGACTATACTGAATATCATATTAGAGAATAAATCTCATTTCATTTGGTATGACAAGCCTACAATGAAACTGGTATGGTTCCTAGTCTATGAAAACCATACACAGAAATATATCAGGTTGAATATAATTTACAAGCCCAGTATTAAAAAGTATATATTATCAAGACTAATCTTCAGAATATTTTTATGATCATAAGATGGACTAATAAAAAATTTTCCAAAACTCAGAAACAAGACAAAAAAATGAATACATGTCCTTTTAATGTCTAACAAATTCCCCCACCCCCAGAATTATTTAATTTTCTAGGGAATATACTTTTGTATAACTTAATATTTACTATAGACTAGAGTCCAAACTTTGTGAAGTTGCATATTTCGTTGCAAAATATTTGAGGGAGATGCAAATGATTTATTTCCCATAGGAGGAAAAAAAAACTCCAAAATAATATCTCAAACATAACAGATGTATTTTTATATGTTTTTTCAGATGGACTATTATATATCCTTAATTCTTCTAATTCTCCTTTGGACTAACTCATTAATGAGTTAATAAAACTTATTATTATTAATAAGTTAGCAATAATTATTAAATAATAATCATTGATACATGTTCATTCTATATTTGTATTAAAATCATGTTTTTAAAAAAGTAGACTCTTTTAAAATTATACTTTGATATTCCCTAATAGCTTCTCTGATTTTCCTATTCTAATTCAAACTACATACTGCTGTCAGTCTGATTTTTCTAAAATACTGCTTTATGACATAAACTCCTCTTCTCGTTAAAACCACCTATCAACAGGATAAATTTTCAAGTCATTAGCTTGGTATTTACAATCCTTCACTTTTGAGCTCCTGGTGAATTTTACACTTTATCTTCCACACTAATTCTCATTTCAGTCAAACAAAAATACTGTACTTTTTTTTTTTTTTTACCAATATCTCATATTAAAACAATGAGATTAAAAATTTTTCATTTGAATTGCTGTACCTGTCCTCTTCACCTCTATTCCTGAAAGCCAATTCATTTTATCTCAGCCAATAACCTTGATGGGAAGTGGATGCCTGAACTCGTATATCATTTAACATAACATAAATCAAGATAAATTGTGATATAGTAAAGATATATCTGGTCGCTGTCCCTGGTTCCTGGCAGAGAGCTTCAAAACCCCTTGGAACTTCTTGAGTGAGAAAGTATCTTTGTTATACTATTGGAGTGACTTATGGTAGGTCCCTAGATACCTTCAGGATGTGGCCTGGTCACCAGAAAGATGAAGCATGTGATTTGAGGATTAGATAGTTGGAACCTTGAACCAGCCTGACCTCCAGAGAAGCAAAGAGGACTAGCTCAATATGTGGCCAATAATTTGCTTAATCAAGCATGCTTACTTAATGAAACTCAATAAAAACTCTGGACACTGAAGCTTAGTAGAGCTTCCTGGTTGGAAAGACATTGATGTGCTGGGGGTGACTCACCTGGATACTATGAGGAGAAGGCACAGAATTTCTGCATTTCCTTCCAGACCTCACCCTATACATGTTTCCATTTGACTGTTCCTAAGTTATATCCTTTGTAACAAAATGAATCATAAGTAGTGCACTTTCCTTAGTTGTTCTAGTAAATTATGAAACCTAAGGAGGTTATGGGGACCCCTGAATTTGTATCCAAGTCTGTCAGAAGTACAGGTTGTCTGAGGACCTCCAGAACTTGTGGCTGGAAACTGAAGTAAAGGCAGTTTGTGGAGGACTGAGCTCCTAACCTGTGGAGTCTTCACAAACTTCTGGTGGTTAGTGTAAGAATTATTTGCAGTATACCCCAGTTGGAACTGAACTCATCATTAAACCCTAGAGGCTTTGCTATTATCATATTTCAGGAACAATTAAACATATGAACAACTCTACAATAACAACCATTTATGTTGTAATGTGTGTGTGTGTATGTGTGTGTGTATTAGATGCCTGTAAAAAAAAAAAAGAAGGGAATTTGCAAAAACAAAACACAAGGGCAATAAGTTGATTCTTTAGGTTGTTTTTTTTCCCCATCTCTCTCCCCAGCCCCAGGAAGCTACTGTTTACATGAACAGATAAAGGATAAAAGAGATTTGATAGTGGGGATTGCTAAGCACCCACCTAAATACAGCTTATAATGAGACTTTGGAAAAAAACAGCATTCTTCTAGGAGTAGACTGTTGGGGTCAGAAATCATGTCCTCCCTAGAAATCAACTGACCCAGTTTAAGTGAGGAGACCAATCACTGACCATGGATCTCCCATCTTCAACAGCTGCATGAATGCTTAAGCATGTTCTGAGAGATAATCATAGATAATAAATTCCGAATGTATATGACAGCTAGTTGAAAACCCACACAGGGGCCTTAGGAGACTACTCAATCCCAGGGTCCTGTCTCAGTGCTAGCTCATGCTCTCCTTTCTTCCTTGCTATGTAGGTTGTAGCCTTCTTTCTTGCCTTCAGGTGCTGCCATGTCTCATTTTCTAGTTAGGCTCTAAAGACAAATCTGTGATGGGTTTTTTCTTTTTTTTCTCTGCAAGAGCACCAGTACCAGTAACTAAATTAGTGTGAAAAACCATGACAGAAAAAGAGAAGCTACAATGTTTTTAGAGAAGCCTAGTTTCTGACTTAGTAGGTGACAAGTGGAAAATAATATTTTCCCCTCTCTTTTTATTTCTCCAATGGGGGGAAATGTGGACTTTTCCTCCTGCCATGCTCATTTACTCCACATTTAGATGTAAATGAAACCTGAAGATGAAATCCTGGTGCAAGAGTACGTGTCTCTTTGGTACAAGTGGTAATTGACATCTTTTAGAACTCCTAGAATTTTTCTCGCCTGGGTAGAATCCTTTTGGAAAATGTAGACCAATGTAATTTTAAGTGAGTAAGTTATCTTATTTGGAAAAAGTAGGAGAAAACAATGCCAGTTGCAGCTGAAATTTGGAGTGCATATTTTGAAAGAATAAAACAAATCTTTATAATTAAGAGGAATTAAAGAATGTTGATTTTGGAAAATTTTGCCCAGTAATATGAGTTTTAAAAATTTTTTACAAACTGAGGGGAAGTTGTATTTTGAGTACCTAACCAGAAGAACAGTTCCCTTTGGGACAAAGCCAGAACTTGAGCCCAAAGTTCTCCTTGGGCTCAAGTCAGAAAATACCTTGTTCTTCTTATTTGAAATAAAGGGTACAACCTTGAATGATAGGAAAACTATGTTTTGTGTCATTCTGTAGCAAAATAATTCAGGACTGGATCATAAAATAGGTAAAGTTTATATTGGGCATCTTTCCCTTTAGAATGTTTCCATCCCTTTCAGGTTTTCCTACTCCCAACATCATTTATTTTCCAAGTCCTCAGTTAGCTAATTTCCAGTAATGTTATTCCTTTCTAAGATATTCATAATTTAAAAGTGGATTCTTAAACATCAAAAGTACCTAAAGAGGTAAAGAAAAGACTAGTGGTAGAATTCAGGGAACATAGCAACCAGCAGGGGAGATAACTCTTTCTGAATGCCTCATATTCTAATGTGAGTGATCAATTGTCTTTTCTGCTTCTTTTTTACTTACTTAGGTTTACTTACTCACTACCAAACATCTACAATTGCTATTGATTCACTTGCTATTAAAAGCTTTGAAGTTTTGTTAAGTAAGTTCTTATTTTCCTTTCTTTTCTCAAAAAAAAAAAAATCTACCATCATTTATTTATATCTTGACTGAAGCCTACTTATGTTATTCTGACACTTCCAGACTTAATTGCATTTATCTTTTCCTTTTGATAAACCTTTACCTAACAGACCTAGATGCCTATCCTGTGACTCTGATACAGACTTGCCTAGTAAAATAATCCTGATTCGTGTTAAATGAAAGCTAGATACTCTGATCCCAAAGGGGAACCTCACCTCCTTAGAGGCAGTTGGGTGCCATAATTCTGAGATGGGCATCAAACACACAGTAGGTCACTTCCAACTATCTCAGTGCTTACATAACTGATAAACTCAGGAATCAGTAGCCAATGATATCACTCAGTGAATTTGCTTTCCTAATATGGGCAGATAATAGTTTATAATCTTTTGACTTCAAAGACTACCCCATTTTTCCTCCCTCAAGCCTAATTTCCAAGAGGCTCCTTTACAATGTTCACTCTATTACTAAGCTCTCAATCTTTAATCTCTAATAATATTTACTTTTTTCTTTAAAACCTTTGTGAAATAAAAGGCTTTATATCTTTTCAAAGGAATTTCAGATGTCAAAGGACAGAGAGAACAGTATTTGAAGAATGGAATAGTGAGTAGGGTAATACCTCTTCTGGCCCCTGAAATGTCACCCTGTGATTGTACCCAGTTAAGAATAAATCTTTTGTTTTACCATTAGCAAAGATTTGGTCCAATTTAACATGTTGTTCTTGTGTTATTAAAGAAATATCAACTTTCATTTTCTCTCCAAATAGAATATTATAATATAAAATATACTTATTCACAATGCATATGTCCTCAGAGGTACAATAAATGTATTATTTATCTGTGCTTTGCTTTTATTCTTTAATATTTATGAAATGTGATAATAACATTAACTTAAGAAAATATAGAGAACATTGATTTTATTCCTTAGCATTCCACTTCCATTTTCTTTATGTATATAATTTGTACTCTACTATTTCTTCAAGCTGTAGTGAAGTAGCTTCATATTCAAAGTGCCAGTTGTCTTCAACTGTGTGTGTGTGTGTGTGTGTGTGTGTGTGTGTGTGTGTGTGTGTTGGTGATGACAACAGAAGAATATTAAGAAGTGGAAGGTTAGGTTTCACTTCTATATGGTGAACATAAAAGATTATTCACTGAAGGTTGGGGAGGCTATGCATGTGTGAGGACAGGAAATAGATGGGAACTCTGCATTTTTTCTCACTTTTGCTGTAAATCTAAAACTACTCTTCAAAAAAAAAAAGTCCATTAAGAAAAGAAGTTATCCAAGTAGGAATGAAATAAGACACCTTTTGTAGAGTCTTCTCTGAGCTACATTTTGACACCAGTAATAGTTAACATTTATTGAATTTTTAACTATATGATAGACACTATGCCAAATGATTCACATGTCATAGCCAGGACTGCTATTTGTCACTGGATATCTCTTCTTGGCTTCCCCTTAGTAACAAAACTCTCAATTTTTAGCTAGGCATTTGGCTTCCTAGAATAAAAGCTTTATTTTCTAAATGACTTTGCAGATAGGTATGCCAGGCAACTAAGTTTCTACCCATAGAGAACAACTGCAATTGGTGAGTCCTCTTTCTGGGCAGTGTATCCAAAA
The DNA here is from genome assembly GCA_028627145.1 of Eidolon dupreanum. NCBI lineage: Eukaryota > Metazoa > Chordata > Mammalia > Chiroptera > Pteropodidae > Eidolon > Eidolon dupreanum. Next base: position 21,705,784 of record CM053503.1, on the reverse strand, counting down.
GGAGAGAGCATACCTTTTTTTTCGTCTCTTCTTCTTAATATCTTGGTCGTCAGCTGTATTTCCCGCACCTAGCTGAAAGTAGACATGTGCTGACTGAAGCTGTAGCTTTAGGGGAAATGATAGGAAAGATTAATGATTTTTGTGTGTATTGACCGCTTCTTGACACTTTCAGCAAAGAGAAAGGCAGTATAGAAGCAGAGATGGAAGGGACTACAGCTTTGCTAAAAGAGCTGCTATATGTCTGAGACCTGAAATCTAAGTTGATATTTGGGGCTTTTGCGGGGATGAAAAGCACAACTGCTTCTGCACTCAAAACTGAAAACAGTTATGTGCAGTGGCTAAAACTAGTGCCTCATCATACAAGAGCGTTTACAGACTGGCAAAGAGTAAATTAAGGGTTTTTTCTTCCTGCCCAAGTCTGTTTTAAATGACTTCTAAGTAGCTCCATTAAATTGAGACAAATGGCTGGGCAGAATACTACAGCTAATAAGTAAAACAACAGTGTTCAGGCTTTTTAGTAAATGATGGCTAGATCTTTGGCTGTGATTATAAGGACAGGGAATTGGCTGAAAGGAAAGAAAAGGAATTCCCATTTGACAATTACATTACCTGCAAGGAGGAACTTCTAAGATAGCAAAGCTAGGGACCTTGAAGATTGTATTAGTCTTCTAGGGCTGACATAATAAAATACTACTGATTAGGTGGCTTAAACAACAGATATTTATTTTCTCACAGTTCCAGAGGCTGGAAGCCCAGGATCAAGGTGTGAGCAGGTTTTTGCTTCTTCTGAGGCCTTTCTCCTTGGAGTGTAGACAGCTACCTTCTATGTTCTCACATGGCCTTTCCTCTGGTGTGTCTCTCTCCTTTTGAGAACACCATTTTGAATGAAAACACCACCCTTTTGACCTCATTTAACCTTAATCACCTCCTTAAGGGCCCTATCTTCATTGGCATTTGGGGGAGGGGCACTATTCAGTTCATAAGACAGTAAGTGAAAGAGTTTACTACAGAGAGCAGAACCAAGGGCTTCCTGGTAGGCTAATCAAGGAACTCCATGCCCATGCCAAGGAGTCTTTGTAATTTTTTGCTCAGCAGGGTTTAACCATGTCTATGGACCAGTGTCAGTGAGTGTTTTGTAATGGTTTCCTATTTTTTCCTTATCCAATTGGAATTTTAATTCAGGTTATCTTCTTCTTGTTTCAACATTATATATTGAATATGAGTGAGGGGGTAGGGCAAATAACTTTAGTTTATGGATTTCTGGACTATGAGAGGCTACATCCGGCCATGACAGAAATGACCAAATATCACCTAGTGTTTATGGACTTTGAGCTTAATGCAGTAGCCAGATGGCACTTTGGAGTTATGTCCCAGAGGGATGGGTTCTCCAGGTGGAAGGGAGTGCATGGACATGGCAAGAATAGCTATTTGTCCTGATATCTGCTTTCTCCATTTTTAAGTTTTAGCTGGATATAAGATTTCCTGAAGTAAAGATTACATTTTCCAGCATCCCTTGCAACTATATGACTTTTCCAGGAAATGTTTTTGTGTAATGGACAGACCCTTCTTTACTCTTTTCTCTTTCCTGCTGGCTGGAATGAGGATATGAGTTTTGGAGCTTCATTGCCCATCTTAAACTATCAAATAAAGCTGCCTGCTATGGATAGTTATATAAAGAGCCAGATTCCTGTTACTGTGGAATGACTACCTCTAGGCTTCTTTTACATGAGACAGAAATAAACTATACTTTTAAAGCTAGTATTATTCGGGATATGCTGGATTGTTATGCTATCCATTTGGCTAATCTGGGAAGTACATTTCCCAGAATCCCCCTTGCTGCGTGATTCCAGCGTCAGAGTTAACCACAAGAGGAATTTGCTCATAATTTGAGAGGCAGAAATGAAACAGTAGCCATGCCTCTCTAAAGGTATTCATCCCACATGATTATGAGCAAATGTCAAGGTGCTCAGTGGGTTCGGCTTGTTCACTCTTCGCTGTTCTACACCAGGCTTTTCTTTCCAACTACTAGCCCTGCTGATCAACAACAGTTGCAGGCCTACCCCCAGACACTTAGCAGTGGAGTGGACACAGAGTTCATAGCTATGGAACTCCCATAGAGTGCTTAGCAAGCTCCCATTTGCAGGGCGACTTTGGCTGTTGGATGTGCTTGGCTTCTCAGATTTCCTTGCAAACTTCAATTTTTTCACCCATCACAGGGCTTCAGGAGGATTGCTTAGTGACTGGTCCTCCAACTTCCCCTTCCGAATCTTTTACTTCTTCAGCTCCTCCCATAGTTGTGTAAACTCTAATTCCTGTTATAAGTCACTTTTTCAATAACATATACAGTGCCTCTATTCCTTCGCTGTACTCTGACTGATACATTAGGTTTTAAGACAAATGTAGACAACCTTTATTCCAAGAGAGTCACTACATTATCTCATTCAATCTTCCTAAAAACCATAGGAAGGTGGCAGCGTTATTTTCTCCATTTCACAGAGGTGAAAACAGATTTAGAGAATTTAAATAACATTCTCACTGCCATGCAGCATGTCAGTGGTGAAGCCAAGTTCGTAACCCAATCTACCCGGTAGAACCCAAGAGCTTACTTAATACATACATGCTACACCTTAATACATATATACCTACTGTCCAGGAGTTTTACTCTGATTCTTATCCCTTCTTGCCTTAATGTTTTTATGTTGAAAGTTGATCATGCTACATGATCAGAAAACCATGCATTATGAGCAACAATCAATAAAGATTGCCAACACAATACCAGGGGTGAGTTAATAGCTTGTGACAGAATCCGTTTTATTGAAAGTCTGTTCATCTATTTCCACTTCAGCTCCCCCAAAGCAAAATCCCTGGTTAGGTAGAGCTCTGCTCCACGCAAGGGCTATGGTCCATTTTTTGGTTTTGTTTAATAATTAAAAACTGAGGAAAAGATTAATGCCACACCCTGTCATATTGCCTACTAAAGCAGAGACGTTAGCCTAACTTGCCACAATTAATTCTTGTGTTTGTGTGTGTACCAAACAAGAACTAATTCTCATAATGTTTATTAAATTATCCTGAATTCAAGTGTTTCAAAAAAACTTAACTCTTTAAAGAAGATACATTTGAGGACAGACACATTTGTATACATTATGGCCCCTTATCTCAAAATTTTAGTGTATATTTCCTAGGGAAAAGGATATTCTTTTATGTAACTGCTGTACATTATTCAGTTCAAAAATTTAACATTGATATTTTAATCTATGAATCATATTCTGATTTTGTCCCAGTAATGTCCATCATGGTACTTATTTTTCTTTGAGAATGGGATCCAGGATCACATATTGCATTTAGTTGTCATGTTTCTTTAGTCTCCTTTGATCTGTCAAAATTCCTTAGTCTCTCTTTGCTTTTTATACTATTGACATTTTTGAAGAATTCATCCTCTTTTATAAAATGTTTCTTAGTTTGGGTTTGTATGATGTTTCCTTATGATTTGATTCAAGTTATGCATGCCTAACTGAAAAATGACAAAAGTTATGAGTCCTTCTCAAGATTTCAGATCTGGTGGGAGCAGTATCTAATACTTGGTTTTGTTTTTATTGTTTTCTATTGTGGTGCATAAAATTGTTTCTCCTGAAACTGAGCCACAGTCACTTCTGAAAGAATATACAAGCAAGTCAAAGCCTGATGATATTGGAATATAAATGAAAGTGAAGTCAGATCTATGGTACATTTTCAGGAATTACTATATATATATATATCCCCACAGGTAGGCATCATGGAGAGTTGCTATAAAGTGCTTTTGAATTATCTCAGATCTCAGTACTTTATAGGAGGCTGAGTCCTCATTTTCTTGGCCAGTGTGGAAGACACTGTTGATACCATGCTCATATCCCCAAAACACTTGCTGTTTCTATACATGGAAACAGTGTCTTACTGTTAGCATAGGACTCTACTTGATGGCTTTCTCTCTGTCCAAGTAAGAAGTAGTTCTAAGCTGGGAAGTTAACACCCTTAGGAGCAAGCTTCAGCTAATGACTGATAAGAATTGCAGGACAAATACCTCAGCTTCTTCTATCCTTGGTGAGATAACTCCCAGAGGCTCCCAGCATGATCGAGCCTCAGTTGCCCCAGTGGTAGCTTGCTAATTAATATAACTAGTCTAGACTTCCTCCCTTCTCTGTCTCACTTTTCCAATCCCCTATCAATGCTTTCTAGGACTACCTTTCAAACCACTTACATTGAAATCTTTTGCTTAAGGTCTGCTTCTAAAGAATGTGCCTTAAGACAGCTCAGTTATGAGGCTGTGCCAGAATAACTGGGTAAAATTTTCCATTTTATCAAGCTTGAAATTCTACCTATGAGAGATGCATATGGGTATCAGGTATTAACTTGGGAAATTCAAATACCCCTTACAGGATTAAAAAGTGGCTATCATTTTTTTTCTGTATGTTAAGGAAAATTACTTGGCTACATTAATTTTCTCATATTAATATTCAGCCTGGATTCATTATTGCTCAGAAGAATCATTAACCATCATGAAATAAGTAAATTCCTACTCTAGAGCAGGCTTAATAGAGTTGTCTATATCAGGAGGAGTATGATTTCAACTCTACAACTGTAATTTGGAGTTGAGAGACTAAATATACAAATAGACAATGGCCAGACCATAAAAACAGAACTCTGACCCATGAAGGGGAACATACCACTTAAAATACAACATTTTGGCATATTTATATTTTGAACTTAAAGGCAATTGAGAAACTCTCTGCCCTCCTCCTTTCTGCCTAAAAGCAGATCATAAATTTCTCATTAAAAAGGTGCCCTCCTTGTACCAGGAACAAAAGAGAACATTCTTATCACCAGAGACAGAGTTGACACCAAAATGAGTCTGCATGAAAAACCTTTATTAAAATAACCCTTATCTTCCATTAGTTTCCCCCATGTATTTCATAGTCACTTTCTCAAAACTTAGTGCCCATGGAACTCAAACTCCTTTCCTTTGTCTAATCATTTCACAGTGTAGGGCCCTTGGTTAAAATGGTATGTCAGTCTTCAAGTCTAACCATTTCTTTGAGGTTTTCACTTTTTTCTCTAGGAAGCCTTCCATACAGTGTAAAAACATAACATCAAATAACATCAAAGAAAACTTGTATGCATTTCTCTTCTTAATTGGTCTTTTGTCAGGTTAATTCTCAGGGCTCAGTCACTGAACCTAAGAGGGTAGGGGGTAAGTTTTTCCTCCTTTACAACCACAACTTGAAACAACCCTTACAGAACACCAAGCTATTGTTTATAATAACCAGCTTAGAAAGCTAATGTACTATAAATCAGACTTGTGGGAAGTCAGTTTGCTATCTCTAGTAATGTTCCAGAAAACCAAACAATAACCCCTGTAATAATAACCAGCCCTAAATGGTCAAGATTTGATTAATAACTGATAGCTTTCCTAATTTTTGTCCCTACTTCCAACTTAAGACAAGTTAGAGAAAGCCATATATGCACCCTTAACCAATCACATAGGAATACCCACTTGTGGTTGGCCCACCTACAGTTTTCCTATGCCTACAGCCTTTATTCAGAGTATATTTGAAGCCTTCCATTTTTTCCACTGCGGAGCTTTCCCATTCCTCTGCTGGTGGCTGATTCTCTTGCTACAGCAAACTCTGAATGAATAACCTTTACTTGTTCTCATTTTGGTTGGTCTTTGTTTATTTCTGCAGAGTTTTCACCTTTCTAACTTTATATTTGGCTAGTATTTGAAATTGTGCCTTATTCTCTCCATCTACATTGTCCTTATATGACATAGAGATAGAGAATTATATAAAAAGCATGCCGTTTTAGAGTTTCAAATATAATGGTGCTTTTCATCCCTGGATAAGATTGCACTTTTTAAATTTGTTTATTGTGTGTGTGTGTGTGTGTGTGTGTGTGTGTGTGTGTGTGTGTGTATGTGTTTAATTGAAGTATAATTGACATATAACATTATATTAGCTTCAGGTATACAACATAATGATTTGACATTTGTATACATTACAAAATGATCACCACAATAAGTCTAGTGCACTTTAATTTTAATAAAGAGTACACTTTATTTTAATCTCAACAAGACAAATTTTAGGACACCAAGAAAAAAAGGCCATAGGTCTTCACATGTCCTTTTCCCCCTATCAATTTTTTTTTCAATTAGAGTTGACATTCAATATTATTTTATATTAGTTTCAGGTGTACAGTGTATGGTTTAGACATTTATGTAATTTACTAAGTGGTCCCCCCAATTACTCTAGTACCCACCTGGTACTATATATAGTTATTACAATATTATTGACTATATTCCCTATCCTACATTTCACATCCCCATGACTATTTTGTAACCACCGATTTGTACTTCTTAATTTCCCCTATCAACACTCACAAAAACAATATTTAAATATTACCAGTATAGCTTTCCTCCCTTATCATTTACCTGAAGATGGGAATCTTCAATTGTCTAAAGTTTCCTAGTCCCCTAACAGAGTCCTGCACCCTCAGTGTTTGAGGGCTGAAGATGCTCAGCAGCTGCTGCTGCTGCTTTACTGTTGAGTCTCTTTAGAAACCTAAGGGAGGTGAGGGGGTGTCTTCACCCTATCAGGGTCCATGTGGTATAACTGCATTGCAACCCTCAGGTTAGTTATTTACTTATGTACTTATTGATCTCGACCCTCATTCTTATACTTACTTATGTGCTCTGCTGTATATTGTAAGGTGTTATATTCTGTTCTCTACATTTACCAACTGGTTTGTTATCAGATTCTGCCAATGAAAGGAGATTAAAAGACAAGAGGAAGGGAGCTGTTATTCTCTTTTTCTATTTTCGACAGCAGCTGAAACAACAAAGACTAAACCAATGATAAAAGAATGGAGGTAGAATAGCATTGATGTCAGAGGCAAACGTAGTAGGGATATTTGGAGCAAGGGAAGTTATAGTGACTCCAACCAACAGTAGTCCAGGCTTGCAGGCTCCTGGGCTTTATGTAGCTCAGGGAGCTGGGCTCTAGTAGCAGAAGACTTCGATGCATACACTCCTGGCTTCTGCTTAACCCTTTTCCTGTTTGCCCTGGGAATACTTGCTGGTGGCACTATGTCTGCAGCGTTTACCCCGAAATAACTCGCAAATCACAGTCCAAACCTTCCCCCAGTTTGCCACGAAATCTCTCTTTTATTATTATTTTCATGTTACTCTAATATATCGATGGTCTTTGGAAACAAATGACATCATTCTATTTATAGCATTCTGGTTTTAGTAGTGGTATTTCCATTTACAAAATATAATAATTCTTGATCACTAAAAATGTCAAATCCTAGAAAATGTAGCATCCTTATGCATGATGTTAACATGGTCCTCAAGCAGTTGTTAGCCAGAGATTCATTTGATGAATCTGATTTATGTATACTTTCCTGTTAAATTAGGATTAGAGACAATTGCTGTTTAGGAATAACTCCAAGAATAGTTTTTATATTTTATTTTCACATTGAAAACCGGTCAGATTTGCTTCAGCCTCAAAGAGAGAGTTTATGTAAAATTAAATTAACACTGGCAGCAAGCTGCACTTTTTTTTTTTTCTAAATGAGAAATAGGTTAACGGTTTTGCTCTCCGAATCTGGGCATTGTAGTCCTTACTACTCATTGAGTAACTGTCTCTTATTCTCTAGAATTCCCAACAAGCTTAACCAATTCCTTTATTTAAATCTCTCCTGATTGAAATACCTAGAGTGTTTTCTGTTTTCCCAATTGCATGCTGAATGATAAATGGATGGTGACATCCAATTAGAATTCTACCCACAGTGAACTCTTAGTGAATCTTTTTTTCCTATTTGGAGTATAAAGAAACAATTTAATTTTTATACCTTTGAGAAGGTATTTGCCTTAGAGAAAGAGTCTGAGGAAGTGGATTTGCATAGATTACTCATTCTATTATGCAGATATGCACATATATGACAAAAAAAGGAATTTGTGACCTTGAGCTACTTCACTTACTAATAGCTGTCAGGATACTTTAGTGTTCTTTGATTATAAATTTTAAAAATAAATTAATTCATAAATAAATAAATAAATTTAAAAATCAATTAATTTTAAAAATAAACAATAAAATAATAGATATAACAATTCACTACATGGCCCAGACTAAGCCCTATGTGGAGATCTTCTAAAATATCTCCAATAATACAGTTTTTTTCCAATCAGCCTGCTGAGAAATGGTGAATGGTTGTGAAGGTAAATTAATATCATCCTCAAACACGGTTTCCCTCTGTATGAGGCCCTTTACTGATGTGGAAGCACTAGTTGTTTAAAAGAAACAAAATAACAAACAAAAAACTAACTTCTTTGGTTACAAGTAAAAAGCCATTGACCTAACTAAGCCCATGACTCTCTTTTCTTGCTTGCAGCCCTGACCATCCTGGCTCCTTCCCTGAAACCTCCCAGATCTTCCTAAAGGTCAAGCAACTAAAGGGTTAATGACCCTGCTTCAGAACTGTGGCCAGAGTCCTTCCTGATTGGTTGATGTCCATGCCAATCACTACTGAGCTGGGCTCTGGCATTGTCTAGTCCACACCTCAAGCAAGGCTCCTGCCTTGGTAAAAAGTTGAATCTGAAGCCCAGTTGGGAAGACAGGGCCCATGGTGTGATGCTGGCACTCAGGGTCAAAAACCTAGAGTCCACATAGGAAACCTCTGCTTAAGGTTCCACTGAATAACCCCATATGACTGCCTATGGAAGCTGCAGCCTCTGTAGAATTTTGGCTCTGAGCAAAACAAGGAGAGAAATTTCAGTTGGACAGGTCATTTGGTAGGGGCAAATGCAGCCATTGATAGATAGAGCTCTGTATTCTCTGCTGGCATTGCACACTCCCAAAAGGGGAGGGAAGATTCAGGAAAAGACAGGCTCTTGGGGATAGTTTGGAACCAAGGGTGACCTGAGGTACGGGTACCACTTTTCAATATTTCCTCTATTTAATGTGATGAATTACTTAAAACTCACTGAATGCCCATTGATCAAGGACGTTAACATTAATTTCATTAAAAAAATGTTACTGATACAAAGTATTTTCTCTGTGTCAGGATATATTCTAAAAGTATATTAGCCCCTTTAAGAAAATCATCAACTATATTTTACAAATGAGAAAACAGAGGTACAGAAAATTATTTAAAATTTACCTGGCAAGCCAGCATTTGTACCCAGGCAATCTGGCACATGAGCACGCATTAATTACCACCTTTTATCTGGCCTGAAGGATTATCTTTGTCTTATTTTTAAATGGTATTTTCTATTTGATTGTTGATAATATGTATATTGATTATATAAAAGTCTAAGTATTTTTTTAAAAAAAGTTTTACTAGAAATATTTTGAATGGAATCACTTTTAGATCAGTGGAAACTGAGATATCAGCACCATAAATAACACTGCTGGTGCTAAGACAAATTATTTAGATTTCAAGTCACTTAATGACCATCAATTCAACTGAAGTGTTGTTGAAAGAGTTTTATGCAGTTCTTTACATGAAATCATGGCTCCTACTGGAGCATCCTTTAGCTAATGAGAGCTGCATTGAAAGATAACATCAACTATTTTTAAAAATTAATAAAGTATTTGGAAATTAGAATAATTTGAAGAACAATTTGTACCTAGATTTTACCATATGATAAGCAATTCTATACACGTATATATCTACCTACATATGTACATATGTAATTGGATAAAAAGTTTTATACCTATATATAATAATTTATAATTTAACAATGAAGTAAAATATATATTTTATTTTTACATTTATATTTTGATATATAGGTTAATTTACAATATATTGGTGGTCGGATATGCTGAATTTTAACTCCAGGTGCAAGTATCAGCCAATCCCATCTCAAAAAGGCTGAAATGTTAAGGAAAAAAAATTATTTATTCTCACATGACTAATAGTCCAGGGTAGGTTGTAGGTTTAGTAATGTCATCAAGGTCCTTTCCATATCTGTTTTGCATTCCTCAGTATAAAGAGACCTTTAAGCTAAAGCCCCTCATAATTTTAATATGTCTACAGTATTTCCTGCTGTCACCTCTGTTGGTTTGAAATATGCCCACGAATTCTTTAATACTCCTTTCTGCAAAAGCGGAGCCTAATTCCCCTCCTCTTAAAAGTGGGCTATTTTTAGTGATTTACTTTTAGTGGATAGAATGTGGTAGAAATGACAGTGTATTACTCCTGAAATTAGGACACAAAGGCATTGTGGTATCCTTACATTTTTTCTTGGATCCCTCACTCTGGGGAAAGTGCCATGAGGACACTCAACCCCATCGAGAGGTCCATATGGCAAATAACTGAAGCTTCCTGCCAAGAGCCATTAATGAACTGAGAGCTTCGACCAAGAGCCAGGTGAGGGAGCCATCTTAGAAGTAAATCCTCCAGCCCCACCCGAGGCTTCAGATGATGGCAGCCCTAGCAAATGTCTGCAGCCTCATGAGGGACTCTGAGCCAGAAACACCCAGCTAAGCTGCTCCTGAATTTGTGTGTTACACCGCTGAGAATTGGTCGACTATTTTTATTAAGTAACCTCACAGAAACTGTGGGATAATAAACATTTGTTGAGAAAACAAATGGAAATGGTAACATAGCACTAGATAACTAGTGTAATATCTATGTATGACAATGGCTAGGGAAAGAAGGGGCAACTCCTCTCTCTCTCTCTCTCTTTTTTTGCAGAAACTTTTGTGAGGCTTCCCAGCAGATTTATATTTACATTTCACTGGGCAGACTTGGGTCAGATTCCAACATATTAAGTAATGACTGGCGAGAGACTATTATCATGATTGGCTTACGCTGAACAAGACCAACCCCTGGAGCTGAAACTAGTCTACTTCCATAAAACAGAAGACTGTAGAGCATAGTGACTTCTATTAGAAAGGAAGTAGGGTAGAGAAATGGATATTGAGGTTACTTAATCAAGATAGTCCACCAATTCTCAATGGTATAACACACCAATAGTTCATTTCTCTCTCATACTACTTGTCCAGTGTGTTCTGGCAAGGAGACCCCAGCTGAAAGAGGTTTCAGCTAAACGCTTGCTTTTATGATCTACCTAGAGGTGGGCTAAGAAAGTGGCAAATTGTTTACTGGTTCCTAAAGCTTTTACTGGAAGTGACACATAACACCTTCTGTCCTATCTTATTGACCAAAGTGAGTACTGTACACCTAATTTCAAAGAGGTCAAGTAATGCAATCTTATGTTGTAACCAGAAACTGGAGATGCAGAAATATTTGAGGAACATCACTAATGAGCTACCAGCAGGAAAAAATAACTGTGCAAAACCTGCTTTCTGAGGGACCAGAAATTGTGGTTGTATTATGAAAACAGACTTTCACACTAGCCCCATAATTCCCCAAATCTTGTCAAGAATCTTCTCTTGTCCTGGAAGTGGTTAAATAGATCAGTTTTTAGGTACATGGCGCAGGGAGAAATCCTAGCTTAACTGTTAGTGCTAGATCTTAGCCTAGCTAGCCTGTGTGAACAGATCTTAGAAGACTACTTGAGAACTTCAATGAAAACAGTATTGACTGCACTTTGGGTATTTAATTGCAGTTCTGATATCGGGTAGAATAATGTGTACTTTTGCTAATAACTCTAATGTTATAAATAACTCGTTGAAATTTTAGAGTGCTGTGGTGTTGAAATCCTCAGGTCAATAGCTCACCTTTTCTCAGGATTCTTTATGTTTGTGGAGTAGCTATTATTCTAATAGGAGGAATGGAAGTCTCCTGGCCAAGGAAATAGATCAATTCTCCTATTAGAATAGTCTTCCCATTTCAGGCTACAAAGCTCCTGATCTCTTGGACTTCAGGTTCCTCCTTTGCCTTTTAAATTCTTTTATGACTACCTGATAGCTGACCCATCGATAAATCTGGAACTGAAACTTAGTTTTCCCGACTTCTTGTACTATCATTCTAGCTAACTCCATCTCATTTTCAGCACTTTCCAAGAAGCTCTCCAATTATCTCACTGCTCCACCCAGCCTTACTCTTTTTCCTGTCTCTTTCTTCTCCCACAGCACATCTTTTTCCTATCTTTATGATGCATATATTGCACCACTCTGCGATGCATGATGCCTGATCCTCGGTGTCTTTCTTTCCCAGCCTGTAAGCTCTTTGAAAGTTTGATGTTTTAAGTGATTTAAAAAATCCACAGGTCCAGCAGCGTGAAAAGTACCATAGTCCCAATGAATGTTGAATGAATATCGATATTACAAGATCAAACTCTGGGAAAAGGGATTATATAATCCCTGCATTCCAGGAATTTTCAACAGTAAGAGTCCTTAATATTTCACTATTAAGATCCATTGTTTTCACTTCCTAAAGCAGGGTGAGCTAATAGTATCTATTGAAATATAAGTAACTGTGGGGAGGATGACAAATTTTGGCCTTTCTCTAATATTAGCAGTTCATCTAATTAACTCCTTTTAAAAGTGACACTGGCAATGGTCCTCTACTTTGTTCAGGGTGGGGGAGGGGTGACACTTCCTATCATTGCATAATTCTGTGGCAACAGAATCTCCAAGAATGGGGTAGAAACTGTAGTTTCAGGAAGTCCCTCAGGCTATTACTATAAATTCACCCACAGGAGAATGCAGCCCATTTTCCTTCCTCCCTTATCACTGCACAAAGGAAATGATGTGGAGGCCTAGACGAATTTGATTTTGGTCTTGGAGATTTTACGATGGATTCCCCAGACTCAGGGAGCAGGGCTTTTTATTACCACGAGGTTGCTGAGCTCTTATTCTTTCTGGTTCACATAACTGTTAAAAAATTACATTATTTATAGGTGTGGGCATTTATGGAAGATAGTTTGTTATTAAGCTTATAGTAACTGCCTTTGTTCTCTGTCTTGCGGGTGGAGATTGACAACCGCGCCCTGCTGTCATCTTTACGAGGTCATACCCTGGTTCGACAAAACTAGAGACGGTCTTCTATGCACAGAGCGTAGTCAGGCTGTAGATCACTTGAAAGCCTGGAGGAGTGGGCACCCTTAGGCACACTGGCTTCCTTTAGCCCTCTTAGCAGGAGTTTCCAAACTCTCTGGAGTGTAGACTTGCAGGGGAGGAGCTGGAATGTCTTCCGCATTCCTTCTCCTCCTCTCCCTCCTCCTCCTCCTTCCCCTCCTTCTCCTCCGCTTCCCCCTCCTTCTCCCACTTTCCTCTCCCTCCTCCCCCTCTCTCCTCCTTCCTCCACCTCCTCCTTCAGGCTGCGGTTGCTGGTGCGGGGGAGGGGCGAGAGTGGAAGGCCCTGAGTCCCGGGACCTTTGAGAGCTCCCAGTCCCCTGAGCACGTGGACCTGAACCCTCTTCACAATTTATGTAGGATTATCATAAAACAGGCAAAAAAAGTGCTCGCTTCTTAAAGCCTTTTGAAAGGACGCTCTGGTGTTTTAATTATAGTTTACAGAGAGCAAGTCCATTCATGCTTACTAATCTCTCATCTGTAAAATGGGGATAAAATAAAAATTAAACAAATATTATCCAAAAATAGGAAGCTTGCGTAACAAAGCTGTATTCATTTCCTGTGAACAGTGGAGAGGAACTAAGTAACTGCGCTTTGTTGATTTTATTCCAGCCAAATACAAAGACAGACCCTATACAACAAATGTTTTCCTTTGTTCTGGGCCTTGTATAGAGTCATTTCTCTACAAAGAAAGAATCCCCTTGTGCATTCCCTGGCCCAACCGGCTGTGGGGATTACGAAGAGAAAGCTCTCTGGAGCTGTTTTCCTGGTTAGAGACATTGTTCTGGAAAGCAGGCTAGGTTGCCATGGCTACGGCTCCCAAGCGGCCTCGCCCTGCCCCTTTCCGCCCTGCCTGCCTGTGCTGCCTGCTAAGTACCAGGACAGTATTGACTTCAAATATTCCCCATGCACAGCACGGAAATGGCAGGGAAATTCCAAGCTATGTTACCCAGATGGCCTTTGAGGCCCAGAGGCAGAAAGAAAAAAATCCCTTGTCAGGCAGTCCTGAATTGTTCTTGAAAAAACTGCCATTAGATGGAAAGCTTGTTGAAGGTAGGAATCATGTTCTCATCAGTGAACCCATTACTCCACGTTTATTATGACCATCTCCTCCCTTACCTCCCCAGAAGGCCGACACATAGTAGGATCTGGAAAAAAGTTTATACCCATTTGCCAATGAGGTGGCGGTTTAGCAGTGAGTTAAAAGCATGGACTGCGGAGTCAGAATCTTGGTCTGCCACTTAAATAGGTAAAATACCTAATCTTTCCAAGCTTCACTTTCCTCATCTCTAAAATGGGAATGATAAGACCTAACTCAGATTTACAGTGGGAATTGAATAAGATAATTTTATATATGAAACACTTGATACTGTCTGGTTTATAGCAAGCTCTCAGTATTATGATTATTGTCATTATCTCTTCTGGAGCTTCCTGCATGTTTACGTAAGGAGAAACATTGCTCCGTACTAAACACAAATACACAAATGAACCCCAAACAACAAAAAAACCTAGCAGAGTCTGTAGCAGCCCGAGTCTAATAGTTAATGAAATGCAGATGAAAGTGCTGTGTAAATTACTTATTCGTGCCCTAAGTATCAAATAGAACATGCCAATAACAAGTTTAGTTTATGGTAGATTGTCGCACATAAATAATGTGAAGTAGGTGTTCCAATTTTCCACCCACCCGTCTATGGTAAGAAGGTTAAAATAGCACTGTAACATCTTTCATCTTGACTTTCCCCTCCCCCAATCTCTTAGGGGATTTCTGAAACCTACAAACCAGGTTGTAACTGTGTGTACATGTGAGACTTTTAAATTCCACAGGGGGCCCCACAGGACTTCCCACACCAGGGCTGCCTTCCAAGTCACAGAAGCCCTGTGGTCAGGAGGTCCTTACCTGATGCCTCTGGAAGAGTCTAAACATCTTTGGACACTCAGGTGAGAGTGAATTTAGTACCCCTCACCCCCAAGATCGCTCTGCAATCCTGCCCTTCCAAAGACGGGCGGTGACTATATCTAGACTTCCTAGGGAGCCTTTGGAGTTTTGAGGGGTCACGATATGTAACTGGTCCAGGACGGTTCTGAGCTAAACCTGGCCGCAGGATGTGCACACCCTTGAAAGCTGTAGACCGCAGCTCAAACGATTAGACGCTCAGAGGAGCCACTTCAAGGTGGAACTGATCAGATGTCAAGAGGTTCTGGCACCTGGGGGAGGGGAGGTGAGGACAGGGTTATCATTCCACTGTTACCTAATACTGATGTCTCTTGGTTGAGAAGGTATGTACAGCTTGTACGTATTTAAGGACAAGAATGGAATGAGTATGTCAACAGTTTTGAGTGCGTTGTCATTAATGCATAGGGCTGCACAAGCCGGGTAATTATGTGTACACGTGCCATTTGTATGTAGGGCACTCCCACAACACTTATGTGCAGTGTTTTCTAAGGTTGTGCAATATGCGGCAAAGGTGCAGAAAAGTGGTGTGAACTGCAGGGTGTGAAGTGTTGTTCCCTCTCCTTCAGACCCTCTCATACATCCCCCGCCTTCAGCACACACGTTAAACCACCCAAAGACACATAATCCTCCCCTCCCCCAACACTGCAGCCCGCTTTCTCTGAAAACTGATATCCTGAGGCCCTTTTCCCTCACCAGCTACAATTAAGGGCAGTAAGAGATAAAATGCGGACAGGATTCTGGCACAGAGGCAGTGCTCTGTAACTTCTCCTTCTGTAACAGGCTGCTGTTCCATCTCCAGGCCTTACATTTTATCTGACTTTGCTACTCCAGGAAACAGCTTTGGGCTCCTGAAGTGCAGGCCAAATCCACTTCTTTATGCGAAGTCCATTTTGTATTTTCTATTTCACCCTAGTCAAGTCTCAGCCCAGGCTGTTGTTCTCAATCCAGCTCAGAAACTGGCTCAAACCGCCCAGAACTGGATTTGGTGACTGTTGAAACACAGTTTCTGCCTCTTTGTTAGGGCGGATCCGCCTCATTCGCTCTTCAGTTTCCCTCCCTCCTGTTTTCCCAGAGTCACCAACAGCAGTTGAATTCCCCTCCCCCTGCCTCTCCAGTTTGGCATTTTTTTACCCTTCCCTGGGCCAAGGCCCTATGAAATAAGATTAAATTATTTAATAAAATAGTGGATTTACGTTATAAACCTTCAGCTTTTACTACATTAATTGTTTAATTCTGCTTTCCTCAAATTTGTTATCTAACCAACTGACTTGGTGCCCTTAAAATGTTGGCTCTTATTCTGACCTAGAAATATCTTAAATTTTCACTGTGAATGGAAATAACTTTGAATTTCACATCAAAGGCTGAGGGTGTTGGTGCAGTACATTGTTAATTTCCGTTTTTATAACTTTAAATTAAAATCATTTCTTTGCTGAGAAATGACAAAACATAATATGTATAGAATCTTTAAACAGTCACCCGTACTAGCTGTCTATTGCAACTGCGTGTTTCCTAGAGAAAGAACTGAAGAATTGAGATGGTTTTGGTTTTCGAACATGTAATTTTTACCCTGGTCAGAGTCTATGAGTTGTTTAGTGAAGAAGGCCGTTTGAAGAATGCGCGGGAACCATTCCTAACATGATGCAGGTGGAGGCAAAACCGGGAATGTGACGGAATCAGCATAGAACAGGGCTGGGCTTTTGTAAATTCTCCTTCCCTAAAATTTAAGCATTTCTCTTGTTTTGGAACTAGATCCACTGTAGATGTACAAAATGCCACTAAATTGTACACTTTAAAATAATTTTATTTTACGTGAATTTTCCTTCAATTTTTAAGGTAAGCGTTTCTTGACAATTTTTCATTTTCCTTTTGTGTTTCTTTGAAAAAATCAGAGAAGAGACAGATCATAAGCAACCATAGTCTGGGTGTGGCTCCATATGGTGCTTGACGGCTCACTAGTCTCCCCCTGCTGGCCGAATTAAGCAATGAGCTATCTCGTCGGAAGGCCTTTTGAGCATGTCTCAATTATATGTCGAATCACAAATCCGAGGTTTCTTTACTAAAAATCGCCCTCAGTACCTTGTTTCATGTGCATTTTATTTCTCTGACTTATGTGCAAGGTACAGGGCTATTTTACCCAGCATGGATCGCAGAGGTTTTGTTTCTATGATGTTTCAAAGGCTTAATTATAAATTAACGATTTAAAAGCAGAACCCAAAATATTGTCACTTCTACTAGGCGAAAAACTACACTTAAATTGCTCATTTAAGCCTTTAGTTTCAGTAGAGCATAAATCCCTGGAAAATAGCCAATTATGACCGTAGAGCTGGAAAAGCTATTTTTATACGCAAGCGGGAAGGGGCTGGGTTTGTCCTGTAAGTCAGTACTCTGACAAAGACTCAGGTTTGGGCTAAGGTCACCTTCACAATGTATATTAAAAACGGTGAATACATCAGTTGAATTTGTTTTCATGAGTTTTAAAATCTTAAGTAAATATTGTGGTGAGAAAAACAGTATATTGGTGTATTGGAGGTCAAATAATCCAGACCAACGCTCTCATTGTTAGATTATGTTTTACTTTAGGATCTTCACACCTTTTGTTTCACATGATTGAACTGCTTGTTCCTTCTACTCATAGGTCAATCGTCACCTCTCAAGCCTTGCTTGCCATGTATGTCACCACCTCAGAGAAGCCTTCCTGAACACTTGGTCAAAAGTAGATTCCTTATACCTTGTTATCTTCTCATATGGCATCCTCTTTTTCCTTTTTTTTTTTTTTTTTTTTGGTAATTTATAACTATAATTTACAATTATATATATTTGTTTCTCGTATATTCTCCTTCATTCTCACTAGCCTGTCTGATCAGAACTGTGTAACCAGCTTTTGAAATAGTATCTGGCAAAAAAGTAACAAGGAAGAAATATTTGTTGAACAGATACATTAAATTTAAATACTATATCTTTAGTCCCACTTCACTATTTTCTGGATTCTTCTTTTATACTTCGTAGCTTGTTCAAGACTTAGCCTGCCTTCTTTCTCTTTTGTGAATGCTCAGTAACTACTGATTTACTTTATGGCTCCTCTTCGGGTAATGTGAGAGCTCTTGAGCGTAATGGAATCTTCACAGTTGCTTGAAGTTTATACCCCTAAAAATAGAGACTAACCTATAATCCTTACAGTCTTTGTTTTCTCATCTGTAGTACTTGATTTTACTCTGAGGCAGGGTTTCCAGGGTTTTGATATCTAAATCTGAAATTGTCTACCTGGCACTCCCCTCCCATCAAAACCTTCCCTACCCACTTGGGGGAAAGGGTCTATCAATTCCTTCTTCAAAAAAGTCTCTTCCGCCTGTCCAGAGACAGACTGATTCATGCAGAGATTTAAATTTCCTGGTATTTTAAGTAGGCAATTTGCATCTCTGAGAAGCTATAGACTAGATGTCAGACACCTCATTGGATTTTAGCCCAACACAAGAGTAATCCCTTTGAGGCATTTCTTTACTGGAGCAAACTAGCTGTTATTGCACTGGTCCTAAAAGTTGTGCTAGAGGTTGGAGGACTTTTGTGATACGTGGCCTTATTCTGTATTCATTGAATGGTTTTGACTAACTGACGGTTGTGTAACTGGTAGAATTTTCCTAGCTGCCTACAAACTGCTGTGACTTTCACTCCTTTCAGCTGGTATAGGGTAATAGTTAAGAAACTAAACATGGAAGTCAGAAAAGCTCAAAGTTCTAAAGTCTTGGTTTTCTCATCCATTTTGTTTTTCATCTGTAAAAAAGAGGATGTCCACTTTACAGAGTTGTAATAATCATTATAATACCATTTACTTTATTCCAGTTTCTGTCCTATCTACATATAATACTACTGTGATACACACACATAATACAGATTGACCTTGATTTAGGATTGTTCAACTTGCACTGTTTGGATTTTATGATGGTGTGAAAGCGATACGCATTCAGTGCAAACCTGTTAGGCTAAGTAAGCTATGATGTTCAGTAGGTTCGATGTACTAATGCATTTTCAACTTGACAATATTTTCAACTTACAATGGGTTTATTGTGACATAACCCCATTGTTAGTCAAGAAGTATAAAATTTCTGATTGTACATATATATTCATATATATATTCAACTGTACTATATATATATTCATTTAATCCCAGCTACCCTTTGGGGTAGATAGCATTGTCTCTATTTAACTGTTGAGGACAGACACAAACAAGTTATATAACTTGCCCAAGATATCACAGCTGGTATGTGGCAGAACACATACAGAAACCCAGGCTGTCTGGGTTCCAAGCTTATACTTTTATTAAAACCCTATTCTCATTTACCTGGCACAAGAGGAATGTAGCTAAACATTAGTTTCTTATCTCCTTTATTTTCATGAAAATGGTCGTTACTTCCTTAAAGCATCTTAATATAAAACCATAGAAATTTAAAACCAACACAATCTCCTGCTTTTTGAGATGAGATGCAAGTCCAAAGAGCTTGAGCCATTTGTATTGTGTTGCTGGATGGAAATAGATACTAGCTCGCCTGACCAATCTGTGAGGGAATAATGGTTCTTATCTTAATGTGTTCTATTTCCTTTCACTTATTATTTTTAAAAAGAAAGGGAAAAAATTCCTTCTATGAATCTCACTCCTATACCCACCTTGTTTTCTGCAATTAAAAAACTCACACATGCTGCTCTAGCATGGACTTAAAGTGAAATGTGCTGCTTCTTTGCCAGAGCACACAGAGGAAGTGAGCTACTGTTTGCCACTGGCAAAGCTGGGAGAGGGGAAAATTAGTCAGCACTCCTTTGTTCTCCCTCTCGTTTCCTTCTTGATCCCTTCCTGATATGTTCCTGGTTTTAACTTCCTTTTTTTTCTTTTTTCTTTGCCGATATATTATTTTTATTTATTTATTTATTTATTTATTTATTTATTTATTTTTTAAATTAATTTTTTTATGGTGACATTGATCAGTGAAATTCAATAAGTTTCATCTGTACACTTTAACAGTAAGGCATATATATATTTACACTGTGTGTTCACTTCCCATAGTTAGATTTCTTTCTGTCACCACATATTTGACCCCCTTTACCCCATTACCTTCCCCCTCTCTGCTCCCCCCACTCTCTGGTAACTACTAGTCTGTTGTCCATGTCTATGAGTCTCTGTTTGTTTGTCCTGTTCATTTGTTGCTTTTAGGTTTATATCCCACATATAAGTGATATCATGTGGTTTTCAACTTTTTCTATTTGGCTTATTTTGCTCAGCATGATTATCTCGAAGTCCATCCATGGTGTCACAAATGGCTGTATTTCATCTCTTCTTATGGCTGAGTAATATTCCATTGTATATATGTACCACTGGTACTTTAGCCAATCATCTACTGTAGTACACTTTGGTTGCTTCCATGCCCTGGCCACCGTGAATAATACTGCTATGAACATTGGTGTGCAAATATATTTTTGGATATGGGTTTTCAAGTCTTTGGAGTAAATACCCAGTAGAAGGATTGCTGGATCATATGGTAGATCAATTCTTAGTTTTTTGAGGAAACTCTATACTGTTTTCCATAGTGGCAGTCCCAATTTACAGTCCCAGCAGCAGTGTATGAGGGTTCCTTTTTCTCCACATCCTCTCCAACATTTGTTATTACTTGTCCTGTTGATTTTAGCTATTCTAACAGGTGTGAGATGGTATCTTGTTGTGGTTTTGATTTGCATTTCTCTAATAGTTAGTGATGTTGAAAATCTTTTCATATGTTTGTTGGCCATTTGTATGTCTTCTGGGGAGAAGTGTCAGTCCAGGCCCTCTCTGGTTCCAACTTTCTATTCCATTTGTTAGAGAAAAATTGCAAAAATCAGACTGGCAAGAAACCAAGCAGCACTCGGAGAGTTGGAGAACTCAGGTTTATTATGCCGGTGGTCTCAGAAGAACTAGGCTCTGATTATCTGGGCCCTGAGCTTACGAGCAATTTTGTTTTTATATCCGTGCTGTTACAGCTGTTACAGTTGGCATGGGCTGATTGGTTGGTTTGTCCTCAGCCGGTTACAGATCACGGGAGTTCTTATGTGTTACTAGCGCATGCGGGAGTTGCTATGGGCTATGGGCAGTTACAGAGTATGAGATTTTCAAATAAGAATTTAGGCAATACAACTGTTATCTAGACAGAACAATCAAAGGAGAGGGTGAGTCTTCAGTTGATTTTGAGATCACTCTGCCCTAGGCCTATGCAGCAAGCCTGTTTACAGAAGCAGAACAAAGAGCTGATTACAAAGTTAGCCATATGAGTGGAAAATTCCTCTTTACCTTCCCTAGATTAGGAGTAGCAGGCTTTTGTTGATGTCCACCCTAAAAAAATTCAACCCTGAACAGAGATAGGCGAAGTAAGCTAGTTTGTCAGTAGCTGTCTAGCCCATCCCCAAACCCCAATGAGAACAGTCCTGAATTCCTGTTTTCATTGCATGGGGATTGGATTACAGGTAGTTAAGATTGTTGTGGGATTCTTGAACAGAGAGACAGGATACTGAGGCTATAAGCAGGAAGCAGCATTTATTGATGCCGGCACCAGCTCAGCAGATTTTTATCCAAAGGCTGAGCCCCGATTGTAACATGGTGGGCAGTTTTATACAACCTTGTAGTACCTCATTCCTACCCAGCTATAGATATTCCATATAGGAAGAAGAACATAAGGAGAACATTGATTGGCTGCCAAACTATAAGGAAACCAGCTTAATTGTTTAAGCAGGTTTTCAGACTGCCACGTCAGCTGGAGAGCCCTGGGATGGGGGGTGCAGTCAAGAACTAACTCGTTTGAACAGGAAATGGTCAGGAAGGGTTAGGTTGCCACAAGATCATGTGTTCTCTTGAGGGCAGTCACACTTTAGAAGGATGGGGCCTGAAAAGGGGCTTTTCAGAGGTGTCTTAACCTAAATATATAGAAACAAAGGTCAGGGCTTGCTTAAGGCAAAGATAAGCCTTTTACTAAAAACAGTTTTATGCCTGGGGTGTGAATACCCACCATGACCTGACCAATTAGGAATTTAGATCACCTTGTGAGGTTACTGTCCATAGAATCCCTTTTCATCCACACATAGAATTCCTTTTTTCATCCACATAATAGAGATAGGTTCAAACTAAAGTGTCACAATGTAGGAAATGATGATCCTGGATAAGGAGCTGAGAAAGCAGAAGGGGAAAGGCAATCTTTAGGAAGATATAACAGAGTGTTGCTAGAGCTGGGTCTTGAAGGAGAAATAGAAGTTTACACTAATGAAAAGTCGGGGAGGGACATGTTCAGAGGGAATGGACTCCTAAAGGCACAGAGATCTGAAATAAAATGCTGTACCTGGGAAATACAGGAAGCTATATGAGCGGAGTATAGAGCGAAACGGGGAGAGCAGTGAAAAGCCAAGCTAAATCACTGAGGCATGTGAGTTAGATCACCGAGGATCTTGGGTCCCATGCAGTGGTGTGTGAACTCATTCCTCTAGGCCTGGGGTTTTGGGCAGAGCACTCCTTCTAAAAAATAGACATTTTGTAGAATTCCAGTACATTCATTTACAGAAGACACTGAAGCACCCCCACAGTACCACGAAGGTTTGATTAATGTAGTGTTATAGTTATAGTAGGCAAAGTGGAGCCGCTGAAGAGTTCTAGGTTTGCATGGGACTAAGGGGGAGTCCCTGGATGAGTTCCTTTCAGTTTTAAAGCCTGGATGAGTTTGGCACTCTAGTTTTAGGCAGGAATGTAACATCTAGCATGAAAATAATTCTGGTAGCAGTTTGATGGACAGAATGGGGAAGCAAAGGGAAGAAATACAAGGGATCTAACAGTTACCGGATAATATTATGGTCCAGAGGATGTTCCATGCCCTCCCAGTATTATAGCTAGGCATTGTTTATCTTATTTTACAAACAGAAACTAAAACTCAGAAAGTTTAATTTTTCCAGGGTCATGCGGCCATAGGTGACAGCACTGGGATTTGGATCCAGTGCTGTTTGAATTTAATGCCCCAAGCCCTTTTCATGCTATCCAAGGGGAGGTCACTGGAGGGAGGGAGAGACTACTAAAAAAACTGTAAAAGTGACAGGATAAATGAAATATAAGGGAAGAAGAAGAAGGAAAACACAGAATAGTGGTGGCTATCTCTATTTAAGGATAGAACAGGAAAAAGAGACATATCCCATATGATGCAAGGAGAGAGAAAAAGCCAGGAGAATATAGTTTGTACAAAGAAAATGGGAAAGGTGATTTCACAGAGGAAAGGATAATCCCAAGTGTTAAATATAGTAGAAGCTGAGGATAATGAGGACTGTGAAAAGATCACTAGAATGAATTAGTATTAGGTTGTTAATGAACTGTTTTGAGTACAAGCCACTTTGGACTGAGTGTAGTAGCTTTGTAATGCTGTCAAATTGGATAGGCTGAACTATATTTCTCAGACCTTCCTTCCCTGTACGTTTTCCTTTAAGAGTGGACTACAAGAGGTATTGATCTGGAAGATTTTGACAGCTGAAGTGAAACAGTGGTCATTTTGTATTTTATTTTAGAAAATGGGGGCAGGTGCTTATGTAGCTCACGTGAATTGTCTCTAACTGCTGTCTTTCCTCATTGGCTGGACATGCCGTTGCTCAGAGGCAAAGCTGAGTTTGCCACCCCTAAGTATGACTTTGAGATATTATTTTAAGCTAGCTAGTTTCAAGAAACAAAAAACCCAGAAAGAACTGTTGACCTCTCCCCTGATTGGATAAAAGAATTTAGGTAGAGGACCTGATGCAGGAAGGGAGCTATCATCATAGATAAGTATAGTTTAATATGAGCTAGTGTTGATAAACAGGGAGGAACCTAGGAAAGCCCTTTGATCAAAGTCTTCCCTGTATCCTCTTGTTAAAGATTCCCTAACAAGCATTTGTTTACCAAAGATTTGCTTTTCCATCTCCATGTGTATTGCCTTCCTGATCCCTGAAGTCCCAAACAATTCCTCCTTTCTTCTTAGCTCCAGGTGTCATACAAGCCTCAATTGCCTGATTTGTCCTTGGTTCCCGTATTCTTAAGGAACCCCCATATGTACATATAAAATAAATTTGGTGATTTCCTCCTGTTATTCTGTCTAATGTCTATTTGATTGTTAATCCAACTGGAAAAATTTAGAAGGGTGGGAGGGAAATTATTTTTCCTCCCCACAGCTCTACCTTCCCCTGTATCCTCCTTCAGCTCTATTGACTCCTGGACCACTTGTTTGTTTAACTCTTTAATGAAGAGTACCAACCTCTCCTGCAGGACACCCACATCACCAAGACTGAAGGCAGTGAGAACCCACAAAGGTTCCAGTTTGTGCTCTGCGTTCCAGGTTGTCCTTGCTCTCCCTCACTTTGTATCCATCTTTTCTTTCCAATTGTGTAACCTGCAGTTGTCACACATTGGCATCAGACACGAAGCCAACAGCCTTACTGAAACGATTCACCTAGATCTCACAATTAATAAGATCTGTAGTGTGTTTGTGTGTGTGTATGCCATGTGTGTATGTATCTATATCTAAATCCCTATCTTATATCTATCTATCTATCTATCTATCTATCTATCTATCTATCTATCTAATCTATCTATCTATCTTGTAGTGATTCTACTTCTTTGGTTGAACTCTGACTGATACAGTGAGAGATGTGAAAAAAGAGGCAGAAAGTGCAAACAACTCTGTGGTGGAGTATTATAACTATTAACCCAGCCCCTGTAATGTACCTGTGCTCAATTCAGAGAACAGAGTGACAAATGACACTGATATGGATAGAGGACTGTAATCTAGAAAGGGAGATTATTAAAAAGTAAACAATCAAATACATATTGCGAATGGTATGAATACTCTGAAGGCAAAAAGATAAAATAAAACCAGAAACCCCAACAATAAAATGCTAAAATCAACACAGAAGGGATACATTGTTTAGACTGGGAGTTCAAGGGAGCATCTTCTATGATGTGGTGTTTAATCTGAACTCTGAATGTTGTGGTTCGATCAAATCTAAGACCCACGGAGCCAATTGAGATGAATTGTGAGCTTTTATTAGCCGGCGGGCAACTGACTCTCTGCCACACAGGGTTAGAGGAGATCAGTCCCGAGCCTAGAACAAGCAAGCAGATTACAGAAGCAGAAGTTGTCCATTAGCATATCTTTGAGCAGATTACCACTCTGGTTACCATCAAACAAGCAAGCAGATTACAGAAGCAGAAGTTGGCTCACTTGAAAATTTTCCACCCTTAACATGAAAAATTTAATCTGATATTGAAGGACAAATAGGACTTAAGAAGATCATTTTAGGATATAGAAATAGCATGTGTTAGCCCTAAGGTAGAAAAGAGTCCTAGGTATTCAGGGAACTGCAAGAGGCCTGAGTGATTGGAGTTTGGTAAGTAAGAAAGAGAGTGACCTGTAAGACTGGAGGACGGCTTTGCAGTCAGTCAAATTCTGGAATTTATTTTAGGAGTAATGGAAAGCTATTTTTAATAGTTAAGATTCTCTGATTGCAAGGAACATAAATACAAATCGAAGTAGCTTAAGAGAAAAATGGAATTTTATCGGTTTACATAAGCAAATCATAGGAAGTGCAGGCATATAGGTAGTCTTAAGATACAATAGAATGAAGGATATTAAGACTATCAAAACCTATTCTTTTTGTCATCTTCGCTTCTCTTCACCTGTCTACTTTATTTCTATAATTAGATTTTTAATGAAGCTGGATCCATAAATCACATGTTCACAGCTTTCCCCCTAATTAGCTTACAGCATTATCCTCACGACTAAATCTAGTAACTTGAAGTTATGCTCATTACTCTGACTGGGGATATAGAGAGGTAGCTGACAGCGACTTTTCATGTCCACACAAAATCTCTTTTTCGCAAAGAATTGCTCCAGATTTTGAAAAAAGCATAATTATGTTACTTTCCACATGTATGGACAGTAAAGTACATTTTTTTTTGTGCCAGACTTTCTGATTTTTTTCCCCTTGTATTACAATCTCAATTCATTTGTGTTGTGGTACAAAATTCTGCTAAATACAGAATCTGTATTTGAATAAATCCAAACATTTTATTTTAAATCAATTCTGAGGGCTTCAATATTGTTATAAACTAGAACTACAGTTTTTGTAGGGTCAAAAATGCACTAGAGTGGTGGAAGCAAACTTGAGATTATCTTGGTTTTATCTGCTTTTACTTTTCTGTCTTTTCTTCTCAGAAACAAAATTGGACCCGCCCCACATTGGCAGGATTGACAAGAAAAGGTATTCCTCCCTTGAGTGAGAGCTTTACCTAAAGGACTATGCTAATCAAAACTCTTTTTAGTTGTAAGTATCAGAAACTGCTCAAACTGACATAGAAAGGGAATATATTGGTTAATATAGCTGAAAGGTTCAGGAGTAGATTGCTTCAAACACAGCCAGGTTTGAGCTGAAATGACTTCCCTGGGACTCAAGTTCCCCTTCCATCTCTTGGCTCTGCTTTTC
This sequence comes from Eidolon dupreanum, assembly GCA_028627145.1. NCBI lineage: Eukaryota > Metazoa > Chordata > Mammalia > Chiroptera > Pteropodidae > Eidolon > Eidolon dupreanum. The sequence continues at coordinate 21,679,315 of CM053503.1, read as the reverse complement.
CTCTTGTGGCTTCATTCTGAAGCAGGTTGTTTCCATGTGCTGGCCTCTTGCAGTCAGCTCTAGACTTACATTCTAACAGCTTAAACAACCGCAGCAAAGGGAGACTTTACCTTCCATATAGTTATAGCCAGCATTCAGTCCAGGCATATATCAAACTGACTATGACCGAGAAAATGGAATATATGAAATACGTGCTTGACCGGATTTCAGTTTCTGCTGTGGAGCTAGGACTGGAAGTGGAGGAAGCCTTCCTTGAAGTACTTGCACTGGGAGTGGAATTGGGGAAATGTATTCCAGACTGGCAAACAAGAACCATTAAGCTCACAACCGTCAACTCCTTGGTTTCTCAACATCACGCATACCCTAGTTTCCGCATTTAAAATAATGCAACCATTCATATGAACAATAAAAAAAACCCAAAACTGTCATCTTGAACAGACAATGACTCAAATTGTTATTTAGTGACCTTATTCAGCTCAAAGTTCACAGTATCTAGGTGTCACAAGTTCCTCTTATTTGGCCTTAGAAAATATTTCTTCATGATTTTGGAATCTATAGCTAAATAATATATTTGACCATCCTGACACATTTATTGCACAATTTTGAAAGGAGAAGAGTGTTACCATAATTAAAAGCTACCATTTTCAAAGGAGGATAAAGGGAGACAATATATAATGACTACTGGTCTGCGGCATATGTAACACCCTGAAGAACAGGAACAGCAGAAACTCTTGCCCCGATGGTGGTGAGAGCTCCTTGGTCAACTAGTCTTGTTATGGATTCTACTATCTGAAAAGTCTTCCCTTCTTTGCCACAGTTGAGGTGATCATTATGGAATTTTTTTTTTTTTTTTTTTTTTTTTTTTTTTTTTTTTTTTTTTTTTTTTTTTTTGCTTAGCAGTCATATTCCTTTGGGGAAGATTTTTGGGGACTTGGGTATTTGGGTATTAATTGCCTTAGCGGTTGAATAACATAATGTTTTTCTTTTTTTTTTTCCCCAGGCCTGGGGTTTCTAAAGCAATACTATTCCCTTATAATAGTAATACATTCTCCAAGCCTGTGACCAAAGCCAGAATTTTTTTCTCTTCTCTCTCAGAAACAAATTGATGCATTGGCATCCACTAGTTCATAGCTCTATCATGGTTCTCTCTGAGGTGGGGAGATAGAGCTAATCAACCCCTTCTTTTTTGGCCACATTCCATTGACTGGCTCTTTGCTATTAGAACAATTGTCCCTGTCGTCAGGCAGGGAATGAATAACAGGAAGTGACTGGGAGTGATCTGTGGGTATCAGTATCTTGGTTTTGTTAGCATTCACTTAGCTTGGAATATAGAATGTGGATATTCTAATCCTGGAAGGTGAGGAATGACACTCAGACATCTTGGATTATTCGCTATAGGCAAAGCTGTATTTTCTTCTTTTCTGTTTTCAGACAACCAGCTTCAAACAAAGCTTCTTCCTTGTTGGACTTTAGCAAAAAGTAAACATTCCAACATAATAAATTTTCAATCAAATCCTCTAAACATATTTTCTATCAAGTCTCTAAACAGCCAGCCTTATTTGTTTGATACATGGAGAGTCTTAAGATAAAATAGGCAACAATTTAACCAGTTACTTTCCTATCAAAAAGCAAGAATAGATAACCATTCCTATCTGGGTAATGTGGGACTCCTCATTATCCTGTACCTCACCTCAATTAGCCAATTCCACATTTTAGGGTCTGTTATTTTAAATACCATATTTCTGATACTATTTGAAGCAATTATGTCTCCACTGTAAGTGTCAAAACTCCAACTCAAATTATATTATATGAAAAAAGGTAATATATTGACTCTTGTACGTGAAAAGTTCAGGGATAGCACTTGTCTTAGTCTGTTAGCTGCCATAACAAAATACCATAGAATGGGCAGCTTAAAGAATAGACGTTTATTTCTCATAGTTCTGGAGGTTGGAAGTCTAAGATCAAGGTGTCAGGAGGTTTGAGTTCTCCTGAGGCCTCTCTGCTTGGCTTGAGGATGGTCACTTTCTCTCTGTGTCCTCACATGGGCTTGTCTCTGTGTGTATACATCCCTGATGTCTCTTCCTCTTTTTAAAAGAACACCAATCATATTGGATTAGGGCTCATCCTATGACCTCAGTTAACCTTAATTACCTCTTTAAAGGCCGTATCTCCAAATATAGCCACAATAGGGGTTAAGGCTTCAACATATGAATTTTGGGGATATATGATTTAGTCTATAACAGTACTATTTTCTCATGCATTTGGATTGAGGGCTGAAATTAGGTCATCAAGTTTCTCTGTCCAATTCTTATTTTTACTTTCTTTAACACTGTTTGTTTGTTTGTTTGTTTGTTTTTTGTCCAAGCAGGCCTACGTGTACTGGCATTTTGACAGCTCTAGATTATATTCTGATGTAATAACTCCAGTGGAAAAATAACATCTTATTCTCAATGATTCCAGCAAAATTTATTTCCTCCTATTGGGCTGGAGTGGAGCATGTGCATATACTTGGAAAAATCACTAGAGCCAGGGTGATAAGATATATTGATAGTACAATCCTGGGTCTTATGTCCACCCTTGAGCCCAGGATGGGGTGAAGTACCCCAGCTTAAACCATAGGAACTCAGAGTAGGAAAGAAGGTGTTCCAAATGAAAATTAAGATGTTGCTATCAAGAGAATGAGAACAAATGATGACAGGCAACATCCAACAAATGTTATTCCATGACGTCTAAATTTTCTTCTAATGTCAATAAGCTATGACTTAATCCGGAGGTACTATTGTTTTATAAGAGTGCTGATATTGTTTATAAAATTCAGAGTTCTTTCCATGGTGCTTGGAAGAGTAAAGGAAGCAGGTAATTAATTTCAAAGTACAGATGTACTGAAGTAACTTCCTCTACTAAAAATGCTAAATTAGACTTTCTCTACTAAAAATGCTAAATTAAGAACCATATACCAGTTGTCACTTTAGGAGATACAAAGTTGAACTTTAATATAAAAATCCCTCTTTTGAGAGGATTGTTTAGTAAGATGGTCCTCTGCTGGTAGCCATAAAAAATAGAATTCTGTAAACATACAAATGGCCACCTAAATAGAACATTAATCTTCATAGGTAAGAACAATGAACTTATTTATTAAGATAATGGTGTCACTATCTTCTGTATTCAGAGATCGTCTGTTAATAATTATTTCTCTATTTTTCTCAAAAAAATCTCAGTGCTCATTATCTGTTATTTTCTTTTTCAACTCCAGCTTTTGGTTACAAATTCTGAGGATATTTGCTACTCTATTTCTTTATTTTGTAAAACTATTCCCTATTACATGATGCTTTTGTTTTTCTGCTATTCATAGCCATATCAATGTTCATCAAAATCTAGGAACTATCTCATTAGGATATGGTTACTCTTTTTACTATGTATATTTTTCCTAGGGTAAATTATTAAATAGAGGTGAATTTCTTCTGAGAACCACAGATTATTGGAAGGTCCTAGGTTTTGGCAAACATTTATAAATGTAGGTTGCTCCACTTCCTGTCCTCTGTGTGAGTTGTTAGTTTCATGCACTAGCTCCTTTTCTTTTGCTGTGAATTTAATCTTTAATCTTGGCATTCACTTACGTGTGGTCAGTGCCTTTCTCTTCTCTTCATGACCAAGGATGGGAGGTATGTATGTATCTTGAGCAAAATGTACTTCACCAAGAGATGGCTCTCTAATTAAATTTTAGAGAACTAATTAACATTATTTGGAAGATTTTTTTCCCTATTTTCTTTCTCCCACTATTCTGATTAAGAAGATGGTTAACTTCAATAGGACGAAAGTGAAATTTGGCATAACACCTTAAATAATACTTTGTGTAGAATAATCTGTGAACAGAAATGATGGACAATATATAGTTAGTACTGTTTACTTCTGGAGATTAAGACTAGAAGTTAGAGTGGCCTCAAAAGTTGGTAGTATCTTTTATATTAAAAAGCAAACTTTTAGATTAAAATATAATTCACATTCACAAAAGTATACAAATTTTAAGTATACGGAAAAATGATTTTATGAATTTTTACAAGGAGAACACATTCCTCCGACCACCTTCAATTCAGGAAATAGGACGTTAACAGTTGCCCGAGCTGCAATTTGTGCCCCTTCCAGTCACTACTCCCTCTTCCCCATAGGGAAACAACTCTCCTGACTATTAGTAACAGTATAGATTAATTTGCCTGCTTGGGAACTTTATATGGATTTTATTTCTCGTGTCTTGTTTTTTCACTCAACATTCTATTTGTGAGAATAGATGCATTTTGTTGCATGTACTTACTGTACATGCAAAAAATTATACATTGCTGTATAGTTTTGTATCGTAGCCACAATTTATTTTTTCATTGTTCCAGTTTTTAGTTTTTATAAGCAGTGCTCCTAGAAACAGTTTTTCCTCATTTCATTTTATAAACTTCTATACTAATTTATTTTTTAAACTGCAAACATGGCTTAGTTGAAGCAAAATAAAATAAAACAAAACAAACAATAATTGATGAGGATTGCTCCATATCTTTAACAATTCTTAACCCTTTAACTGCCCATTCTTCATATACTTTCCCAATTTTTATTTTTCTTCCACTTCCCAGATGTGTTTAAGCTTTAAGGTTGAGCCCTAACCTCTGTTGCTTTTCTTTTTCTACACTAGCCTCTGTAGAGAATTATTTGCTGTGAGGGCTTCCTATGTTATTTCTAGAGAGAAGATTTAAATTAGTGTCTCTTTCCTCAACCCACTCTAAAGCCCTGCATTTCATTTTAGTCATCTCCTTTCTTTTACACTGTTCAAGTACTAACTATAAGGAATTATACCTGTCTTAAATTTGAAAGGAAAAATGTTTTTTTTTATGCAAGTGTCCCTGTCCATATAAACAATTTGAGTTACCAGAAATAAGCATGTCCACCTTATTCTGGCAGGTTGATCTTGTGGGATCCTACAAAATAATACTGTTCTCACGAGGTACCTTTCTGGAACTGAGCTGGCTTTGGGCACAACAATGAGGCATCTGTATAATCCCATAGACATGAGTCCAGGAATTCCTTTAGATATCTGGGCACCTCAACTTGGGGGAGGAGAGAAGGAGGACATGACAGGCAGGGTGTTGGAGAGTGCCCTGAAAGGAAGATATTGGCATGGGAACACTGAAAACTTGACTGATCTTAGGTGTTGGAGCGGGACTTGGAAAACTTTGAGAAAGCACTCTAAAGCAGGAAGGGCAGGACAGGGAGGCTCTGAGGCTGAACATCCAAGAAAGGAGCTCTACTTGCTGGGGTTGAAGAGTGATACTGGTCTTTCTATTATCTACGGGGTAAAGTTCAACCTTTGTTTAACGTTTTAGTTTCTCCATGATCTGGCATAGTCCTTTAACAGGTGTGGAGAAAGGACCTTGATTCAGTTGTATACCAGAACCAGTTCTCACTGGCTCCCAAGAGCTAGTTGTAGGCATTTCTTCCCAATTCCATGTTCAGTGATGTCACATTGGGAGCTTGAAATTGGCCACGGTGGCTTATTTGCAAATGCTACAAATCATGTTTGCTTGTTTGTTTAAACATATACCCATACACCACAGCTTAACTTAGATTACTGTTGAAAGGATGTCTTATTACTATAGTGAAAAGTATGTTTTGCTAGATGCCCCAAGAAAAGATGTTTTCAAAGTGTGTTCTGAACAGAGTATTTTTGGAGCTGAGGAATTTGAAGAAAGAGCAAGGAAATTTACAGGAAAAGGAAAGAATTCTAGGAAGGTTGGTTTATATAGTTATGCTTAATTTAACTAAGGCCTTTGGTTTCAGGCAGACATGAAAAAGTTAGAAATCTCTAATTATTTTTTATGAATACAGCAGATTTTAATACTGATATCTGATAAGAATAATGTAGAAAACAAAATTAGAGAATATTATCACTTATGAATATAGTTGCAAAAATTATACAAAATATTAATAAACATAATTCAGAAATATATCCTATTAATAATAAAGAATGTCCAATAAGGATTTATTGTAGGAATGCAAGGATAGTTCAACATCAGGGAAGCTATCAGTATAATTATATTGTTTTTAAAAATTATATCAATAGATTTTTGAAGACATAATTGATAAATTTCAGTAGCCGTTCCTAATAAAACTTTTAAGTAAAGAATTGGTACATTTGACTATATTAAAATGAAAATTCTTCATCAAAGTGTAAATGTAATCTATAGACTGAGTGAAAAAGTTTTCAGTATGAAAGAAGATTCTTATTTAGAAGATTTAAAGAACTTCTACAAATAAGTGTATAAAAGACAAAGAAACTGAAAGCAAAACTGAAAGCAGATTTGAACAGATTATTCACTGAATGAAAAGACACTCAGTCTCACTGTTAATAAGTTAAATGAAAATTAATGTGAAATATCATTATATAGCCATCAGATTGGTTAAATTTCTGAAGCATGGTAATTCTAGGTGTTGACAAGGATGTAGAACTGGAATTCTTGAAGACTGCTAGTGGGAGTACGATTACTTTGGAGAGCATTTTGCAAAATTAGATAAAAATGAAAACATGCATACTATATTGGATACAAACCTGTGTAGTTCTTCAGATTTTTGTGACCACATTCTTCTTTCTAAAGGCACTGTCTGTCACCTCCTAGTTTTCACTGATATTGTTGTTTTTGGTGGTGACTTTGTCAAGCTCCCTAAGTGGCTAGAGTCTAGGTTGAAAGCCCAGACTTTATAGTCCTCAAAATTGTTCGTGCCAATCCCTATTCACAATGAGTGTCTCTCCACTTCCAGACTTGGACATAATGATACACACAGGTCACAGAATTTAGCTTTCTGAGTCACTTCCAAGAAGCCAGATGATGCAACCCTGAAATGCAGGGATAGGAAAGGTAGTGAGACCCTTGTGGGAAGAGCCTTGATTTATAGGAAGAAAGAGAGAGATAGGTAAATAAATCTCCCCTCCCTTTTTCATTCTAGAAATTATGCTGTGATATATCTTCTCCTTAAAACATTCTGGGAAAAGATTCACATGCTGTGTGAACTTCATGTGAACTTCAGTTTCAGATAAAACTGAAAATTTGCATACTATATGCATATATGATTCACTGTCTCTTTGTGTCTTGTTATGATGCAGAGGTGAGCATGATAATGAATTTCATTGTATTTCTTTGTTTCACTTCCTTTTTTCCTATATTATTCTTGTTTCACTTCCTTTTTTCCTATATTGTTCTGGGCTGTGTCTTCTAAATACAGTGACAGAGTCTTAACACTTGCCTCAGGCTCTGTTTTCTAAAGGACTCAAGCTAAGATACTTCCAGTTATGTTCCAGTTCCAAACCATAGAGAGATGCTTACATATGTGATAAGGAAATATCTATAAGAATACTAATTACAGCCTTGCTTATAATAATAAAAATTTATAAACAATTGGATATTACTGTGGTGGTTTATACAAAGGGATAATATACCCCCACTGAAGGAACTGAAATAAACGAATTGGAGATGCATGTATAACATGACCTGTTCTCAAAATCATACAATGGAGCAAAACAAGAAGTAGCAGAGAAACTCATATTGTATACAACCATTTATAGAAAGTTTACAAACATATAAAAATGACATTATGTAAATTTCTAGATTTGTGCATTTATAGTAGAAATAGAAAGATATTTTTGAGAATAAGAAGCAAATACTTAAAAACAGTTATTGCCTTCTGAGAGGGAAAAAGGGAAATGAGATCCAAGCAGAGTCTTTTGGGAGCCTCAGTGATATCTGGAATAATGTAACTATGCAAATCTTCACTTCCTTAAAGTGACTTTTTTTCTTCTCTTTCTCCTTGATTCAAACTGGCCTTGGGCTCACTTCCTTCTTCTTTTTTTTCCCTTATCCTTCTGCATACTACATGAACACTTCCTTAATCATTAAGCTCTTAAGTCAGCATAAAAAAATCTTGAGAACAAAATCTCAGGTCTGTTGACCACAGAAACAGTTTCAGTCTTGCAGCCGCACACCCATGAAAGCGGAAGGACCCTACCGGCATCCTCTGAAACCAGACAGAATGATGTCATGACTGACATCAGAACCTGATGCAATGATTATTGCCTCCTATTCCAGACCCGACCAATCAGTAGAGCCCATGATCCCAATTCCCTTAGCTACCATGACTACTGAGCTTTCCCCTACATAACCTATCCCCTGGAGGTTATTGGGGAGCCAGGACTTTGAGTACTAGCCCACCATGTCTCCAGGCTTGGTGCCATTTTCTTAAATAAACCTCTACTTTCTTTGCTGCAAACTCCTGTCCATGACTCCTTTGGCTTTGATGCATGCAGGCAAAAATGAACCCTTGAGTTCAGTGACAGTAATGCTTTATTAAGTTGTATGGTGAAACACAAGTAGTGATCTGAAAAATGGTTGTGCTGAATATTTAAAGTCTCCTTCTCTGGCCTGCCATGTGGCAGAGAATGACCTGTTTGAACTACATTACCAAGCTTCCTTGCTATCTGGCTTCTATTTGAGTCCAGCTAGTGGGGAACATCCAAAGGAGAGTGGAGGATGGGAGAAGAGTAAAGCTCAGGTGTCATCTTCATGTTTCTATTTTGCTTAATGTTTTCTTATTTACTTAACTGTTCTACTTAAGCATGGAGAAGATATGGCAGGTACTGACTAGGTTATTGACATGGATTATGGTGGAAGTAGGGTGGGATAGAAGTGCTGATACAGGTGAAAAGGAAGGAAAGAAGGAAGATGGAAGCCAAACTCAGATGGAATAATATATCCGCCTTTTGAAAAAAGATGTAAAGTTTGGATCTAGGCATTTTATAAAAGCTTCCGTTAACAAAAAATTAACCAGGTGCATTTGAAGATCTGACTGGCTTTATAAAATGATTCATGAATTGCGCAGCATCCCATCTAGTAAATAGGAGGGAGCCCCAAGGGGTTGTACAAAAATGGAAAGCTTTTATAGGCAGAAATGGGGTGGCACAAGAAAGTTAAAAGAGGGGATTATTTCAGGCAAGATCATCTTCCCTTAGGGAAAGGCATGGGGTCTTATCTGGCGCATTACTTCACTGGTGCTGACCAGGAAATTCCATACTGATTGGTTTAAAGTTCCACTTTTCTAGAGAAGGTGAAACTGCAATTAGTTTATGTAGTAAGTCTTAGTAGGGTTTCCCACAGGTGACTTCATTTTGAGCCTGTCATTTCTTTTTAATAAGCTCCATAGCGAGTTCTGTTTCTCATCCAGATAGAACAGCTAATACAAACTCTTTGAGGCCAACGGAGGCCAGTGTAGCTGGAGCTGAGTGACTAAGGGGCAGGATAGTAGTAGGGGCTCCCTCCTATTTGCTAGATAGAAGTAGAGATGAGAGATAAGGATAAGGTAGGTAAAGTGGGATATCATAAGAAATTGAAAGAGTTTTGGCTCTTAATCAGAACTCTGAACTGACAAAATCAGTTTGCTAATTTAATCTGCAAATTCTTTTATCATTTGGGAGGTAATTTGTCAAACTTCTCCTTCCCTCTCTCCACCAGTCCTATGACTCAGTCTCACTATGCTTGTGCCTAAGGGGTGGAGTACCTCTAAGCTTCATTTAGTGGCACAAAAGACTAAGTACATAGTTTCCAAGTCAAAACTGGAAGAACAAGTCAGAGCTGGTTGCCAGTCTAGTGAGGATAAAGAAAAGGCAGCCAAGATATTGAACCAAGGGAAGGGCTTTGAGGCACCAAGCCCAGCAAGAGGGAGGAAGGGGCAGCAGTGGACGGAGGAATTCAGGAAATGAGGTACAGATGTGGCTGTTTAATTTATCTGTACCAGAAGTCTTGAAATTACTTAGAGCAGCTACTTGTAGGCTCACAATCTTATCATCAATCTTGGATTTCAATTTCCTTTTCCCAGTCTTCTATTTTTTTTTTTTATTCTGAAGCTATTTCCATTGATAAAGAAAATACCAGTGAAATAGTTAAAATTCCATTTTCTTTGTAATTTCTCAACCCAGTCATCTTCAATCTATTTTCCTCCTGCAGCCACAGCAATTTCTCTACTATGCAAATCTGATCATGTTTGCCTTTTGTTCACATTTAGGATAAAATCTAAACTTTTTTTTGCTAATGAGGCTTCCTTAATTTTGTGTTTAAATTTTTTTTTAATTAAAATTTTTTTTTTTTATCATTTTGGCTTCATCTCTTGCTTTTTTCCTATTCCTGCCTGCAACCTGGCTATTCTAAGAGATGCAATTTGCAGTTAGAGCAGAATTTCTCAACAGCGGCACTAATTTTGGGTCAGATAATTTAATTGTTGTGAGAAGATCTCTTGTGCATGTTTAGCTGCATCCCTGACCTCTACTCACTAGATACCCATAGCACCTACCCCACGTGATATCCTAAACTATTTTCAGACATTGCCAAATATCCCCTGAGGGACAAAATTTCCTTTGATTTAAATACTGGGATAGAACATGCTGTTTCACGTCTGCTATTCTTTCTGCAGGGAGTGATTGTCCTGGCAAACACCTGCTCGTCTCTCAACATCTCTGCTCAGTCCTCCTTCTTTGGTGAAGTCTTCCATGACTCTCAAGTTGGATTTAGGTGAGCTAGCCTTTCCAGTTACATAGCACCTTGCTTTATCAGAGCAAGACCCAGTTGTATTGTAATTTTTTGAGTTTGCCCCTCTCTATGTCAGACTGATGGTTCAGAGGGCCAGACGGTTGTACCTAGTGAAGTATCTGGCCCCAAATATTGACCATGTCTATGTGCATCTTCAAAACTTCACAAGTTTGAATGTTGGGTATGATTAAAGGAGTTTAGAAATAACATTTAATGGCAGATTAATTTTTTCTCATAATTGACGTGATGTTTATGATATCCAGGTTTTAATTTGTCATTGCATCTGAAATATGATACTTCATATATATGTTGTGAATAGTTACCTTGAATTTTTAATCTTTCTTTTGAATACAATTTATAGATTATGTTTTGTATATGTATAATCCAAGCTTTTAAAATTTAACAATTTATGCAAATAGTATAAAGAAACTACATATAGTAGTACACCTTTATGTGCGGTTTTGCTTTCCAAGGTTTTCAGTTATGCGTGGTCAGTCTCAGCCTGAGAATATTAAATGGAAAATTCCAGAAATAAACAATTCGTAAGTTTTAAATTGTGTGCTGTTCTGAGTTGTGTGAAGAAATCTCTTGCTGTCCTGCTCTATCCAGTTCGAGACATGAATCATCCCTTTGTCCAGCGTATCCACGCTGCATGCGCTCCCCGCCCACTAGTCACTTAGTAGCCTGGGTTATCAGAGCAACTGCAGAGGTACTGCAGTGCACGTGTTCAAGTAACAATTATTTTACTTAATAATGCTACATTCACATAACTCTTATTACAATATATCGTTCTAATTGTTCTATATTATTAGTTATTATAATTAACCTTTTACTATGCCCAATTTATAAATTAAACTTTATTATAGGTATGTATGCATAGAAAAATCACAGTATATATATAGGATTCGGTACTATCCTTGGTTTCAGGCAAACACCAGGGGTCTTAGACTGTATTCCCTGTTGAGAAGAGGAGACTACTTAATACTATGTGTATTTATAGATATACATCTCTTTTGGATTTGACAATTTTTATCTGGAAAATACTGGGATATATATATTCCTGAATAACCACTTTTCTAGAGCCATACTATTATTTGACAATAATTTAGTATTTCTGCACTTTGTTATTTAGGAAGTTTGTTATCTATTAGTAATAATTGTGAAAAATCTTTTTAACATTTCTAAATAGTACTATACTTTACCAATGCTGCCATCTCCTGGATGCTATTAAACGCTGTAACAATCAAAGAAGCTTACACTTCATAGCGGTTTCCAAAAGTAATGTGATACATGGCTATAAAAAAAGCTTTCATTTAATTTCTTTTCTTATTTTGCTTAGTTTTTAAAAAGCCTGGATATAATTTTTTTTCCTATTTCCACCTATAAAATACTTGACTACCTACCTTCCTAACAACCTACTGCTGGAGAAAGAATGGTATATAGTCATGAGTGGCTTAATGTTGGGGGTACAGTCTGAGAAATGTGCCATTAGGTGATTTCACATTGTGCAAACATTATAGAATGTACTTATAGAAACCAAGACAGTATAGCCTACTACACACCTAGGCTAATGGTATAGTGTATTGCTCCTAAGCTATAAACCAGTACAGCCTGTTACTTTACTGAATACTGTAGACAATTATAACATTATACATCTAAACATAGAAAAGGTACAATGAAAATACAGTGGAAAAGATAAAAAATGGTACACCCAAATAGGACACTCACCATTAAAGGAGCTTGCAGGACTGGAAGTTGCTCTGGGTGAGTCAGCAAGTGACTAGTGAGTGAATGTGATGGCCGAGGACGTTACTGTACACTACTGTAGACTTTATACATGCTTAGGCTACACTAAATTTATAAAACAATATGATTAAATCAAGCACAAGAGAAGACAATTCAATCAAAAGATGCAGTAAACATAAGATATATGAGGCTGCTGCCAGTGTAATATAGCATACTGTTTATAGAAAACTTTTTTTATAAGTAGAAAGAGTACACTTTAAAATAATAATACAAAATATAGTATAGTATAATATATAACCCAATAACATAGCTGTTCATTATCATTATTAAGTATTACGTACTGTGCATAACTGTATGTACCATGCTTTTATACAACTGGCAGTGCAGTAGGTTTGTTTACACCAGCATCACCACAAACACTTGAGTAATGTGTTGCACTAGGACTTTATAATGGCTTCAGTGTCACTAGGAATCTTTCAGCTCCATTTTAATCTTATGGGGCTACCGTCACATCTGTGGTCCATTGTTGACTGAAACATCATTATGCGGCACATGACTGTAGTAGTACTAGGGCGTAAAGTGGATATACTATCTTATTTTGCCCCTCTAGATCTATTATCTGCTCTTCTCTACTTTGCTTTGTGTTCTAGGAGGCAAAGGCTAGGCTGACCCATATGGACTGTATCAACAAACTTCTTTGATCTTTTTTAACTTCTAATTGTATCTGGGCAATAGGAAGCACTCAAAGGAAATCAAGGGGAGAGAAGAGAGTAGAGCTAAGGTGTTTGTTCCCCCAGCCTCCTTCCAATGAGGTCACAGGACTCTACCTGGAATTGAAGATCATATCTCCTGCCAAGGGCCCTTACCAATGAAATAGCTTCTTCTATCTCAGAGAAGTAGTAATCACTTTCTTCTTGTATTCTTCACGGCTAAGGAGAGTAACAGTACCTAGATGTTATAAAATGTGGAGTACTTCATTATCCTTTGTGGTTACCCTACATTCTGCCCATACCTTTGTAAATGATACTTTTTCTTAAATATTCCTTTAATAACACAGCTTGAGTACATTTCTGTTGCACTGCTAACCAAAGCAATGGGAATAATGATAGCAGGTAGCCCATAGGTATGATATAAAGTTTAAATAACTTAAGACCTGACTAGTGCTTAAATAATGGCTGAGAAATGAGATAAAGCTAAAAGCAATTAGAAAAAAATGATAGTGATGGGAAATAAAGATAATTCAATACTAGAATAATTGCTATTTCCTTAGTGGTTAGAAACTCCCCCAAATAGAATACTTATATTGAAATATCTTCATAGAAAAGATTCATAGATATAAAAGAAGAAAACTTTCTGTTGTAAAGAAATAGCTGAAACAGCAGACCAAAATTTCACACTATACAGGAAAACCTGATATAGAGTGATCAACAATAAGACATGAGAAAAAGAAACAATTTTTTAATCAACTAGTTCCTTTAAAAGAAAAGCCCCTAAAAGGAGGAAAAATAAAAAGTTGGCCTTATATGAGTATTTAATTCTAGAAGACATCAAGGTCTACAAAGTTCTAACGGAAAGAAATGTGACACAAAAGTATAACCAAATATGGTAGCTTTCCTTAGTGTCAGGAAATTCTTTGTTTAAATATTATCTAAAATATTGTGTTTCATAATAATCAACCCCAAAAGAATCTTATTTTATCAGCAGTCATCAATGAATATTTTACCATAATGGTTAAAAGCTTATCTAGTAAACAAATTATAAACATAATTTTAGAAAATACTTGGTAAAATAACAAAATAGTTGTAATTTATAAACTAAATCATGTATTTGAAGGCATGCACCCCCTTTTTTCAACCTTTAGAGACTTGTACCATTTACTAGGATATCATCCTTGGTTGTGATAAAAAGACCCAAAAGTTTACATGTGTATTTTTACCCCTACTTGTTTATGCTATGCATCTCCATTATATAGTATGTTAATATGAACTCAAATAAATAGGAGTGCACACACAAAATTATAGCTAGCTTTTATGGGCTAAATTGTATCCCCACCATTCATATGTTAAAGTCCTAACCCCCAGTATCTGAGAATATGATTGTATTTGGATATAGGGTCTCAAAGGGATAATCAAGTTAAAAGGAAGTTATTAGGGTATACCCTAATCCAATATGACTGGTGTCCTTATAAGAAGAGGAGATTTGGGCACAGACTTGTACAGAGGAAAGATGATGTGAAGATATAGGCAATGAAGTAGTAGTAGGTGCCCTGGAAATTTGCCACCACCAGTTTAAGCAACTAGCTTATTACTTTAGTACACTTTTGAAACTGATGTTATACATACTATGATGACCATTGTGTCTGCTCAACACAATATTTGTGATGGTAAGTTCAGTTCCCTTGGTCATTTGAGGGCTGATGATCAGTCATTTAAATTTTACCAAGGCTCAGTAGAGCTCTGGGACATGTTTCTTCAAAGAGATGTTATCTGCAGAGGAAAACATGGCTTTACTCCAACACTTTTTGTGGCTATGCTGGAATTCTTCTACTGCCACTTTCTAGTGACTGAATAGCATCCAATCTGCTGCAAAAGCCAAATATCATTGGATCTGCTAAGCCCTAAGACCTAAGTGGCAGAACAGCTTCATTACATCCAGGACCCATTGTAGAGCTCTTTGTTGTTTGTGGGCCCATTCACACTGGCAGCACACTCAAATATGTATTTATTGTCCTCTAAAATCAAGAGATACTCTCAAAGTATCTTCTTTTCCTTGGTGGAAAGTATGGTGTTCATCAACTTGTCCTTTATTTAAGAGGTGCTATCCTAACATGACCCAGACTACTCAATCCCTAGAAATTTCACTGAAGTAGCAGGGCCTTAAATTTAATGGGGCTTATCTCCCATCCAGTGCCATCCATGTGTGTCATTCTGGCAAATAGAACACTTACTATTTCTTGCTCATTGGTTCCACTCAGCATGATGTCATTCATGTTGTGGGATGACATGATGTTCTGTGGTATTTCAAGACAACCAAGGTCTCTGTGAATGAGATCAGAGGTTGACATGTAAAGATCCAGATAGTGGATATTTTAGGCTTTGTGAGCCATATCGATCTGTGTTTCAACTATTTAAACCTGTGGTGTGAAAATAGCCATAAATAACACATAGATAGCATATGAATGTGGCTGTTTCAATGATGTTTATTTATGAATACCGAATTTCACATACATTTCATGTGTCATGAAATATCTTTGGATTTTTGTCAACTTTTTAAAAATATAAAACCATTCTTAGCTTGTGGGCCACACAAAAATAAGTAACAGGCTGAATTTGGCCTTGTAATTTGCTAATGGCTACTATATCAATTGACATAAACAACTGAGGCAAAACCGTGAAAGTATAATGCTCACCCTACCAGTTAAAAGCGAACTTCTCCTGGTTATCCTTATATAGTGTAATGCAGAAATAAACATATGACATGCCAATAGCTGCATATTAGATGGTCATTAAAGAGGCCATATCTGAAACAGTAGCTGCAGTTGAAGTCACCATCTAATTAATTTTATGATAATCCATATTCACTCTCCAAGATACTTCTGTCTTCTGAATATGCCATATAGGCAAGTTAAATAGTAATATAACAGGAATCATTACCCTAGAAGCTTTCTAGTTTTTGATGGTAGAAATAATCTCTGATATTTCCCCAAGGGAATTTCAAAATATAATAAGAAAAGCAATTAGTTAAAAATGATTATGTATAGTATAATAATAATTTAAATATGTGTATGTTTATATGTCTATAATATACATACAAATGTATATTCTACTGTTGAAATGGTTATTATTTGGTTGTGTAATTATGGGTAATTATTTTTTACTTTTGACTGTTTAATAATTTTATTATTTACAGTGAAAATATATCCCCTTATAGTCAGAAAAAAATCTGATTTGCTTTTGTGTGAATCACTGTTAAGTCAGAATACTAAATTTATTCAAACGAGTATATGAACCTAATTCCGAGAGTAGTTGATAGTAGAGCTAACCTCAGCAGATATAAATATTTGAGTTATAAGTTACTGTATCGACTTCACAATTTCAATTAGCTTATTATTCTTATTTTATTATTTAATTAAATATTCAAAATAACATACATTCAGGCTTTTTTTATTATGTGTATATTTGCAAAGAGAATTCTGGAAGCTCTAACTTCCAAAGGAAAAAAGATAATGGAACTTATTTGTAAATGTTTCCAAACTTGTATTAATGGTGTATGAAATATGTAGCACTAAACTAACTAGATAATTCAGTAAAACTGTGTTCAACCACTGTGCTATAAATGAAGGTTGTCACTGTCTTTCTGTGGTGAGGCAGAGTTTGTGTGAACTCTTAGTCACCACTGCAGACCTAGACACTCCTCTTAGCACTAACACTGTTAAGAGGCAATTGGAGAAAGAGGAAAAAAAAAGCATATTTGTTTTTCTTCTTTGAAGTTTCCTTCAGTTTACCTCTACCTCTGTAGCTGCAAAATTCTAGACTTGGAAATCATAGCTACATTCCTGAAGTCCCAGTGAATTTATTGCCGGTCAGCATAATAAATATAAAGCCAAAGGTATAAAGACTTCCAGCATGTGCTTTCTTCAAGAGTTCCTTTCTAAACTTTTTTTAACTTGGGTGGGTTGAGTAGTACTCTTAGGTATTGTCAGAGATAATAAGCTCAGGGAAAGATTTTGACCACCTGCACATGGGCCTTAGACACTTAGGCAAGTCGTCTGCAGTGGGAAGAACCCTCCACAACTCCTTAGGGTAGAGGGATAGAGTGTGTAGAAACAGGAAGGTGCACTGGGCTGGGCTTAGCAATTCTTGGGTTTAGTCAGATTCTACTAATAAGTAGATGTGTGACCTTGAGTTATCACTTCTTTTTGTACCAGGTTCTCTGTGTTCAAAAGATGCAATGAATTATATGCGCTCTAGGGCCTTTCAGCACCTCTATTCTCTGGCATTCTTCTTCTGAACTCCTACTCGGGTTTACCCCTAACATGCTGTATTCTAGTTACTGATGTACTGGTTGGCCTGTGTACCTCACAGTCCCTGCCTGTTCACCAAACTGTAAGCTGCATGAGATCAGGACCATGTCTTATTCAACTTTGTATTCCCAGCATCCAATAACTGGCATGAGCAGGGCATGTGAAAACATAACCCATATAAATGATCAATTTGTGAAGACTGATCTGTGGGGATTCTAGTCATAGCCTCAATCTTCCTGAGTAGTAGGTGTAATTGGGATGTGAAGAAGAAAGGGAACAAATATCTATTGAGGTCCTATATTTAGCCATTAAATATTTTTATTTAATATACTTAAGATGCCTTATAGGTATAATTATGGCAATTTTACAACACATAAGAGTTTGTAATTTGCCTCAGCAAGTGGCCAACTCTGAATATAAACCTCAGGTTTCTCTTAACTTCATAACCCGGGCTCTTTTCACTCTAATATGCCTTTAGTGGTAATAATTGGTGCCATGGCCTCTATAGAATAAGATTATTGCTATAGCTTTAAGAAATTAGATTCCAGGAGTGTATGGATTGTAAAGAGCATGTTTGAGATCTTCTCTATGTAAAGCTTACTTCAGCAGAATTCCTATTTCTAGTATTAATGCAAACCATTTCAGAAAGAGGATTGGTATAGGGCAAGGAGGCATAGCAGGATACATTTATTGTATTTTACCATTAAAACCTTTTTTCTTTGTTCTTTTTATGCTTCCTCTGTATGCCTCAGCCTCCATAGTTTCACTCATGATCCCTGCCTTTCCAATCTTGTAATAGTCTATACCACTCTTGAAGCATTGTCATACTGCCTTCTACTGTAAATGTTTATGTATCTGATTTGTCTCTGGCTCTGTATTTTCTCCACTTTTGTATCTGGTTCTGACACTGTGTACCAAGCAGATATTCAATAAATGCTTCTTGAATGAGTCTATAATCTATTTAAAAAAATACAATAATATTTTGTGGAAACATAATGGGCAACATGTGTTGCTCAGAACCCCCTCCAATGAAGGACTTGTTGCTCCAACTACTAAGAGTGTTGTCAGTGGACAGCTTCAGCTGACAGTATCTTCAGAGATCACTTCATTTGTAAAGAACTGCTCAGCCAGGGTCACCCAGGCAGCCCACATCAAGGTGGGAGTATAAAGGCCTAGCCTTTTTAGCCCAATGTGGGATAGCTCTGATGGGTCATTTTAGCTTCCATTTGAGAAACTGATCTAGGATTTTTTATTTTTATTTGGTTTGCTTTTCTTTCTTTCTTTTTTTTTTTTATGGAAGCACATTCGTTAGAATTTATGAGTAACTACTAACCCACAAAATATTTTTGACCCATTACTTCACTCAAATAAATTAGGTTAAGAACCATTTCCTTTAGGAAACCCCATCTAGAATATTTTTCTTTGTTTTTTTTTCTGTCCCTTTCCTATGTTTTGTCAAAATTTAACCTATTATACACGTTAATTGATGAGGTCACTGAGCATTTGATCCTTCTCATTTAAAAATTGGGTTCCTGTAATACTTACTGAAGGTACATAGTAGGATAGAAAAACTGTGAGTGCTGGAGTCAGACTGAGGATTGATGTTCCAGCTAACACATATAAACACCTAACACTTAGCAAATATTTAGTTAATGTTAGTTTAATTTTCTTTTCTATATTATGTTTTATTAATTTTCCTGGCACCTTCCTAATATTATCTCATCTTCTTGCATCCATTTTTCCCAGCTAACATCTCTTCCCCTCTCCAACCAGTAATTCCAAACTGTAGTCAATATGATTTTTTAAAAATAGAACTCAGTTAGTCTCTTCTCTGCTTAAAACCCTAAAACTTCCTATTGCTCTTAAGACCAATGTTCTCTATCAACCTGAACGTTCTGGCCCTGCTCCCTCTCCAGATTCATATTCTCATCAGGCTGCCGTCCTTCATTCTCTCCTACAGCCTCTTTACCTTATTCTAGCCACTGTAAATTTGTTATGTCTCTTCACTATTCCCACTGCCTGGAATACTGCCTTCCTGCCCATCCCTTCCCCTAGGTTAGCCAGCTCCTTCTTTTCCTTTAGATCTCAGCTCTGGAAAGTCTTCTCTGACCTGCCCTCCTGCTCTAATTTAAATCATTGGTATATACTTTCAGGCAACCATGTTCCTTCAATTGAAGCACATGTTTAAATTTGTAATTAAGTATCAGCATGATCAATTAATTGATTTCTGTCTTTCCCAGAAGACTAAGTTCCATGAGAGCAAGGAGCTTGTTTACTGAATTTCTCATAGCCTAGTTCAATGATTGGTAGGCTGTCAGTAAATATTGCACAGTTCAATGAGCAAAAAACCCAAAAAGGTATGTGAGTATATATGTGTATAATTTTTATTATTTTTCATAAATTAGGAAACTGAAGCCTATTTAAGTCCATAAGTCATATATCTTGAAGGTTCAGAGTACCTTACAACTCTTAAAAAGCATAATTGTTTTTAAAGAATATTTAACTACATTTTCTTTTCTCTTTTGTATTATCCATCTAATAAAATATTCTTGTTGTTTTTGATGTAATGTTTTATTTTCTTCTCAATTAGTTGGTACTAAGAAGACTCTAATATCTCTTTAAAATTCATTTGTGTCTTTTGACTTGTAAATGGCAAAGAATTGCAATGATCCTGAAATATAGTTGTCCAGACTGCTGACTATGGCCCTGGAAATGTAAAGTGGTGCCAAAGTGATATTCAAGTCAATTTATCAAACATTTGAGCCACTCCAGATAGTTTATGCTAACAATGTGATTTATGGTGGGGGCCATGGGCCATGCTGAATCGTTTTGACTTCTGGAGGGACTGGAGACTGAGTAAGGTCACGAGGGCTCTCTATGCTGATGTGACTCATCCCTATTAGAACCCTGGACCCCAAGGCTCAGGTGAGCTTCACTGGTTGGTGTATTTCACACTTGTTGTCATACACTGTTGCTGGGAGAAGCAACTATCTATAAGTGCTTATATGACTCCACTGAGAAAAGAAAATTAGAAGCTTATTCCTGGTCTCCCTTGGACTTGGCCTGATACACCTTTTATCTTTATCGGTTTTAGTCTGTAGCCTATCATTGTAATAGACAGTAATCATGAGTATAATAGCTTTTCTGAGTTATGTGAATTCTATAGTGAATCATTGAACCTGAGGGTGATCTTGAGCACCCTTGTCACAGATGCCTAGTAAAGGCATGGACTTTGAGATTGTTCAGATGGGTTTCAAACTCGACTTTAACATTTTCTGTGTTCTTGATCAAGTTAGTCAAACAAATTGCTCCTCTATTTCTGCATAATTAAAATAAGCACAATAACATCTATGTTAAGTGTTGGTATGAGGATTAAATGAGATCATGTAAGAAATGTGCCTGATGTGTGTTTAGTTAAAGGTAGCTATTATTATCACATTGGGGTAAGGGGTGTAGGAATACAAAGATTGTTAAAACATTTTGTACTGCCTACTAATTTAATCAGAGGGGAAATCCTTGTCATGAGGACCATGGGAAAATTATCTTATTTCCCACTTGGTCCATTCTTTATAGACTGATAATTAGTTCAGTCAGGCACACTAACTGTCCCTTCTACTCATAGGCACTGCTATACTGGTCAGGGACAGGACAGGCAAAGAAGAAAAGGATTTTTCTACCTGGATCTAAAGATATGTCGAGGATTCATACACATGGAATTAGCTGATATATATCTATCTCTTTTATCATGTAAGTACTGAGAGATGGACCCTCAAGAGGGAACAGTTGTTCTTTTGTGACTCTTTAATATTTAAGACAGCCTTAAATGTTTCTTTTAACCATATTTTACCTGAATAACAGCACTGGAGTATAGGGGGACACCATGAGATTGGCCTCTGCTCCCCCTTCTTTACAGCTCCTTTCCTCACATGTACACATATATACACACTGGGCCAAGTGAAGCCCTGCCTAAGGAGTGGCATGGAGTCAAATATGTGTTTTTTTAAATCCCTGATATTAAGATAACAGTCTTAAAACATCTAGATTAGGCCAAGTTATTTTTCATTTAAGGATTTCATTTAAAACTAGAATACATATATAATCATGTGTTGTATTCTCTAAATCCATTATTTCAAACTGAACATCAATTTTCTATGGAAACCATGTCATATAACAGTAATAAAAAAGTTTGTTTTGTTAATGCTGCACTTGATATATAGTGTTGAACTATTATCACTACAGCTGAACTTGGCTTTTATGTACAACATTGTGTGCCCTGATGTAGCCTTCGGACTCCCTTCTATACCCTGCTTCATCTCTGGGGACATAATAAGAGATACTTTCCAACTGTAACTCACTAGTAGTAGCTCTTATGGCTGTAGCAAGGCAGGAGGTGGGTATGGTGAGAGGTACAGGGAACTATGAGAAAGGAGGATATATCAGTCAGGATGCCTTCGGAGGTCTTAAATAATAAGAAATTTTATTATCTCACCTAACAGTAAGTTCAGGGAAGTGCTATTTCATTGGCTTAACCATTTTAACAAGGACCCAGAGGCTTAATTTTTATGCTCTGCTATACTGGGTATTGACTTCATTTCTAAGCTGGTAACAAAACAAAGGAAAAAATTCCCAGAATTCCCACAGCAAACTCCCTTTATGTCTGATTGATCAGAATTTGGTCATTAGTCAGTTTCCAAACTGAGCAGTAGCAAAGAGGATGGCATTACCATGACTTTATATTATAACCCAGTAGATAATGGCTCCTAGGGACTCAATCCCAGTAGCCAGTTGCTGTTATAAACTGGTGGTAGCTTTCAGTCTGTAACTTTCTTCTGGGGAGTCAGGACTGTCCCACTTGCTTTCCTCTTCCACTAGTATCACACCTTTCACTTGCTTACTACTGTACCGAAAGAGACAGAATCTAGGCCAAAAATCTTAAAACCTTCTCCCTACTTACTTGAAGCACTTTTGTGATTTTTTTTTATGATTTTTATTTTAATGTTGTTATTACAACAAAAAACAAATGATAAGTTAAAACACCCCCCCCCCCCTTTCTCCTGTATTCTCACTTTTTTCTTTTTTACTTAGATCAAGTAGGGGAGATTTAAGAGTGAGTCTTCAGGTAAAGAAAGGACTGCAATGACATTCGTTTGCACTTAGAGGAGAGCCAGACCTCAGATTCCCCTGGGCATTTCAGAGTCTGACACTGGGTACTATAGAGTGTATTGTGGTTAGGAAATGTAATGGGGACCTGATTTGTGGTAGATATGAGTCAGGAGTGGGGAAGAAACTATTGGTCACACATCTCTCATCCCTCCCCTTAACTATTGTTCCTACTAGTTTCTAAAAAGCAAAGTTTGCTCTGGGAGCATGTAAGATGCAGGGCAGCGTTTTGGCCTCACTGAGGTAGAAGTAAAAGGAGTAGGCAGGGAATTCTCAGGCAAGGGAAGCTGAAAGAAAGGAGTTCCTGGGATAGAAATCAGAGGCTGATGCATGAGAAGCCACATAGCTTTCAGCAGGCTGTATTGAGGTCACCAGGAAGCCGAAAAGCAACTTGTCTCCTTCTTAAGAATGAAGACATGTGTACTGACTCAGTTGAAAACCACCTACCTTGATATTTCCATTCCCATTCAGACACTAATCCATGTTAGTTTCCCACAAACCCATACCATGCTTCTTCGAGCACAGAGCAATGTGATCTCAGATATTTGCAAATTCACACCTTCAGTCAAGCTATCCTTCCATTTACACCAAGTTAAATACACAAAGTACACATTTTATTGCCACAAATGCTCAGAAAAGACAAAGCCTTTTATTCTGCCTTGACTCAAAAGTAATCTGAAAAGTTAATCGTTAGCTAACCTGGAAGCAATGTGAGAAAGTTCTCACATATACACAAATTCAGGGATTATTGGAATTTTCACTCAAAAAGAAAGAAAATTTTATAAATCTAATGATATATGTTCTCACATGGGGAACCTAATTTTATATGTTAATATTTTCAGTGTAAATATCCTGTGAATTGTTAACAACTGCCTCTTTAAGGCAGAGGAAAAACTGAGTTTATATAGATTCTCTTTCCTAAAACCAAGAGTCTAGTTTATAAACAACCAAATGATGAGTGTCGTTAAGAGGAAAGAGATCTGAACTGACCATCAAAAGAACTGAGGGTCAGTTATCCAAAACATGGCTTTCTCTGTTATTTATTATGAATTTGGGCAAGAGCTTTGAAAAGTCCTGAAGAACACATGTTTTGAAACATCAAGTTTGTTTTCTAATGTTTTCAACAACACAAGTTGGGACCAAATTCTGTTGTGTATGAGGAGAAAAGATGTCTTTGTTTTCCCTTGGTGGCACTCTATAGACCATTGGTAAGTTAGTGGGTAGAAGACTGTGGAAGGAGAGAGGAAAGAAACAAGTATGAAAAGTGTAATTTGACTTTTTCCTCCTCCATGTTGATTTATTGTGAGGTGTGAATGGAGAGAGATGAAGGGGGAAGAAAGGTAATGCTGGCAGGTAATGGTTGTGACACAGGATTCTCCTTGCCTTTCTTGTCCTCATGAGGGTTTCCTTCTCATGGCTATAGCTTGGGAACAAATCCACCCAGTGTCCACTCCCCACTCTTCCTTTGTAACAAATTCTTGAATACGTTCAGATAACCATCCTTTCCCTTTCTAATTCTGGAGGGGTAAATCTTCATTAGTGTAAGCCAATCAACAGATGACATTCCTCTGGCTACTATTGGTCCAGTGGTAAGCATGGTGATCTAAGTTTGCCTAGCAGATTGAAGTAGGAACTTATATTCCATATTTGGTAGAGAACTTACCTTCTATATTGCCAGATTTAAAAAGAAAGCTTATAATCTCAATTGCCATCTTTCAACTACAAGGGAAATCAGCCTTAGGATGAACCTGATGCCAAATGATGAGCAGACATCTGAGACCTTGATGATGTCATTGATCTGTTTCTGGAGCCTAAATTAAGAGGCCTCCTTGTTATATAAGGTGTTATGGACCAAATTGTGTTCTTCCCCAAATTCACATGTTGAAATTCTAACCCCTAGTATCTTAGAATGTGACTGTATTTGGAGATAGGGTCTTTATAGAGGTAATTAAAGTTAAATGAGGTCATAAGGGTGAGCCCTAATTCAATATAACTTGTGTCCTCTGAAGAAGGAAAAATACCAGGGATATACGTGCACAGAGGAAAAGCCATGTGAGGACACAGAGAGAAGAAGCCCTTTTGCACACTGAAGAGAGAGGCCTCTGGAGGAACCTAACTTATCAATACCTTGATCTTGAACTTCCAGCCTCCAGAACTGTGAGAAATAAATTTCTGTTTTTTAGCCATCTGGCTTGTGGTATTTTGTTACGGCAACCGCAGTAGACTAATATATAAAGTCATGCATAGTGTTTACGAGTTGTGGAGTTGGGATTTTCTATTACTTGTAGCCAGAATCATCTTGACAAAGGATCTCTTTCCCTGTTTCTTTCTTCAGGCCTACCTTATGCTGCTTTTCTATTTGTTTTCTGTTTCTCAGGGCACAGAAGTCAGTTATTTCTTCTGTAGCCTTGGCTTCATAAGGGACTTTTAGTCAAACAAACACGAACAAACAAGACTGATTTGGGTCCATATTTGCCAGTTCCAAAATCCCAGAGATAAAATCAGATTGGTACAGATGGGTCCAGTTAGTATCTTTGGACCAGTTAAGCTGAGGCCAAGAGGACAAGAGACATGTAGCAGCTGAATCCTAAGGAGAGATTATGGGAATAGACTCTTAGAGAAGGGGAATAGGCATGTTCTCTTATTGGAGATATGGAGACAGGGATGAAGTAATTGGCATTTTGAATATAGAAATCTTATTCATCATTATATTCCTAGTGCCTAGCACATATAATGGATCTGAGTCTACTTGGGCTTCTTGTCCCTACAGTGCAGCCTGGAAACTGATGTTTCCTGGTGTACAGGTAGCAGTGTTCACACTCAAAAAAAATTGGGAGAGTTGTCTGGCAGAGGTGTGAGAATGGGTAGAATGTGCAGGCATCGGAGAGAGAGAGAGAGGACAGTGGATTGAGTGGGGGGGTGGTCCAAGGCTGAGGGACAGTTATCGGTGGAGAGAAATTGGATCATGTGTACAAGCCTTAGAGAAGGAGGCAAATAATTAGAGGCTGGATTAAAGAAGGGAAATGAACATGTATTAGAGAAGGGAAATGAACATTTATGAACATAAAAGAACATGTATTGAGCATAATAGTGGCTGCATAGGCTGACATGCAAGAAATCCTTCAGTCAGCCCAATAATGATTTTGTCCCTAAATTTACTATATGCAATCTGGGAACTCCTTTAATTACTCCCTCTCCTCATGAAACTGAGAGTGACTGTTAGATGCCTCGTGAACATCACTGTGCTATCGCTTGGGAGGGAGACAGAGTTAACCCTTCAGAAGGCCATGATCTACTTAGGACTGAAGCTCTTTAAGAGCTCCAGGACCCTTTGGGGTTGATTAGGATGCTACACTCCATGTCCTTGGCCACTATATGTGTCAAGCTCTTATTTTGACTTCTTTAGAGAATCCCGCTCTTATACTGGAATATTAGAACTCTATATTCTCCTAGAAGAGCAGACACTTGAAGGAGAGAGGAAAAAGGCCGACAGGCAAAGTTTAGTCTTTGATGGATGGTGCAAATTGGGTATAGAAGCTTAGGCAGTTGCCTATACCATGGAGCCCAACAAGAAGTAACAAGTGGAGCATTGGCAACATGTAGGGCCCCAGAGGGCAATCCATGAGTACTGCAGATTCAGACAGGCAATTGGAAGTTTGCATTAGGGCTTGTTGACAACGCAGAGGACGTAAAGATTAATCACTCTCCTGGGCACCATATTATCTGTCCCAGGTACCCTGCCCATCATTGGCTCCTTGGATCTGGAGTTTTGGAACACAGGATCATTGGCAGTTGGTGGAGTCTAAATTATTCATATGTTTTTTGACTTAGCAGCTTGTAGAAACAGCAATCCCGTCTTTACAGTCTTTAGAGGAGCTCTGCATTCGAACAGGAGATTTCACTGATTAATGTCAAAACTATGAACAGTGAGGAGAATTTAGGGAGAGGACAAGAGAGTCTTCTCCCCTATGCATTATAAAACTTAAAACATTATGTTTAGGGATAAATAATGAGGGAAGAGATAGATATACAAACAGATTGTTTTTTCTTGAGTAAGCATGTGCTTCTCCTAGTGTCAGCATTTGATTGCTTTGGGGATTATGCATAATACCCTGACTATATCGTTATCACTGCATTTCCACATAGTCTCATAATCAGTTATGCATCTGTCCCCTTACCCCAGACTGATCTACTTGTGGATAGGAACTGAGTCTTATTAATCTCTCTATCCCTAGAACCTAGCAGTGAGGAATGATAAAAAGTTCATTCCTTTCTTACCAAACATGTGTTATTCCAGAGGTCCTTTGAGTTAGAAATTTGTTCATAGCAAATTATAGCTTTCTTTTCTAGTGCAAGTAGGAAGCAACTCAGAACAATACCTTATAGACATTTAGTGAATGTTGATGATGCTAATGATGACATCTAGTTTCCATGGTAACATGCATTTATACCAACGGTGTTTCTTGGGTTGTGTGAAATATGGAAAAAATATACAGTTCTTCCCACATAGTGAGAAAAATCTTTTGTATTACAGTATTTCTATCCATTTTATCCTTTTTCTATATGTTTATCCTAAGCAGTTGAATCAATAATTTACATACTGTGGGCTATAATGAGGTCAAATTTAGGAATGGTATTGGGGCTGGCGAGAGAGAAAAGCAGAGAATAAAGGAGGCAGGTTGTTAAAAATATATAGGTGGCAATCTCATATCAACACACATTTTCTTTTTTTTTTCCCCCTGCATTTCTCCACTCTATCCCCATCAACTCAACTAAATTCAACTCTCTTTACACCTTGAAACAATTTCAATTTCTGGATAGATCATACTGAAAACTATGAAAGGAGGGGTCTAAGCAATTTCTAGGTTGTGTCTGTCCAGGATGGATGCTCAGCTAATATGCACCAGGGCAACTATATTGGTTATTAAATACTGAAATACTTTTCTACTGGTTGGTCACTCTCACTTCTGTCCCTTAGCCTTCCCAGTTTTCTTCTCTAGGAATAATTACAGTTAGCAACTTATGCATCCTTCTAAAGACATTCTAGAATTATTCAAACAAATACAGAAATATGTGTTCTTATTCTTCCCCACAAATGATAGCATATTATATGTACTTCTCTGCACCTTGTTATTTTTACTTAATAGTGTATCTTCAAGATTCTTCTATATCAATTCATCAAGAGCTGCTTCATTTAATAGCTAGAGAATATTCCATTTTATGGGATGAGTAATGCATCAGTCAGCTTTTGCTAGGTAACAAATAATCACAAAATAGCAGCAGTGTATAACAATGAACATTTATTTCTCTCATGCATCTAAGCATACATTTATTTCAGTCCTTGCATGGGGAGACTTGGGTGGCTTCTCTTTAGACTGCAGGTCAGCAGATCAACTGAGGCAGTGTTGCTCCACGTGGAGGGGCAGTGGATAAACAAGCTATGTTATTATGGTGATGACAACTGCACAAGTAAACAAGGTTACCCATTTAAGCTCATGTCAAGCCTCTGCTTACATCATGATGTCTGCTAACATCTCATTGGTCAATGCAATTTACATGGTCAAGCCCATAGTCAAGAAGTGAGGAAGTATACCTTATCTACCTTTAGGTCATGGCAAGGTCATGTATGTATCACATCACTACAAGGAGTAGAATTGGGACCAGTAGTTCAATCTACTATAAATTCTATTTTACCAGCTCTCTATTGCAGGATATTTAATTTGTTTTTACCTTTTGCTTCCTAATATACTTAAAATTAATTCTAACTACAAACTCCTATTCTACCAGAATCATGGGGATTCACTCACCATTATTGAGACTTACCCTAGCCTCAGTGTGGTGCCTTAGCAATGGGATCACATGCAAGTCAAATATCAGAGAATCCCCTCTGATTCTTCATTATTGATCCCTACTGGTTAACATGGAGGCAAGAGTCCAGGGAATATGATCCTTTAGGACCTGTGACACTCTTATTTTCACATCACGGGACTCTGTGGCAAGGCTTTTACACCATTCCTCAAGTTCAATTTTCAATAACAGTAGCACTTTCCACAAATGCACTGATATTACTTAGATGTGGATTATTAAAAACTGAATCTTTTGGAACATGTTTTGTAGAAAAGGAAATACCTCTATATGTTTGGGCTTCTTTTTTTTTTCATTATTTCAATAGAGCATGGTAGATAGTTTTATGGCTACAAAAATATTCAGATAGATTTGTAGAAAAAGGAGGTAAGTTATTACAAGTTTTCTCTTGTTATACACATATCTATATACTTGGAAAGTTTCTCATGTATGAGAAGAATATTGCCACACAGCCTTTGTCTATCTATGCATTTCTGTGACTGTACAGTCTTCATAAAAGAGACATTGGGAAGTAGAACATAAAGAAATTGACTGCAGTATTCTGCCTTATTAACAAAGATAACTTTGGACTTTTTCAAGTGTATGGCTACCTTTTTAGAATTCAGGAAATTTTTCTTCCATAACATGCTTGAGACATCTTTCTTTTATCTCTGAGAAGGAATATTCATTCATTGACTTATTCCTTTACTGATTCTATATTGAACACTTAACTAAGCCCCAAACACTGGGGATGCAAAGGTAGAAAGGCTCCACCTCTCCCTCAAGTAGCTCATGGGACAAAAGTGCGGAGTGTGGCCGAACAAGCAATAGAGACTAGTCCCCTAGAATAAATGCACTAACAAAAGCTTGTGCAGAGAATGAAGTTGGCACAAAAGAGAAGGTGCCTAGACAATGGGGGCAGATTTTATATAAGAGGTAACAATAATCTGGATTTTGAAAGATAAGCAAAAATCCATGAGCAAAACAGTGGAGGAAGGGTGTCTGAGGCATTAGGGATAAAAACAATTATAGAACAGTCATGAAACAGCATGGCATGTTGGAGAAGTAGAAGTAGTCAGGTTGGCCAGAGATTAAGATATGAAGAGGGTGACTGGCGACAAAATGAGTGTGGGAAGTTAGGTATTTTAGGGCTTTGAGCAAGAGAATAACATGATTGATTATACTTTGGAAAGACTGTTCTGGAAAATGTGGGGAGTAGATTGGATGAGTAAGAGGCTGACGACTGGCAAAGGCTCAGATAAGAATCAGGAGAATATGGTAACATCCTGATGGGATTGAAGAAGTGTAAGGGGAATATGAATCCCAGAATGATTGCACTTGATGTATTTTGGGCAAATCCCATCATGCTGCTCTTCCCACTTAAAATCCTTTGGTAGCTTCCATTGCCTCAGACACAATATAAACTCATCAGCTGGGCATAGTAAGCCGTTCATTAAAAGGCCTTCAGCTATTCTTTCTCCTCTTAGCTTCCCCCAGTATGCATCTTATGTTCAAATTCTTTTCAAGTCTCTGAACCTTTGTAGTTAAACGAGAATAAGTTATCCCTTTCTCGCCTGATGAGTTTATGTTTATATTTTAAATCTTACTTCGGACCTCACCTTCTCTAGAAGGTCACTTTGGATTTCCTCTCACCCCGATCTAGGTGCTGACCCATGTGCTCCAGGACACCTGGGATTCACCATTGAATTGAAGCCATCATACTGTAAACTGACTAAGTAGACAGAAAACCCTTTGGGAGCAGAAATTGTCTTTTACCTCTAAATCTCCAGCCCTAGAATAACTTAGAGCTAATTGAGTAAGCTCTCAACTAATGCTTCTGAGTGAATGAGTGAAGTGGTCCAATAATGCCTGGGACTCCTGCTCATGGTCCACCTCTGCTGGAGTTTTAATATATTAGAGAAATGTGCTGTTAAAAATTAAATCTGTGGAAAAGTGTCAGAACATGTAGCATTGCTACTAGGTCCAAATCTAAGTAAGAGGAAGCATCTGCCTCAGGTCTTGGCACATTTCCTTGCCTCCCTCTAATCTGTTCTTTTATCCAACAGATGTCTTAGTATTGCAACTTTAAGATGATTAATAACTCAAGGGTTGGGGGAGAAGAGTGTTTTTGTACTTTTAACTAGTATTTTGGACTCATATCTTTCCATTCTCCTGTGTGATAACAATTTTATTTTCTGCTATTGATGTGCATGCCTTTCTGTATAGGCTTAACTATGAGTGATGGTTAAGAAATTAAAATTACTGGTTATGGAAGAAATGACAGATGGACTTAGGCTCCTAGGAATCAGCAGAGAAAATGAGGGGGGCCAAGAGTCAGAGCAAGTAGTAGAGGACATTTAGGAAAAGAAAGTATTGGTTTAAAGGAATTGGAAAACAAGAAGAAAGCAACCCAATGCGTCACAGTCACCCTTGTTTGATCTCCTGTTGCTTTAGGCAGTGGTTCTAGACATGGGACCATGACCCTCTGGGAAGCCTTGGAATTACTGTAAAGAACTTGAAATCCAAATAAAAGCTTGTATTTTCTTAATCAGTAGATAGTAAAAAGACAATTACAGTTATGTAAGGGTTTTCATGCTTAAAGGATTGTGAATGCATTTGGATGAAATAGTAATTCTCATCCTGGGCTGGAAGCACTAATTTGTATTTGTATAGTAACTTATAATGTAAGAAGATCTTTTAGTTAAACTAGTTAATTATATTCTTCATAATTCTATAGGGTAAGATGGGTGGATATTCCCACTTTTCAGATGCAGAAACTGAGACTTAGATTGTGACTTGTATGAGCCTCATGAGTTTAATGGATTCAGCTGAAATTAGCTTGCAAATTCTATGGCTCCAATGCTTTCTTATCTGTATCATAAAGAAGTCTTCATGGGGAAAAAAATATCTAGAACCAAAGATAGAGATGGGATCAGATATAAAATACACACTTCTAAGGAACCAAAGAAAAGCAAGAATGGGGCTGAGAGCAAGGCTGGGTTCTTCTGTTTAATAGTACTTCAAACTAAGGGATTCTGGAATTATGACATGGTTGTGAAATTGATCAAAGGTATGTTAGGGCCAATTAACCATAAATAGTTGTGCTTTAAAAAATTCTCCCTATTTATTTAGAAGGTTTTTTTTTTTTTTTAATGTATTCAAGACAGACCCAAAATTATAGCATTGAAAATTTATTTTGAGAATGGATATTGGGGATAATTGAAAAAGTTACATTCTCAAGGTCACAGATCTAAGAATGAACTTCAAACTTCTATTCCAGTATCAAAGAAAGGAACAGGTGTGACACACATTTAATAAAAATATTAAGCGCCTTTCTTGAATCATTAGACTATTTAATCTAGGCAGCAGCATAATTAAGAACGTATAATTCCTGCAGGGAAATCTGTATCTATCAAACACAAACTGTGCTAATGTAGGCATTTAAAAATTGATCATTATCTTCTGTTTGGTTCAGTTAGAAGAGCAGGGAATAGCAATCCATAGAGAAATGGATATCCTATAGAAGTCCTCCAAGTAGCTAATAATAAAAATAGCTATGATTTATTATTGTTATTTTTATTAAAGCATAGTTGGCACATGATATTATATTAGTTTCAGGTGCCTAACATAATGATTTGACATTTTTATGCCTTATGAAATGATCACCATGATAAGTCTAGTAACTGTCTGTCACCATATGGAGTTATGGTATTATTGACTATATTCCCTATGCTGTACATTACATTCCCACCACTTACTTATTTTATAACTGGAAGTTTGTGGCTCTCAATCCCCTTTATCTTTTCTACCCTCATCCTTCCTTTATAGCAGCCATCAGTAAGTTCTCTGTATCTATGAGTCTGTTTTTTTAAATTTATTCATTTGTTTTGTATTTTTAGGTTTCACATATAAGTGAAATTATGTAGTATTTGTCTTTCTCTGACTTATTTCCTTTAGCATAATACCCTCTAGATCCATCCATGTTGTTGCAGATGGCAAGATTTCATTTTTGATGGCTGAGTAATATTTCATTGTATTTTTATACCACATCTTCATTCATTCATCTAACAATGGACACTTTAGGTCGCTTTATATCTTGCCTGTTGTAAATAATGCTGTTATGAAGATAAGGGTGTATATATTTTTTCGAAGTAGTTTTTTTTTTTTTTTTCAGGTAAATACCCAAAAGTGAAATTGCTGGGTTGTATGGTAGTTCTGTTTTTAATTTTTTGAGGAAGCTCCATACTGTTTTCCATAGTGGTAGCACCAGTTTGCAATCCCACCAACAGTGCATAAGGGTTCCCTTTTCTCTATATCCTCACAAGCTCTTGTTATTTGTTGACTTTTTGATAATAGCCATTCTGACAGGTATGATGAGGTAATATCTCATTGTGGTTTTGATTTTTATTTCCATGATGATTAGTGTGTCAGTTGGCCATCTACATGTCTTTTCTGGAGGAATGTCTAGTGAGGTCCTCTGCCCATTTTTTTTAAATGGAATTGTTTCTTTTGTTTGATGTTGAGTTGTATGAATTCTTTATATATTTTGATTTTAACCCCTTGTAAGCTGTTTCATTTGCAAGTATCTTCTTCCATTCAGTAGGTTGTCTTTTCATTCTGTTGATGGTTTCCTTCACTGTGCAAAAGATTTTTTTTTGCTGCAGTCCCATTTGTTTATTTTTGGTTTTATTGCTCTTGCTCAAGGAGACATAGCCAAAAAAATGTTGCTAAGACCAGTATTTATTGCCTGTGCTTTTTCTTAGGAGTTTTATGGTTTCAGGTCTTACATTTAAGTCTTAATCTATTTTGAGTTTACTTTTGTATATGTTATATGAAAGAGGTCCAATTTTTTTTCCCATTATATATCCAACATTCAAACACCATTTATTGAAGAGACTGTCTTTTCCCCATTGTATATTCCTACATACTTTGCTGTAAATTTATTGACTATAAACATGAGTTTGTTTCTGGGCTCTCTATTCTGTTCCCTTGATCTATGTGTCTGTTTTTGTGCCAGTACCATACCATTTTGATTTATTATTATTAGTTTTATAGTATAGTTTGAAATCAGGGAGCATGATACCTCCAACTTTGTTGTTCTTTCTCAACATTGCCTTGGTTATTCAGGGTCTCATGTGCTTTCATATAAGTTTTAGGATTATTTTTTTCTAGCCCTGTGAAAAGGCGATTGGTATATTTGATTTGTTATTGTTTGTTAAGGGCTAAGTAGTCTATTAAGCACTCTACTATCTGGCTATTGTAATTATTAGGAAATTCTTATCAGGTATTAAAAATTTACCTAACTAAAAAAATTAAGCTTAAATAATAATTATCCTGCTCTTTACGAAAAATTAAGCTTAAATAAGGTAAATGACATGTCCAAAATCACACAGGAAAAAGTGGTAAGAAATAGAGCAGGTATTTGAATTCAGAGGTGTCAGAACCCAGTGTCTATATTATTAAACTTATGCTAGGAACTACTAAAATGAGCAATGTAAATGTTCACTGGAAATCTCTGGAATTGAAATCTAGGTCTGGCCATTTTAAGTTCATTGTCTAATATTTAGCTGTAAATTCTGTAAACTTGATCAAAACTGAGAAAGTTTGAGTGCATTCTATCCAGCAGTCACTAGGTGGAGCTAGCGCACTGAAAAGCCATCATAGGCTTTTTGGAGACTAAGGCAGGATTTATTCTAGGAAGTCAGCAAAGTCTGGTTTTGATTGGAAAAGTGCTAAAAAGATCACTCCCTCTGACAGCTGGCTTTTTTTCTTTTCTGGATAATGTAGATGAAGAGGAAGATGAGAGGTCTCTGGAGGAGTAGAGAATTGCTAGAGCCAAGAGCTATGTGGGATGAATGCATAATCAACGAATTCTGTTCTTTCCCAGGAGTGATTTTAATAATCTGATGTGTGGCTGAGCTGGTGGGTTGTGGAAGCAGAATACAATATCATGCTGCCCTTTGTGGTCTGCCTCCTCTTGGAGAGTCCAGATTTTCATATTATATAATATTGAGCATATCTAGTTGTATCTGGTATCTCAAATGGAATGTCTAAAATGATGATAGTGATGATAACAGTTGTTGTTATGTTAGCAAACTTGTGCATATACTTTATAGTTTGTAGATCCCTTTTACTTGCATTCATTATTGAGTGGATAAACCCTCTGGCTGAGGCTAGACATTCCTGAATCAGAAGACTTGGGATAAGGGCAGGATGGGATGCGGGTGACTCTTCTTCTATGTCTAGGAAATTTATTATCGTAGAATTCTTCAGAGAAACAGAACCAAAAGGACACACACACACACACACACACACACACACACACACACACACTCCAACAATCATTTATTGAGAGTGCACTGAGAACCAAATTGTTCCTGCTCTTCCTGTCCCCTCCAATTCTTTTTGTCATGGGATTGAGGAAAACAATTAGCCCTCTGTAGAGTCATAAACACAGATAAGTCAGGGAACAATATTAAATTCAATTCAGTGCTCTTTCTCAAGTTCCATTGAAATTATTATTTGTCTGGTACCCTGATCCAGTGATTGGTTGCAAAGTACATTTCAGAGTTCACTCAAATGCTGGTTAATATTGTTTGTACTTCCTGTAACAGTACAGGTAGTCCTCGTTTCATCTACAATGCATTCCTGAAAAACCACATCATATAAGTATCTGTGTTCATACAGGTCACTTTCCCCCTCAAGATCAGTACTTTAATTGAGGGTCATAGTTCTTTTCTAGCTTCTAGAGGCAGCCCACATTCATTGACTCATGTCTCTTTCCTTCCATTTTTTTTTTTTAAACTTAATTAGTTTCAAGTATACAGTACATTAGTTAGACATCTATATAGTTCATAAAACGATCCCTTCAATTGCCCCCTCCCTCCCCTGACCCTCCACCTAGCCGAAATATTAATGCCAACTGCATTCCTTATGCCGTACTCCCCATCCCTGTGGCCATCCATTAATTACTAATTTGTACTTCTTTAACCCTTCACCCCATTGTCCCAACCCCCCAAACCCCCCTCTCCTCTGTCCAACACCTAATTGTCCACTATATTTGTGAGTCTGTTTTTGATTAGTTTGTTCTTTTTATTGCTCAGATTCTACATATAAGTGAAATCATATAGTTCCTGTGCTACTGGCTTGGTGTTGATAAATTCCTTTAGTTTATTTTTGTCTGGGAAGCTCTTTATCTGTCCTTTGACTCTAAGTGATAGCTTTGCTGGATAAAGTGTTCTTGGTTGTAGATCCTGGGCTTTCATCATGTTGAATATTTCTAAGCCCTTCTATCCTGCATATTTTCTTTTGAGAAATGAGCTGCCAATCTTATGGGTGCATTCCTATAGGTAACTAACTGGTTTTCTCTTAATGCTTTTAAGATTCTCTCTTTGTATTTAACCTTTGGCATTTTAATTATAATGTGTCTTGGTGTGGGCCTCCTTGGGTTCCTGGTTTTTGGGACTCTTTGAGCTTCCTAGGGTTTTATGTCTATTTCCTTCACCAGTTTAAGGAAGATTTCCACATTATTTCTTCAAATAGCTCTTCAACATCTTGTTTTCCTTCTGCTACCCCAATGACAGGGATATTTTTACCTTTAATAGTGTCCCATAGGCTCCTTAAATTATTATTGTAGCCTTTTTTTTTCTTGCCATTCTGATTAAATGTCCTTGGCTTTCCATCCTCTAAATAGGTCATTTGATCCTCTTTATTTGTTTATTCCATTTAATATACTTCTCATCTCAGATAATATATGTGTTCTTCATTTCAGACTGGTTCTCTTTTATAATTTCCATTTCCACTTTTATGTTTTTTTATCTCTTTGTTGAAGTTCTCACTGAATTTATCTACACTTCTCAAAAGTTCATTGAGTATCTTTATACCAGTGTTTTGAACTCTGCATATGTTAGATTACTTGACTCCATTATTTCTGGATCTCTGTTCTCTTCTCTCATATGGTTTCTGCTTCTTTGTCTTGCCATTTTGGCTGCCTTTCTGTGTCTGTTTCTATGTTCTAAGCAAAGCTCTTAAGTCTCCTGGTCTTATTAGTGTGGACTTGTGTAGTAGGTGTCCAGTGGCCCTGTTCTGAGAGGAGTTCAGCTGCAGGCCAAATTTATCCCAAGCCTCTGCCCCTCCGGGCCCACCTGTTAAGATTCAGCAAGCAATCCACAGATACTGTGCTTATAGCTGCTTCCAAAGGCCGCATCAGAAACCGAGGCCAGCTGCCTCTAGTGTGAGTCTAGGCGCTGCTCAGCAAAGAGCACCTGACTTGCTGAGGTTATACTTGGATGCGGCTTGAGCAGGGCTGCAAGTTGGGGGGTGGGGTTCCAGGGAATCCTCTGGGCGGAGCGACCTCTGGTATCCAGTTTGATGACATCTCGGCTGTGGTGATACTGTGTCCCCGCGCTGAGGGGGAAGAGGTACTCAACAAGGAACAATGGACACCCCTGTCACTCTGTACAGAGTGAGTCTCTCCCCACCCCCCTGCCCTCACTCCAACAACATCTCCCTGTAAGTCTTTGGTGCCCCCTGCATGCAGCCGAATTGGCATTGGTGCTCAGAGGGAGCAGGTCCGTCACCGGGAAAATCCGCTCGCAGAAGCGGCCCCTTTAAGAGGCGTCTGCCACTGCTGCTGCCGCAGCCTCTGTCTCACCCAGTTGCTCGAGACAGGGCAGCCCTGCGCCCTCGCCCCATCATCCTACCTTCTGCCCATTGCAGGGTGCTTTCTTGGATTTCTCCCTAGTCGTATGGATTATTCATCTAGATCCCGGACAATTTTTCCTTGCTGTTTGCTCCTTGTTTCTGTCAAAACTTTGATTTGGTCTCCAGAGCGATGAACAGAGCTTCTATCATCTACGCCATTTTTGAACTGGATTCTCCTTCCTTCCATTTTTAAATCCAGCAGTGGAGGTTGGCAAGTCAAAAATCTTCAGGGTAGGCAAGTAGGGCAGAGACCCAGAGAAGAGTTGATGTTGATATTGCTGTTCAAGTCCAAAGGCAGTTTGCCAGCAGAATTTCCTCTTCCTTGGGGAACCTCAGTCTTTTTCTTAGGGCCTTCAACTGATTATATGAGGGCCCATTCACATTATGAAGAACCTGCTTTTCTCAAAGCTTAGATGTTAATCCTATCTAAAAATTACCTTTACATCAACATGTAGATGTGTTTGGCCAAATATCTGGGTACAGTGCTCTAGCTAAGTTGACACAAAATTAACCATCACATGTAAGCAAATAATTATCCACTGGACTTGAAGGGAATCTGGTGTTCCTTCTTTTGTCTTTGCTACAGTTCAGAGTTGTTACTTTCAACTTCAGCAAAAACAATCTACTCACCTTCTCTTCTGCCCTGAAAACTTGATGAGCTGGGAATGCTATTCTGGATAATTATACAAAATATTTTTCTATAAATACATAAAAAAAATCACGAATTTTATAAAGCATGGCTTCCAAACCTATCATTTCATGTTATAATTAAAAGGTGGTTTTGAGGGTTTTTTTGTAGAAGTACCTAGGAAATGAATGTAATGAACAGAGTGCTTTTCAACTGAATTGTAGAAGCATTACATGTTATTTTTTTAAAATTAAGTTTATTGGGATAACATTGGTTAATACAATTGTATAATTTTCAAGTGTGCATTATAATTTGACATCTGTATATTCTATTGTGTGTTTACCACCCAAAGTCCAGTTTCCTTCAGCTATCGTATATTTGATCCCCTTTACCCACTTCACCCTCCCCCTACTCTCCTATATTTGACCACCTTTAGCCTGTGTACCTACCCCCTCCTCTCCTGCCCCCTAACCTCTGGTAACCACTAGTCTATATTCCATGTCCATAAGTCTCTGTTTGTTTGTCCTGTTTATTTGTTGCCTTTAGGTTTATATTCCACATATAAGTGATATTATGTGATTTTCAATTTTTTCTGTCTGGCTTATTTCTCTTAGCATGATTATCTCGAGGTCCATCCATGTTGTCGCAGATGGCAGTATTTCATCTCTTCTTATGGCTGAGTAATATTCCATTGTATATATGTACCACAGCTTCTTTATCCAATCATCTATCATAGGACACTTTGATTGCTTCCATGTCCTGGCCACTGTGAATAATACTGCTGTGCACATTGGTGTGCAAATATCTTTTTGGATAGGGGTTTTCAAGTCTTTGGAGTAAATACCCAGCAGAGGGATTACTGGATCATACGGTAGATCAATTCTTAGTTTTCTGAGGAACCTCCATACTGTTTTTCATAGTAGCTGTACCAATTTGCAGTCCCAGCAGCAGTGTATGAGGGTTCCTTTTTCTCTACATCTTCTCCAGCATTTATTTGTTATTACTTGTCCTGTTGATTATAGCTATTCTAACAGATGTGAGATGGTATCTCATTGTGGTTTTGATTTGCATTTCCCTAATAGCTAGCGCTGTTGAGTACCTTTTCATATATTTGTTGGCCATTTGTATGTCCTCTAGGGAGAAGTGTCTGTTCAGGTCCTCTGCCCATTTTTTGATGGGATCATTTCCTTTTTTGTTGTTATTGAGTTGTATGAGTTCTTTGTATATTTTGGATATTAAGCCCTTATTGGAGGCATTGCTTGCAAATATATTTTCCCATTCAGATGGTTGTCTCTACCTTGTTGACAGTTTATTTTGCTGAGCAGAAGCTTTTTAGTTTGATGCAGTCCCATTCATTTATTTTCGCTTTTACTTCCCTTGCTTTTGAGGTCAAATTCATAAAATCCTCTTTAAAACCAAGATCCTTGAGTTTAGTTCCTATGTTTTCTTCTACGCATTTTATTGTTTCAAGTCTTATAATCAGGTCCTTAATCCATTTTGAGTTAATTTTGGTGTGTGGTGATAGACAGTAATCTAGTTTCATTCTTTGGCAGGTGGCTTTCTAGTTTTCCCAGCACCACTTATTAAAGAGGCTTTCCTTTTCTCTGCTATAGGTTTTTGGCTTTTTTTTTTGTTGTTGTTGAAAAGTATTACCCATATAAATATGGGTTTACTTCTGGACTCTCATTTCTGTTCCACTGATCCATGTGTGTGTTTTGTTGCCAATACCATGCCATTTTGATTATTGGCACTTTGTAGTATAATATGAAGTCAGAGAGAGTGATGCCACCAGCCTCGTTCTTTTTTCTCAGGATGGCTTTGGCAATTTGGGCTTCCATACAAATCTGATGATTTTTTTATTCTATTTCTTTAAAAAATGCTGATAGGATTTTGATGGGGATTGCATTAAATCTGTATAATGCTTTAGGTAACATGGTCATTTTAACTATGTTGATTCTTCCAATCTGAGAACACGGAATGTCTTTCCATTTCTTTGTATCTTCTTCGATTTCTTTTAATATAGGGTCTTGTAGTTTTCATTATATAGGACCTTCACAAGTTTCGTTAAATTTATTGCTAGGTATTTTATTCTTTTTGTTGCAATTGTAAACAAAATTATTTTTTTCTATTTCTTTTTCTGACACTTCGTTATTAGAGTGTAGGAACACTATGGATTTTTGAACACTGATTTTGTATCCAGAGGGTTTGCTGCATTTGCTTATTGTTTCTGGTAGTGTTCTTGTGGAGTTTTTAGGGTTTTCTATATAGAGAATCATGTCATCTGCAAGTAGTGACAGCTCGACTTCTTTGTTTCCTATTTGGATGTCTTTTATATCTTTCTCTTGTCTAATTGCACTTGCTAGGACCTCCAATGTTACATTGAATAAGAGTGGTGATAGTGAACAGCCTTGCCTTGTTTCTGATTTTAGAGGGAATGTTTTTAGTTTTTCATCATTAAGTATAATGTTGGCTGAAGGGTTGTCATATGTGGCCTTTATTTTGTTAAGGTATTTTCCTTCTATACCAATTTTGTTAAGTGTTTTGATCATAAATCGATGCTGGATCTTATCAAAGGCTTTTTCTGCATCTATTGATCTGATCATATGATTCTTATTTTTTAATTTGTTTATCTGGTACAGCACATTAATCAATTTGCGTATGTTGAACCATCCCTGTGCTCCTGGGATAAAGCCCACTTGATCATGGTGTATAATCTTTTAAATATGTTGCTGTATTCAGTTCACTAGTATCTTATTTAGGATTTTTGCATCTGTGTTCATGAGAGATATTGGTCTGTAGTTTTTTTTTTTTTTTGTATTATCTTTACCAGGTTTTGGTATCAGTGTAATATTGGCCTCATAAAATGAATTAGGACATATTGCCTCCTCTTTGATTTTTTTGGAAGAGTTTGAGGAGAATAGGTATTAAATCTTTGAATGTTTGGTAGAATTCACTGGTGAAGCCATCTGGTCCTGGACTTTTACTTTTTGGAAGGTTTTTGATGATCATTTCAATTTCCATACTGCTGATTGGTCTATTTAGATTTTCCAGTTCTTGATTCGGCCTAGGAAGATTGTATTTCTCTAAGAACTGGTCCTTTTCTTCTAGGTTATTAAATTTGGTGTTATATACTTTTTCATAGTATTCTATGAAATGTATGGTCCTTTGTATTTTTGTGATGTCAGTCATAATTTCCCCTCTTTCATCTTTGATTTTGTTTATTTGTGTCTTTTCTCTTTTTTCTTTAGTGAGTGTAGCCAGGGGTTTGTCAGTTTTATTAACTTTCTCAAAGAAGCAGCTCTTTGTTTTTTCTATTTTTTTTTCAATTTCATTTATTTCTGCTCTAATTTTGATTTCTTTCCTTCTGCTGAGTTTAGGCTTCATTTGTTCTTCTTTTTCTAGTTTTTTAAGATGAAGTATTAGGTTGTTTATTTGGGCTCATTCTTGTTTTTGGAGATAGGCCTGTAATGATATGAACTTTTCTCTTATGACCACTTTTGCTGTGTCCCAAAAGTTTTGATATGTTGTACTATCATTATCATTCATTTTTATGTATCTTTTGATCTCTCTTTTTATTTCTTCTCTGACCCAGTTATTCTTCAATCAAGTGTTGTTTAATTTCCATGTATTTGTGGTTCTTCCTGATTTCTTTTTGCAGTTGATCTCTAGTTTCAAAGCATTATGATCAGAGAATATGGTTGGTATGATTTCAACTCTCTTATATTTTTTGAGGCTATCTCTGTGTCCCAGTATGTGGTCAATCCTTGAGAATGTTCCATGTGCACTAGAGAAGAATGTATAAACAGCTGCTTTGGGATGGAAGGCTCTGTAAATGTCATTTATGTCCTGTTAGTCAAATGTGTCACTTAAAGATGTTATTTCCTTATTGATTTTCTGTTTGGATGATCTGGCTATATCCGACAGTGGGATATTTAGGTCCCGTACTATGGTAGTGTTCTGGTTTGTTTCTCCTTTTATTTCTGTTAGTGATTGCTTTACATATTTTGGGGCTCCCTAATTGGGAGCATAGATATTAATGAGTGTTATGTCTTCTTGGTGCATGATTCCCTTTATCATTATGAAGTGGCCCTCGGTATCTTTCTTTACCTTTTTTATTTTGAAGTCTACTTCATCTGATATTAGTACTGCTACTCCTACCTTTTTCTGAATGCCATTTGCTTGAAACATCATTTTACACCCTTTCACTTTGAGTCTATATTTGTTTTTGGAGCTGAGATGTGTCTCCTGGAGGCAGCATATGGTTGGGTTTTATTTTTTGATCCATTCTGCATTTCTGTGCCTTTTTATTGATGAGTTCAGTCCATTTACATTTGGGGTTATTATTTGAAATATGAGGTTTTCTTATAGCCATTTTATCTTTTGCTTTCTGGTAGCTCAGTGTTTTCATTGCTTTTCTGTCCTTGTTTTCTTTCTGTTTTCTTTATTTTGTTTGGGTTTTGTGGGTTTTACCTCTGGTTCTTCTTGTTTTGTTATATACTTCAGTTCTGAATCTTTGGTGTACGGTTACCATTATGAACATGTAAAGGATACATATGTATATACAATCGTTCCTTCTGCACATGCCTTATCTCCATTCTCCTTCGCAATTTTGGATCTTTGAATCTTCCCCTTTTCAGTCGTTGTTATCTCAATTTGTCCCTATGTATGCTGAACATTCATTCCTATCTTGCTATAGCAATTCTCTTCTTATTATTTAAGCTTATAATCCCCTGTTCTTAGTAAGGGTTGCATTCCTCTGCTTCTATTTGTCTAGTAGTCACTTTATTCCTAATTACATATTTTTTTTTTTGTCATTTTGTTTTAGGCAAGCTGACTCCTTTCAGTATTCGCTGTAGTGAAGGTCTCGTAGTGGAGAACTCCCTCAAATTTTGTATGTCTGGAAAGGTCTTAATTTCTTTTTTATTTCTAAAGGAGTGCTTAGCTGGATACATTATTCTAGGCTGGTATTTCCTTTCACTTAACAGTTTTAAATATTTGATTCCATTCCTTTCTGACTTGTAAGGTTTGC
Source organism: Eidolon dupreanum (assembly GCA_028627145.1). NCBI lineage: Eukaryota > Metazoa > Chordata > Mammalia > Chiroptera > Pteropodidae > Eidolon > Eidolon dupreanum. Next base: position 21,636,575 of record CM053503.1, on the reverse strand, counting down.
ACTGAGTAGTCTGAGGATAATCTAATAGGGTTTCCTTTATAAGTTACCATTTTCTTCTCCCTGGCTGCCCTGAGAATTCTGTCTTTGTCATTGATTTTTGATAATTTTAATACAGTGTGTCCTGGTGAAGGCCTTTTTGGGTTGAGGTAATTGGGTGTTCTGTTGACTTCTTGAATTCCAAACTCCAGCTCATTCCTTAGATTTGGGAAATTTTCGTCAACTATTTGTCTGAAAATGCTTTCTAGTCTATGCTCCTTTTCCTCACCTTCGATAATGCTCATTCTTTTTTCCTCTCCTGATGGTATCAGCTAGTTCTTGTATTTCTCTTTCATTATTTTTCATTCTTCAGTTTCTCTCTTCTTCCTTCTGATTTATTTCTAGACTTCTGTCTTCAATATCACTGATCCTTTCCTTCATTTGGTTGGCTCTATTTCCCAAGCTTGCTATTTCATTTTTCAACTCTTGCTGTGTGTGTGTGTGTGTGTGTGTGTGTGTGTGTGTGTGTGTGTGTGTTTAATCTCCAGAAGATCTATTGTGTTCTTTTTGGGGGATTCGATCTCCTTGCTCTGCTCATCTAGGTGTTTTTCCAGTTCCTGAAATTGTTGATATGACTTGTTTCAGAACTCACTGAGTTTTTTCACAAGTACCATCCTGAATTCTCTGTCATTTAAGTTGCATATTTCTATGTCTGTAAGCTTATTTTCTGGAGATTTTTTCTTTCTTTCTTATCACTTTGGTTTTTCACGGTGTTTAATGGACTGTTTCTCTGCCTGGGCATTAATGGAAATGTATTCTGCTTTTTTCCAGAATGATTTATTATGTAAAGGTCTCTCTTTAGCCCGCTGCAAAGAAGGCGCTTTTCTTTTGATTTACAGTAGGTGGCGTCTAAGCTTCTTGAATCTCTGCTTTATGTAAAGCCTTAATAATACCTTTATATAATGCCTTTATTTTCTTGTAGATATTTAATCATGCTCGCTATCTTCAGTTTCAGTCCCTGTCAGTGTTAGCAACAGTTCAGGTAGCATTTGCTTAGATTCCCCTGGGGCTCCGTGTTGGTCGGTCTTGGAGGTATGGGGGAGGGGCCCTCTGGATTGGGGGTTGGGGGCTGCGGCTCAGCCTTGATTTTGTAAACGTGGTCTGTAAAATCAACTGTTGTTTCTCTGTAGTCCGCTTCTCTGCTTTCTGCCCTGAAAGCTAGGCCCTGTCACCCACTGCATGGAACTCACAAACTCTCTCAAACAGGGCTGTTCAGGGTAGTCATTACACCTTCTCCCCTCCTCTGCCCACTCCAGGGAGCTCTGGGGGCTGCGAGAGGCAACTTCTTTATTTCACCCAGTCCACCACCCAACACCCGGGATTCTGACCTGTCATAGCTCTTATGAGGCAACTTCTTTATTTCTCCCTGTCCACCACCTGACACCTGGGGTTCTGACCTGTGTTAGCTCTTATGTGCAGATCCCATGCTCTGATGTGCTGGTGTGCAGTTTGGGTGTTTTTTCTGTTGAGTTTTAGATGTTCAGCTTATTGTAGTTTCAAGAGGAGAGATCTGGGGACGTCTCTCACTCCACCATGTTTCCTTTCCACAACTAAATATTATTTCTGAAAGATCCATAGAGATAATGTATCAGGATTCCCTCATTTCACAGATAAATCACTTAACCCCATGCAATAAAAAAATCCACATAAAACTTTTAGGAAAATCATAAGAAAGATAAATTATATTTACGGTACTGTACTGTAATTATTGATACCATAAGTTTGTGTCATCTGTTTCAAATATATGTGAAATTTGAAATCTTGAGGATGATGATTGTGAGTTCGAAAATATAGATGAGACAAAAAGCCAAGAAAAAATCCCAGGGAATGTTTACATTCAATAAGTAGGAATCAGATAAGGAGACTGAGAAGGACCAGAAATAGAGAGAAGAGAAAAAAACCAGAGGTATATGATGTCTCAAAAGTCAGGAGAGTGGTGAAATTAAAGGCGTGGTTAACAGTATCAAATAATTAAGAATTAGTTGATTAGTTTTAACAGTTTTTTGGTGGGGTTATCAGGATTTTTTTATATATAAGGTCATGTCATCTGCAAACAGAGACAGTTTTACCTCTTCTTTTCCAATTTAGATGCCCTTTATTTCTTTTTCTAGCTGATCATGCTGGCAAGGACTTCTAGAACTACATTTAATAGGAGTGGTGAGAGTGAGAGCACTTCTGTCTTGTTCCAGATCATAGACCTTTCACCATTGAGTATAATGTTAGTTGTGGAGTTGTCATATACAGCCTTTATTATGTTGAAGTATGTTCCTTGTATACCCAGATTGTTGAAAATTTTTATCATAAAGTGATGTTGTATTTTGTCAGATGCTATTTCTGCATCTACTGAGATGATCCTATTATTATTCTATTAATGTGGTTTATTACATTTATTGATTTGTATGTGTTGAACCATCCTTACATCCCAGGGATAAATCCCACATAATATGTTGTTGAATTCAGTTTGCTAATATTTGTTGAGAATATTTTCATGTATATTCATCAGGGATTTTGGCCTGTAGTTTTCTTTTCTTGTAGTGACCATAACTGGCTTTGGTATCAGTGTGAAGATAACCTTATAAAATGAGTCTCGAGTATTTCTTTCTCTTCATTTTTTTTTTTTTTTGGAAAAGATTGAGAGGATTGGCATTAATTCTTCTTTAAATATTTGATAGAATTTACTATCTCTTTCTTCATGGGCTATTTTTTTGTTGTTGTTAGAAAGTTTTTGGTTACTGATTGAATCTCCTTACTCATTATTAGTCTTTCCAATATTCTGTTTCTTTATAATCCAGCCTTGGTAGGATGTATTTTTCTAGAGATTTATCTATTTCTTTTAGGTTATCCAATTTGTTGGCGTATAATTCCTCATAGTAGACTCTTACGACCTCTTTTTTTTCTGTTGCAAAGTCTACTCTCTCATTTCTGATTTTATTTATTGAGTCTTCTCTCATTTTATTGGTCTAGCTAAATATTTGTCACTTATTCTATTTTATTAATTTATTTTTACAGCTTTATTGAAGCATAATAGACAGTTATTTTACTGTATACATATTTACAGTATACAGTTCAATGATTTTTTCAATTATAGTTGGCATACAATAAAATAATATATTAGTTTCATTAGTACAGCATAGCAATTAGAGATCTATATAACTCACAAAGCGATCACCCCACTGAATCTATTACCCCTTTTCTCCCTTACATATTTATTACAGCATCGTTGACTGTTTTCCTTATGCTATGCTTCACATCTCCATGACTATTTTGTAACTATCCATTTGTATTTCTTAATTTCTTTGCCCTTTTTCACCGATCCCTCATCTAGTAGCCTTCAAAATATTCTCTGTATGTATGTTTGTTTCTTTTGTTGTTGTTGTTGGTGTTTATTTTGTTCTTTAGATTTCACATGTATGTGAAATCATGCGGCATTTGTCTTTCTCTATCTGACCTATTTCATTCAGTGCAATAACCTCTAGGTTCACCAAGGCAATATTTTTTTCCTTCCCCTTACTTTTAGTCTGTGTGTGTCTTTTAATCTGAAGTGAATCTCTTGTGGGCAGCATATGTAAGGGGCTTGTTTTCTTATGCATTCGACCACTCTATCTTTTGGTTGGAGCACTTAATTCTTTTCTAGTTGAGGTACTTGTTGATAGATGTGTAGTTATTACCATTCTTTATTCATGTTTTTGGTACATGTGTTTTCTTCTTCTTAAAGAAGTCCCTCCAACAGTTCCTGTAATACTGGCTTGGTGTTGATGAACTTTAGATTTTTTTTTTTTTTGGTTTGGGAAACTCTTTACTTGTTCTCTGACTCTAAATGTTAGCTTTGTTGGATAAAGTAATCTCGTTTGTAGATTCTGGGTTTTCATCACTTGGAATATATTGTGCCAAGCCCTTCTGTTATGAATTTTTTTTTGAGAAATTAGCTGCCAGTCTTATGAGTGCTCTATTATAGATAACTACCTGCTTTTTTCTTGCTGCTTTTAAGATTCTCTCTTTGTATTTATCTTTGGCATTTTAATTGTGATGTGTCTTGGTGTGGGCCTGTTTGGATTCATCTTATTTGGGACTCTCTCAGCTTCCTGGAGTTTTAAGTCTATTTCTTTCACCAGGTTAGGGAAGTTTTCCATCCTTATTTCTTCAAATAGGTTCTCAACTTCTTGTTCTCCCTCTTCTCCTTCAAGTACCCCTATGGTATGGATGCTGTGCATTTAATTTTGTCCCACAGGCTCCTTAAATTATCATAGTTTTGGATTTCTTGCCATTCTGATTGGGTGCTCTCAGCTTCCTTATCCTCAATATTGGTGATTTGGTCCTCTGCTTCATCCACTCTATTGATTCCAATATACTCTTCATCTCAGATAATGTATTCTTCATTTCTGACTGCTTCTCTTTTATAATTTTCATTTCCATTTTTATGTTTTTCATCTTTTTGTTAAAATTCTCACTGAGTTCATCTACACCTCCCTTAATTTCATTGAGCATCTTTATAACCAGTGTTTTGAACTCTGCATCTGTTAGATTGCTTGACTCCGTTTTTCCTGGAGCTCTGCTCTGTTCTTTTATATGGCACCTGCTTCTTTGTCTCTCCATTTGCTGCCTTTCTGTGTTCTAAGCAAAGCTCCTAAGTCTCCCAGTCTTATTAGCATGGCTTTGTGTAGTGGCACAGTCCTGAGAGGGGTTCAGCTGCAGGTCAAGTTTAGCTCCAGCCTGTGCCCCTCCAGAGCCACCTGTTAAGATTCAGCAAGCAATCCACAGATGCTGTGCTTGTCATTGCCTCAAGAGACCATTCCAGAAACTGATGTCAGCTGCCACCAGTGTGGAGGTTGGAGCTGCTCAGCAGGGGGTACAGAACATGCCACCAGTGTGGAGGTTGGAGCTGCTCAGCAAGGGGTGCAGGACAACTGGATGTGGCTTGGGTGGTGCTATGAGTTGGGGAAGGTGGAGGTTGAGGGACTTCTCTGAGTGTAGTGACCTCTGTTATCCAGTTTGATGACGTCTTGGCTATGGCAGCGCTGTGTCTGCATACTAGGAGTAATGAGGGCTCAACAAGGAACAATACATACTGCTGGCACTTCTGCCCGGTAGAAAGCCTTGTCCTTGGCCCTCACTGCAACAACTCAGTGATCTCCTGAAAGTCCCTGGTGCTTCCTGAGCAGCCAACCTGGCGTTGGTGCTCAGAGCGAGTGCATCAGTCACTGTGTAAGTCCGCTTACGGACAGGACCCCTTAAGAGGAATGGCTGCGGCTGCAGCTGCAGCTGCCCCAGCCTCTGTCCCACTCTGCTGCTCAGGACTGGGCTGTCTCGCTTCTGTGTCCCCTCCTACTTCCAACCGTTGCAGGGTGATTTCTTATTTCTCTCCCTAGTTATAGGGCTTCTGTTCATCTAGGCCCCAGGTGACTCTGCTTGCTGTTTGCTCTGTGTTTCCATCACAGCTTTGGTGTGGTTGCAAGAGGAGATGTACAAAGCCTCTGTCACTTATGCCATTTTGCCTGGTCTCTGTCATTTATTTTTTATCTTTTTAGAAGACCAGCTCTTTGTTTTATTGATCATTTCCATTGTTTTTCTGTCCTCCACTTCATTTATTTCTGCTCTCATCTTTGTTATTTCATTCCTTTTGCTAACATCATCAGGATTCATTTGTTCTTTTTCTAGTTGTTTGAGGTGTAAACTTAGGTTGTTGGTTTGAGATTTATTTTTTTTAGTGTAACCATTTATCATTATAAATTTCTCTCTTAGAACTATTTTTGCTGGATTGGTATGTGTGTTTCCATTTTCATTTGTTTCAAGATTTTTATTTTGATTTCCCTTTTGATTACTGCTTGGCTTATTGTTCAGGAGTGTGTTGTTTAATTCCCAAATATCTGTGTATTTTCCAACTTTCCTCCTGTTATTAATTTCTAGTTTTATACCATTGTGATCAGAAAAGATACTTGATATGATTTCATTCTTCTTAAATTTTCTAAGATTTGTTTCATGCCTTATCAGTGATTTATCCTTAAGAATGTTCTGCATGCACTTGAGAAGGTATATTCTGCTGTCTGTTAGGTCCATTTAGTCTAAAGTATGGTTTAAGTTCAAATTTTCTTATTTATTTTCTGTCTGGATAATCTATCCATTATTTTCTGTCTGGATAATCTATCCACTCCCTACTATTATTGTATTTTTGTCTGTTGGGTGCATATATATGTATAATTGTTATATCTTTTTGATGAATTGACCCCTTATCATTATTGTCATTGTATAATGATCTTCTTTTTCTTTTGTTACAGCTTTTGAGGTAAAATCTATTTTGTCTGATATAAGTATAGCTGCCCCGTCTCTCTTTTGGTTTTCATTTGCATGGAGTATCTTTTTCCAGTTCCTTTACTTTGAGCCTATACATGTCCTCAAAGCTGAAGAGAATCTTTGTAGGTAGCATATTATTGGATCTTGTATATCTTTTTTATCCAGCTACAATTGGTTTTTTGAATAGAAAAATTAATCCACTTACATTTAGAGTAATTATTGATAGTAAGGACTTACTAATGCCTTCTTATTGTTTTCTGGCTATTTTGTAGCTCTCTTCTTCCTTTCTTCCTCTCTCGATGCCTTCCTTTGTGAATTGATGGTTTTCTGTATATTTTGATTCCTTTCTTTTTATCTTTTGTGAATTGACTGTAGTTTTATGCTTTGAGGTTACAATGAGGCTTATGTAAAATATCTTATAGACACAATAGTCTATTTTATGCTGATGGTGACTTAATTTTGATCACGTACAAAAATTCTATCCTTTTGCTCTTCCTCCTTTTGTATTGATGTCACCATTTACCTCTTTATATTGTGCGTTTATTAGCAAATTATTTTAGCTATATATATTATTAATGGTCTTGTCCTTTAACCTGTATATTAGCATTAAGTGATTAGCACACCACCATATTACAATATTAGCGTATCCTGAATTTGACTATATACTGACTTTTACCAGTGTGTTGTATATTTTCATTAAAGGTTCATGTTACTAATTAATGTCTTTTCATTTCAGCTTGAAGAATTCTTTTCAGCATTTCCTGTAAGGCAAGTATTGCGGTGATGAACTTCCTCAGCTTTTGTTTGGGAAAATATTTCTCTCTTCTTTATTTAGGAAGGGCAGCTTTACCATATAGGGCATATTTTTTTGGCAGTTTTTTCTTTTAGCACTTTAATATACTCTCTTCTGGTCTGTAAGGTTTCTGCTGAGAAATTCACTGATAGCTTTATGCGGTTCCCTTATAAGTTACAAGCGTTTTTCTCTTGATGCCTTTAAAACTCTCTTTTTGTCTTTGATTTTTGACAGTTTTTATTATAATGTATTTTGGAGAAGATTTCTATAAGTTGAATTTTTTTTGTGGACCTATGATATGCATGAACTTGAATGTCCAAATCTCTCCCTGGATTTGGAAAGTTTTCAGTTATTATTTCTTGAAATAATCTTTTCGCCCCTTCTCCCTCTTTTCTCTTTCCGTGTCTCAAGTAATTGATAGATTGTTTCTTTTGATAATATCTCATAGATCATGTAGGCTTTCTTCACTCTTTTTCATTCTCTTTGCTTTGTTCTCTTCTCACTGGAGAATTTCAAAGTTCCTTCTTCTAATTCACAGATTCTTTCTTCTGCTTGATCCATTCTACCATTTCTGTTCTCTTGCAGTTTTCATTTCACTCATTATATTCTTTAGCTCCCCAATTTGTTTTTTAAAATGACTTTATTTTTTTTAAATCTCTCATTTTGTTCATGTATTGCTTTCCTGATTTTGTTGAATTGTCTATGTTTTCTTGTAGCTCATTGGACTTCCTTATAAGTGCTATTTTTAATTCTTTATGAGGTAAATCATAGCACTCCATTTCTTTGGGGTCAGTTATTAGAAGAAGTTGTGATCCTTTTGTGGTGTCATGTTTCCTGATTTTTCATATTCCTTGAAATTTTGAGTTGCTATATTTGCATCAGGTAGTAGCCACCTTCTCCAGTCTTCGTTGTCTTTGGAAAATAAATACTGTCAGCCCTATTAGGGATTCTGAGGTGTTCTCAGACCTTCTATGGAAATGTGTACTCCATACTTCTTCCTCCCTCTTGTGGCAGAATTCTTAAGGTTGTATACCTTCTCCTGATCCTACATGTGCTTACTTGCTAAAGCTCACTTTTATTGCCATCATGAGTGTACACAGGGAGTCAGGTTGGAGGTGTGTGTGGGTGAAAGGTGTGGAGCTTTGGGAGTACATACTGGCCAGTTGGGGGGACCCATGGACAAGGTGCCCCAGTGGCTCACAGGAAGGTTTCTTGATAGATTCCATGGCACTGTTAGTGGAATCCCCATTCCTTTACAACCAGATTCCTGTCTGCCACTCTTTCAGCCCATTCCCACCCTCCCAGTCATGCAAATCACAACTCAGTACTCTAAACAGGGTGAGAGAGAAATGGGCCTCTTTGGCAGAATTCTGTACAACCGGGGAAGCCAAGCACTCACTCACATACTCTTTCCTCCATAGTAGAGAAGGAAAGGTTTCTCTTGGTACTGAGCCACTGTGCCACCTTGGGGGAGAGGAGCTATGGGTAATGTCAAATTATACTTCTACCCTTTCTAATGCATCCAAACTTGTATTTTTTTTTGCTCCAGCAGTGTGTTGGAACTTCTCTGATGGATATCTGAACTTTCTCAAGGTCTCTCTCATCTGTGGGTGATTGTTTAAGACAGTGTTCTCCAGGGACACCTGGACTATGACTTAGAGGGGCTGGAGCCAGTTCATGGACCACGGCAGGAGCAAGGTATGTATGCATATTACCTGATGCATGGGTGGGTGAGACTTCTCCTGAATCCCTTAGCATGTGGTGCTGGACCCCACATCTCCCACAAAGGCATTTTTGTCTGTGGCTGTATGCCATATTGTTGTGGAGAGGAGATACAAGAGAGCAATGTCTTTTTCAGCCATCTTGCTCACGGGATGCTTTTAAAAGTCAAGTGAGAAAAATTATTTGAATATGGTAAAGCACCATGCATATTAATTTATTCAACTGTATGTTCATTCAAATACCATCAATGCACTTTGATCTATCTATTCTTTCATTTAGCAAATATTTATTAAACATTTATAGTATGTCAATTTATGTATCATGGCATGGACTCATGTAAGGGATTAATAGTTCTCTGATGAATATTTCTAAATATCATTTTCTGAAGCAATGTCAGTGAGTTAGAGTCACCATTCTCTCAAAAATTTTTATTTGGTGTATATGAACTAATTGATCACCAAAGGTAACTGTCTTATTTTAATGTTTAGATTTTATGTTTGTTTTAGCTTCTTTATCAAAGGTAGTAAAATTTTAAAACCTGTTCTTGAATACATTCTCAAAGCAATTCTACTTTCTATAATAACAATACAAATAAGTTCAAATAATCTGCTTTATTGAATTTATCACAAATAGCAACTATATACTTTATTTGGCTAGAATCATAGGTTTGCTATTGCAGTATTTTTTCATGTTATACACCTTTTAGTGGCTGTTTTCCAACATATTCTTGGGTTCACATAATATTACAGCATTATTCAACTTAAAAACAAATTGAAAATTAATTATTTACATTTTATTTAAACAATGGTATTGTCGACCTGTAGTATGAGTTATAGTAGCTAAGCTAGCAAATCCTACAACTTTCTGTTATTTTATTAATTACTTAATATCATCTACACCCAACATCAAACAAATTATTTCTTTATACATTATAAAAATTTTAAGAAATTTTATCGCAGTTTAATCTATCCCAAATCTCCACACAAATAGATTTTTGCCCGGGGAACTTATAGGCCAGTGTGATGTATAGAGGTTATGAGCATGGCTCTGGAGTAAGACAGACTGGATTTTTATTATGGCTTTGCAGATACTAGCTCTACAGATACTGTGTGACCTTGGATAAGTTATTTAATAGCATCAAGTCTCAGGTTTTCCATCTCTAAGATGTGAACAATAATATCTGTTTATAGGGCTGTTATTCGGAAGCCTAGAATAATGCTTATGAAATTTTTAGTAAAATTCCTTGCATAAGGTCTCTATAAATGTTGTTTTCTAGTATCTATGTTACTTTGACTAAATCGAGGTAAGTAGGTACCACATAGTTTTTATTTTTTCTACATTTGAACTTACAGGTTATTTTTATGATAATATAGTTTGCATATGTCTCATATAAAATTAAGTTCAGATGTGAGTTACATAGGCCTAAAATAACAGTGGCTTTAAAAATATACAAAAATATACTTTCTTTTCTTTTCCATGTAAAAGCTAGGCTGTCCAGGTCTGGCAAAGTGGCTCTATTCTAAAAAGCTTCCAAGAATCCAGAATTTTTACAGTTTACGCCTGTGCCATCTTGAGGCTGTGGCCATTAGCCTCATGATGTAGAACATTACCGCTAGCCCCAAATCACCAACTTGACATCTTAAGAAGCAGAATGGAAGAATGCTTGAAAATGAAAGTGGATGAGGGAGGCCAAGGATGCAAGACAGTGTCTTTTTAAGAGGGAGCTCCAAAAGCTGCCACATATTTCCATGTTTATTCTATTGTACAGAATGTAAGCACATGTTCAAACCTAGCTGCAATGGAGGATTAGACAATGTATTTTCCGTTCTGAGTCGATGTTTGCTAAGCTTAGAATTGCAAGTCCTCTCACTATGAAGGAATGGGGAGACTGGATACAGGAGGGTACTGATACACATATCACACAATATATACCTTGTTTATTGAATAGACAAGGCTCACTGTAGTATAAATATGAATGATTTATTTGTCCAATAACTTCTACCAATTTTCCCAAACCACCATTTCTTCCTGAGAGCCAGCTCTCCTAATGATATTTCAGTCTGATTCCTTCTACTTTAGTTACTTTGGGCTATTCAAATAGTCTTGTTTCAAATGGTAAGCCCTAGTCTCTTCATTTAAAAACATCTATATTATATTTAATTCAAAGCTTTCCTCCTCCTCTCCCATTTCAGGCTAGAATAGTAGTTCTGGGGATCTAGAAGGAAGGGACACCTGGCATTTCTTGCTCTCATTTTCTTATTTCCTCCTGCTAACTTCTCCATGACTGAGTAAGAGACACAGATGATGGCATCTTCCTACCTTTATTTTGACCATTTCTACCGCTTTTGCTGTTAGCTTGAAGGCCCAGTGGGAGTAGTGAGGATTTCTTTAGGCCCTGCTAACAATGTTCATCCTGCATGCTCCTTTGGCATCAGTAGTTCTTTGTAAGTTTCATGGCCATCTGCCTTCCATGGCTCCTACTCAGGGTCTACAGCCAGTCCTGGAATTTGTCTTCTGCATATCTCAGGAAACAGGCACCCAAGGAGACTATTTGTTCCTCTCAACCTGGCTGTGCCCCTGTGCCCTGCTACATGATACTTTCTCTTGCTCTGAGGGCAGATCTTAGACATCCAACTGGGGCAATCTCTGCCCCCTTCTCTTTTTCTTCTTTTTTACTTATTATGATAAAATATATATAAACAAAATTTTGCCATTTTAAATCTTTTGAGTGTTTAATTCAGTGGCCTTAATTATATTCAAAATGTTGTGCAAAAATCACTATTTCCAAAACTTTTTCATCACCCAAACAGAAACTGTACTCATTAAACAAAAACTCCCTACTTTTCCTTCCCCCAGTACCTAGTAACCTCAATATACTTAGAAGTTACCTATTCTAGATATTTTGAAGAAGTGAATCCATACAATATTTGTCCTTTTTGTTTGTCTTATTTTACTCAGCATAATGTTTTCATGGTTCCTGCATGTTGAAGCATGTAGCAGAAGTTCATTCTTTATCCATTGTGTGTATATGCCACATTTTGCTTATCCACACTTTTTGGCTATTGTGAATAATGCTGCAAAGAGCATCAGTACCTGTTTGAATTACTGTTTTTAGTTCTTTTGGGTATATATCTAGGGGCAGAATTGCTGGGTCATATGGTAATTTTACATTTATCTTTTGAGGAATCATCAAACTATTTTCCATCATCTACAACAGTAATACATGAGGGTCTCAATTTCTCGATACCCTTGTCAACACTTGCTGTTGTCCACATTTTTGATTATAGCTATTCTAGTAGGTATGAAATTTTATCTCATTGTGGTTTTGATTTACATTTCCCTGATGACTAACGATGTAAAGCATCTTTTCACATGCTTATTGTCCATTTGTATATCTCCTTTGGAGAAATGTCTATTCAAGTCTTTTGCCTATTGTTTTAAACTGAATTGTCTTTTAGGGGGACTTTTCTCTTCTTGCAGCTGCTAGAAGGAGAGAAGAAAGAGGAAAACACTTTATGCTGTTGCATAATCCAAGAGATCACCTTCTTATGTCTCTGGTCTTCCTTTTCTGGCTGTTTGTTGATGAATCAGTTCAGGCTCTCTTGTGCCTGAGGTTGGGGGTGGGGTGCAGTAATGTGAGGCCTACAGCAAGAACTAGGCTTTAAAAACTGTGTTCCTTGTAATCACCTCTGGAGGCTCAAAAAGATTTCAATCAGATCTTACATGAACCTGTTTTATTTATGCATAGAATAATTCGGTCTTAGAACAGGAAATGACCCTAGAGTTCATTGTATCCAACTCCATTTTACAGATAAGGCCTCATGGGTCTTGAAAAGTGAACTAACCTTGTGCAGTATTTTGCTAGTTTAAAACTAATTTTTTTAAATGCCTAGTTTATGTGTCACTATAGTTGCAAAAGTAACCAGGAAAAGGAATGCATTAAAGATACGACCTATTTCTGTTTTCCCTTCTCCATATGACAGAGGCAGATTCAAGAGAAAAATATTTTGTCATCAACTCTAAAAGTGGATGGTTTCTAAGCTTGGGGAATCAGGCCATTATACTAAGTGATATAGATGAACATTATGCTTGTCTAGCACTCTACACTTTACAAAGTGGTATCGTATTCTTATAACACCTTGACTATCAGTGAGCAGTTGTTACTATTCCTTTTGGATGAGGACATGACTAAGATCATCAATAAACTGGTAGCAGCTTTTGGTGCAGATCACTGTCCCTCACTTCTGTGAAGGTGATCCAGCTTTCTCCCTACTGATTACCAGCAAACTGCAGGGGAAAGAACATCAGAATTTCGAGTGAGAGAACCCAGGTTCAATTCCCAGCTCAGTCTCTGACCGACTGTTATCTTAGGCAAGTCACTTTATCTTTCTGAGTCTCAGTCTCCTCATCAGTAAAATGGAGACAAAAATAACACCAATCTATCCAATTGTTGTGGGAATCAAGACAGAAAATGGAATAACAGTCTTTTGTGAATGTAGAGAGTTATACAAATATTAGTGATTGCTATTATCTGGCTGGCTAGGTAGGAGATCACTTTGTATATTATAAATAAGACTTTATAAGGTTTAATGACATTAGGAGCTTAGGCAAGCTTCAAAGGGCTCCCACAGAGTAAAAGCTGATGAGCATTTCATCCTCAGGTCTTATCCTAACCCATAAGCATTGTTATTTAGAATTCAACAGACACAACAAGCTAAGTCTTCCTGAAATATTCCCACTTTGTAAATATAGCTTTGCTTTTACAGTTCTTTCACCCGTTGAGTGATGCAACATTTGCTCATTTCATTTAGCATTTGAAGGGTCAGTTGTGAAAATCTGAAAATCTTTCCAACACGCAAATCCAGTCACGACTCTCATATTATTAAAACCTTTTTACTCCCTGTGGCTCACAGGATAAAGTCCAAATGCCATAGCTGCAAATCTTTTTCCTATCCAAGTGGACTATAAATATGTAATGAATTTATTAATCAAAACCCTATCATGAGCATACAGGCCAACTATGGTCCAGCTCCAGCCTGTTTTTTCAACCTAATCTTTTGCCTCCTTTTCCCACACACCTATGCCCCACAGCCACTCTCACCTGGAACCACAGATACTCTGCTTAATGTGGCCTCTTTTTGTTTGTGCTGCCTCAGCTGCATAGAGTGCCTTTCTCCTTCCTTGCTGCTTGCTTGCCACTTTCATGTTTATCCTTTATGACCCAGCTCAAAAGCCACCTCCTCTGGGAAACCATCTTTGACCTGTTTTTCCTCACAGGGAGAATGAATCATTTTTTCTCTGAGGAAAAAAAAGCATTTCCTACATGATTCTGTTTTTTATTTTGTCCTGTTTCATTTGAGATTTTGCCTAGTCATTAGTGCACAAGCATTTTGAGGGCTGGGCCAGAATCGTATTCTTTGCAACTCTGTACTGCAGTGCTCAATGCTGTTTGTGGAAACAGCAGGTACTCAATACGTTTGTACATAAATGTTCGTTGAAGATCATAGGGTAACATACACTGATAAGAGAAACAGGAACTTCTTTGAACTGTCTGTTTTAAAGCTCACCAACAGTCTTAGAACTACGCTCTTCATTTGCTTTGGGTCTTCCATTCCTTTGGCCTTAGACAAGAAAGATTTTGCCATGATCTAGTCATTAATTAGACATGAATTAGACAATAAAACAAGTCCTGCTTTAAAGTTCTACCCTTTAGGTCTCTCTTTTAGTCACCAGTCCATTAGTTGGGGCTCTAGGGCCTGTGACACCAGGTCCCTTTCTCCTTATAACACTAACAAGCTGTGTGACTTTAGCAAATATCTTTAGTCTCTGGGTTCCAGGTTTTGGAGTCAGGGAGTTAGACGATATATTCTCAGAGGTCCCTCTCAGTCCTGACCATTTATTTTCTACATAATTGATCCTGGGAAAACCGAGTGAGGCAAATGAGAGGCAAATATGTTTTAACTGGGGCAGAAGAATATACCATAGACACATGGGCAAGAGAGGGGATGGGCATAGGGTAGGACAGGCATCAGCATGAAGGCCCTGGCATTCCTTCAAACTTAGAGTATGCCCTGTTGTTATTTAATCATTTCTGTGAGCACAGAATAAGCCCTGTTAGCTAAAAACACATCTTTTTCAGAATGCTTACCCATTCCCCATGATGTCCCCTAATCCTGGAAATCCTTCCTCAAAACTTGTCACAGAAAAATCCCCATTTGAATTCTTGTGCACTCTTCCTGCACCTCCCTAGAATTTCAACAAGTTACTGCCAGAGAGATCAGAACAGGGAACAGCAGAAAGGTCAGATGAATCTAAGCATTATACTTGAGTGAGAGCAGAGGGGTCAGCAAAGAGGCCTAGAAATGGCAGGGTCAGTGAATGTTCTGGATTGAAAGAATGTGTAAAAAAAAAGAAGAGTCAGTAATAGGAGGGAGGGCTTGGGAACAATATACATTTAGGAATTTTACTGCAGATTGTTGTAGTGTAGATTTTTTTTTTAAAGGAAGGAGCCTTTCTGAGAGAACATGAAGTATGAGGATTGCACACCACACACAGGGTGAAGGTAAGAGTGATTCAAGAACATAAACTTAATTATTTTTTTAAAAGGCATTGTATTAATTTTGATTTGTCTTTTATTAAGTGAAAAGTAGAGACATTTATTGGATAAACTGGCTATGAAAAATTTTTTTAGATCAATTTTAATATTTATTGCTTCAAAAAGGCAAAGTCCAAAACCCAACCCAAAACGACATATCTGCTGTCAAGAAAAGGGCTAAAAGAGGTATTATTTTCCTCTATGAAAGTGATGAAAATGAGAGGCAAAACAGATTAAAGGAAAAGAACAAAAAATGACAAGAGGTCACAAAATGTCCAGCACTGAGGTGGCCATGGGCCGGCCATTATCCAGTGAAACTCAGCTCAGCACTGCCTCTCTAATCTCTTTTCTCAACAGTTTCCCCTTACGTAATAAGAACCAGAGAACACTGGGTAGTCAGAAAAATGTTGCTCAAAATTCAACTAAAGATAAGTAACAGCAAAGATAGATCTAGTCTCTCGGCAAACTACTGATGTTGCATAGCAACAACTGCCTAGTTTTATTTCTGTCACAGTATTGCCATAAGGAAGCTTTGAAATTAAGTTTTTTTTTTTTTAAATTAAACAAACAAGGTAACATACCTTACTGTCCCCATCCAAGTCACCTGCCTCTTTCTAAAATTAGAAAGGCAGACTCTCAAAGGAGGAGATAATTAAAGTAGTAAAAAGGGAAACAAAAATTTATTGGGTTCATACTAATAATCCCTTTCTGATGTTATCTCATTTAATCCTGACAATAACTATGTGAGGTGGGTCTTAACCCCATTTTGCAGATGGGGAAACATACTTAGAAGCCTAGAGGAACTTGGCCAAGGTCACCTGGCCAATAAAGGGGCAGAGATAGGATTTAAATATTCCCTCCATCCTTTTTCAGTTGGACTCATAATCCACCGCTGTTCCCATCACTTTGCACTACAGTAATGTCTGTAGCTAGCTATAGCAACAGGGGTTGTCCCTTCTGAAGGTGTCTGGGATTGTGTCTATAACAGGATAGTCATACTTCCAAAGAACATCTGGAAAAGTTTGGAGCAATGTTTGACTCTATGGACTGGTGTTTCGTCATACAGATTTACTTGAGAAAATCTGAGTTTATTATTTAGTCTAGAGCAAGAAACTAAGAGAAAGGCAGAGATTGTAAAAACACAACCTCTCTTCAGGGCACTGTGTTCTGACCTATTTGAGGAGAGTCTCTGCCATAATTCCTGATATTGGTGTTTGCTGACAGGTACTTAGAAGTTACTTGAGAAATAAATTCTCTATGAATTGAAACATTTACTTTATCCTTTATCTTTTCTTAGCAGTTGCTTCAGTGTCTATAAGCAAGAATCATAGAAGCAAATGCAAGGAACCCAAGTTGCAGACATTTTTGAAATCTCCTCTGCTTAGGATTTGAAGGTATATCATGGAAAGATACTACCTCTGACCACCCATGTGGTTCTTACATAGGAGAGGAATTTAATTGAACAAATATTTACTGGACATCTATTGCATGCTGGCCATTGTGCTGAGTGCCAGGGATACAGAGCTATATTATGACCCTTGATCTTAAGAAAATCTTCAATCGAACTGAGGAGACAAATATTATACAATATTAATACTGTGTGATGAATGAGTGTTATGACAGATGTAGGCTTAAAGAACAGGACCACAAAAATAGGTGTCATTTAGTCTGGTGCATCAGAAAAGATTTTTTTTTTAAGAAGAGGACCCACTGATCACATTAATGCAGGCCTCAGGATCATTGGGATATTCCATATAGAAGGACAGCTTGGGATCATGGAACCACAAGCAGTTGAGTAAACCTGGAGTATAAATTGTTGAGAGGGAGATGAAGTTGGAGAGACAGGTGGGAGTCAGTGATGGTATGCTATCCATCTATGTGTGTTGAAGGTGGAGTTATGGTATAAGGTTAGGGAAGGATGTTCATTCTACAGATGAGGGGAACCAGTGACAGATTTCTGCACAGGGGAGTAACCTGCTAAGATCGGGCTTTAAGAAGTCATGTCTGGTAGCAATTAGAAGTACAAACAGCTGGGCAAGATTAGATGCAGAAAAATCAGGAAAACAGTGAGTAAACAAATTTGAAGGGATTTTTTTTTTTTTTTTTGCCAGGGGTCACTTAAAAATATTTTAATGTGCAAATGAGTACTGTGAAGTACTTTTGTTGTAGATGTTCTCTCTTTGCCTCTCCAGGTCCACTCTCTACCTTTCTCTACTGTGACGCTAGGAGGTTGACCTTCTGAAAATGTCCCTTGCACTTTGGCTTCCTGTTGAGTTCAGCCAATGGAAGGCACCAGAAGGAGATTACAGCGTGGACAGAGAGACAGGACAAGAAATTTATAACCCCTCCATTAGGCTTCAGTTTGCCAGTGGCTCTATCTGAGGTCACAGTTCTAGTTCAGAGGTCCTTTTCTATAGTCACAGCTCACTCTGAGTTCTAGAGCTACAATTTTCTTCATCTCCTTGTTCCTTCAGACCTACCAGCAGTATTGACTTCCTTCTATTGCCAATTTAGGGGATGAGCATCACCATCCCTTGCTAGTTTCAGTAGTCTGCTCATACCTCTGTAAATAGTCCCTTCATTCAAATCTCTTTAGTTACCACTTTGGTGTGTGATTGTTTCCGGCTGGGACCCTGAACACTCTCCTTGAAAAATACCTGTTTGTTTCAAGGGTGTGCTCAGTCTGGGGCAGAGACAGTGAGAGTTTGAACCAAGACTGGCATAGTAAATATAAAGAGGAAGATACAGATTAGAGAGATATTCAGGAAGGAGAACTAAGAGTGCAGAGTGACTGATTGGGAGGTGGGTAGGAAGAGAGTATTTAGGATGGCTCTTTGGCTTTGGACTAAGTTGGGTGGTGTCATTTGCCAAATCTCAGGATAAAAAAGGAATGACATGTACTAAGGAAAATATAAATAATATACTTTGTAACACTAAATTCAAGGTGCTTGTTGGAGCCTTTAGGAGTAAAGGGAGGCTCTTGCTCATCCACCGACTTGAAGAACATACATAGTTCAGAATTTTTCATTTTTGCTCAGAATTTACCCTATTTACTTCTGCTGGCCCTTTTCTCACTATCCTTTTGAAAATAAACATATGTTTGGATGGGGAAATATATAGTTTCTGATATCTTTATTGTGACTTTGTGACAAAAGAGTAAAATAGTTAAAAATATTGAGAACCTGGGGCCATATCGATCTTCTTAAAAGGCTCACATTTGTCTCTGTCCTCTCCTTATCAAGCTAAAACAAGGTCCCTTTAAGCCAGGCATGAAAAAGCAGCTGCCAGTGAGCAAGCACTGCTCAGCTCCCACAACCCCTTCTAGTGTCCAGGCTCCACTTTAGAGGGCATGCTGCCCATCCCTGTCACAAGGTGGCAGTCCTGCCCAACTGACCCATTATAAAACTGTGGGTGTTGACATTAATCCTCTTGCCACTGACACCCCTCAGTTCTCATCCCTCATGCACCCTTAGCTAAAAAAACCTCAACAATTATAGAAATGGAGTTCAAATTCCTTAGCTTGACAACCAAGTCACACTCAAAACAATGAAGGAGGAAGCAGCATCTCCAGAGGCCTGGTGCTTTTCGCAGTGGTAGTTAATGGAATATTCCCAGTGGAGAAAGAGACTTTTAGGGAATAAGAGTAGAAATGTCTAGGTCTAGGTTCCATTGCCTGAGAGTAAGGTATGATTTTACCAGGAAACAGTGGTTTTCCTTTATTCTTTAATTTTTTAATCTATTATTCTTTTAAAGTGCTTATTGCATGTATTTTTCCTACTGTTCTTTCAGCAGGTGTACATATACTGATCTTATTGCGATTTTTCATATTCATCTTTTCTCCCTAATTAGATTTTTAAGTCCCAGCATTTTGTATTCCTTACAACACATAGATTATGCTATACTTAAAGCGGGTGTCAAAAGACTACTTGTTCAGTAAATGGATGAATATATTGCTAAATACAAATCACCAATACAGAACTCACCTTGAATGGAAAGGCTGGAGGCAAGCACCCCAGCTTACCTCTTAAGGACAGCTCTAGTTTCTTTTAATCTTCACTCAGCTAATTATCTCAAGGTCAGCAAAGCTTGAGAGTAGGAAAGATTATTATAAAGAATGAAATCATGTTCAATAGGTTAGTGCAGAGGCTCAGCTACTTGCTTGTTGTAGAATCTTGAGCAAATTCCTTAATCCACTTGGACTGTATTTATTTATCTATGAAATTAATCCATTACGGAGAGTCAGCACGAAACAGTGAATGGAACATTGAACATGAATCAAAAGACATTGGTTCTAGTTCCTGCTCTGTTGTCAGTTAGTGATATCATCTTGACCCCCTAAGCCTCAGTTGTACAATTCTATGTGTATTAACACTTAAATAACTCAAACTAAAATCATGCATATGTATATGTGTGAGTGTGTATGGGGGGTTCTGGATTAGTTATTTACTGCCATATGACTAATTACCCCCAAATTTAGCAGTTTAAAAGGTCAAATGTTTACGATTTCGTGAAGTTTCTAGGACGTTCTGGCTCAGAGCCTCTTATAAAGTTTCTGTCAAGGTGTCAAGCTGGGGCTACAGTCATCTCAAGGTCCCACTGGGGTTGGAAGAGCTTGAGCTCCCAAGCTTATTCATGTGGTTATTACAGGCTTCAGTTCCTCAGTGGCTGATGGCTGGAGGCTTCAGTGGTGGCACAGGGCTTCTCACAGCATGGTATCTGGCTTCTCCCAGAGGAAGAGATCTAAGAACACTAGAGCTAGAGATACAGATAGATGAGGAAGAAGGGAGTACCCAAGACTGAGGCTGCAGACTCTTATAACCTATTAATTTTGGAAGTGACCTACCATATTTTCTGCTGTATACTGTTGGTCACACAGACCAATCCTGATATAATGTGAGAACAAATTGCACGAGGGTGTGAATATCTAAACCAGGGATCATTGGGGGCCATTTCGGAGGCTGGCTACCACAGTGCTCCACAATAGAATTAACAGTATTCTCAAGTACTATTCCTATCCTTTATCATCTCATTTGACTATTTCCTAAGTATGAGCTTCTTATTTTTCACTGCATCCCCATATGCCTGATACGTGCCATGTGCTCAGCACTTGTTGAAATGAGATGAATGAATGAGTACTATACTCTATCCATGTTTCAGCCCTACCATTTTCTTTTTATGAGATGGAAGGAAACCTAGAGAGCCTCTACACCTTGCCTCTTGACATATATGGAAACTGAGGTCCATAAAATTTTCCTTATTTGTTAGCAATGGAACTGAGACTGCATAATCTGGTCTGTAAACTCCTCATTCTCTGTACTTTCCACTTTACTCTCTCTTAATTTAAGTCTTTGTAACTTGGAATTATCCTTGACACAGGATTTAGTAGCTCTGTTAATAAATCATCTACCTCCACAGCTCTGCCTTTTGCGCCATTGCCTTAGTTTCACTTCTGTTGAAATATTCAGTAATGCTTTCATCTAGTTTTCTTTCTGTGTTATAATTTTCTTTCTGTTCACCTTCCCGTTCCCTGGCCCTAACCCTAAATGTACTGAATGGCCAAGGTTTCACGAATATTAAGTTCTAATATTAATTTGCACTATTTTCTTCTATGCTCTGTTTGTTTTTTGTTCTGGTAATATGGTTCATAATTATGTGTCTGAAATGGCTTCTAGTTTAAATGATAAAAGCAAAAATCCATTTGTAATAGGACCTATTTAAATTACAGACCTCATTTTTGCTTCATTTCTCCATTTCTTTTCCTCATCTAGTACTAGCCCCATTAAAAAAAATGAGATCTCAGCATTTCTAGAGTGAAGATGTCTCTTTCACACTTACTGATATTTGAAGCAGCCTTCTCTACTTTTACGTCTCTGATGAGAGCACTTTGCACGTAAAGCTATTATAGCACAAGCTGCATTGCATTATTTACATGTCTATCTCCCCTGTTAGACTGGGTGCCTTGGGGGTAGGCATTTTGTTTTACTCATTCTTTTGCATACTCCAATATCTCATAGTACAGCTCCTCAGAGGATCTCCAGACGTATTTGTCAAGTTGAATCAACAAACTCTTCATGTCATTTCAAATATTAGATAAAAGTATCCTCTTCCCAAAGGTGATCATTCTTCCATAAGATCTATACTTCTCTGAGTTAGAGACAGAGACTATTATTTGTTCAGGCTATCACATGCTGTCCCTTGAGTATTCTGTATACTTAAGTCTGACCTGGACAGAGCCATTTGAAAGTCCTCTCGCTCAGGGCAATGTAATTTGAGTTTTGCCTGGAAAGCCTCTCCCTCAAAGATGTGGTCTTTTTTCAGATGAATCCAAATCCTCACCCCTAGGATTTTGAAGATTTAGCTTACAAGAGGTTCCTTTTGAATCTAGATGTCTCCAGGAGTGGCAGTAACTTGTCTCTCATCAGTTGACACCTTAACCAGATTAATATTTCAGTAGAAAGAGCTAGAGAAGCAAGCAGATTCCTGTTAGAATGAGGACCTCCCTGTCTGGAGTGGAGATGGGGAGGAGGGATGATGAAAGGGGAAGTGAGAAAAGCAAATACAGACTGCAGGCCTGCCCTCCTCATCAATCTAGCACTTTGGGCAGTAGTTGGTACAAACAGAAGAGAGAAGCAGAACAATGCCTTTGGTCCTCTCCCAAATGCTCTAGCTTCCTGGTCTTCTCTATGTCTCCTGTATATTTCTTGAGCTTATACCCAAGGCTGGGAAATCAGCCATGAGATTGACACTAGTTAAGCTGCTTTGGTGACTAAGGCTGTCTGGAGGGTCATTCTGCACACAGCTTTAGCAGTGCTAGAAATGTTGTAGGGACGTCTTTTTGCCCAGCAGAGGGTGCTTTGCTGGCAGCCTCCCTCACTGTGAAAGTTGGTCATTTTCAACCATTCTCCAGTTAGCTGCTTGATTTAAAATTTAAAAAAAATTTTTTTTTCTGACATGCCACACAGTGTAAGCCATATGCTGAATGACAAATGTTTACTTTATAAATTAAAGGTTAAAATTATTAAAATTATTTTTGCAAAATCGATTTTTGGCCCTTAAATCCACAGATGGAGTTAAAGACCCAGGTGATGTCAGGAGACAGGTTTGGATGTTGACTGCCCTTGTAGGAAGTAGGTGTGTTTGCTGCCCTTTACACTGACAGCTGAGTCATCACCCTCTTTTAGGCCACCCACAGAGCAGGACTGGATTTGGGGTCCCAGGAAGAGGATGTATGTCTTTGAGGATTTGGGTGTTCTTGGAGTACATGCATGATAGTTTATTTTTCTGGGCTTCAGAAAGAGCCTAGCTCAAGACAGAGTCTAGATGAGAAGTCCCGGGCTGGATATGGTCCCCCAAGGGGGACTTCATGGCCTACTTCAGTAGTGCTAGGCACATTCTAAGTTTTGCCAAGGTGAGTATCTGTGTACTGACTGATCCATGTGTAGCCTATTATCACTGATGTGCCTTGAGCAAATCCAGCAGCATAACCCTCAGACAACCTTTCACTTGTACACTGGTACTTCTGCCTATTATTCCTGGGAATTGTCTCAGGAGAGACATCAGATCCATATCCCCTTGGCTTCTCAGAAATTGCTCTCCAATTCATTTAGACCTTTTGAAGCAGGAACTGATGGAGCTGCCTAATGCTTCTGAGCATTTCAGTGTTGTTACATTTATTATGTTATTCAACTTAAAAATAAATGTATTTTCTACTTTGCAACTCTTATGTTCTCTTTCATTCAGCTGTTTAATAATGTCAAATGCTTAGAACCCAGATTAGAATTTCTTACAATGGTCTCTGATTAAACCACAATAAAAGCACAGTCAGGAAAATTCATAGTATAAGGCATGCTAACTAACTCTTAGAAACTCAATTTCTATTTTTTAAGTCTTAAACTAATTTGGGGATTATACCTTAAACTAATTTGAGGTACTTTGGCAAATATTAACAATAATAAATTTTTAAAAAGCCAAATGCAGGTAGTTTTGTCCATTCATTTATTACTTTGGCCACTTTCAAAAAATGATTTGAGACAATGTACCACAATTCTTTAAAACCACTAAAATAAAAGTACAAGGATGGAGACAAAGCAATGAAGGGCATTAAGTAATTATTCCAGAAAACTTGGACTGAGAGAAATGTCTGCTTTTAAGTCCAAGACTTAGTTCCAGGTTTTCTCAAAGCCAAGGCAAAAAGAAAAGCATGTTGGGTTATATATCTCTCATAGCTAATATGAATAAGCATATTGGACAAATGACTTACTAGAGCTAAATTCTAAAAAAAATATATTTATGTTATAAATCTTTGAGGATGTTGATCAAGAAATTGGGTGTATCTTCAACTAAATAAGATGTTCTTTATTTAGTATTAGCTCTACAAACTTAAAGAAATTAGTTTTTATTATAGTTGACATAAAATATTATATTAGTTTCAGGTATACAGCATAATGATTCATCATTTATATACCCAATGATATATGCAAACTTTTGACCTAAAAATGAGGGCATTATATTAAATCACAGTTTGTGAAACCATTTCTATGAAGAACGAGAGCAGTATTCAGTAAGTATATAACTTTCTGTTGAGATGAAATAATATAGCTTAGGAATTTTAAAAGAAACAAAAGGAGAATGAAAAATTAAACTTGCCATGGTCTATCTTTCTTAAGCATCAATGATCTTCACTGGGCATTTGTTAGGAACTTGTAAAAGACACTTCAGAATTGACGTTACTGGTGGTAACCTGAACTACAGGTATCCTCTGTTGTTTGAAATAATATTCATATACTTTAAGACGCAGTAAGTTGATGTTTTATTATATATTTTGAAGATTCTGACTTGTATTCCTAGCCCAATGATGAAGCACTCCAACTCTGAATAAATGAAAAAAATACCTGCAAAAATGTTAATAAAGTACCTAGCAGACCGATTGGTACTTAGAAGGCACTCAGCAAGTGTGAGTGCTCAGTCAGTAAAAGCAAGCTGCCCTGGGCCTTGAGCTCCCCTATACTTTTGTGCTGAGTGTGTACTACATTGCAAAGCTTCTCCATTTTCTGCTACTGAACAGTTTTTGTAGTTACACAGGCAACTAAATAGGTCTAGGTGACTATAGTGTGACTACCCTGTAACTACTTGCTCTCCAGGTAGAAAGGGACTAACTCATTGCTGCTCCTTTTTTTTTGTTTTTGTTTTTGTTTTTTGTTTTTTGTTTTTTGTTTTTTTGTTTTGATTCCTTCTAAATATTTTCCGCTTGCTGCAATGTTTGCTGCTTGATCAAAAAGTTCTGGGCTTTAGGCCTTGGGTTCCTCTCCTGTAGGGCAACCCACTGTATGTGCAAGTGGTTCCATCATGTCACCCCTATTGGACTAGAGGGCAAGAAGAGCTGATGCAGATATGCCGATGCTCACGTTGCGTACTGTGCTGTGAGTAATAATGTCCATTATCTTTGACCTAGAAATCTTTTGTCTTCTGTCCATGAAACTGGTAGATTACCTGGTTAGCTTTCACCTAGGGGAAAATCTCAGACTCTTTACAGCTTTTGACAGCCTTCCCCTGTCATCATGCCTTAATCTTCCTTCCTCTTAAGACTGTTCCTTTGAGGGAGATTCATTATCATTATTACCTCTAAGAGTGTTTCCTCCAACTAGCAGGATTACTTTCCCTTTACTTTATGTACAACCACAGTGCCCAGGAGTTATATCTGTACCTTGAGTGAGAATTGTGGTAGTACAAGAGATCCTGGGTAGGACATACAGTTCATAAATATTCCTGTCAAAGTGATAATAGTAATAATACTAATAACTATCTTTTCATAACCATTATGTATGAAGAAATTGAGATTCAGAGAGATTATATAGCTTTTCTAAGATCACACAGTTTAGGCGCAGGAGAAATATAATTAAAACCTAGGCCTGTTGACTCATGGCCATTCCATTATTCTGCATTACTTCCCCAACAGTAGTTTCCAGTTCAATTTCATAGTTCTTACTTTGGCGTCTTATCCTTCCTTCTAGGGATCAGTAACCTCTTTTTAATCTCAACTCAAGTCTCATGACTGTTCCTGTATCATCTTCCTTCTTCAGTGCTGTCCTCACCCAAACTGGTCTGAGTCCCCTTCAGTCCGCTTTGGGCTGGGAGTCTAATCAAGTAATGGGTAGAACTATGGAAGTTACAGCGGCCCAAGGAATGCTCAGCATTATTCATAATGACTGGTGAAGTTAAAAAAAAAATCCCAACTCCCAAATACTCATTGCTGCTCTTCTTATCTTTAATTTATCTTAGATATCTGTCTGATTTTTTAATCTACTTGTCTTTGTGTCTGCACACCCTGCACAATGTTAAAACTGTTCTGCTGATGTCTGAGAGATGGGGTCCTTATCTGTGATATTAGGAAGTTGCTGGCAGACTTGGTGTGTGTGGAGAGCAGGACTGGTTTCTCCCTGTCCATTTGGAAAAACACCTCAGACTCTGCATTGAAACAGAAACTTCCTTTGTTGTCTTTTCTACTTTTCATTTTGAAATAATTCACGGCTGAGACTTGACCAAAGACTCCTATCTCCAGGGCTGCAGGTATCCCAGGCAGATTCCTCATTGTTGTCATAGTACAATAATTTCTTATGCCCTTATAAAACCAGCAAAGGAATATTGATAATAATAGTTATAATTACTATACTACCGCCACCACCACTTATTGAATATTGATGATTCACAAGGCTCAATCTAAGGTTTACATGTATTATCTCATTTAATCTTTTTACCACTGTATCTAAAGTGGGCAATATTATTATCAACCCCATTTTACAGATAAAGAAATTGAGGCTCAGAGAGGTTAAGTATTTTTCTAAGACTGTTCAGCTGGCATATGGCAGAACCCAAATTCTGTCTTAGATATTCAGATGTCAGAGTCCAATTTCTAAACCACCATGTCCTAAAGCAGAGATTCACAAAGTGTGATTCCAAGAATGGCAGCATCAGCATCACCTGGGAGCTTATCATTAATGTAGATTCCAGGCCTTATTTTATGTCTACTGAACAAAAAACTCTTGGAGTGGGGCCTGGAAATCTGCTTTAATAAGTCTTCCCATTTGATTCTGTTGTGTGCTACAGGTTAAATAAGACTATAAAGACACAACCTACAGGTTAAATAAGACTATAAAGACACAACCTAGTGTTTGGATTTTCTTTGGATTCTGATTAAAACAAAATTTAAAAAAACAAAACAAAACTATATAAGCATTACATAGGACAATCAGATTTTTAGACATATTTAAATGCTGATTAGACATTTGATTATGATAAAGAGTTAATGTTAATTTTTAAAGTGATGATAATGGTATTGTAGTTATGCTTTTTAAAAAGTCCTTATTTCTTCAGACATACATACTAGAGTATTTACTGAAATAGAATTTCCTAGGGTCAAGCCACCAAAGTTAGTGAACATTATAGTGCCTCCCCAACACATTTCCCTTCTCTTGGTATCTACCCAGATTTTCATCTGGGTGTTTATATCCCTCTACCCTGTGTAACCCAAATGTGGGGTATATAGTTTGGGCTTAACTCAGCTCAATGTCAAATCCTAGCTAAACTTTCTAGTTTGAGGATAGGCCAATTAGTCAGGAAGAAAGTTTTCTGGAGATTTCTGGGAAAGAAGTTTCCTTGTTCTTCTGAGCAAACTTCAGGCAGTGACTCAAACTTGCTTCCCTAGGACATAGATGTGGTAGCCAGTCCCTCAGATGGCCTCCTGGTCTCCTTGTGTAGTCTCTTTCCACAATGAATCAGGGTTGACTTGTGTGAACAATAGAATACTGTGGAAGTAACAGTGTGGAACTTTTGAGGCTAACGACATTGCAGCTTCCTTCCTGCTCTTTTTGATTTCTTGCTTGGGGGAAAGCTAGCCGCCGTGTCCTGAAGACTCCTGCAGCCTCATGGAGAAGCCAACATGGAGGGGAACCGACTTGCCAGCATCAGTCTGTCAGCCGTGGGAGCAAGCCACCATGGAAGTGGATACTCTAGCTTTAGACAAGCCTTCAGTGTCTATAATTTTAGCTCATATATGACTGCAACTATGTGAGAGAAGCCTAACCAGAATCCCACAACCAAACCCCTCAAGAATTCCACACCTACATTAACTGCAAGAGATAACAAAGGATTCTTATTGTTTTAAAAGTACTAGGTTTGGTGCACTTTGTTGCACAGAAATAAATAATGAATATACTAGATGAAAAAACTGTAGCCCAGAGAATTGTAAGGAGGCATTTGTGACCCTGGAAGAGAGCCAACTTGAGGTGAAGCTTACACTTTGGAAGGCAAAGCAGAGAAACTGGAAAGAAATTGATTTATCATTGTCATCACTGAAGCTCATCTTACTCTGTACTTTGCACGTCATAAGCAATAGATCTCCTTTATTGTCAAAGCCAATTTTGGTTTCTGTTACTTCAACCTGCCTGATTGGGGTAGGAAATATGAGAATTTTAGTGTTATGAATGGAATATAGGAAGCGTATGAGAATAAACAAAAGGAGAATAAGTGAATGGAAAGGGGTCCTGAACAGGTAGGCTACTGTAATAGTTTCCTAGGGCTGCTGTAACAAATTACCACAAACAAGGTGACTGGAGGCCAGAAGTCTCTAATCAAGATGCCAGCAGGGTTGGTTCCTTTTGGAGCTCTAAGGGAGAATCTGTTCCATGCCTGGTGGTTGCCAGTAATCCTTGGTGTTTCTTAGCTTGTAAATGTATCACTTCAGTCTTTGCCTCTGTCCTCCTATAACCTTCTTCCCTGTGTGTCTTCATATGGCCTTCTTATAAGGACACCAGTCATTGGATTTAGGATCTGCCATGAATCAGTAAGGTCACATTCTTAGGTTCCTAGTAGGCATGACTTTTTTGGGGGGGAGACAATATTCAACATGGTACCAGTATGCTTTATAGTGTTTATTCATTTAAGAAATACTTATTGAGTGCCTCCTATGTGCTGGCCCTGTGTTAGTTATTAGAGTTGGAATGATGAATAAGACAGCCCATGTCCTTTATGAAGTTTATAGTCCTTACAGTCCAGTATAGAAGACAGTAAACATATGGTTATAAGTATAATAAAAATAAAAGAGTAAATGCTGGATACAATGGTATCACATGAGAAGGGACCTAAACCATCTAAGGTGTGGTAGAGGGTAATGAAAAAGTCCTCCTTGTGGAAGGGACATCTAAGCTGAAATCAGACAGCAAATAGGTATTAGCCAAGTGAAGAGTATAAAGGCCAGATTACTATAAGGTAGTGCTATATATAAGAATTTGCCCTTTTAACAAACACTTCAGTATTGCTCATATGTGGTAGACTTTGAGAATCCCTGCTCTGAGGCCTCACCTGATTGACAATGTACCCCAGTGCCCCCATCGATAACCTGTGGGGAAGACCTCTCTTCCTCTGCTATCTTGTTCAGCCCTGTGAAGTGGGGCAGGGTGGGCAGCCCCCTTAGTACTGAGCCTCTCCGTTTGGATACGGCCTCCTTTCTGCTGCTGTGCAGAATCAAATAAAACATGCGGCTTATATCTAGCTTAGATTTTTCTTTTTCTTCAGTGAGCATTCGCCAACTTTTCCCTTTCCCCAACCCTGCTCTATTTTCTGCCACATAGCAAGCTTATTGCTTTGCATTTTAGTTGATAATTTATTTGCCATTGAATTATAGAAAGCTATTTTTCTCTTGAAAACATCTTATGTGTATGTTACACTCATTTAGTATTTTGTGGGAAGAAAAAGTGTACATTTTTTCATTTCTCATCTTCATCAGCACAGAAAGTTTTTTTTTAAAGTATCTATCTTTCATAATAACAGAGATAGTCAACAATAACATTTACCAACTATCATAAAAAAAAAAAAAACTAGTAGATTCTTTCAATTTGGTTTCTTTTCAAGGTTGGTGAACCCAACATTTAAAATGATATGATCGTAGATTTCAGAGCTCTGAAGAATCTTGGAGGTTGTTAAAATTCTGAAAGTCCATGATCCTTTTTATTTTTACAGATGATGAAAATTAAATCTGAAGGTGAAGTTAGGTACATAGTCAGCCAGAGAATTTAAAACTCTTATTCCTCAAAAACGAGTATTTTATTTTTTTTTTAATGACTTTGGTTCTCCACCTTACTTGGTATGTGTAGCAATGCTCTTTATGCCTGGCTCAGTCTCTCCAGGTTTCTCCTCCTTATTTGTGGCCACTTAACTCCTAGGAAGACTTTCGCCCTCCTTGCTCAGTGGTCCAGGTCATAGAGAAATGAGAGTCAGCTCATATCAGGACTAGGGGACTGGCCCCTACACTGGAGCTTGGGCTTCTGAGCCTTTTTCAAAAGGTTAAGCATGACTTAAACATAGAGAAAAGAAAAAAATATTTTAAAGCCATTTTCATTCGTTGTCTTCAGTCTAAAAATAGGGTGACAGAGGGATCGTGGGATAAGCAGCCGGAGCAGGGAAGAGTCGGTTGCCACAGTAACCAATGAGCCATTTCGCTGCATTTGCCTTGACTGTGTGATTTCTGGGAGGTTTTATTCCCCTTCCTTCTCTTGTGCGTGGGGGTGGGGGTAGGTGGTGAGGGCATTTTTAGATTATGTAATATGGAGCTAGATTCCTTACTTCCGGAGTCAACCAGTTTTCATGAAAATGCTATTCCGTTTTAATTTCTCCCCAGCTGCAAACAGCCTAAGGTCATCATTGGCTTTGCTGGGAACCAAGAGAAAAGATTATGATCACATCCATCTCTGTGTACAGTAGTGCCTTTCTTGAACACTTTCCCAATTTTTGATAACCTAGCATCATAGAAACGTTTTCCTCCCAACTCCAATCGGGTCCCCAAATGCCCCAGGCTCCAGCAGCTCTCTTTCTTCCCAGGAGACCATTGGGATTTTCTTCTGTTCCAGAGATGAGAAAGGCAGCCTTGTGTGCAGTTTGAGTCAGCTAAGTCCCTCTGAAACTGACCTGGTTCTGCTGCCGTGACCAAAATCTCTGATTTCTCCCAATCTGTGGATCCTGGAATCTGGATATGGGCCTATGTCAGAGAGTAAAAAGCATCGGCTTTGGAGGCTAAGGGACCTGGGTTTGAATCCTGAACCCAACGCCTTGGGTTAATAATTACTCGACTTTTTTTGAGCCTACAGTATGGTTGTAAGAGACAACACACCTAAAGCAGCCAGCGCAGTGTCTTGCCCACAGACGGCACTGAATGAATGTTAATCTTCTCCACTTCCTGAATTTCCCATCCATCCATACCTCCTCCATTCCCCAACCCATTATTGTAGGGCTCGGGTTGACCATTGCAGGATCACTCTTATATAGCGTTTTGAAAGAGCTAATAAATATTTGAAGAATCACCCTCTCCTCTGTCTCTTCTAAGGGACCCTTTTCTACCCAACTCTCCAGTTCTTATTCTCCTCATAGGCTGCTTTGTGTCCTCACATGGCATCCCTCCATGCTTCAGATATGTCCCGATTCCTTTTTATCAAAATACATCTGTTCTCTATCCTATTCATGAAGAGCCTAGGAGGTGCTTGGAGAGCTAATTGGGTTTAAATATAAATGTAAAAATGTGTTCAATCTACCCAAATGGGTTAAAATGACACATGGAAACCTCAAATCTTTACTGCTTTATTAGGGTGATCAAGTTTGAATGAGAAGCTGAATGGGAAGTGTACTAGATAGATGACATTTTTTTGTTGCAGCAATGGAAATCTAACCTGAACTCACATAAACAAAAGAGAATACATTAGCTAAAGTAAATGGGAAGTCAGGAGTGGAGCTGTCTACAGGGATCCCAAAGATTCAACAGCTAGCATCAGAACTCTTTTTGTTGCTTAACTCTGCTTGTCTCTGAGTGGCTTTATCCTTGCTTACCATAGACATACTTTCTCAAAATTGGTGACATGGCCTCAGATTTACATCTTTCCAGCTTGTGTGACCTAAGAGGCAAAACTCTTCCGACTTCAAATCAGGAAATTCCAGGGAAAGGCTTTGGTTAGCTTGTTTTGGGTCTTATGCTCACCCTGGGCCAATCACTTTGGCCAGGAGAATGGGGTATCATCACTGATCATCATGTTGCATCTCATTTGCGGGTGGTGACAGTTTGTGATGGGTAGCCACCAGAAGGACATGATTTAAGTGGAGAAGGATCAGTTCCCCAAAGGAAGGTGAAAATATGGTGGAAGTCAAAAGAAACGGAGGTTTCCTTCAGAAGAGTAAGTGAAGCTAGTACTGCCTAGATCCTCAGAAGACTATGTGGGGGAGAGGTAAAAGTTAAGTACAACACAAGTGCTCAATTGACTCTGAGGACAAAGACAAGGTTCTTGTCCTCAGGGAGCTCTGAATTCATTGCAGGAGAAAGGACTAAGAACACAAAGGAAAAGACTGGTGGAGTCATGGGGATCCCTCAAAGGGCACACACATGGCCAGAAAGGAGTTGAGAGAGGACTGAAAATGAAAACTTAAAATCGTGCCCTGTGTCAAAGGAACTGACAGTTGATATATCATCATATCTCACTCAAATTGGATTCTGGGGACCCCAGTGTTCCATTAGATGCAACTAGGTGCTTCTGGGAAAAAGGAAAAGAGAGGAAAGAAAGGGAAAGGAAAAGGAAAAGAAAGGACTCTGTGTCTGTGTTTTAGAAATTATGAATTAAATTTAATTAGTTTTTTAAAAATTTATTTATTTAATTTAGTTTCAAGTATACAGTACACTGGTTAGACATCTATATAGTTCATAAAGTGATCCCACCAATTGCTCCCTCCCTCCCCTGACCCTTTACCTAGCCAGCATATTAATGCTAACTTCATTCCTTACGCTGTACTCCCCATCCCTGTGACCACCCATCAATTACTGATTTGTATTTCTTTAACCCTTCACTCCATTTTCCCAGCCCTCAAACTCCCCTCCTTTCTGTCTGTCACCAAATTGTACCCTATATTTGTGAGTCTGTTTTTGATTAGTTTGTTCTTTTTGTTCCTTATATTGTGCATATAAGTGAAATCATATAGTATTTATCTTTCTCAAATTGGTAGAGCCACTATGGAAAACAGTGTGGAGGTTTTTCAAAAAATTAAAAATGGATATACCTTTTGACTCAGCAATTGCACTTCTGGGTATTTATCCAAAGAAAACCAAAACAATAATTTGTAAAGATCTATGCACTCTAGTATTTATGGCAGCACAATTAACAATCGCCAAGATACGGAAGCAACCTAATGCCCATCAACAGATGATTGGATAAAGAAATTATGGTTCACATATACAATGGAATATTACTCAGCCATTAAAAAAAAATGAAATCTTACCATTTGCAACGACATGGATGGACCTAGCAGTTATTATGCTGAGTGAAATAAGTCAGAGAAAGATAATTAGCTTTTAAAGTTTTTTCTTTATTATTATAATGTTCATTCCACACTCTTAGACTACAGAAGCAGCCCTCTTCACCACAGACTACTTACCAGCATCTTGAGGTGGACCCATGTTCCATAGGTTATAGTTTGGAAAATATCGTCATAGCGGCATTTGGACAAATCATGGTGATAATTAGAATGTCAGATTCAGAAGGACCTTTAGAAATGTCTCAGCACTCTTTTTGAATTAAACTTTTTAATTGTAGATTCACATGCAGTTTTAAGAAATAAGACAGAGAAATCTTGTGTACCCTTTACCTGTTTCCCCTAATGGTAACATCTTACAAAAAACAACAGGAGACTAGACAATGACTGTCAAGTGACTAACATTGATATGGTCAAGATACTAAATATTTACATAACCATGAGATCCTTCAGGTTACCCTTTTATAGCCACACTTACTTTCCTTCTGCTTCACCCCCTCCATAATCCCTGGAAACCATTAATCTCTACTCCATTTAAAAAATTTTGCCCTTTCAAGAATGTTATATAGATGGAATTATATAGTATGCATGTAACCTTTTGTGATTTTTTATTTTTACTCAGCATAATTCTCTGGAAAATTATGTGTACCGATAGTTTGCTCCTTTTTATTGTTGAGTAGTATTTGGTAGTAGGGATATATCACAGTATAACCATTTATCCATTGAAGGATGTTGGGTTGTTTCCAATTTGGGGCTGTTATGAATAAAGCTGCAATAAACATCCATGTACAAGTTTTTGTGTGAAGTTATTTTTCTGATGTAAATACTCAGACTGCAATTGCTTGGGTCATAGGGTACTTGTGTGTTTATATTTTGAGAGGTCTTTACGTTCTAGGCACTAGTCCTCTGTTGGATGTGCAGTTTGCAGATATTTTCTTCTAGCTTATAGCTTGTTTTTTCATCTTCTTTAAAAGGGCCTTTCTCAGAGTAAATTTTTAATTCACATGAAGCTAATGTTTCCTGTTAGGGATTGTGCTATTGGTGTCAAGTGTTAAGAATTCTTTGTCTGTCTCTAGATCCGGAAGATTTTCCCCTATATTTTTTCCTAAAAGTTTTATAGTTCTATGTTTTACATTTAAGTCTATGATTCATTTTGAGTTAATTTTTGTATAAGGAGTGAAACTTAGGTAAAGGTTTATTATTATTATTTTTTTTGTCTATGGATGTCCTAATTGTTCCAGCACCATTTGTTGAAAAAGCTGTCTTTCCTTCATTGCATTGCTTTTGCACCTTTGTCAAAAATACATTGGGCATATTTGTGTGGTCTATTTCTGTGTTCTCTATTCTGTTCTTTTGGTCTATGTGTCTATCTCTCTGACGATACCACATAGTCTTGGTTACTGTAGCTAGATAATAAATATTGAAATCAGATAAGTTGATTTCTACTGTTTTGGACTACATGTTTATGTCCCCCTCCCCCAAAAGTCATATGTTGAGGGCCTAATCCTCCAATGTGGTTGTATTTGGAGATAGAGCCTAAGAGGGGGTAACTAAGGTTAAATGAGGTGATTCTGGTGGGGTCTGACCTGATAGGATTAGTGTCCTTATAAAAAGAGGTGCCAGAGAGCTCTCTCTCTCTCTGTATATACATGTGAGGGCCATGTGAGGATGCACGGAGAAGGCCCATGTCTGCAAACTAGGAAGAGAGCTCACACCAGAAACTGAAGCCTGGTGGAAGCTTGATCTTGGACTTTTCATCCTCTATAACTATAAGAGAATAAATTTCCATTGTTTAAGGCATCGAGTATGTGGTATTATGTTATGGTAGCTCTAATAGAATAATACACTAATTCAAAAAATTTTTTTTAAATATATTAATATTTTAGTCAAATCTGTTTTAATGATTTTTGTTTCTTTGCCTTTTCATATACACTTTAGAATAATCTTCTCTATAACTACAAAAGATCTTGCTGGGATTTTGATAAGAATTGTATTGAACTTTTATATTAATTTGGGGAGAATTAACATCTTTACTATGTTGTTTTTCCATCCAGGAACACAATATATATCTCCATTTATTTCGATCTTCTTTGATTTCTCTCATTAGTGTTTTTTAGTTTTCAGCATACAAATTCTGTACACATTTTATTAGACCTATACCTAAGCATCTCTTTTTAAAATAATTATAAATGATATTGTGTTTTTAATTTTGATACTCATGTGTTCATTGTTAGTATACATAAATACAGTTGAATTT
Source organism: Eidolon dupreanum (assembly GCA_028627145.1). Classification (NCBI taxonomy): domain Eukaryota; kingdom Metazoa; phylum Chordata; class Mammalia; order Chiroptera; family Pteropodidae; genus Eidolon; species Eidolon dupreanum. The sequence continues at coordinate 21,601,547 of CM053503.1, read as the reverse complement.
TGTAAGTTTGTCTTGTATCCTGGGAACTTGTCAAATTCACTTATTAGTTTTGGGTAGATTTTTGTAAATTCCTTGGGATTTTCTATGTATATAATCATGTCTCCTGCAAATAGGGACAGATTTATTTCTTTCTTTCTGACCTGTATACTTTTTAATTTCTTGCTTTATTGCACTGACTAGATTTCAAACTGTATGTTGAATAAGAGACGTGAGAGTGGGTGTCCTTGCAATATTCATGGGTAAAACATTCCATTTACCATTAGCTGTAATTTTGAAGCTTTTTTATAGATGCTCTTTATCAAATTGAGGAAAATCCCCTCCATTCCATATTTCATGAATGGGTGTTGAATTTTGTCAAATGCTTTTTCTTCATTGATTGATGTATCATGTGAGTTTTATTCTCTAGACTAAATCTGGTGAATTGTATTTACTAATTTTTAACATTGAATCAGAGTTGCATCTTTGGTATAAACCCCACTTGGTCATGGGGTATAATTCTTTTTATAAATTGCTGGATTCTATTTGGTTATGTTCTGTGGATTTTTGAGTCTTTATTCATGAGGGATATTGGTTTTTAGTTTCCTTTTTTAAATTGTCTTTTTCTGGATTTGTATCATCAGGCTAATTGTAGCCTCATAAAAGGAATTGGAAAATGTTTCCTTCTCTTGTATTTTCTGGAAGAGATTGTGCAGAACTGTGTTAATTCTTTAAATGTTTGGTAGAATTCTCAAGTGAACCATGTGAGCCTAGAGATTCATTTTTGGAGTTTTTCAAATTATGGATTCTAATTTCTCAATGATTATAAGGCTATTTACGTAATTTATTTTATTTTGGGTGAGTTGTGATATTTTTTGTTTTGTTTTAAAAGATTTTTAAATGGATTGGTTCATTTCATCCAAGTTGTCAAATGTACGTGTGTAGAGTTGTTTGCAGTATTCCCTTGTTATCCTTTTGACGTCTGCACAGTCTGTAGTAATATCTCTGGTTTTATTTTTGATCCTGGTAATTTATGTCTTCTCTCTTTTTTTCTTTGCCAGTCTTGCTAGGAGTTTGTCAATTTTATTGATTAAAAAAAAGTCCTTTTCTCATTGATTTTTTTATTGTCTTTCTGTTTTCAATTTCATCGATTTCTGCTTTTGTCTTTGTTTCCTTTCTTCTACTTGCTTTGAGTTTATGTTGCTCTTAATTTTCTCAGTTCTTAAAGTGAGAGCTTTTATTGTTGATTTGACTCTTCTCTTTTTTCCAATATATGCATTTAAATGCTGTAAATTTTTCTCCCGGCACTGCTTTAGTTTTGTCTCACAAATTTTGATATGGTCTATTTTAATTTTCATTCCGTTCAATGTATTTTTAAAAATTTCCCTTGAGATTTCTTCTTTGATCCATATATTATAGAGAATTGTATTGTTTGGGTTCTAAGTGTTTGGATAGTTTTCTTTTATCTCTGTTATTGATTTTTAGTTTGATTATATTATGGTTAGGAAACCCACTCTAATTTCAGTTCTTCTAAATTAGTTGAGATTTGTTTTATGGTCCAAGATTTGCTCTATCTTATTATATGTTCCATGGGCACTTGAAAACAAGGTATATTCTGCTGTTTGGTGGAGTGCTCCATAAATGTTTATCGATCCTGTTGTTTGATGGTGTTACTGAGTTCTTCTATATCCTTGCTGCTTTTTTGTGTTATTATGCTATTAGTTGTTGAGAGAGAGATGTTAAAGTCTCTAATTATAATTTGGATTTGTCTGTTCCTCTTTCTGCTTCTTCAGTTTTTGCTTCACATATTTTCTAGTCCTAATGTTTTGTGCATATGTATTTAGGATTATTACTGTGTCTTCTTGGTGGATTGACCCCTTATTATTACATAATATCCTTCTCTGTCTTTTAATTTTCTTTGCTTTAAAATCTATTTAACCGGAGGTTCATAGAGACATTCCTACTTTCCTTCGATTAATTTTTGCATGATACGTATTTTTCTACTCTTTTAATTTTTACTTACTTGCCTGTATCATTTTATGTGAAGTTAGTTTGTTTTAGACAGCATAGAATTAAGTCATGTTTTTAAATCTACTCTGCTAATCTGTATCTTTTAATTGGTGTATTTAGATCACTTACATTTAAAATAATTATTGACAAATTAGGGCATAAGTTTACCTTTTTTTTTTCTGTTTTCTTTGTGGTTTTGTTTCTCTGTTTCCTTTTTTCTGCCTTACCATAGGCTACTTGGACATTTTTTTTTAGAATTTCAGCTTTATTTATTTATAATGTTTTAAAGCATATCTCTTTGCATATCTTTTTAAGTGGTTGCTCTAAGTATTACATTGTACATACATACCTTATCCACTGTTATTATCATATTATTAGTTTGAGTGGTGTGGAAACATTACTTCTCTGTTTTTTTTTTTTTTACTTTTGCCATTTATAATATAATTTTCTTAAATATTTCCTCTATAAATATTCAGAACCACAGCAGGCAAAGTTATACTTTTTTGCTTCAACCATCAAACATAATTTTTAAAACTCAAAAGGAGAAAATCTATTATATTTATCCATTTTTTTCTTACTGTTATTTCTTCCTTCCTGATGTTTCCAGGTTTATATTATTAATTAATTTTCATTCTGTTTAAATAACTTCTTTTAGAATAGATATACTGGCAACAAATTATCTTAGTTTTCCTTCATCTAGTAATGTCTTGATTTCCCAAGGTGGGGTAGCTTGCTACCTCCTGGTAGCGATGAAAGTGTTGCGTCTCTGTTTGGTCTTCTCTGACATCATCTCAGTGGGGATGTTGGGCTGTTCATTATAGCCTTAAGAGGGTGGAAGCCTAGGCTTCTCACTTGGCTTTTGCTGGCACGGGTGGGAGGTAGCTCTACAGCTTTATCTGTGGTGTTCTATGAACTTCCTGAATTTGTGGTTTGATGTCTGACACTAACTTGGTGAAATTCAGTCATTATAGTTGCAAATGTTTCGTCCATTTATTTCTTTCTTCCCTTTCTGGTATTCTCATTATATGTATGTTATACCCTTTATAATTGTCCTGCAGTTCTTGAATGTTCTATTTTATTTTGTGTTTTCCAGTCCTTTTTCTCTTCGCTTTTCCATTTTAGAAGTTTCTGTTGACATATCCCCAAGCTCAAAGATTCTCTTTTCAATCATATCTAGTCTACTAAAAGGAAGCCATCGAAGGCATTATTCATTTCTGGTATAGTATTTTGATCTCTTAACTTTTTAAAAAAAGTTCTTTCTTAGAATTTCCATCTCTCTGATTACATAACCAATCTTTTTTTAAAAATACTTTTTAAAATTTTTAATTGTAGTTGTCATACAATATTATATTAATTTCATGTGTACACATAGTGATTAGACATTTATATAACTTATGAAGTGATCACTCCGATAAAGCTAGTACCCATCTGACACCATACATAGTTATAACATTATTGGCTATATTCCTTACGCTGTACTTTACATCTCCAATGACTATATTGTAACTACCAGTTTGGACTTCTTAATCCCTTCCCCTTTTTCACCCATCCTGCTAACTCCCCTCTTCTCTGGCAACCATCAAAATGTTCTCTGTATCTATATGTTTGTTTCTGTTGTGTTAATTTATTTTGTTCCTTAGATTCCACATGTAAGTGAAATCATATGGCATGTGTCTTTCTTTGTCTGACTTACTCCACTCAGCACAGTACCCTCAGGATCCCTCCATGTTGTTGCTGATGGCAAGATTTCATTCTTTTAAAAAAATTTTTAGTGACTGAGTAATATTCCCCCATATATATATACTACCTCTTCTTTATCCGTTCATCCATTGATAGACATCCACATTGCCTCCATATCTTGGCTATTGTAAATAATGCTGCAATGAACATATGGATACACATGTTCCTTCAAAGTAGTATTTTGGGTTTCTTGGGATAAATACTCAGATGTTGTTTAGTTGATGTGGTTGTGAGAGGGGGCAAGCACAGCATTTACCTACTGTGCCATCTTGAACCAGAAGTTAGCAATATGTTCTTGTATGTTGTATGCTTTATCCATTACAGTCCTTACCATATTAATCATAGCTGTTTTAAAGTCCTTGTCTGACAATTCCAACATTACTGCCATATTGGTCTGGTTTTGATACTCGCTCTGTCTCTTCAAATTGTGTTTTTACATTTTAGTATGATTTGCAGTTTATTCTTGATAGCTGGACATGACTTACTGAGTAAAAGGATCAGTAAAAGTATTAAGTATGTGGGGCTGGGACGTGTTCTCTAGTCCTATGATTATGTCTCACTCTTTTTGTGAGCCAATGAGCCTGGACTATGAACTTCACCAGTGCTTCTCAGCTCTTTTCTCCTGCCTCCCTTTCAAGGTGGGACAGGATGGCTACAGTGGGATGGAGTTGGGTATTATCCTTCTCCCAGGTTGGTTAGGCTCTGGTAAAACCCCAGTAGGTTAGATAACTTCTCTTGGGGGCAGGCCTTGTCAAGAACAGAATCTTCTGGAGTATTTCAAAATGGTTACTTTTCCCCTTTCTCTGCCAGAAGCACAAGGGGATTTTTCTCTAGTATTTACTCTGAGAATCTTGTAGAACTCCTGGAGGTAAAACTTGCAAAAGTTTGGGCTCCCCAACCCCCATGACTGGTTCTTCTGTTATTTTTAACTCTTAGACTTGTCTACACTGAGGCTCCAGCAATTTGTTGATTATGGCGCTGGTTCTTGTAGAAGTTTCTGCTCATGGTTTCTGTTCCAGTAAGTTGTGATTCTTTGTATTCACCTATCTATCTCTCCAATTTTGGGGGCAGCAGTTTTCCCGGTGACCTCACGTCTCTGATTGATGTAAGAAAAATGATTGATTTTTCAGTTTGTTTAGCTTTTTATTTCTTGTTAGAATATAGTAATGACTTCCAAGACTCTTAAGTGCTGGACCGCAAACCAGAACTCCAAATTCATATGTGCAGCTGCCTACCACTACCACCACTCCTGTGTCCTAAACATCAGCAAGTCTTGTGGATTCTACCCTTTTAACTACTGTCTCACCTAGCATTTTGCTGGAATGACTTCAATAGCTTTCTAAATCATCACCTGGCTGTTCTATTCTGGTATGCCTACAATCAATTCTCTATTGACAATTTGAGTGATCTTTAAAATAAAAAACAAACAAACAGATATACTTCCCCTTTAGAACTAACCAAGGCTTCCTATTGTACTTAGAATAAAATGCATTTTCAAATAATGTTCTGCAAGGCCCTACATGATATAGCGCCTGCATGCTTCTCTTAATTCAGCTCTACCTCCTCAGCCACTGTACTCTATTATAGACCTTCTGTTTGCTTCTTGATGTATGTCTTAGTTAGCTTTGAATGATATAAAATATTACTGCAGACTGGGTGACTTAAAGAACAAATATTTATTTCTCACAGTTATAGAAGCTGGAAGTCCAAGATCAGGGTGCCAACATGATCAGGTTTGGGTGAAGGCCCTTTTCTTGATTTCCAGATGGCTGTCTTCTCATTTTATCTTCACATGGTGGAGAAAGAGTAGGCTAGCCCTCTGGCCTCTTCTTGTAAGGGCACTATTCCCATTCCTAATGTCTCCACCCTCATGAGCTAATAATCTCTGAAAGGGTACAGTATTGAATACCGTAGGGATTAGATTTCAACATAAGAATTTTTGGGAGACACAAACATTCTGGCCATAAGAATGTGCTAAGATCACATCAGCCTTCGGGCCTTAATATTAGCTTTTCCCCCTGCCTGAATTACCCCTCCGCAGTTCTTCACATGGCTGGCACTGTCTTGTGATCTCAACTTAATTTGTATATCATCAGTGTGATGGTTAGTTTGTGTGTCAACTTGGCTAGGCTATAGTGCACAGGTGTTGCTATGAAAATATTTTGTATATATAGTTAACATTTAAAATAGTTGACTTTAAGTAAAGGAGATTTTCCTCAATAATGTGAATGGGTCTCATCTAATCAGTTGAAAGGCCTTAGTAACAAAACTGATGTTCCTCTGAGGGAGAAGAAATTCTGCCTCAAGACTGCAGCATCAGCTCCCATGTGAGAGCTCCAACCTACTGGCCTATCCTTCAGATTTTGGACTTACTAGTCCCCACAACCACATAAGGCAGTTACTTGAAATAAATTTGTGTGTGTGCATGTGTGTGTGTCCTCTATTTGGTCTGTTTCTCTGCTGTTTCCTTGGAGAACCCTGACTTATACACTTGGTAACAGCTCATTTGACCAGCTGTTCTCTTAGTCCTTCCCCATGTTACTCTTTAGTGTATAACTCTGTTTTTGTTTTATTTGTATCACTCATTTTTCTGCACATCTCTCTTGGCAATGTGTTTGCTTGTTTATTGTTTGTCTCTCACATCTTCTTACAAGGAAGCAGTGGTACCTTGTCTGCTTTATTGATCCTTCTATATCCATCCTCTCAACGAGAGCCTAACACCTTTCTCAGTAAATATTGTTGAATGAATAGATGAATGTTGCCTTGCCTTCTTCCTCACAAGGCCCTGTCTCTTTTTGCTATCTTGATCCAGTACCAATCAAGAGAGGAGTATTTTTGACTATCCTGGTAAACGGTATGTAAAAATTGGACTCTTTTAATGTCTCTTTTACCCGAGTCCTGAAAAAATAGATTGATGGCAGGCTTGAAAATATAATAGGTCAAAAGTGTCTCCACATTATAACATGAAGTACTCAGCCATCTAAGCAGGGTTTTAAGAACTAGTGTTCTACACCTTAATAGCCACCCACCCACCTGGCCAGTGGGGAGGAGCAAGGTGCCTCCTCTTTACTCTAGCCTCGTTAGCGGGTTTCAGTGGAGACTACAGGCTTGTCTGCCTTCTGCTTGTGAAACATAAAGGCAAGTGACTGTGGCTGGAAGAGCAAGGAGAGGTGACTCATGAGGGGCTCGGTGGAAGAGGGAAGCAGAGTTTCTGTGGATCATATATATACCAGATATGGGCCTCAGTGAGAGAGAAAGCTGCGCAGGGTTTTTGAGATAGATATGTGTGTGTGTGTGTGTGTGTGTGTGTGTGTGTGTGTGTGTGTGTGTGTATTACCTGAGAGGGCTCCCTGCATGGGGCAAGAAACTACAGCAGAAAGTGTAACATCAGGTGTCCAAACGCTGAAGGAAGAAATGTTAGTGACCTATCTGAGGAGATGCATTTCTTACTTCATGGAAACTGCAGATAAGCCATTTCCAGTGGTGTGTGGGAGCATCTTTGACATGCTCATGAAAATGCCATGAGAGGAAATGTCTTAAACACCTGCTAGTCCCAGAGAACACTGACACCAGCTTACAGTTCTCCAAGTCAGACCTTCCCTGTCTATGCTGTGGCTAACTATGTTAACTCTGTAACAGATTGACCCCTAAATCTCAGTGGCTAACCCAGCAAAGGTTTTGTGTTTACACACAGTCTATGCAGCTGAGGTGGCCCTCTTGCATCCTGTAGCAGGGAAACATAGGTATGGAGGAGGCACATGGTCTCTTAACTGCCTTGATCCAGAAGTTACACGTCATTTCCACAGTTTACTGGCCAGAATAGGTTAAATACACACACACGCATGCACACACACACACACACACACACACACACACCAAACCTAATTGTAGGGAAAGCTGAAAATGACTGGGAGGAGCACATGGAATATTTGATGAGTGTAACTTCTGTTCCACCGTCCTCCTCCCCCTTTTTTCCCACTCGCCACCTTTCAACCTGGACATAGGACTGATATTCAGCCTGAATGCACCAGTGTAGCCATACTGGTTGTTGAATTCTTTTAAATCTGGATGATGGGTATAAACTAGTCATTGTATTATTTTTTCTTCTTGTATATATTTTTGAAACAGAATTTCTACAATCACACAAGACTAGTTTTTAAAAAATTGTTTTACTGAGCACTTATTATGTTCTGGGGCCTTTATAAATATTTTCTTTTTAAAAATCTTCAGAAGCCTGTGTAATAGGTATTATTAGTATCCCCATTTTATAGATGAGGACAATAAAGCACAGAAAGATGAATTAACTCAGCCAGGAATGCTGATCTGGTGAAAAATCTTAATTACAATTGCCCATTAGTTATTTATCAGTTAGAATAGGAGCTTTTTGGGTGAAGCGATTGTTCCTTATTCATTTTAGTATGTCTAGCATCCTGCCCAGGGCTTGGCATAAAAATATGTATGCAATAAATTCAGTCATTTTAATTACTGAAATGGAAATAGAATATGACTTGGAGTGACTTAAGAGACTGAAGAAATTTTAATTATTTGGGTGAGATTGAAAAGCTCATGGGGTGTGTCTTAGACTTTGCAAGGGGCAGGAAGAACTAGGTCCCATGAATTCGGGCAGAGTTGGAGTTATTTTATAGTGTACTGTTTAGGTGCTTCATGTTCCCCATCCAAGTGACACTCACCTATAAGATAATTTTGTAGCACCACTTTAATACCACCTCCTCACAGGGGCATTTCCAGAGCACTGGGGCTCAAGCGAGTCCCCACTTTTAGCCTTAGACTCTTCAGTAGTCTCCTTTATAGCTCTTACTGCAACTTGGAATTTTTTATTTACTTAAAAAAATCGCCTCCACTAGATTGTGGGCTCCACGAGACAGGAACTATGTCTGTTTTGTTTACTATTCTATCTCCAACCGTAGAGTAAATCACACCTATTATGTGCTCAAGAATATATGTTCAGTGAATAAATGAACAAATGAATGAGGCCTAGGCCTTATGTCACATCTCTGTCTTATACCCTAGAACCTATTAAGAGTAGCTTGGATTTAGCAGAGTCCTGCATTTGTACTGCTCAGTAGATGGAACTGGGGGAAAGAAAGTGGAAGGGTGGCATCTGATGAAAATGCTAGCAGAGAGAGATGTTGGTACTCAAGTGAATAGTTTTCATGGTGCTGTTTGTCCAATACAAGGCTATGTTGCAGCTACATTGATGGATTTTTGTGTGTATTGGGGTGGGGGAGGATGTCTAACTCAGGAAACTTATTATCAATATATTTGTGCTTCTGTGGGAAAAAGCATTCTGAGTTTAAAACTACAGACTTTAATAGGACCTTTGAAACAGCTAACTCATAAGTTAGGGCCTGTCTATTATAATATTAATCTCTTATTGGGAGTTCAAAAATTGTTCACATGCAAGACAATGTTAACAATTGGAAAATACAAAATAAAAGACATATTTTCCTCACTTGAGGAGTGCACAATAGGATAGAGAAAGGCTTAGATTGCTGCCTCTCTCCTGCAAAATTGAAAAGAAACTTCTCACTCACAACTTTATGTAATTCCATTATAGGGAGACCCAGGCATGAAAATAATGATAATTTAGTGTTATTCTTAATACTTCATGTTTTACTTTTATACAAAGCAAGATATACACAATGCAATGAAGAAGCAGTGTATCATATAAACAAAATTTGACTTTCTTATTTTAAAATTTTAAAATAATTCCCCTCTGTTTTCTTCCTTCTAATCTCTGTATAAATTTGGTTAGGTGTTCTTTATTTTCTACAGCTTGAAACTTGACAAAATACTTCCTGCCTCTGACCTTTTGCTACAGTTGGCAGTTTACATGTCTGTCTTCCCTCATAGATGGTATGTTTCTGTGCTTCAGAATAATAGCTCACTGATCTTTGTGGCCCTCCATCCCACATACTGTCTTCTTCATGCTTGACTTTCACTCACCATTAATTAAAATATGCAGACTATGTTTTATCTCAAGACACCTTTTGGACACTTAGTAATTCTTATCATTATTGTGAAAGAAGAAAAGTATGTCCTGTGTGCACTCTGGCTGTTATCAAAAGTACCAGTTATCACCAAAATAGATGATGTTCTTACATCTTTTCTTTGAGAAGCTACTAATAATTCCACATATAATTATAGTAAAAAAATTTACATAAAAATTTTAGGTAAGGGATAATTTATTTTTAATTTTTTTAGTATGGGTTGGGAATCTGAACTAAGGGGCTCATTTTTAGTGACGAGTGGAGACTGGTCCTTATGCCATCTTTGCTCCTCAAGAAGTGTTAGAAGTGAGGAAATGGTATAGTTTGTAGATATTTTTCATGTATTTTTACTGTTTTAATTTGCTTTAAATATAAAGGTTGATAATTTCTGATTGTTTCAAAATGTAGTTGTGGGTCCAATATGTATTCTTGATAACTCATGCCCTTTCTTTATGACTAAACTTAAACACAAAGTTCTAAAAAGCTCTCTCAAAAAAGGTTGACTTTCTCTTGTTGTTTTACATACCCTGATTTTAGCAGTTTTTACAATTGGTTGTGACCTTTTCTTTGAATATCTATATTTTTCTTCACAATATGAACATCTTATTATCAAAGGTCATGCTTGAGTCGTTTTTGTCTGCCAATTGCCTAGTGAGATTTTTGGAACTGTAAACATTAAATAAAAGCTAAATAAATAAATGATTTTTCCCTCAGAGATCTTCTTTATGCCTTCCTATCCTTCTTGCTCTGTTCATTAATTACCTTAGGAGTTCTAATACTAATTTCTGAAAAGACTCACAGGATTCAAATCATTTATAGTCATGGAACAGTTTTATTATAGGCAAAGGATCCAATATAACAATATCAAGAAAAGGATATTTATTTAAAGTGCCTGAAGATTTATGTCCAGATGTTTTTGTGTATACATTGCTGGGTTGAGTGGGACATGTATTGTCTCCAGGTCTCAAAGCACCACTGTTGTGTGTGCAAAGAAAGCATCTTATTATCAGGAAGCCAAAAGACTCATCTTGGTTCAGGTCCCTTGTAGCGAGCTGATCATATAGGCACATTACATTTATGTTAAATCTGCCTGGCTCCACTAAAACCAAGTACAAATCCAATTACAATTAGTAAACTGATCGGCTGCTGCAGCCTGCCCTTAAACAACTCACAGACCCGTGATTAAAGAACTTCATTTATCTTTAGTTAATATAATACATCGTGTGGGCCAAAGGTTACTGTTATGCACTAGGAAGCTCTGGAAATAAGCATTCCAAAACAGCTGAGATTATTGTTAAATAACTGATGAGAACGATAATTTCAGGACACTTCAATTTTCAGAGCACCAAAGATTCTCTTAAACCCTAAACATGTGAGACATTAATTTTTAAATAGGCTAAACATGAGCTTCCCTGCAAATAAACCCAGCCAAATTTTTAAATACAGTTTTCTTGAAATTATAGCTAGCCACTGTCTATCCTCAAACTTTGTATTAAAATGGCTCAGGAGAGATGAAGTCAGACCAAGAGGAAAGTTAAAATTTAATTGACAGAACTTCGGTTATTATTTAGTTATGACCTCAACTTCCTTATAACCCTTACTATACCTCAGACCTCATTTTAGGCCCTTCTTAATTATAGAATTTCAGAAGTGCATACTTTCTCTTAATTGTGATACTGATGCTCATTTTAATGCAAATACTGAAAAGCAAGTCTATCTTTCCACCGAAAAACATTAAAAAATTTGCTCTACATAAGTAAAATTTCCTGTTCCTTCCCAGTATTGCTTCTGTTAAGAGTTTGCCTCAGATCTTTAAAGATATATCTATATTTGTTTTTATTAAAATAAAAAAGATGTTTCTATACTCACCTAATACATACAAAGACACATGCATATACATGCATACACATTCACACAAGCATTTTCCCTTTAATACTGAATTCATATTATACAACAACTTTTGTAAATTTTTATAGTAATACACATTACAGACATCTCTCATTTTTCAATAGTGCTTATTACTTGAAATTAAAAAAATACACAATGAATTTTGGGGGCATAGAGTTCTATGAGTTTTAACAGATAGGTTTGTGTAACCAACACTATAGAGAACATTTACATCACTCCAAAAATTCCCTTCTGCTGCCCCTTTGT
>CM053503.1:21569496-21589156 GCA_028627145.1 Eidolon dupreanum | reverse complement strand
CCTTTGCTCCTCTCTTATCTATTCCATCTTTTTAGAGCTTCACTCTCTCTTCCATCAGCTTCTTTCAGTGCCCTCCTCTCACACATGTCTCATCCCTCGTCATCTCATTCTCTTACTTCATCTCACCCTTCTTCTATCCTTCTAGAATTTTCTCTTTCCCTTACTGTCCCTTTCCTTGCAATCACAGTTCTGTCTGAACTTTGGCAAAGGGGACAAACATTCTGAAAAACATTGAGGATTCTGATAGAAACAGCTGGTTCCTCTGATTTGGGAATGAACGTGTAGAGTTGTGAATGGTACTTGCTGTGAAAGAAACAAGCAGAAAGGAGGAGTTCAAAAACAAAATCTTCTATATTCCCTCGTATTTTCCTGAATTGTTATCACATTCTTTGCACCTCTCTGGCTCACTGAAAATGTAGCTAAGAGATTTATGAATAGGAATGGCTAAAATTCTCTCTGAAGTAGAAAACTTTCAATGCCTTTCGATATTAGTCTTATAGTTTCCATCTCTAATATGGGGGTTTTAAAGCATTATTGAAATGAAAAGTAAATTAATGCAGATATGAAATTGGTTGGAGCTATTTATAGTATTTTATTTATCAGAGAAATGATTAGGTCTGCTTGATCTGGTCACCCTTTCTGGTCCTTTCTGCTTCCCCTCTCTATCGAAATTTGATACTGTATTAGTCAGGGTCCCAGTAGGAAATAGATGACACCCTCAAATTAGGAACAGTGAGGAGAGTTTAATAAAATAACTATTTACCAAAGCGTGGGAAGGTATAAAGGAACCATGATGGATGATGCAGGAGCCAAGGGCTTTCTTACCAGCCCCAGGTCTGAATGGGTAAAAGGAGGGAGTAATTACTGAAACTTTCAGAGGAATAGTCACAAAGAAAAAACTTGTTTGCACATCACCTTTGGTTGAGGGACATAGGTTTTTCCCTACTCTCCTTTTCTCTCCTAATCTCCTACCAGGTCTCCCCATTGGTTGAACCCAACCAGAATCTGGAGGATGGAAGAGGCTGTTGATGTGGTCCACACAAATCAGTGTCTCAGGGTAGAGATTAGGTTGGAGAAGTGTAGAGAGTGGATCTGGAGTGGCCCAGGGAAGAGAAATGACATATAGGCACACTCTTGAGAGGAAGGCAAACTAGAAATATAGAGAAATAGTACAGAAAGTTTATGTAAATTTATCAGGATAACACTTTATGAGTTAGGAGCCAATCTGAGATACAAAGATAGGATTCTCTGGTCTTAGTCTTCTATTTTAATTTTTAATTTTAGATATATGTGTTTTTTGCAAGCATATTTGTATCAGTTGGTACCCAAATCTTTAAATTATGTGCCAATATTTTAAGTCCATCTAAGAATGCTACATTAGGGGGATAAAAGCTTAAGTATACTCTAAGTTAAGTGTTTTGTGTGTTAGCACTGGATACTTTTAATAAATGGATACAAACATTTCTGTTTTATGATAAGGAGCACTAGAGGACATCTATTGATTTTAGACCTCCTTTCCCCTTCCTTTTGGATATAATTTCTTGAATTTATAGTAGGTACTCACCTTTCCTCTCTCAGCCTTTGTGGTAGGTGGACATGTGATTTGCCTTGGCCAAAGAGTACTCTTAATCGATTTGGCCACAGAGATGTATGTGATCAAGACAAGCACCTGAAACGAGTTAGGCCAGTCAGAGTGGAACCCAGAACACTTATTCTTCAAACTCCCCTTGAACTCCAGAGCATGAAGGACAGGAGTTGCTGACAGTCATTTCTGCCACCAAGTGAACACTGATAATGAAAACAACATGGAGGAAAGCAGTACAAGGTGTGGAGAGAGAACAGGCTTTGGTGACAGAGTGTGATCCTTCAATTAGTCTGTGCCAAAAGCAAGCTCTAGGCCTATGACATAAGTTAACAAGTTGCCTTTTTATTCAAGTTTCTTATTTAGTCTGAGTTGGAACTTTCTGTCACTTAGAACCAAAAGGCTCTTAAACTGATACAAATGTATTCTAGTTCAGTTATCTATATAAGACTTTTCTTTAAATGCAAAACCATTGTCCCACTAACTTCCATTATTAAGTTACAAAGTTAGAAAATTCTCTCTAAAAATAAGTATTTTCACATACTGTTGGAAATGAGACCAGTAACATCACATCACAAGACCCTGTAGTCAGTCAGCAAACATGCTGTATTTTGTAGAGAATGAGGATTCCTCCCCTTAGTCCTATCCTTACAGTTTGATTTGGGTCTCAGCCACTATGGAAAACAGTGTGGAGGTTCCTCAAAAAGTTAAAATTAGAATGACCATATATATGATCCAGCAATTCTACTTCTGGGTTTTTATACAAGGAAATCCAAAACACTAATTCAAAAAGATATATGTACCCCTATATTCTTTGCAGCATTATTTACAGTAGCCAAAACATGGAAGCAACCTAAGTGCCCATCAGTAGACAACTAGATAAAGAAGATGTGGTACATATATACAATGAAATATTACTCGGCCATAAAAAAGAATGGAATTTTACCATGTGCAACAATATGGATGGACCTGGAAGGTATTATGCTAAGTGAAATAAGTCAGACAGAAAAAGACAAATACCATATGATCTTACTTGTATGTGGAATCTAAGGAACAAAATAAATGAACAAACAAAACAGAAACAGACTCATAGGTTCAAGGAACAAGCTTATGGTTGCCAGATAGGAGGGAGGTTGGGAAAGGGATGAAAAAGATTAAAGGATTAAGAAATATAAATTGGTAGTTAAGAAATAGTCATGGGCGTGTAAAGCATAGGCAATATAGTCAATAATATGGTAATAACCATGTATAGTGCCAGTTAGGTACTAGACTAGTCAAAGAGATCACTTTGTAAATTATATAAATGTCTAACAACTATGCTTTACATCTGAAACTAATATAATATTGAATGTCAACTGTAATTGAAAAAAATTTTAAAGGTATGGCGGGGGAAGGTGAAGGAGGATAAGAAGGTCAAATTTCCAGGTATAACACAAATAAGTCATTGGGTTGTAATGTACAGCTTAGGGAACATAGTCAATAATATTGTGATAGCATTGTACGGTGTCAGGTGGTTGCTGAACTTATGGCGATCACTTCTTTAGGTACATAAATGTCGAAAATGGTGTACTCCTGAAACAAATATAATACTGTATGTTAGCTGTATTTCAATAAAAATCTTTTAAAAAATGAACTTACAATGATTATCAGTGAAGTTCCATCTGTACACATTGCCATGCATATGAGCACCTAGTACATTAGCATTTGGAGCATCACGTGATGTAGAGCAAACTCATTTCTCACTTTATTGATCCCGTAGTTCACCCTAGTTTACATGAATGAAGGCTGTTCATTTTCATACACACATTAATGAGTCTGAACCTGGCCACTTTCGGCAGGAAAAGGAAGGGAAGACTGAGTTTCATAGGGCTGTGAAAGTGACTGGTAGGACCATTCTACTTCTTTGGGTGATGGTAAGAGCAGTAGTTAGAAGCTGGACCTGAATGTCTGCTTCTTGGTATTCTCTGGGGAGAGAGACGAGAGTAGCTCTGTTGTGAGGCTCAGCAGAGAGCTTCCAGGCCTGATCTCAGCATAGGGGAGGGTCCCGGCTGTCTAGTCCACGGCGGGGAGGTGCTCCAAGTATGTTGAGAAGGCTATAGCCACTGTTTTCTTTCTGGCTTACTAGGGCAGCTCTTTTCCCCTCAGTAACCCTGGGGCTAGTTCTTAGTAATGGACGTTTAGGTAAGTGTAGGTAGTGGGACATGATTCTTTTTTATTCAATCAAAGAACAGAAAGTGGAAAGGTGAGCTATCTCCTTTCTTTATCTGCATAGTGATTTGGCTCTAGAGTCAGAGACTGGGTTCAAATTCTAGCTCCATCTTTACAAGTTGTGTGGCTTCCATAAGATGAAAATAATAAGAGTTGCTACCTCACCGGTTGTTGTGATAATTAAATGAGATAATTCTCATTAGAGCAATTAACAGTACCTGGCACATTACGTGTTCAGTAAATGCTGGCTTGAAAGGGAGTATGGGGTACACTACATAAGATTTTTAAAAAGTAAAACATATTTCTGTAATCAGCTTTCCTCAACTTCCATTTGCCCATGAGCCTCCTAGCAGCTACTTAGATATTTTTATGTTTCCTTGTCACACAATTGAAAAATGACTGTAGATCACATTGCATTTCAAATAATCTAAGAACTGTGCAGCAAGCTCAGGATCTGAAATTAAATTGGCTTTTATATTGTTCATGCTAGTTGTTCTTCAAGTACAATTATAATCAGAAAGCTAGCATTATAAAAATAGTACCAAGGCTCATTTTTTCTCTCAGTGTTATCTGCTGCCATAGTGTTTCCCAGGCATGTTTATTTACTTGATTCACAACAGTGAATCTTTTCTCTCATTAGCCTGACAGCAATAGTTTGATTCCACAGCAACGCTCATTGCACCTGGTAAAATCTTTATTACCGGTGAGGCCCAGGAGGCCCAGGTCACTGTTTCCTCTTAAGAAGCTCAGTGGAAATGTATGTTATGATGAGAGTTGCCTAAACAATTTTGCTGTGGAAAAAAGGGAGGACCAGATAGAACCTTCACTTTGACAATTTCAGAATTCTTTTTCCTCTGAGGAGAAAGACAATTTAGTCTTCAGATTTCCCCTTGTTCCCTTTTCGCTGCTCATCTTTGCTTCGTGTGCAAACGTGAATTTAGCGCTAGGCAGAGAGGCCGAAATGACAGCTCCCTGCTCCCTGCTCCCAGACATCTTGCCCTGTGATGTCTCTCACTCACAACCTGGCAGTAAATGAGGGGAGTCACTTGAGAACTCTGTTTATAATCTTTTTGATTATTAGATGCCAAGATGTGTTCCAGTCAGGCAGATGAAAATGTTTTAACACTGGAAGCATGTAACCCTGGAATATTCACCCCTGAAATGTCTCTAAATTATTCAATAAAAATCTGAAGAATTTGAGATGATTTGGGATCTTAATCAGGCTATTAGGTGAGCAATCATTGCTAATTCTGTAATTAGTTAATTCTATTTCCTCTAACATCCTCCCCCCATTAAAAATATTCTTCCAACCCTGAGAAGAAGCAACAGGCAGTCCGAGGACAGAGCTCTGTAATCTGTGAGCTCCACGTGTTGACTGTGAAGCTGGGAGGTTTGCAGCCAAAGCCACCAGTGAAGCAGCATCTAAAACAAGCTAGGAGAGAGAATGTGTGGAGGAGGGAGGAGGAAGTACATGAAGGTGGGTAGGAAGGGATAAAAAGTGACAAATTCAAAACAGGAATGGAAGCAAAAAGAAAAAAAAAGCGAAAGCCAAGCCAATGACATCAAAGCAAGCAATTTTATATTCCAATTCCTTCAGTCTTAGGAAAGAACAGTGTGCCGAGACTGGCCCTGCTGTCGGAGGCTGTGCCAGTCACTAGCTGTGGGATCTCCAGCAAGGCTTTGGGCTGTTCTTACCACACATGGAAAATGGAGGATACTTACAGCCTCCCAAGCTGTCTTCTAGGGTTGATGAAAGGCTGAAGTTATACAGAAACCCTTTAAAAATGGAAAAGGCTAATTCCAAACATAATATATTATCAGTTTTTCTCCAGATAAATGTGTATCTAACATGCCTCAAGCTTCTCTGTTTTTTCCCTTCCTCAGCAAACACAGTGCTTACTTTAAGGCATCTGAGGCTCTCCTCAGAATCTACCATTGTCAAGTCATATGCCATTTTATGTTTAGCCGAGAAGGAAAGGCATGGCCCCTGCTCTGCCACCAATTCCCAAAGATAAAACCAGTGTCAGACACTTGATTGTGACTTGCTTCCAGCCAGGCTTTACCACTGGAGACTACTGTCCAGTTGGCAGTCTCTCTCTGGCCAACCTGCATGTATGACATGTAGGGTGGTATTCTCTTCCTGCCATGTATTGGGCGGAGAGGGGAGTCAGTGTGGAAAGATTGGGCTAGTGTTCTGTGGAGCTTTGTGGTCTCTAGAGGTCTTCAGGAAGCTTAGACTGGAGCTATAATTAAATCTTTTTTTTTTTTTTTTCCAGTTTGAGGAGAGGGCAGGAACCTTCAACATCCATAACCATTCAGTCTTAGTCTGCGTTGGCTCCAAATGGTTGAGAAGTCAATCATTTTTACCCTGGAGCTTGCTTGGGCTCTGGAGCTGAAGTTCCACATGGATCTTATTCACGTTGAGGATCAGAGTGAGATTTTCACAATGCTTCACGGTCTGACTACTCAGGCAAGATGTGAGGAACCCCTGTAACTCCCAGGGGTTGTCTATTCCCTATGGCAATCTGGGACAGGGAGGTAGAGCACCTCTGACATGATCCTTTTTCACCAGTCTTGGCAAGAAAATGTTGTGTGCATCTCTTAATCCCCAATGCTTAGCACATTGCCTGGTTGGTGTACTACAGCCATCAGTAAGTGTTTTTGAATAAATGAGTGAGTAAAGGAGTAAGTGAATATGGGAGTGAGTGGGTTGAGTGAGTGAGCAAATGAATGAATGAATGAATGAATAAAAGAATAATGACTCCTGGGTCATAAGCATAAGTTGTTGAAAGAATGGCAGTTGCCACTGACCATGTTCCTTCTTTTTTGGAATATTTTGATGTCTGTGTACATTTTGTCTATGATACTTAACCACAGATATTTACATACTGTATACATGAGGTTCTAATAATTGGTATGTAATTGCTCCTTTTTAAGGAAATGCTTCTAACTTTAATGACTGTGGCTAAAGGAATAGTTTTAGTTTAGGGATTTTTGTTTGATTATGTTTTTAACTTGAATAGAGATTTTACATATGCAGTATGCAAGTTTTTATTCAGTTTCAAGAAATTTCTTGTAAACTTCAAGACTTATGGAGTGGAATTAAGAAACTGTTTCCATTTTTACATTTGTATAATTCAGCCCTTTTTTTTTCCTTTTTTTCACTTTGCAAAATATCAGAATAAAGGAATTTGTTTAGATTGATAACTTTTGTAGAAAACTCAACTTTTTGGTTTCTGAAAATGGAGGAAGAAATTCTAATAGAACCAGAACTATAGATTTTGCTTTTATCCGAAGGCACTCTCAATCAGCAGGTCACAATCTGAGACTTTGTTAATAGACATCAACTTCTTTAGGTTTAAATTCACTCAGAGGTCTTGTTCAGCTTTTTTAGAGAACCATAAAGACACCCAGGCACAGTGACACTACTCTAACTCTAACTTTTATCCTTGATTCATTTTTTGCAAAGATTATCATGACATTGTAAAGTCCCATAATCCTTATTTGCTGGACATTTACTAAGATCATTTCTCCTTTGTAGTACCAAAACTGAATCAATTCCCAGACTTTTCCTGAATGAAATAGGTGGAATTTAGCCATTTGACTGTGTGAGCTTTTACTGAAAACAAGATGCCCTCAGGATCTGTTCTGCAGTATTACCTTTCCCTGTGCAAATATGACTTTATAACCTGCATTCTTTTTTCTGGGTCCTGAATTGTGGTAATTATGTAACATTCCATCTCTTTTAACTAGGATTTCTCATTTAAAATTAGGATATTATAGTAATTTATAGAGGATTATAGAGTTTTGATGGCATGGGGAACAAGGTACTATAATGGCCAAACCTGCCCATATGGACAGTGAGAAAAAGACCTTGTACTTTGTGCCACAAACCACAGAAATACCCAGTTTTCTGAGAAATCAATGACAGTATCATTGTCTACACTTCCTCCTCCTACTGCCACCACCAGGCTGATTCTGACAGCAGAGTTGACATCGGTGTGATAAGATTGTGGGGCAGTAGGGACAGGGAGAGCTTTCATCAGGGAAATTATTATTGACAAAGACTTGCTTATATCTGATGTTAGCACTGATCTGTGCAGTAGGTGGAACCACGAAGAAATTGAAGACACTAGCTTCTCTGATCTCACTGTAAAATGAGGTTATCTTCCTGGGCAACAGTTTTCTTCTGGCTCCCACACAGCAGAAGAGAAGGGAGGGGCCAGTGACCCCTGAGGAACCCTGAGGAATCAGCTTTGGGCTTTCGTCCAGCCAAAGGGAAATGGACCCTGCATTAATTTAAAATTTTTTAGCAACCAGGAACAAAAACAAACTTAAGGTATCTTATGTGGGAAACGGGATTTATGGGATGGATACTAGAATATGTCACAGAGTCTGATGAAATGTTGAACCTACTCTTCAGGACCAGCACAGCTCCAGAACCAGCCTCAGAGTACTGATAGCCTTCTTTCCAGAGCCCTTGAGTTACACAAACTCAGTTCTTAAAGATTCCTAGTCCCTGGATCTCCATTCAATATCTTACATTCGCTAGAGAGAGACTTCGGTGCCCAGCTTGTACGAGGTATCCATTCTCAGACTAATTAGTTATGGCCATTGGGACAGAGTCAGGAAACAGAAAGATGGCTACCAAAAATTATCCTATGGAGAGCACAGGCAATTCTGTGAGAAGTTAATGTAATAAGGTTATGCTACTAGGTCCCCATTACTCTGCAACAGGCCTGGGGAATAAAGATAAAATTCCTTAAAAATAGAGGAAAACTAATCATTCTCTTAAGGCTTAAAGGTGGTTTTAAATCTTTGGAGAATTTCACTGTTTTCACAAAATAATGGACTATGAAATCATTCATCACTAGTGTATCATTTATTGCTGCATAATAAATCACTCCAAAACTTAATGGCTTAAAACAACAACTCTCTGTCTTTTCTCATCGTGCTGTGGGTCAGCAGTTTGGGATGAACTTAGCTGGGTAGTTCTTCTCCTGGTATCAGGTAGTCACTCATGTGGCTCAGTCATGTGGAGGCTTGAATGGAGCTGGATAGTTTAAGGTGGCTTTATGCACTTACCTGCCATTCAGTGTTGGCTTTTGGCTGGGCCCCTTTCCCCAGGATCCTTCATCCTCAGGCAAGAGAGCCAGGCTTCCTCATATGGCATCCATGTTCCAAGAGGCATCTTGAAGCCTGGGCTTGGAAGTTCTATGATGTCACATCTGCTGCATTCTACTGTTCAGAACAAGTCACATGCCAGCCCAGATTCAAGGTTGGTGGAAACAGACCCTATCTCTCGATAAAAAATATGACAAAGTCATGGGTATACAGGAATAGAGATTATTGTAGTTGTCTTTGCAAATAATCTACCATGCTTAGGACCTACTACATAAAAACAAAACAAACAAACAAAAAACACTATCATTTATAACCAATACCCAGCCATGGAGAAAGGTGAATGACGTGGTATTATAAAGCCCTGTGAGAAGTTAGTAGCCAAAAAATGACTCTTAGAATTTCTGTTATTCACAAGGCAGTTGCAAATAATGCACATCCAAAAGCATACTGAATTGAGGTGATGGGGGAATTGGATTATAAACCCAGTCTTGCTACCACCTTTCTCTGTAAATTTTATAAAGTACTTCTGAGCCTCAGTTTCCTTAAGGATCAAATAAGAAAATGTATAAATTACATAACTTTCATGAGATAGAGCTCTGTGAGCTGTAAAAATCCTATACAAATGAAAAGTCATTAAAAAGAATTCAATTTGTGGTGCCTTGTTTTCCTCCTTTCTAGTTATGTGATTTAAAACAAAGAATGACCTAAGGCTTATGCTGCTATAAAAGACATGTTTTTACAGATATTTTCTTTTATCTAAATGCTTTTTGATGACTTGCCAGTGAATATAGTATAATTTATGATTTTTCTAAGTGTTCAAAAACATACCAAATTAAAACACCCAAGGGGAAAGTAATTGGATGTATCCATTTAGGGAAAAAAAGAAAGTGTGTGGAAAAGAAAATGAGCTTAAAAGCATAAGAGAGACTGTGCCTTTTAGACTGTGTACGAATAATTAGGTAAGATCCTCTGTGTGGACAGTTTTAAGAGAAAATTATTTAAAATGGTAGTGTGTGTGCCAAGCTAGGTATGAGAGCTGAATACACTGTTAACTTTGAAGAAGTAAAACAAAATCTCTAAAATACAACAACTAATTTCTTTAGGGAATAGATCATGATGAATATAAAAACACCAGATTTTTGTCTTTCCAGAGAAAAAGGGCTTTCCAGACTTTTATAAACTTAACTGGTCCCTTAAAGCAGATATCTGTATGCACTCTACTACATTCCCTTAGTCCATCTGACTCCAGTACATTTTTATATATCCTTGCCAGCCAGTGTCCTACATAAAACACACACTAAACATCCATTTATGCTGCTTTCTCCATGTCTAATGCACACCCAGAAATGCATTCCCAAGGGCAGTCCTCCACCACTGGACACAGGAATTGGTAGAAAAAGGAATGCCAGCCTCCCTGTGCTCTAGTTCAGGGGCTGACAATCATTGGGCCAAGTCTAGCCCACCTGTTTTTGTAAATAAAGTTTTACTAGTACATAGCCATGCCTATTTATATATTGTCTATGTTACAATGATAGAGTTCAGTAATTACAATAGAGACAGCATGGCCCGCAAAGAGGAAAATATTTAGTATCTGACCCTTTACAGAAAATGTTTGCTCACATCCACTCTAGTGGAACAGTTCTGAGGCATCTTCTATGTGGTTCCTCAGACTGTCCCCAACAAGCCGGAGACCAGTTATCCGCCGTGGTAAACAGCACATTAATGTACACCGTATTGGCTTTTTGCCTTTTTGCCCTTTCCTCTCTCTCTTTCCCTACTCTCTCTATTTTGTTTCCTAGGATCACTTTCCAAATCTAAACTAAGATAGAACTCAATCCTCCTTGGTAGTTCTTTTTCATGTTACATTTATGAGACTCTGTTCCATTATTTTACTTTGTGACTCATCACACATACCATGCATAAATCTGAAACACACACATATAACCTATAACTGAAATGAATGTCTTATGAAATAATATCTATCTTTGCTGTCAGTAACATATGATTATACTTTCTATTCCATTTTACTCTCTTATTTGTCATTTAAAAAATAGTCTGGTCATGACTTATTAAATTGATTTTAACACAGCCTTAGAAGTCTATTTACTAGTTTTTGAACCCATAGGTCTGCATGTGGTCACAAAACAAATGCATGAGCATCTGGTCCACAAAGGGGGTCCACAAGGGTTTGATCCAGATTGCCTGGCTAAAAGAATGCAGATTAGGTATCAGCCGGATGTGAGCAGGAACTCTTATCTGTAAAGGCAGAAATGCATTGGCTGCATTTGGAGAACGAAGGGAATGGAATGAGGGGATGAAGCAGGAGGGAAGGAAAAATTGCCTTTAAAATGAAGGAAGAACACAGAGAGGAAATAAAACCTACTGAGAAGGTAAAGCTACAAAGAACTATAGAACACCTCTTCATTTCAATTGCACTCATGTGTGAAAGCCACAAACAACATTTGAATGAATATAAGAAGTCAGAGTCATTCCTATATATTTAAACTAATGTCTTCCATCAGGTACACCTTAGGTTGTTTTCATATCTTTACCCATGATTTCAGATGATCTCCTTTTATTTAACACCATACTGTCTGAATTTTTCTACGTCTCTGATTATTCATTCATTCTTGGTCTGTTTTGCTGGATTCTCTTCCAGTATTTGCTTTTAACTGTTGATGTTTTTTAGGGATTATTCATTAGCTTTCTGTTTTATACATATGTATTTTTAATGCTACACATTTTCTTTCAATTTAACCCACTTGTATGGTTTAATGACCATTTCCATGTTCCTGGTCTACAAAATAAATACCTTCAGCCTAAATCTTCTCACTCCCAGATTTATTTACCCAACTGCCTACTTAATATCTAGACCACAAATTAAATACATTGCAAGTCAAACTCACCATCTGTAATGTCCAACAAGTCTCCTTCCTTTCTACCCTGTCTTATATTCTGTTTTTTTTCATGATCAGTATACTCACCTAGACCAGAAGTCTGGGAGCCTTTTTAAACTTATTTTTTCTTCTCCATCTAAGTGATCATATGTCCTAAATATTTTTAAAGTCATTCTCATCCTCTATTTCTATGGATATTGCCCTAATTTTGAGTTTCTTCATCTTTCTTTTATATTATTGAAATAATACATCTATTAATCTCCCTGTCCCCAGGTCTCTCCCCATTAATTTTTTCTTCACAAAGCCACTCAGTCAGGGTTTCGATCAGGGAAACAAAAGTCATATGAAGTCTTTAAAGTGGGGATGGATTTAATACTGCTAAATGGTACTTATGAAACATTGGAAAAGTTGTAGGACCGTAGTTCAGAGAAGGTTGTCAATGGCTCTGAAGTTTGCCAGTAGGTCTCTAATGTAATAGTCAGCTTTCCAGGGATGAGGAAGCAGCTGCTGTTGACCTGGTTAAGGACTCCATGAAACCACTGTTGAAATTCATAGCTGTCTGTAGCACCAAGTGGGTACTTCACACACAGTAGAACACATAGAACAACCTAATGTCTGCTGAAGCTCACACATTTGCCTCCTGCTATTGGAGGAGTGATGGTCGCCTTTAATTTCCTTCTTGTACCTTCTGAATCTAGCAGGATTCTAAATTCATGGACTTTGAATTGGAATACTGGTGACAAGAGATCTGGGAAATATATTCCAGGATTTCCAACTCCTGTAATACAGGAGAGAATATTGAAGATGTGGAGATGACTGCAGGAAATCTGGTACTCTCTCCATCACTGGTGGGATAAAGTCCAAACTGCTCAACCCATGACACACCACATCCTTCATGAGCGAGTGCTTTCCTACTTCTCCAGTCTTCTCTTCACTCTCCTTTCTTCCCCTGTGCCATCTTTATTGGAATATTTACTTGCAATTTCGTGATTGCTCATTACAGTTTCATGCCTCAGTATCTTTACATACACTGTTTCCCAGGTCTGGAAGTCCTTCAACCTTCTCACAGTTGCCTTCTGGGCAAACTTTTATTTATTCTTAAGACCCCAAAGCAGAGGTTTTCTCTTTCATGAAGTTTCTTTGATTATCCTCAGTAGAGGTGACCCCCTATTGTACCAGTATTGTGCTATACATCTACTTTTTTATTTAGTAGTTACAATATTCATTTATGTGCCTACCTCCTCTGCTATGCTTTGAGTTCCTTAATTGTCTCTTTTTTCCCTTTATCTCCCCACTGTCCTTCCTAGTGTTTGGGTTACAATAGGTGCTCAATTCACATAGAATAACTGAGTAGAAGAAAGCTTCTATAAAGCACTGTGCCTTGAAATGTTTAGTATCAGTGAAATTGCTTACAAGAGATACAATGAGGCAGACCTTTTATAATAGAGACACCATTTGCTAAATTCTACCCTATGGAAAACAGGATTATACAGGTAGGATCCATCTGTATTTTAGTTCAGCCTGTATTCCTTGTCATATCTAAGAGATTATTTGGCAGCTACCTGTGTTTCTACATCCCAAATATCTTTTCAAATGGATTCTGATTTTGGAAATGATGTTGGACCTTTGCTAGATATAATTCAGCTTTAGAAAAAATATGCTTGTCTAGAACGCCTGCTTTGTTAGACTGAGCTTTTGGAGAAGGAAATGGTAATGTGGTTAGGGATGAGAAAAGGGAAAGCTGGCCATCTTTCTGAACAGAGAATGAGGAGGAGTGAATTGGTTTCCTAGGAGATAAGGCTCTTTTTTTTTTTTTTTTAATTTAAAGTTTTTCCACAGAAAGATTTCTGCACTGGTGTCTTCTTCTTAGTCATAATAAGGCATTCATCATCAGAAATGCAGTTCAGAATTGCTTTCAATCAGCAGCTGCCAAGGTGAGCCTAATCTTGTCTTTGGTCCTTACTCTCTGTGTTGAAGCCAATAAAGGTAACTAATAATACTAATTGCAGTGGACATTTTAGTTATTTAATCACCAATCACTAGGACAGGAACTTTTAACAGTAGACCCACGGGGAGATCAGAAGCTCATCCGTCCTCTATATAATCTCCAACACAGTTGCCCCACATGCTGCCTTCTAAGCCACTTCTTCCTACTGGGTCTTCTTGGATTCCCTGAAAAGAAGGGAGCACAACGACCTCTCAGCTCAGGGACTTCATTATCAGTAGCATCTCCCTTCCAAAGGATCTCTTAGCTTCATTGTGACCATACTGCCTCGTGTACATGTGATCAGGCGGAGCCAAATTCCTTTGCACACAGTTTTTATGTGTTTTGGTCAGTTAGAGGGAATCGAGACAGTCTTAGGTAAAACCATGCAGAAGCTAGATGTTACCCCAGTCCCTATTTCAGTATTTTCCTCACTTCCAGTGATGACCATCTTTCTCCAAGGCCAAGGAAAGTCTACATTGACAGCACTGAAGTACTGCACTACAGTAAACACATTTCCAAGTGTCTGTTCAGCTCACATTTCTCCTCTCTGAGGACTGTCACCCTCTGTCTCCTTCAGGTGGGCCCTCACTATTCACACTTGTTCCAAAGTACCTGAGCTTCCGGTATCCATTGACTTAATCAAGGTAGATTTCTAATTCAAGCTGGGCTAGGTAATTCTCCCTTCCAGTGAGTTTTAGATGAGACTAAGAGCTCCTCATTTCTGTCTGAGTTGTCTCTGTGAATGAGGATGTTAAGAGCTGTATAGTAGTCATGTAGGGAACTGAGAGAGAGGGAGACAGAAGGAGGAGGGGGAGAGAGGGAGAAAGAAGGGGGATGGGGAGAGAGTGAGAAGGAAAGGATGGGTGGGGTGGAGAGACAGAGGAGAGGCAGGAATGTTTAGTGTAGATTATACAAATCCCTCAACAAATGTAGTTTGTTATTGTTACTGGTATTTTGCTGCAGAGTTGCACTGAAAACTCTAAAGGAGAGTCCTTAAAGAAAAAAGTTGTGATTACTACAAACTTGCTGAGCCCTTCCTTCCTTCCTTCCTTCCTTCCTTCCTTCCTTCCTTCCTTCCTTCCTTCCTTCCTTCCTCCCTCCCTCCCTCCCTCCCTCCCTCCCTCCCTTTCTCTCCCTTTCTTTCTTTCTTTCTTTCTTTCTTTCTTTCTTTCTTTCTTTCTTTCTTTCTTTCTTTCCTTGGACCTTGAAATAATAAACCAGAACTTGACAGTCTCTACTTTAGAAAAAACATATCTCAAGCAGGATAATGTCTGGACCCTTGTGTAGGAAATTCAGTGAGGAAGCTGCACCATTTAGTTACCCTCAAGGCCCTGACCTCATTAACCTGGAAAGCATGTATCTGCCTGTAGGGTCTGCTCAGGTTCGACTTGAGGTATGTATAATCCAGCACTTACCATGTAAATTAATATTTCCTGAAAATGTGGTAGGATTTCTGCAGTTTTCCTAGTCAGGAGGAACCACAAACTTTCTTTTTCCTGGATTTCTAGCCATCCCTCTTACCCTTTCCTTTTTACTTACTTTTAGGTATTTATTGCCCCTGCGCTTCCTCAAGTCTTCCAATGAATCAAGGCTACAATGATGTTACTTGTGTTCTTCAATATGAAAGCTGTATCAGAGCTAGAGCCGCTAGAAGCGTATTACCAGGGACTGCTCAACAAAACATATGTGCCCAGAGGTCACCTTAGTACATGTGCCCTGAGGCTTCTGTCAGGTGTGTCTTCTGTCAGGTGTGGCTTCAGGACCAGGATTTCATCCTGCAGGCATGCAGGCCTCTTGTCTACCTGCCACATCAACTTCTTGTACTCCATGCTGTTCCCCTTTGCCCTCAAACTGCCATCTCTCCATTGCCCCAAGTCCATCGTCAGCACTTCCTCTGGCTTCTCCAAAGGGCTGCGTTTGCCAGCATCCAACTTCCCTTCTGGCCTTCTTGCCTCCCTTCCTTCCTTCCCTTTCTTTCAATGCATGGTGATCAGGTAGAGCGGTCAGTCCAGTTTGCTTCAGAGTTTCTGCCGCTGGCCCTCCAGGGCGGATACTTCTAGAAGGGAGGAGTGAAAATTGCTCTGCTCAGTGACATCTCAAAGGTAGGACAGAGAGAACTTAGCAACATGGCAGAAGCACTAAACACATCAACTGTGGGTTGTATTAGGGAGAGAAAGATCAATGAAACAGAACAACATGGAGCCAGGCTTCAGATTTTCTAATGATGCTGGAAGTGGGCCGCGTATGAACATTTATAAAAAATTCAGAAAAGCTAGGAATATTGGTATAATTTGTTAATACCAAAGGACAAACATTATACAAATTATGCTCACTTTATAATTTATGAGAATCACCTACCCTTTATAACTAATTACTGCATGTACTGTAGCTATTATGCACATCATTAATGGGTATCAGAAACATTTTATTGTAAGTTTTATTTGATCACAATGTAAATCTCTTAGATACATACTCAGTCTTCTTGTCTGACATTGGCTTCTGCTCACAGGTTTTAATTATTATGAGAAGCGTGATTGGGGACTGAATTAGGACAGGGAACTCAATCTCCTCTTAAGATTATATGAATGTGGTAACACCATTATTTGTCTATTTAACAATGATTTTATGTTTGAAAATGACATGGATCCTACTACTATATGTTTTCCTGCATCTCATTGAAAAGGTCATGCTTGACCACTGGAAATTCTTGATTTGCGCCATC
This sequence comes from Eidolon dupreanum, assembly GCA_028627145.1. Classification (NCBI taxonomy): domain Eukaryota; kingdom Metazoa; phylum Chordata; class Mammalia; order Chiroptera; family Pteropodidae; genus Eidolon; species Eidolon dupreanum. Next base: position 21,572,636 of record CM053503.1, on the reverse strand, counting down.
CGCTAGCTACAGGTGGCTAAATTAAATTAATTACATTAATTCCTCAGGTTTACTAGTCACATTTCAAGGGATCAGTTAACCACACACATGGCTAGTGGCTACCTACCTAAAAGTGCAGGTTTAGAACATTTCCATCATTGTGGAAAGTTCTGTTGGGCAGTGCTGCCAGAATCTTGGTGGTAGTGGAATGACTAGGTCAGCTGGCTCTGAGTTTCCTGCATAGAGGTGGGGACTGGGGAACCTCAGGGCCCCAGCTGTGAGGGTGATGGTAGTGGGTGTAGCAGTAACTGAGAGGAAGAAACTCTCCTATGAGAAAGCTGCAATAGCATGTCTAAGAGCTCGGGCAGGAAGTGGGGAGGAGCCCTCACAGGTGGTGTGGATCTCACTTCTCATGACAGCGAGATACTATTTACTGTTGCCTCGTTCGGTGAGATACAGAGAAGTGACATCCAAATCAGCTCAATCTATTAGCCTTACCATAGTGGAGTATTATTTCATAAAAATATACAAAGTGGATGAATGATACAATAGATAACAGATTTTTACGTTAACAACTTTCATGCACACAGAGCTTTATAGTTTATATATCTCTTTAATATACTTTGTTTGATCCTCATAACCATGTAAAGTGAGTAATAAACCTATTATCTTTCTCTTGCTGATGAGAAAGTCAGGACCCAGAGAGTTTAAGACATTTTCTCAGGATCACCCAGCTAGTAAGTAACAGAGTTGTGACTGAAATTCAGAGTTTAGGATTCCAAATGACATGTTCTATGGTCATGCGTGGCCTTTTAGGTGTCTTTCTAGTGAGAGTATTTCTAATGGCCAACTGCTGATGTGGTAGGTTTCAAGGATGCCTTTGGTCTACGGCCATCCCACCCTGAACGTGCCCGATCTCGTTTGATCGTGGAGACTAAGCAGGGTTGGGCCTGGTTAGTATTTGGATGGGAGACCACCTAGGAAGACCAGGTGCTGTAGGCGTAAAAAATAAATTTAAAAAAAATGGATGCCTTTGGCACTTAGAGTTTCCCAGGGACCAGTTGATTCAACTTTGATAGATTTTTTTAAGTTGTCGGCATGATGCATGGTTTTTATTTTTCACGTTTCTCTGAATTTTGCTTTTAGGCTTTCACAGTCAGGCTGCCTGGCATTCTGAAGCAGTGGCTTTCACACTGTTTCCCACCAATCCCATAGCTCCATGGAGGGGCCACAGAGGCTGCCGTGAGGTGGGCACAGTGGGGAGGCCTTGTATTTGGGCTCTGGGCTGTTCAGAGCTGATATGCTTTCAACTATTTTTATATATTTGACATTCCACAAAAAAATTTCACTTGAAAAAGAGTTCTTTTGCTAACCATTAGAAAAAGAATCACTGTTCTAAAGAATTTTTGTGGCAGCTTGCTTCCTGTGACGAGAAAGTGGGGCAAGCTGAACTTTGTCCAGGCATCACTCAGGAACAGGATTCATTGTAGACCAACACTTTCTTTCTAGTGAGAAACAACGAGAAGTTCAGAGTCCCTAAGGCGGGGCAGCGGACAGAGAGCCCCTGTGCTGGGGACCAGAGGACCTGTGGTGGTTTGGCAGAGCTGCCCTATAGTCTTAATCTGCCACTTTGCTCTCATCCCCTTCTCAGGCAGGATTCTTATGGAGAGTTTCTTCCTCTCAGTTACTGCTACAGCATCTGCCAAGTCCTCTCTCTGTGACTTGACACTTGTCCTGAGGGTTTGTTGGCCTCAGCCAGGAGCAGCTGCCAGATAGCTTCAACTCAGAGACCACCAATTCTGGCCTTATTTGGCTTACTGGATTCTGTTGTTGCTCACCTATTTGTAAAGCAGAGAAATTCCAAAAAAGACAGAGAATTCCACGTTACCAGCTTTTGGATTTCTTGTTCCTCCCTTGAATGTGAATACACTAAAATTGATTGAATAAGCCTGGATTCTTACATTATAATTCTGCTCCTGCCTAATGTTTATTATGTAATTAATCTTAAGGCTCTTAATTTTTCACTGATAGATTTGAATATGCATAATGCCGTTGTCAGCACAAAAAGGAGAAATGAGGTGTGTCATGTGGAAACTGGAAAATAAGGTTAACTTATGACAGTAAAACTCAAAAAATTCACATATAGTGAATGAGATCAGCTATCTTTAAAATTTACACAGCTTGGAATAATCAAGAAATTGGTGTGTAGAGGGCAACATGGTAGTGTATATAGCAAGATTAGGCTATAGTCTTAGGAAGATGAAATAGGACCATGATTTTTGAAAGTGTAACCCAAACCATTCCAGGGAACAGATGGACAACTGAATCATATTCTATAGTAATAACAAGGTCAGAGCACTGACCTGACCAATTGTCTGCTTCCTCATTTGGGCATATATATTCTGTATGTTCTAATTATCTGGCGTTGAGAGGGGATAAAACCTACTGAAAGATTTAAAAGTCTCCAATACTGTGCAGAGACTATGATCCAGACACTGGACCTAGAGTGTAGTAACGTTTCTGGTTCCTGGGAGAGGTGTTTTCTCTGGAGGGGTAGTAAAAGTTTATCCGGCTTTCTTAGAGCCTAGATGAGTAGTTTGACTTTTTGGTTACAATGCATAAAGGAGACCATCACAGTTTACTTCAACCAATGGGATTTGTTGTCAGATACATGGGAAAACTGGTAGGCGGTTTATACTCAGGACATCAGAATGATTCTCACTGGCTGGAGGACTCTCACTTCTCTAGTCTTCCAGGTGTATGATTCAGAGCTTCTGGCTTTGCTTCTTTTTCTACCTGCACTTGTTCTGCACTGCCAAACTAATTCATCTCCGTTTTTTTTTCTGTATCATTGCTTCTACTAAAACATTGTTTCTTATATCATAAGTCTTTTACTTTCTTTCTCTCTTGCTTCATATATTTTATATTCAAAATCTTAAAGAAGAATGATCTTACTAAGTTGCTGTCCAATACGGGACCAACTCCTAGATCTCCAGATGGTGGCTCATCTCTATAGAATCAAGTGGAGCAAAGGATGAAAATCCACCTATAGGGGAAATTTCAAAAGGCAAGACATTGTAGGCTTTTCTGAAGCATAGTAAAACTGGCAGTACCTAGTAGAATCTGACCAATACAGTGAATTATTTCCCATAACTGTCCTA
>CM053503.1:21523064-21568996 GCA_028627145.1 Eidolon dupreanum | reverse complement strand
AAGTGTATTCATACTACTGATCATAAAAGAGTCCTCCAAAGTTTAGAAAGAATACGGGGTTAAAGAGGGCCATAAACAGATCCAAAATAGCATGTACTGGTTTTATTTTAAAAATTAACTTGTAACACAAAAATCTTTTATAAGAACAAGTTAGCATTAGAACCACTGGGTTTTCCTCTTGCAGTCAGCTATAGCTAGGCCTTAAAATATATATTGTGATTTGTACTAAAATCCTCAACAACTCAGAAGAAAAAGTTTAGAGAAAGTTCAACTAAGAGTAATCAGGTATTGTCCTATGAGAGTCATGAAGAAAAATGAAGAAATACAGAATCACTTATTCTTAAGAAAATATTAATAAACTATAGTTATTGTCATAGAAATATTTAATAAATTTCCATAATTCATTAAAAATTAATATATTTAAACAAACTAAATTCATGGTAGACAAACTTTATAATAGCCTTGTAGATTTCATTCTTTCCAGCCTTCCTTCTTCAAGTCCTCAATTGACTCAGAGGGCTTCCCACTCTAAAGTACTCTGCATCCAGTTTCTACCTACCAGAACCTTTCCATCTTGCAGTGGTTAATTACCACCTCATGGAGTGATAACCCAGATTTGTTCTCCATCTGCTTCTCAGGATCTGGCATTTAAGAATTTTCTTCTCAGTCTATTCTGACCTAGACTTACAGTTTCTCTTTGTCTAATTCCTGCCAAACTTTCCCTAGTTCTCATCCAATGAGGAAAGAAGGGTTCCCTTACCTTTTTTTTAGAGATTTTGGAGGTAAGAGAGGAGGTTGAGCATAGAATTCCACAGGTACAGTCCTCAGTGAGACCAAGACTCGTAGAAAAAAGTTGGAATGAGACAAGATCTGTATTAGAGAGATCTACTCATCTCAAAGAGAAAGAAGCATACTACCCTCAGAAATATTTTACTTTTCCTCCCTTTCGTGCATAAAAAAGTTTAATTTTAAAATTGCATTAATAAGATGTTTTTCTTTCATTTTTATTTTAGAAACAGAGTAATTAAACACAAGGAAATCCATGCTATTTTAATAGCCCCAAATTATAATTATTAAATATTGATATCAAGTTTTCAGAAGATTTCAAAATCATGTAAACAGTCACATGACTAAATCAATAGACATTTGGTGTAAGAAATACAAAAAAAAAGCTGTGTTTTAAAATATTTTTATTAGTATTATTTAGTAGAGTCTTTCTTACCATCATCTAGACATAGATTGAAACTTAATCTTTGAAAATTTGGTTATTTTAGAGTTACAGCTTTGAAAATTAAATTTCTTTTATTAATCTCAGAAGTGACTATATATATAGTTTTAAGTGTTCACTCTTCTGCTTCCTCTTCTCCAAATAAAAAAAAGGACTAATGTATCAAAGGCTATACTTAATTTCTGAGTGTTGAAAAATTTTACAAAGAAGGTTTCTTCCTAAATCTAAATATCTAAAAGTTTTACACTTTTCTTTTCCTCTCACCATAAATTAGTTACTAACCATTTTGCCTTGGTTATGGTTATCAGACATGCATTAAATTCTTTCTCCTTGTTTACAAAGTTTTTGAGGAAAATCAGGAAACATATGGCTTGATATCTCCATTTCTTCTAGTAGTTCTGGATATTGGATTAGAATACTATGGTTACATTAGTATTAATTTCCATTTTTCAGTAAAGCTTTATTTATTGACAGCTGTGCTGTGCATTATGGTAGTCATCAGTCAAATGTGTGTAATGAGCACTTGAAGTGTGGCTAGTATGAATTGAGATCTACCATGGTGTAAATCATACCAGATTTCATAGATTTAGTACAAAATAAAATGTAATAATCTCATTGGTAGTTTTTATGTTATTTACATATTGAAACAAAAACATTTTGACTATATTAAGTTAAATACATTTATTATTGGAATTGATTTTACTCTTCTAAAAACTGTTTTAATGTGTCTGCTAGGAAACTGGAAATTATGTATGTGACTTCCATTTTTGCCTCAGGTTTATATTTTCACTAAACAGTGGTGATCTAGAACTATTGTTCAGTGAAGGATTTTACATGTTTATGTTTTCCAGATACATTCAAACACTAAAATGTTCACTGTATCAATTATTTTTGTGAAAGTCTAGTTATATGTACTATACTCCTGCATATTTTTAATCAGAGAAAGCAACTCAAAATGGCATTTTCTTGACAGGTCAATGTCATCATTATAAAGCTCAATTTTTAAATGTTGTATTTAAATCATAGATGCCTTCATGATTTAGTAAAGCTTATAGGGCTACTGTTCTTATATAAAATGGCCCCTGGTTGGTATGTGATTATGGTTGGGAATTTGGCTATGTTTTCCCTGGTGTTTTTAATTGCTTCTTAAGCATACCTTTATATCCGTTCCAATGTACTCTGTATATCCCTTATAATTTAAGAAAACCTAACTTTTCTAGAGTAGGCAGACAAGCAGCTTATGAGGTCTGTAAGCTTTTAAAGATTTGTAGGCCTTAGAGCCCATGGCAGGCTCTGCTTTTTCTGTAGATAAAGTCCGTGGGCTTTATTATAGCTGATTTTCTTGCAAGGCAGAGATCTTTTAGGCTTCTAGATTGGTGGTTGTGAATGAGATATCTGTGGCTGCCAAAAGTCTTACTACCAATCTATTACCTGCACTGTGGCATTTTCACATGGTATTAGAATTCATGTATACAATTGTTGAGAAAATCATATAAGATATATAAGGAATTGATAAAATTACTCTGTTGACTTCCGTTTTTTAAGACAATGCTGTGAGGACAAGCCAAGATTGCTATGTTTAAGTGTGGATAAGCAGGCAAATGTAGAATGAACTATGCACATGTGAAATTTGAATTTGGGTTAGCAGGCATAGCCTATTGTTGTTTAGCTATTCACCTGAAGGTTTTCTCACTTTCTTTATAGTTGCAGCTAGGGCTATCTTGCATCCTGCTGCTATTTCCCAGCAGTCCAAAGCTCTGTTGCATTGCTTGATGCTGTGCTTCAATATGTTCTTATAGCATTTATCCTACTTTAACTGCTTGTGATTTTTCTGACATCAGCTTTCATATACAATAGCTCCTTGAGTGTCCTGCTGTCTCCTTTTCTCTGCATACACACATTCCAGGGGAACATCAATATGAGAACTATTTCAATGCCAACATTGACAATATTTCTTACGATGCTGGTGAGACATCTGATTTTTAAGTTAACATTTCTTGGTCTGAGAGATGGTATTGTTCCCCAACACATAGACATCTATTATGAACCATGTAACATTATATTATAAACATTTATTTATTGGTAAGTTCAGTCATTTGAGGATGCCCTGTGCTGCCCATGTAATGTAGGTATTCTGTTGTATATGCTGATTGAACTGATGAAACCGCTCAAGAAACTCTATATAGAGCTTTCAGCAAAATAGAAGTTTAGAATGTATTCTTGCTTATAGACCCTAAGTTTATAATGCTAGAGCAAGATAATAATTCTGAGTTAACTCTAAACTTGGTCTGTCTCATAAAAGACACAATGGCATTTTTCATGTACTTCTCTATTTTTTTTGGTCAGTAAGTCTTATAAGTAAATGGCTCTTTTAGGCATACATCAAGACTATGGCTCTCTCTTGAGTCTGTAAAGAATTTCATGATAAATCCATGCCAATTGCTTCATTATCTCTCCATGGCACTTGATGATGTTGTAACTTAGACATTACCCTTCATTCTGGATCCATTGAAAATGTTGTACAAAGCAGAGTATGGTACTATTTTGTTTACTGGTAATGTGGAAAAGGTTAGACAAGACATCATCTATTATTATGTGACTACGTAAGTCAACATTGCTGCATAACAAGCAATGCCAAAAACCTCAGTTGCTTATAATAATAAACACTTATTTCTTATTCATGCATTTGTATTACAGGTGGGTTTCAGCTGGAGTTTGGCTGAACTTTGCTGAACTCAGCCAGGCTTGCCTCCACTCAAGATTGGATATAGGTATATTTTCTGCTTCTTTATTTTAGGACCAGTGATTATCTGAGTATGCTCTTCTGGTGATGGATCACAGTAGGGTAAAAACCAAGCCAAATAGTGAGAGTACATTTAAGGCTCCTGCTAATCTATCACTGGATAGAGTAAGTCTCATGACCAAATTCAACATCAATGGGGCAAAGAAATACACCCCTGCTACTCTGGGGAGAGTTACTAAAAAGCTACATAATACAGATATTTCCAGCCATTGTAGTGTGACAAGGTCAGTGACTCCTCTGCAAAACAGAACCAAATCTAAAACTGGACGAAATTTTTGATAACAATGATTTGGGGCTATGGAAATTGACCAAAGGCAGATAATAACTGAGAAGAATTTATTCTTGAAAAAAGGGAAGAATTTTGGGTAAGAACTGTGGAAATACACAGTATCTTTTGCTTGGAGCTGCTTACATGCCTCCTCCAGCCCAAGCTGGTTGGTAAAATCTGTATTTTTACCAGGGTAGCACTGGCCATGAACACCAGCAGGTTTTCTTGTTGAGTGGACAGAATCAACTTGGGGCTAGAGACAAAAACCCAAGGCTTTGTCATCTAAAAGTGGCAAACTCAGTAGGAAACACATAGAAATAACCTACACCTTTGCTGGACTGAGGCTCTGATTCTATTTGGAGGAAGTGCTGGACTAGCTAGTAACTTACTTAATAGGGAGATCTTGGAAATGAGAGAGCCATAAAAGATGCAATAAGCTTTCCACACATTCCTGGCTGACTGGGACTATGAACTAAGCACATGCCCAGAAGAAACCAAAAAGAATCTAGTGGAAAGTAAAGGTCAAGTCAAACCTGAGTACTAGTTGAGCTTTGAGTGCATTTCCCAATCTGCACACATTTTGATTGGCAGAGGGTGGAAGTGCTTTGGACTTGTGGTATATAAGCAAACCTCTGCATAAATCATTAGCTGACCACTAAGTTATTATTGATGCAGAGGCAAGCTCTAATAAGGCAAGCTGAAAATTAATTTTAAAAACACAATTTTAAAACCTAAGTAGAAACAATAGGAGCTTCACACAATGTAAGAGACAGATTCTGCAGTTTATGTTCACTCAAATTAAAAAAACTCCTTCAGAAAAATAAATCAATAGATAATACAGTCTCAGAAATGCTACATTATATTTTGTAAAACGTCCAGCTTTGAACAAAAAAATGAGAAATGCAAAAGAAAGGAAGGAAGGAAGGAAGGAAGGAAGGAAGGAAGGAAGGAAGGAAGGAAGGAAAGAAGGAAAGAAAGAAGGAAAGAAAGAAAGAAAGAAAGAAAGAAAGAAAGAAAGAAAGAAAGAAAGAAAGAAAGGAAAAAACCAGGAAACTGAAAGCCATACTACTCAGGACAATAAGTAGTCAATAGAAACTGAATTTGAGTGGGCCAAGATTTTGAATTTAACAGACAAAGACAACTTTTATAAGTATGTTTGAAGAATTAAAAAAATCATGTTCAAAGTAGTAAAGAAAAGTATGGTGAAAATGATTCAAAAATATGAAATGCAAATAGAGACAGAATCTATTAAAAGAACTAAATAGAAATTCTAGATTTGAAAAATGCATTAACTAAAATGAAAGGTTTACTAGGACCAACAGAAGATTTAAGAAGACAGGAGAAATAAACAGTATACTTGGAGATAGATCAATAGAAATTAGCCAATGTAAAGAACAAAGAGAAAATAAGATTGAAGAAAAATGAACAGATACTCAAAGATCCTGTAGAGCAATGTTAGACCTATCAACATACTTGTAATGATAGTTCCAGGAAGAGTGGAGAGAGAGAAAGGGACAAATTTTTTTTAAAATGTAATGACCATAAACTTCCTAAATTTGATGAAATGCTCTCATCAATAGGTGCAGAAAGCTCAGTGATCACCAACTAGAATAAATATGAAGAGATTCACACCTAGACCTATGATAATAAAAAATTCAAAAAGCCTAGAAAAAGACAAAGGCTTGAAGTAGCAGGAGAAAAATGACTCATCATGTATGTAAAAGAACATAATGGCTGATTTTTCATAAAAATATGGATCTAGAAAGCAGTGGAAGAAATTCAGAGTACTAATAGGAAAAAAAAAAAAAACCTGTTTACCAGGAATTTTCTATCCAACAAAACCATCTTTCAAAAATGAAGGCAGAATAAAGATGTCAGATAAACAAAAACAGAACTGCTGAAGGAAATGATAGCAGATGGTGACTCAGTAGACACAGATAAAGCTTTTGACGAAATCTAATATCCATTTATAATAAAAACCCTGAACAAATTATAAGGGGAAAGGAACTTTATCTGATAAAGGGCATGTATAAAAAATCTACAGCTAATATTATATTTAATTATGAATAACTAAAAGCTTCTTCACTAAGATTGGGAATAGGACAAGAATGTCCACTCTTACTACTTCAATTCAACATGTTACTAAATGTTCTAGTCAGTGTAATAAAGCAAAGAAAATGATTTTGTATGTAGAAAATCCTGAGATTGTATGTATGTGTGTACGTGTGTATGTATATGTTAGAACTAATAAGTGAGTTGAGCAAGGCTACAGGATAGAAAAGCAATATACGAAATCAATTTTATTTCTTTATTCTGGCAACGAACCATCTGAAAATAAATTTAAGAGCAGAATTCCATTCAAAAAATATAAAAAAGAAAAAATTCTTAGATATAGATATAACAAAAGAAGCACAGAAGCTATACATTAAAATAGTACAAAACATTGCTGAAATTATAGAAAACAAATTAATATAGATATATATTATATTTATTTATAAGATTATAAGACTCTATTATGAGGAATGTAAGTACCCCCAAAATGATCTATAGATTTAACATAATCCCTATCAAAATTCCAGCAGGTTTTTTCTTATAGAATTTGACAAGTTGATTCTAAAGTTTATATGAAAATTCAAAGAACTTAGATTATCAAAGTAATTTTGAAAAATAAAAATTAAGTTCAGGGATTACACTAACTGATTTCAAACATACTACAAGGCTACAGTCATCAGATAGTGTGATATAAGGATAAACATATAGGTCAGTGTCACAGAATGGGCCTAGAAATAACCTCTAACATTTATAATGAATTGATTTTCAGAAAGATCTAGACATGATTCAATCAGAGAAAGAATACTCTTTTTAACAAATTGTGCTTAGACAATTGAATATTTGGATGTAAAAAAATTTTGAATGAACTCCAATCCTTACTTTACACTGTACACAAAATAATTCAAAATGAATCAAAGATCTAAATATAAAAGTAAGAACTAAAAAGTTTCTAGAAGAAAACATAAGAAAAAAATCTTTGTGATCTTAGATTGGGCAAAGATTTTTTAGATCCAACATAAAAATGATCTATAAATATAAAATAGATAAATTTAACTTTATCAGAATTAAAATATTTTACTCTTCAAAAGATACCATCAAGAAATGAAGAGAAGCTACAGACTTGGAGAGAATATTTGTACATATCTGATAAAAAACATATTCAAAATATATAACTCTTACAACTCAATAAAAAACAAATAGCCTAATTAGAAAATGGGCAGAAGATTTGAATAGGTGTTTAACCAAAGACCTGCAAATGGCTAATAAGCACAAGAGAAGAGGGAAAAAATTGGGAGAGGTAAATTAAAACTACAATAAAACATCACTACAGACCAAATAGAACGGCTACTATCAAAAAGTCTAACAATGTCAAGTGTTGGCAAGGACATGGATGAACTGAAATCCTTATGGTACAATGCTCATGAGAATGTAAAATGTTATGTCCCCTTTGGAAAAAGTTTGGCAGTTTCTTGACAAGTTATACATATTCTTACAATAATGCCCAGCATTTCCACTCCTCTGTATCAACTCGAGAGAAATGAAAACACACAAATACTTGCATGTGAACTCATAGCAGCATTATTTTTAATAGCCCCAAATTGGAAACAATCCAGATGTTAATAAACTAGGAAATGGATAAGGAAAATGTTGGTGTATTCATACAATGGAATTCTATTCATCAACAAGAAGGCGACAACAAAAATGAATCTCAAAACCATTATATTTAATGAAAAAAAAACATGGAAGACTGTATATTGTGTGATTTCATTTATATAAAATTTCTAAAACAGAAAAGTATGGAAAGATAATTGCTTGGGGCTGGGGATGGGTCAAGGGTTTATTGCATACAGCATGAGGGAACTTTTTGGGTAAGGAAGTGTTTTAAAACTACACTGTGATGACAGTTTCCATTACTGTATAAATTTACCCCAAATCATTGAATTACACATTTACAATGGGTGAATGTTATGGTATATATATTATGCTTTAACAAACCTGTTAAAAAGTCATGTGATATTATATAATATATAATTATATAATAAGGAAGTGAAAATTGAACTAATAATTCAATCTACTACAGTAGCCAAATTTCAAGTAAATAAAATATATTGGCGAATTTCTTGGGACAGTCAAACTTGGATTGCTAGCTTCTGCAGCTTATATCTAATAGTGTCTTCACCTAGACTCTACCTTGCACTTCTTTGTGTATCACTGCTATATCCCTAGCAGTTAGCAAAATGCTTAATAAATATTTTTTGAATGACACGGAGTAAGAATGTCTTGAAACTCTATTTTTGGTATCTACTATACAGCAAAAACCACACTCTATTTTTCAGTAATATTTGCATTGCAATTTTAAAAATCTCCTCTTAAATTTTTTCAGTTTTGATCTTTGAGTCTTCTTGTCAGGAAAAATACTTATGTAACTCAAATTCTCCTAGCTATGGACCACTAACAATGTAAATATTTAAACCCTTATGAAGTCCTGTGGTCTTTCACCCAGAGGATATTTCATGTGTGCTCAAGCATAGCTTGTCTCCCCAATATCCTCACTGCCCTTCTGGACAGACTAGTTTCCTTGCCTGCGGCTATCCTCACTTTTCCAGGTATGGCAGATGGTGCTTCCTCTCATCTGGCCCTCTGTGGCACTGTGAGCAAGTGCCGCAAATCTGTAGTATCAAACAACTGGGCCTGGCAGATTGTCTACAAGGAAGTACTGTGTTAGTCTGTGCTGCTGTACCACTGGGAGCTGGCCATATCAGTCATACGCTGGTGTCCGCACCAAGCTGTTGGCATCACAAAGCTCTGAGGTACCCTACCGTGGAGGTGGAGAAGATGCCTTCTTACCTTTAGGGTTGCATTGTATTAAGTGTGTCATAAGGAAGTGATGCTTGGGCCCCAAAGTGTTAGGGAGAGATTTTTAGTTTTACTCAGAGCCTTCTTTCTCCTCAGGATCCAGGGAGCAGTTTTGGGAAAAGATTTGCAGAGTACCAACCGTGCTGTTCTCAGAAACCTTATTCTTCTCTGACTTGAGAGGTCAGTCTTGTCATGCTTGTCTCCTAAAGAACACTAAGTTCTTTAGAACCCTCAGAGAATACTTTTATCAGGCTACTCCCTCAGTCTGACAAGCACATTCAGACATGCCTGAAAACAGCAACAGATGATGGCTCAATAGTGAGCCTTTACTGCATTTGAAACATGACCATTGTTATTAAGAAGGTTCTAATACAACTCCTTGGACAATGGACTATTTTTTTTTAACTCTTAGGCCTGCTGTTTTTTTTCTCACCTTGTTACAAATATCTTTATTTAAATATCAGAAGTTTAAAATATAAAATTTATAACATATTATTCATAATTTTGATAGTGGAACAGTTTCCTCTTTTCTGGATTGTGGCTGCACAAGCAAGATGATGAACAGAACATAAATTTGTAAGTGTCACAGTGAGAGGCATATTTTGCACAATCGCTGTGACTCTTAGTCTGACCTTCAGAAATTGACTTATGGCGTATGTGGAAACTCTGCTGTCACAGGCTGTTATTTGCTTCTTAAAGTCGATTATACCTTTATTCCTTAGTAATCTAATCCTTGCAATGGGCTTAGCTGAGAATTTCATTTCTCAGCCTCTTTTGCACATTGGTGTGGCCAATAAATGTAAGTAGAAGAAGACTTTTAGGAAGGCACCTTAAAAGTGAGAGGATGAGCATTCTTTTTTCTCTTCCTTTTTCATGAGAGTGTGATAGCTGGAATTAATCAGCCATATTGGAACTGTGACTAAACCTTAAGAATGGAAGCCATGCATTAGGAGGGTTGAGAAGAAAGATACAACAAATCTGGGCCTCTAAAGATTTGAGGGGTAATCGTGGTGGCTCAGGCCTGTCCACATATACTTTCTTTTAGGTTTAAGAGAGAAACAAAGTTCTGTATTGTTTAGGACACTCTGTGACACTCTGTTTTTTTTTTTTTTTTTTTCTGGAATACATAGCCTAGTGTTATTTCTAAAGAATATATTTGCTAAGCACAAGAGAAAGATGAAATGTTCCTGGTATCAAAAGAATAAAGCACCTGATTATTTTCTGTTGATGTAGGAATGGTTCCCATTATGGAATAACATCTCAAAAGAGCAGCTGTTACAGCATTCAGTTTATCTGAAGCATTTCAAATATTAGTTAAAAATAAATGTTTATGTTTATGAATCAGAGTCATAAATGGCTCTGAAATGAAGTTGGGCTAAATACCAAACCTCTGAGACTGAAGTCAGAGAGGACAATTCTGTTTTCCATGCTGTGTCTCCAGGGGACTTCGTTAAGAGCAATGCTAAATAAACCCCAATTCCGATCCGCAAAGTGGATCCCATATTGCTATATGCCAATTGTCTTAATTCTTCTGCCTCTAAGGGAGGACTACTTATTTGTTAAAAAGTAATGCATCCATGGAATAAAAAAATTCAAACAGTGATAGGATAGAAGGTATCCTTTAAATTATTAAAACCTCCATCTATTCTGTTCTATAGATCTTAACTAAAAATTTTCTTCACCTTCACTGAGGTATAATTGACAAATAAAATTGTAATATATTTAAAGTGTATAACATGATGATTTGGTATACATATACATTGTGATTCTTCCCCTCGAGTTAATTAACACATTCATTACCTCACGTATTTACCTTTTTTTGGTGAAAAAATTTAAGTTATACTCTCTTAGCAAAGTTCAGTTATATAATAGTGTTATCAATTATAGTCATCATGTTATACATTAGATTTTCAGATTTTGTGCCTACCACAGTGCCTGGTATATTTTAGTCTATTTATTTAAAAATTATTATTATGATAATAAGTCAGTTATTCCAACTAGATTATTAATTTCTAGAAGACAGGAGCTATGTCTTAAGTTTATAGCCCAAGCCATTAGCCTATAATAACCATAATCGTAATATGTCAAAGATAAATTAAAATACAATGAAATTTAAACCTTTATAGTAATATCAAAGGACATTTTGGGATTCAGCCACTGTAATGATTGGAGCAGTGCATTCTTTGATTTGGATTTGTGTGCTCTGGCATCTTAAACTGGTGCACTCTACCCAACAGGTCTCTTTTGTATCCACAAATTTACATGAGAGTGGAAGATTCTCTTAGGAGAAGATCAGTTAGTACCTTGACCACTCCTTTTCCATCTGAGGTTCAAATATATAAAATCATACCTGTTGTACGGGGGTGGCTCCCACTAGGGCTTGTTGTAGGATAGGACAGTGGGACTCTTAAGAATAAACTTTTCACAGTGTGGAGGTGGGGCTACAATAAAAACTGGGTTCAGTATCTAGACATAAGTTACAGGAAAGGAATAATGAATGGTTCTGGGTGAAGAATATAGATGGCATAGAATTCATTCTTGATCAGTATATTAATTTCCTAGAACTGCCATAAGAAATTCCCACAAATTTGGTGGCTTAGAACAACAGAAATTATGCTTTCACAGTTTTAAAAGCCAGGATTCTGAAATCAAGGTGTGGGCAGGCCCCTGTACTTTTTGAAGTCTCTAGGGGAGAGTCCTCTCTTGCTCCTCCAGCATTTGGTGGCAGTATAACCTCAATCTCTGCCTCTGTCTTAACAGGGTTCTTTCTTGCGTCTGTCTGTCTGTTTCCCCTTCTGTTCTCTTATAAGAACTAGACATTGCATTTAGGGGCCACCTAATCCAGGATCATCTTGTCTCAAGATCCTTAACCTAAGTATATCTGAAAAGCCCTTTTTTCTAAATAAGGTCACATATACAGGCTTTGAGTGGTTCTATCTTTTCAGGGGCTAACTTGTCAACTGATCAGAGTCCACCCTCTGGCTCTCCGAAATTCAAGTCCATCCCACGTGCAATAAACATTTATCCCATTATAACATCTCCAAAAATCTCATGTAAATATCATCAGCTTAAAGGTCCCGAATCTCATCATTTAAATCACCTAAATCAGGTATGGGTAAGACTCTGGGTATCATCAATCCTAGGGCAGACTTATTCATCATCTGTGGACCTGTGGACCTGGAAAACAAGTTATTTGCTTCCAAAATATGATGGTAGGACAGGTATACTATGGACATTTACATTACAACAGGGAAAAATTGGAAGGTATAAAGGGGTCCCTGGTAGCGAGCAAGTCTGCAGTCTGGCAGGGCCAATTCTACTGGCTCCAAGGCTTGAATAATATAATACACTGAAGCTTGAGGCTCCTCCCTCAGTGCCTGTGGCTCTTTTATCCTCTGCATCTTCAGTGGCAGCTCCACTGTGCTCTGTGCCCTTGGCAGTGACTGCATTGTCTTTGGCCTTTGTGCCCATGGCAGAATCATTAGGGTAGCACATGTTTAGAGCTGAGTAGCTCAATAAGCCAATCTACTGCCAAGGAGCAGACAATCTTCTTTCATTTTGTCTCTGTTCCTATCAAGGGATGGTCCAAGCTGGCAATGTTTGTGCTGGTACAATATTTTCAAAAACCTTGTGAGCTTCCCGTGTTTGTCAAAGTGATCCATACTGTCAGACAAGAGGGTTCCCTAAAGATTCTTCTTGGATAACCTTATCTCTAGTCTTGGCTTCTGCTGAGATGGTGGTTTAGAAAATGAGTGACACAAAATGTTGTCTAGCTACACTCCTTGCTTTCTCTTTAGAGCAGGCTTTCTTGACAGTAAATTTCTTAATTTTAGCATCCTCTGCAATATGGCTAAGCTGAGACCCTCTCAAATCATCAATTACTGGTTCCTTTTCGCTTAACAGTTTCATCCTCAATTTATCTTTTTCCTCTAGCATTTTATAAGCAACAAGGACTTTCAACAGTACTTTCAACACTTTGCTTAGAAATGGCCTCAGCTAAACACTCAAGTTCATCTCTTAGAAATTCTGCTGTTCAAAGTAGAAAACAGTTCATCCAAATTCTGCCACTTTTTAACAAAGATCACTTTTCTTCTAGTTTCCAATAACATGTTTCTCATGACCTTCTGGTATCTCACCAGAAGTACCTTTAATGTCCATATTGCCAGCAACCATCTTCACAAAGCAATCTAGAATTTTTCTGTCAAGCACCTCGAAATTCAGCATCTATCCATAACCCAATTCCAAAACCACTGCCACATTTTTAGGTATAGTTTACAGCAGCAACCTACTTCCCAATGCCAAAATCTGTATTAGTCAGAGTTCTACCAGAGAAATAGAAATAATAGGGGGTATAGAAATCTTGGTCTGTCTGTCCGTCTGTCTGTCTGTCTGTTTCTTCTCTCCCTTCTTCCCTCTCTCCCCTCACTCTCTCTCCTCTCTCTCAGGGAACTGGCTTGTGTGATTGCGCTGGCTGGTGAGTCCAAAACTATAGGGCATGTCAGCATGTTGGAAACTCTCTGACAGGAGCTGAAGTCACAGTCCATAGGCAGATTTTCTTCTTTCTCAAGGAAATATCAGTCTTACTCTTTTAAAATAACAGCTTATTGAGATATAAATCACATGGCATACAATTCACTTGCTTAAAGTGTACAATTCAATTTTTTTTTTTAGTATTTTCACAGATGTGGGCAACTATCACCACAGTCAAATTTATATTTTCATCACCTCAAAAAGAAACTCCATACTCTTTAGCTATCATCCCTCTGGTTCCCTCATTCCCTGAATTTACTCCTCTGCAACCTGCAGTGCCTAAGGAACCATTAATATACTTTCTGTCTCTATGTATTTACCTATTTTGGACACTTATATACTTAGAGTCATAGAGTATGTGGTCTTTGTGACTGGATTCTTTCATTTAGCATAATATTTTTAAGGTTCACCTATGCTATAGCATGTGTACTTCACTCCTTTTTATGGTTGAGTAATATTTCATTGAATGAATGGATTGTCAGATTGTCAATGAATTATCCATTTATCTTTTGGTAGACATTGATTGTTTCTACCTTTTGGCTATTCTGAATCATGCTGCTATAAACATTTGTGTACAATATTCTATGTGGACATAAGTCTTCATATCTCTTGGGTATATACCTCAGAGTAGAATTGATGAATCACATGGTAACTCACGTTTAGTTATTTGAAGAGCTACCAGACTATTCCACAGCAGCTGGACTGTTTCACATTCTCATCAGCACTGTATGAATGTTCTGATTTCTTCACATTCTTATCATTTGTTGGTTATTTGAATTTTTGATTCTAGCCATCTTAGTAGATGTGAAGTGGTATCTAATTGTGGTTTTAATTTACTAATGATGTCGAGCATCTTTTCACATGTTTATTGGCCACTGTATATCTTCTTCAGAGAAATGATTATTTGGATACTTTGCCCACTTTTTATTGGGTTATTTGTCTTATTGAGCTGTAAGAATCCCTAATGAATCATATAAAGTATCTTATCAGATATATGACTTACAAATACTTCCTCCCATTATGTGAATTGTTTTTTCACTTTCTTGATAGTGTTCTTTGAAGCATAAAAGTTTTAAAATTTCATGGTCTAATTTATTTTTTGTTTTGTTCCCTGTGGTTTTGATGTCATATCTAAGGATCATTTGACAAATACAAGGTCATGAAGATTTTTCCCTACATTTTCTTTTAAGAATTATAGCTTTTGCCCTTACATTTAGATCTTTAATTGATTTTGAGTTAATTTTTGTATATTGTGTGAGATGAGGTTTCAGCTGAAGTTTTTTGCATGCGACTATCCGGTTATCCCAGCATCATTTGTTGAGAAAACTATTTTTTTCCCATTGAATGATCTTGGAATTCTTGTCAAAAATCAGTTGACCATAGATATATGAGTTTATTTCTGGGCCCTCATTTCTATTCCATTGATCTATCTGTTTATCTTTATCCACACTGTCTTGTATACCATTGTTTTGAAATTGGGAGGTGTAAGTCCTCCTTCATTCTGCTTTTTCAAGATTGGTTTTGCCATTCTGAGTCCTTTGCAATTACATTTTAATTTTAGAATCAGCTTGTCGGTTTGTACCAAGTCAGCTGGGATTTTGATAGAGATTGCATTTAATCTGCAGTTTAGTTTGGGGGGTGTATTTTCATCTTAAAAATATTAAATCTTCCAATTTGTAAACATGGATGTTATTCCATTTATTTATATCTTTAATTTCTCTCTACAGTGTTTTGCAGTTTTCAGAGTGTAAGTTTTGCACTTTTTTTTGTAAAATTTACTTTTAAGTATTATTTTTGAAGCGATTGTGAATGGAATTGTTTTCTTAATTTCATTTTCAGATAGATTATTGTAAGTGTGTAGTAATATAACTTATTTTTTATATTGATCTTAGAGTCTACAACCTTGCTGAACTCATTTATTATGTTCTAACTGTTTCTTTTAGTGGATTTCTTAGCAATTTTCTATATATAAGATCATGTTGTTTGTAAATAGAGAAGGTTTTGTTTCTTTCTTTTCAATTTATATACTATTTATTTCCTTTTCTTGCTTAACTGCCATAGCTAGAAGCTCAAGTAGTATGTTGAATGAAAGTGGTGAGAGTAGATATCCTGTCTTGTTCCTGATCTTAAGGGGAAGTATTTTGTCTTTTACCCCTAAGTATGATGTTAGTTGTAGGTTTAGTTTTCCTTATAAGGTCTTTCAACTGATTGGAGAAGCCCACTCTGGTCTCCCCCAGCCCATCAAATATCGATGATAATCTCCTTTACTTAAAGTCAACTAATTATAGATGTTAGCTATACCTATAAAATATCTTAACAGCAATATTTAGATTAGTGTTTAATTGAATAACTGGGCACTATAGCCTAGTCAAATTGACTCATTAACTCTCACATCCAGGTTCTTTGAAAGATGGGTATACTCTGATAGCAACTAAATATGCGTGTGAAATAAAAGAGACATAATAGTAAAATTCTCAATATTCTTGCATTCCTTGGTATAGAACTCTAAGAGAATTAAAAAAGAGGAGCACTTCTTTTCTCGATTTGTGAGTGTTGTCAGGGACCTTAGTTCTGAGGTGCAGCATTAAGGTTTTGGTTTTACTGACATCAGATTTTCTAGGTGGCATTCTAAAGTCCATCTTTTCCCTGAGCTCCAACTTGATGAATGTCCCATAAGCAACATCAAAATAGAATTTATTTCTTCCTTCCATGCTCTGCCTCTTTCTCTGTTTTTCCTTCTGTTCTAATCTCTGCTTCAATGCATGCCACCACTGAACACCTGATTTCTTAATTCCCTATATTCCACTTTCTTAATTTCTCATTAAGTCCTGTAAATTATTTCCTTTTAATTTCAACTATCTCCTTTTCTTCTCCTTCATTATTACTTTAAGTCAATCTCCAAAATGCCTCTGGTTCTGTTTACCTGCCTGTGAGTTCTCCACACCATTGCAAAAATGATTTTTCTGAAAACTCATCTAATAACCCAACTGCTCTGCTTAAAACCCATCATTAGCTACCCATTGCCTAGAGGAGAAACTCCAAACCTCAAAGTGTGGTAAACAAGGTCTCAATAGCCTCGATACACATAGCCCTGTCTGCAGCCTTATTGTTCAGTGTTATGTCCCCGTCTTCACCACCTCCCCCTGCCAAACAAGCATCAGTACTCCCGCCACAGCCAAGTACTTGCACTTCCCTAAACATGTTATGTTGTCTTATATTTCTGTAATTTTGCTCTGGTTCTTCCATTTTTATTAATGCTCTTTGCTTCCCACTGTGATTCTCTACCTTCATTCATATAGGAGGGCACCTAACTATCATTGACGATTCAATATCTAAAGGATATGGAGGGAAAGAAGAGTCTTCAAAGAAGGTTGAGGAAGAATTATACATGAGAAGAGATATGAAAAGTGGTGTGTCCCGAATAGTTTTAGGAAGTGACATCGTTACTCAAAAAAGATTGAGATTACAAAACATCAAAACAAAATATTTCCGTGGGACTCCGAGAAGCTGGCAAACTTTTATTTGCTTTTAGACTTGACTTTTATATTAGAATATTTTTATATATAAAGATATGCAAGTGTTTCATAATGTCCTGGTAAGGCTTTTTAAAGTTTAATAACTTTGGTTATAAGTATGACAAAAGCATGGTATATATATCATATAAGGTCAAAATAAATTTTCTTCTAAAAAGTGTTACCAACTTTAATAGCCAAGGTTATCCATTATCTTCTTGTTTATGGCAGCCATTTGTATTAGTTGTCACAGGACCTGCAATGAGTGTATACTGTGATAACTTTGTAAAATGGTTGTCTTAGAGTTTAATAAATTCACTTCTGGACTTCTGCACTGGTTATTTCTATCATAACCCCGAATGAAGTTATTAAAGTTTAATATGCACAGGGGAAAGAAAATAGAATACACAAAGGCTTTATGAAGACTCTGCATGGATTTATAAGGGTATACATGCATGTTCAATATGTGTATGTGCTTGTAAATACTTATACAGCACATTTACCTGATGCAGTTTTAAGTCCATTTTCTTTTACCCTGTTCTGAGTGGAATGATGATAAGCTTTTCATTATCTTTCTTAGACTGAGACCTTTGTACCCATGAATACTATGCTAAACCATCAGCCTATTCACTGTGCAAAGTGATCTAGCTCTTTTCACTTGCCTTTATCCTGTTTTCCAAATGTGAAATGATCTCATTGTAGGGAATGCTGTCAAATTTATGGTAGGTTTCAGGGGGACAAAAATGGGGTTATTTACTTTAGGAAATAGCACTAAAAGATAAAATGGAGAAGGAGGATTATTCTTCCTCATCATTTCTAAGAGATGATTTTATCCAAATATTAAAATGATCGTAGCAATAATGATGTCAGGTGTCATTAGAAGAATTTAAAAACACTTGAAAATTTTTAATAGAACAAGGAATCTGGTTGCTTTGCACAGAAAAACTGAAAACCTAAAGATTCTTATAATCCTGGCACTTTTTTTCTGCATTGAAAAGTGGCCCCTGGCTTCAACAGTGTATGGGATGTGGCATTTACTGGTAAGTGAACCAAACTGAAGGACCTATTATCTTGTACGATTGCATTCTAGTTGCTGCTTAAGCACATTTTTCCATTTTTCATTATACAAATGTACTTGTGTGATTTGAAATCTTTGACTAGTTGTAATATTAGGAATAGTTTGCTTTCTAGAAGGACTTTAGTTCCAGTAGTACTTTCTCAAAAAAAGAAATATATTTCAAGTGATAAGGTCCCCTTCAATCTGTGTTGAAATGAACAGACTACAACTTCAGTTTTGCACAATTACTGCATTCAAAAAAGTGCAGGAAGGGTTAGCTAAACTCGTGGGAATTATCAAGAATCAGTCCATGATTTATATTTGAATTTTTCTCTGTGCATCTGTAACAAGAGCAAAGCATCCTGAAAGAGAAATACTTAATGTCACGTTGGCCAGATACCCTAGACCCCGGATCCCAGCCGGGAAGGAGAGAAAGCCGTTGTCCTTCCCTACTCATGCCCACCAGAAGACTGAGATGTCCAAGTGCAGAAATGAGGAGCAGAGGTTCCACAGCTGCAAGAGAGGGTGGGGGGAACGATTGTTTGTTTTCACAGTTTTAGGTCAACCCAGCTTCTGCTAACTTGGTAGTTGTCCATGATAAGTTGTCCTCATACCTACTGCATGGAGACTTTGCTAAAGAGAAGGGATGTATATGGAAGAGGTGATGTAAGGACACATATTTATAAACAGCTGTGAGAACACCAATACATTCACTTCCCTTGTTAAAGAAAAGATGAGGGGAAATTGCTATGAATATTAGGTAAGGGGAACTCTGCGTCCAAATCTGCTGTCGATAATGACTAAGTACCTTATTCTTGAACTCTGTATGATTGGTCGGGACCTTCTCATTCTATGTGAATATTCTGGAAGTTTTTCTTGGTTCAAAAAGATCATTAAAACATATTTGGTACCATAAAGCTATTGAAGCTTCCCTTTTGCTCTTATAAAATTATATTAAAATGAGAATGACCTCTCTCCTGCCTCCACTTTTGTACTGCCTACTCTTAACTAGCAGCTTGCTGCTATTGCCATTATTGCTGCAGAGTTTCCTCTCAGTGAGCATTTATTTAATGGCCCAGGAGTAACTTACACATGCTGGAGCACAGTAACAACCCATCAAGTCTCCCAGTCTCTTAAATCATAACATTTTTAATCCATACTACAGAGCAAGAGTGGTACTTCTTCGATTAAAAAAAAAAATCCAGTGAATATTTTTGTGAAATGTTTATCTATCGATCAGAATTCTATTTAGATTCAATCATAATGAATAGTTTTTTTATTTTTTTGGTAAACATAATATTTATAACAAGCATTTATTTCAAGGAACTTACCTGAATTACCTAACTATTCTATGCCTTCTTTGTCTTCCCAAAACCTAATGTGACCTGACTGATATAAGACCTAGAGAAATAAATCAGAGAGAAAATAATTTAGTCAGTCTTACAGTTTTCCAGATTAAATATAATAAAAATCTTTATTTCTTCTGCTAAAGGGAGACATAAGATATTAGGAAAGACTATTTTAGGCAAGATAATATTGAGTTTTATGTGTTCGTAACTGGAGAGTTGTTCTAAAAATTGTTATTAATTCCATTTCTCTGAGGAATAGGGAGGATGCAGTTTGTAGGCATGTTTTCTGGGTAGGATGAATGCCTTAAAGGGTTAGGCTGAAGCATCCAGAACCAGAGAACCATTCATTTGGCTAAAAGTAATTTATCTCTTCATCTGGAACTGACTGAAGCTCTGAATACAGTTGGTTCAATCTACTTAGGTCTCCAATTAGGAATGCCAGTAGAGTTAACGGACTAGTGAGGCACATCCACCATTGGGCAGGCATTTGAAGCTTCAAGTTCAAAGCTGGCATTGATAACCTGATAATTGTTTTTGTACTCTCAGCAGAGCAAGGGGCACAGAAAGTACCTATTGTTTCTAGTGAGCTAGATAAAACAATGACCATAGGGCTGTTGACTCTTTTCTTTCTTGGTCACTGTATGGTATTCTTACATCCAGGACTTTTTTGAAAGTAGAAGGAGGATAGAAAAGTGTATGCAAGGATTTAGAAGGATATATCAAAGTGAAGTTAGTTCATGAAGAGAGGAAGGCCTTTAAGCTGACACGAAAAAGTCTCCTCTTTTTGTCTTCTTTCTCTTCTCTCAAGTCTGAAAATCTTTGGGACTTAGAAGATAGCACAAAAGAGTGGAGAAATGGATTTTGCCAGTGCCCCACTTTTCTAAGAGGAGAGACCCATGCGGTTCTTCTATCCAATTCTTCTTTTGAAAACATCCTAAAAGTAAAAGTAAGCAAAATGGCTTTTCCAAATCATTAACTAAAACAGTGACAGAACTAGTTTTTCTATGGACTCTTCAGAAAAATTACATACACTCTTTATTAGTAAAAAATATTTTTTATTTGTTTTTAAAACATGGCCTTAATTATTGAACATGAATGACAATCCTAAATTAGTGGCCTTTTTGAACACCCTGTTGAGACTTTGTAATTTAGTTTACAAGCCCAGAGCTGTCCTTTTGGCCAACTGTTTTATTTTTGTCATTTGCATGTTTTTTTCATTTTCTTGTTTAAATTAAATATTAAATCGACATTTACTATGAAATATATAAATGAAAAGGATAACTGTTATAAGGGGTAGATTTATAAAATTTGTTGTGTGAATTACTATTTCTATTGGTCTTGGTTA
The DNA here is from genome assembly GCA_028627145.1 of Eidolon dupreanum. Taxonomy (NCBI): domain Eukaryota; kingdom Metazoa; phylum Chordata; class Mammalia; order Chiroptera; family Pteropodidae; genus Eidolon; species Eidolon dupreanum. The sequence goes on along the minus strand of CM053503.1, from coordinate 21,547,996 downwards.
CATTTAAGTTATAGTTGGCTTTCAAACTTTGGGATGTTGCAAGAGCATGTGTGTTTAATTTCTCACTATAAATTCATTTAGAAATTATGTTAAAATTATTAAGCATTTGTAGAGTATGCAATGCTTGTAGAAGACCAGATAACATTTCTTATTAGTTATTCTTCATATCACATCTGTGTAGTGAATACAAACTATCAGGCAGATAATATCCTCAGACATGTGATAATAATTTTTTATGGTGTCAGAGAGTAATGTTCCAGGACCAAGAGACAGTTTCAGCACCCTAAGTGCATATTTACACCCTCTTTAATGAAAATATTACCTTAGCCTCAAAGATACCTCCAGCTTTGGATACAGTTTTATATCACATCTTTTTAAAACACAGCCTCAAGTCACCATTTGGAGAGTAAAATAAGAGTTAAAGAAAATATTGCAGAAAGATTTTGCTGAGAATTCTTAGAATTCTCAGGAAACAGGATTCTGTGAAGGGAGAGGATAAGAGGCAGAAGGAAGAGAGTTCCTTCTTCAACATAAACAGGGAAACAGTCCTCAAATACAGTAATGACAAGACAACCCCGAGGTTGAGTGAGCATGGAGAACATTGCTCTCAGGGTCAGCCTGAATTTTTGTCTCTTTCAGATCCTCTGCAACCTGACTTGTTAAAATGAGCACAATCAAAGAAAGTCAAAGTGGCAAGAACAAATACAACCCTAGAAAATGTAGAATAAGCCTTCACTGCATTTTTCTGTGGCACATGTTCAGGGACAAGTCATCTGAAAGATGCCTCTGAATATCTAAAATGTGAATTTTAATTTTAAGCACAAGAACTTTATTATATTCGGATTGTTGAATGATATAATTATTTACATATGTTTTATTTAAGTAGAAAAAATACTAAAATGGAAAATTATTCGAGTAGGGAAGGAAGAGGTTAAGTCTTTGAAGTGATCTTGGAATAAAACTTTATGAGGGTAAAGGGAGTTTTGCTATTCAGAAATTAACAATACTTTAAAATTTTTACGTATGGAACCAGCAATACATTTTTGAAGACTGATTATGCAAGTATAAAGATGCTGAAGAAACACTCAACCAATTTTTAAATATTTTTTCTTATTCCTTCTGATCTTACATTGTCATCCAAAGACCCATTGATTCTGCTTTGTAATTACAGTTAACAGAATTTTGTGTTGTATGATTCTGTTACATTACCTATGTCACCATAAGATAGAGTCAATGCCTTTAGAACTATCAGTAATGTATTAAGTGACCACAGAATTAAAGCCCAATGTGTTGACAAACACTGATCCACTACCGAGTTAACAAAAATTATTATAATGTGAAATATTTTATAAGTTTATCCTCCAAAAAATAGAGAAATTGGATTGTACAATATAACTATCTATTCCTAAGGTGAAAGCACAAAAACTTGGGATGCAGTCATAAACTGTGTTCCTATTTTCACTTAGCCATATAAGCTCTGTGTTGTTAACTATAGGGCAACCATGTGAGCATATGAGTATAAGGCATCATATTGTAGAAGAAACAATCTAAGCTTTTATCTGCCCTTTGGTGGGATTTTGTAAATAACAAGCATCTTACATAAGTTGGTGCCATGCTAAGCAGTCTAGACTTTATCTTATAAGTGATGAGAGCTGTTTAAAGGATTTTGAAGTAGAAAGTATCTTGACCATTGTGTGTTTCTAAAAGATCTCTCTGATGTAGTGTGCTGGATGAATGGGAAGGAGTTGAGTCTAGAAGTTGGAAGAACAATTAAGAGTCTGTTGCAATAGTTTAGAGAAAAGCTATGGAGAACTTGAATGAAATAGTGAAAGTAGTGGAGCAAAATGAGATGGATTCAAGAAATATTTACAAGGAAGAATGAATTAGTCTAAGAAGTGTGAGAGAGGGACAAGTCAGATTCATCCTCAAAATTTTGAGTTGGACCAGTGGGTAAGTGTTGACATTATTTACAGTATAGAGAATGTAGTAAAGGAAGCAGATCTGGCAAAAGAAGAAAGAATATAGATAAGTATGGACCTGTGTAGTGTGCAGTGTCTGAAAGACATAAGTACCACTGAGGCAGCAAACTCCAGTGCATTTGAAAATGTGGATGTCAAGTCCAGAAAAATAGGTTTGGCCTAGGATATAGATTTGGAAATCATCATTGTACAATTGGTGTTTGAAACCATGGGAATAAATGAGATTGATAGGAAATGAATTCTGCAAAGGTGATATATCGCTTCATTGAATTTCCTAATGCAGTATTTTCTTCCATAATTAGGATGAAGCATCAGAAAGCACAGGGCATTTCTCAAGATGGTGCTATTGTTCCTGTAACTTTGAAGTGGTAGCTGATTCTTGCTCTCAGAGAAAAGAGACATAATTAGCATTGTTGCAAGAAGGAACATGGTCCTTTTCTCAAAAGTGCTCAATTATTGTGAATTTTTGTTTATTTCTGTTTCTAGTGAGATCTTGGCGAGATTGCTTCTAGAATGGCTTCTGAAAGTAACGCCCAATAATATATTCCTGGAATAATAGTGTGGCTTTAGGCTGTTCTGTGATACCACAAATTATATGCTCTCTGCTCCATGGAAAGCTACCATAGACATACTTTTTCTACACTATAGTTGCCAACTTTATAAAAGCATAAACCCTGGCTGTGTATCAGATTCAACTTTACTCAACATCTATAATACTAGTCTGCCTGGAGAATTCATGAAGTTAAAATGCTGAAGTCACACTGCAAGGAAAGTTGGAATTGGACAAAATTTCAACACTGAATTAAGACTAACTTAGGCCAATGTGAATTAAGTTCCTGGCAGTTTAGAGTATGGTAGGCAGGAATTTCTGTAAGTGCTGCTGTGAAAAATATTTTTAAACATTTTTAAAAGAAAAATATGCAAAATTAAGATTTTATATTAGGGGAAATATGCAAAGTAAATGTGATGGATATAATTTGAATATATAAATATAAAGAGAATAATTATAGATACATAAAGTTGATATTTCTTCTCTACAGAATGATTGGACAAAGAGGAGCAAACTATTTGCATACAAGAAAGAATGAGCAGCAAAATAATGTTTGATGATAGTTATAGAAAAATACATTAAAGACTATAGGAGATGCTCCTTCCTATATGTTATATAAACAAATATAAACATAAAAATAAAAACCAAGTTTTCAGGGTAGTAGAGAAAGGTGCAAGTAAGATTTTATAAACTCAGAAAATCTTTCTAGAGGAAATTGGAAATGAAAACAATACAATAATATTCAATGATCAAGAATCCTAGTTTTGAAAATACATCTTAAGTATTTCTAAGAGAAAAAATGTAATTTTATATAAAGATGTATCAATAGCAAATTATTTGTCATATGGAAAAATTGAAAAAAAATTAAAGCTTGGATTAGCAAATTACAGCCTTTATCTTGATAAATATCTGACCTATGAGGATACCTAGAAAGTTGTATAAAAAGTAGATATAAATGAAAAAAGAATACAAGTTACATAGTCACATATATTACAACTACATAAATTTAAATATATACATAAATACCTATAAGAACTAAAACAAATGACAAATAGCTAGTGTTTTTAAATTAAGGTATAGGCTAAAGAGCTCTTTAAATGTAAAAGTGATTAAAAATACTAATACAGAAGAAAATATTTCTGAATCTTTATTAATAGTTTTGCATTTAAATTCCTTTCAAATTAAATGGGATGGTCAGTATTTTTAGGGGTTGGAGGGCAAGATAAGACATAAAAGTGGATGTTCCGCTTAAGCAAATTCTAAGAGTCTTCGTGTCAACGGTAAATGTACTCTCTTTAAAAAACCCAGAAAATCTATAGTGGGATAGCATGTTTCTTTGGAAGGTCTTAATTAAGCCAAGCTATTGTCCTTCTGCAATCATGCTAGTTAATTGTCTCTCCCCTCACCCTTGTTCTTCCTTTAGATTTTGACATTACCAGACAGTTGTTAAATTTTTAGTTCTAAAATTTATCATGACATTGAATACAGTTTCAAAGTATAAGAAAACTTATTAAATTTTGACCTAAATGAAATTTGTGATAATTTAGGCAAGATGTGTTTCAATTCTCTACATATTGGCATCATATTAACTAGTTTTACTACATCAGGCAAACCGTCCCATGGCGAGATTTCTCAGGACAAAAGAGATTCTGAAGACCACCCCTCTCCAGTCTTCCTTATCTCTTGTGTGTCCACATGAATAGTCACTGTTTGAAATTTACCTTTTTTATGTAAAACTTTGCTGTCATTAACACAAAAATATCCTTGGGGGAAGCACTCTAAACCAGGAGCCACAGACTAAATACTGACAAGGAGTTGTGTTTTATTTGATCCATACAATGGATCTTCCCGGAATTTGAAAGCCTTTGATAGAGCATGTACAATGGCCCCCACACATGTGAATTCATCGCTTCTTTTTTTTTATTAATTAAATTATTTTAATTAGTTTCAAGTATACAGTACATTGGTTAGACATCTATATAGTTCATAAAACAATCCCCCCAATTGCTCCCTCCCTCCCCTGACCCTCCACTTAACCAACGTATTAATGTTAACTGCATTCCCTATGCCATGCTTCCCATCCCCGTGGCCATCTATCAACTACTAATTTGTACTTCTTTAATCCTTCACCCCATTCTCTCGGCCCCCCAAACACTTCCCTCTTCTTTAACATACTCTCATAAAACCATTCCAAAACATTTCATGCTTTCTTCAATAATAATACAATAATATTCATTGATCAAGAATCCCTGGAATAGTGTTCTCTATCAAAAGTGCTCATGTTTTCTACTGCTTTGCTTATGTTTATGAACATTTTAGGGACACAGCTGGTTTCATAATTAAACTGTAACTTCTTGAAGGCAGGGATGGGTACTAAATAATTCTGCAGTGCCTGGTATAATGCCTTTCATCTAGGCGTTCTGTGACTTTTGAATGACTAGCTAATGTAAAGCTGAGAGTAAATACAGTTCCTTACATCAAATAGAATGTTTGTGTTGTGCTTTGAAGTTTGCAGATCATATGGATTATATCATTTGATCTTTTCAGTCCTAGTGTATCAGAATGGGAGTAGTGATAAAGAGCAGAGCATGAAGACCCTGGATTCTGAGAAGGGAGGTAGAGATTAGGATATATAAGTATACATATGCTTTTTCAAATACATTTCAAATCAGTGCTTTCCCCTTGACTTTGAGAGTTAAGACCCAAATATCTAATTACTGTATGTTATGAGAGGCCATATAGTTGAGGAGGTAGATATCACTGCTGTTCAGTGATTTTTATGGGTCCACTCCTAAATAAGATTGCGCTCCCCTGCTCCCATGAAGTTGGACTTGGCTGTAGGACTAGTTTTGACTGATGGGTTGTGGGAGACAGGAATGAGATGTATCTCTTTAGGGCAAAACATTTAACTTTCAATTCAAGAAATATGAACTCTCTCTGTCCTTATGGCGGCTATCTTGATAGCACTTGTTGCTGGGGAAGTGACATATAAGATTGAGGCAACAGAGAATGTTTTGTCAACACACAGAATCTTCAGTGGATTTTGAGGGAGGAAGTAATCTTTAGTTGTGTTAAGTCTCTGTGGTTTGGGGGCTATTCATTGTGACATAACCTTGACTATCCTGACTGACTTGGTTATCAGGACTGGGCCTGACATGTTGGAAGGACCCTTACTGACTGACTGAAGAATGTGGTGGTCAAAAGTGTGGTCCTAGAGACAGATTGCCTGTGTTCTATTCAAGCGCGGCTGCTACTTGGGTGAATTCTCTAACTTCTCTGTTCCTCTGTTTCCTTATTAATAACACAGGATAATAATAGCATGTACCTCATAGGGCTGTTTGTGGGTGAATAAATTAATTAGTGCAAAGCACTAAGAACAGTGCCTTAGAACAGTGCTCAATGAGAGTTAATATTATTGTTATTACTAGTCAGAAAGTTTCTCAAGATTATAAATAAAGTTAGTGTCTGGTTTTTTACCAACAAACCTGCTTTTCCTGTGCCTCTGTCTTAGTGGGATTGCAACAACTTGGTCAGTCATTCTCAAAAATGCAGAATCTTCATATCATGCTCTGTCAACGCACATATTCAGCCAGTTGCTGTATTCTGGCAATTTTACTTTGGCAATATAAATAAATAAACACAGCTGTATAATCTTTCAAAAATATATTCTTTCTTCTCTTTTCTTATTGCCACTGTCATAATTCATTAGCACTGCCTAGAGTATAGTAATACCCTTTTAATTTGTCTGCCTGCATACAGTATTTGGGAGGCAGAATGATCATATTAGAAGCAGCACATATTTTTGTCATGCAACTTGACCTCGAATCCCAGCTATACCTCTTGCCAGCTGGGGGATTTGGGGAAAGTTACTTAATCTCACCATGTTTTTTTCTTCACCTGTATAAGTGGATATCAATATTTACTTCACAGAATTATTGAGAGATTATATGAGATAATTAAGGTAAAGCATTCAATACATAGTCAGGAATTGATCATTCTTCATTTGGCTCCTTTTTCTCCATTGCATTTTGTCCACATTGTTGCCAACATTATTTTCCAAAAGTTGAGGCCAGATTAAATTCCTCTCCTCCAGAACCATAGAGTATAAAATAAAACACAAATTTCTTAGTATGGAATTCAGTAGCCTCCAGAACCTGCCTCAGTGCTTTGATAGCATTCCTCCTAGGACTATGTATATTATCGCTTACTATTATTTGACTGTGCCTCTGAGATTCTGGTTATGCTTTTCCTTCAGCTTAGAATGGTCTAACTCCATGGTGACTATAGTTAATAATACCGATTGTATATTTGAAAGTTGATGGGAGTAGATCTTAAAAGTTCTCACCACAAGAAAAAAAATTGTAACTATGTGTGGTAATGGATGTTAACTAGACTTATCGTGGTAAACATTTTGCAATAAACACAAATATCAAATCATTATGGTATACACCTGAAAGTAATATAATTTTATATGTCAATTATATCTCAATAAAAAAGTCTACTTAGTGCAGAAATAGTGCCACATCCTCTCGAGGTACAAGATTTTCTCTATACCTCTGTATATCAGTTAGCTATTGCTATAAAATTGTTGCACAATAAACTACCCTAAAACTCAGTGTCTTAGAACACCAAGCATTTATTCTCACAGATCTGTGAACTGAGTGAAGATTGTTTGAAGTAGGCTAGGCTCAGTTGAGGAAATTCAATTTTGCTATGTGTGTCTTTCTTCATCACAGGACAGCACATTAACCTAGATATGCTCTTCTTGTGGCAATGGCAGAGGTTTGAGAGCTCAAGCAGAAATATGCAGGCTTCTTGAGACCTACATGTGGAACTGGCATTCCATCAATTCTGGCTCATTCTATTGGTTAAAACAAGTCACATTGCCAAACTAAAAGTCAAAGTGTAAGGAAGGATGCCCCTCCCATAATGGGAGGGCACTGCAGAGTTATATGGCAAAGGATATGGATATGTGAAGAGATGAATTTGGGCCAATAAAGCAATCATCCACACTCTAGTTAGAATGAATGGGTCTATCTTCTGGGGTCTTATCATCTTCTATCTTAATTATAGAGGTTAAATAGTTCTGCAATTTATTATTTCTTTACTTTCATATTGTTTTCCTTTCTTTAGACTGTCAACTTCTGGAAGGCAGGGATGACTTTTACTTATTTTGGTTTTTCCAGTAATACTTAGCACTCTCCTTTACACATAGTTAGTGTTCAGTTAACGTTTTTCAAATTAGTATTTTAAACTTAGAGTAAACTAACTAACCTAGAGATGTGCATTTTGTAAAAATAAGTTTATGAAATGTTTTCGTACTAAGATGAAATTCAGAAATTCTCCTAAATAGAGGTTAAATGATTTTTCTCTACAAAGTCACTAGATTACATTAAAATCAGTGCTCATAGCAATCAACCAATGGATAAGAGAAAAATTTTGAAAAGAAGGAAATTTGGAAGGGTTTATGAATTTTATTAGTAAACATGGATGAATGGGAAGGGGTATTTATAAGATGTGAGAGATTATACCTTTTGAGGTTTTAAAAAAAGGCACAATAATTTTTATAGGTTAAGAATAAGTGCCTTGTATAATTGTGGTTTGCCAAAGATCATCATCAAAAAAAGCATTTATTAGTATTCACTGGTGAGCAGTTATTACATTGGAAATTGTAAAATGGCAATCTTCTAATTTTATCGTTTCTTCAGCATTTATTAACTAGAATATTGTAAGAAAGATCCTTTCTTCCCTCCACCTCCATTTTCTTTGAGTATCCCTATGGACTAATGCAATTCTTTTTTATTCAATGTGTCATAATCAATAATGGTCATTGTTCTTTTTTATGCTAAAAAGTCCCAAATTTGGTCAGTGGGACTAAATCTGGATCCTATGTCCTTTTAATGTGTCCCTGTTAGTCTTAGAGCACTTCTTTGCTTTTGGGTCAAACAAGGTGTTCTGGGTTCACCTTGCATTTTTCCTGACTCAGGCCTGGAATCAGCCATTTTTCCAAGAATCCTGGTTCCTTTTTGAAACCAGGATTTAGGTGCTAGCAATGCTCATACTTTTATACAAGTATAAAAGTATTTATACTTTTAATGGATAAAGTATACATAAATGTGTAATTTTTAAATTTCTGTCCAAAATTACTGCACTAATACCTCTACGAACAATAAACATTCTATTTGAAGTCTAGAATTTCTTTCCAATATTCTTTGTCTTTAAGTTAGTTAGAAACAAGAACATGGTCACATAGTCTCAAATTATGTGACCCAACAGCTTATTTAGAAAATATACTTTTAGAAGTGAGAGATCTAGTAGATACTCCCCAAAAATCAATGATCAAATTTGGCATCATTACTAATGGGACAAACTAGCATTATGTGCCCCGACAATAATGCACTGGAGAAGTTCACACTATCATCTTGCCAAAAATATTCATCTTTTTTTTTATTTATAAGGAAAAAAAATAGACAAATCCAGATTGTGAAATATTCTATAAGATAACTGGCTCAGACTCTTCAAAAATGTCAGTGTCATGAAAGACAAAATAGGAAGGAGAGATTACTCTAGATTAAAGAAGACTAAAGATGATAACCAAATGTCTGCTAAAGGGTATTTATGGGACAGCTGTAAACTCTGAATATTGATTTAAATATAATTATGATATATGCATATTGGAGGATATGCAGGTAGAAATGTACATATGTGGTATACTAGTTTTTGTTTTTGTTTTTTAGTGAGAGGCAAACCTTATCTTCCACAGTAGAATGTCAGTAGATAATGAATGAACTAAAAATTAAGAAGTAGTAATATAAATGTCTCACTTTGAGCTGTGAGGTGAGGGCAGCAGTTTCAATTAAAAGAGCTGAAAATGTTGGTCGTTAGGGAGTGGGGAAATGGTGGCAGGAAGCCAGGGGCTGCTGTTGAACTACTTGATTATTTTAAATTTTTTGCTTACATAACTTTGATAAAAGTAACATCTAAATTTAAAGAGAAAATACTCCTCAATTTAAAAATAAAATAAAAAACGAGTGCATGTTATGAAGAGATATAGAAGAGAGGGAAGCTGGGGCCAGACTTGTGAAGGAAACAGCATGTCAAGGGAGAGTTTGAACGAAATCTCATTAGTGGGGTGCCTGTTGAGAAGTTCATGCAGGGTCATAATGCAGCATTATGGAGGGAGAGAAAATCCTTCTTTACATATTTACTGACCTCATTCTTTAGGTTCTCTTAGAAGTCATTCATTCATTTATTCATTCAGGCACTGCTCTGGGTGTTGGGAAGGTAGAAGTGAACAAAATGAATCAGGATTCTGCCTTCAGGGAGTTTACATTATATTACCTCTCAGGGCAATTGGTATATTTAGGACATGTGAAGAATGACTGCCACCCCTTGCCTTAGATGGGTGCCTTTGAATTCTCCCAAAGCTCTAGTGTATGTGTGTGTGTGCTCATGCACATGCATGCACACACACGTGCACCCAAATGAAATCCCGCTTAATTCGGACGATTTCACATTTATTTTGTGGGCCCACTGTCTCCATACATGAAAATCACACAGTCCCGTGACTCCGTGTTCTCTCAACAGGGAGTCTCCCTGCCCAAGTCTCCCTGCCAGCTCTTACTTTTCCTCAGCTTAGGTGGGAGGGGTCCCTAAACTGCTTTGTCTTTATTCCTTTAACTGGGCTGCACATACGTCTCTTGGCTGTCTGTGAGAAGGGTACAAGGTGAGCAGAGGAGCCATATGAAGTGGGCAGAAGTCATTATCAGTAAAAACTATTCTGGGAGATAAAAGGACTCTCTGAAAGGGGTATGAAAAAGAGGTGGTATCTCTCTGGAGGATTATGACAGTGACTGTCCCAGGAGCAAAGGGGGCAGATACTAAAGTGGAAGAATAGTATTGGGGAAGTGACACATAGCTCACAAAGAAAAACCTTTAAAAAATCTCAGATGAGCATGAAGTGATGAGAGAGGATGCAAAGTTGATCTCCATTTTGTTTTATCATATGACTGTTTATTCAACTGCCTCTGGTAATAAAGTGTTTTAAAATGCTTTTAGATAGAGAAGGGGAATCTTTCATCCACATTGTAGTAAAAGAAATTAGGGCACATTTCTCAAGAAGCTTGAACAATTGAATAGTGAAACACCAGAAGAGTGCATCTTCTCTACATCATAATGGTGAGACTAGAGACAGTTTTTTCCCCAAAATATTTGGTGGGAAGGAGGGATGGAGGAAAAAGATGACCTATTCAGGCAAGTAGAAATCATGATTCTAAAGAATTTCCTTAAAAAAAAAAAAAGGCTGGGTTAGATATGGTATTGTATCTTTGCTATGTTGGAGGAAGAAAAAAACCCCAATAAAGCACTGTCAATTCTAATTGTGCTTACTAGGAGGTTATTTTCATTCAGGTTATGTTTTGTAAGAGTTGAGAGATGACACCACACAAATTCTTCCTTCTCTGCTAAAGAGAACCCTTACATCACATCTTGTATCTCTTTTTTAGATTCAATCATTCTTCTCTCTCAAAGTCTTATTTACTCCTTTCTTCTGCTCCTATTGTTTAATTTTGAGAAGAAAAGGGTACATCTGGGGACCTATTAAAGACACGGTTCTCTGAGTATGCAATGTAAAGGTCTGAGAGTGTAGTGTTACAATGTACACAGTGGGCTCAATAAGATGCAGCACGTAACCAAGACTTTTTCACTGTTGGAGGACAGGCAGGTCTTCAGACAGGTGATAAAGGTTGTTCAACTATCCCTTTGAAAAAAGACTGCCTGAGTTGAATAATTAATACCATTATGATAAGAACAAAATAGATTCTTTTAAAAGAGTAATGATGGTAGAGTCTTAGCATGCTTGTGAAAGTTATTAAAATTGAATGCTCTGCCTATGTTTTCTGTATACTCCAGGAACAGCAAGCAAAAGAAGATGGATTGGATTCAGCAGAAGGCATTAATATGCATTGTTGCCAACTGAGCCTTTAATGAATTATTTTTTCATAGATAAAAACATTTGAATATTTTCTTTAGAAACCAAGAAGCCTGTTTTACATTGAGTAAAGAGCAAAGGGAGACTGACTTTGATTCCCAGCCCCTTACTAAGGGTGTGGGAGAAGCCATAATTGGGAGAGGTCCAATGTTTTAATAAAATCTGCAAAAGTAGCATATTTTAATTATCATCATTTAAAATTGCTCTTTCCACTTGAACTTTCTCATTCTGATTTCCCCGCGTGCTGGGTGTCGTTGGAATGGCAGTGAGCATTTTTGAAATGAAGCTAAGAGCAAGTTGGGTTGGGAATAATTTAATTAGGGTTTAGTGAGATATATTTATGTGTCTTGCAGTCGGTTCCCTGTAGAGTGAAGTTGTTGCTAGCTGACCCAATGAAGAGAAAGCTTCCAAGAAAAGTCCCTCTGCCCCTTGTGGCTACCCACCCAGCAGTGTGACACACAAGTGTCACAGAACATTTGTCCCGTGGGTCATCTCCTTATTCTAGTTGGAGAAAAAGCAGCCTTTAACTTACCTAAAATCGTTGACTATTTTTGTATTTCATAACGCCTTTTTTTCCTTTCATATTTGTCTCATAAATAGAGTACACGACAACTTAGAATTTTCTTTAAAGAACAAAAGTGTAATGTTTTCCATTAGAAAGCTGCTCAAGCTTTGTAACATGAGCACATCAACATTAAGTGTCTAAAATTTTTCATAGGCTGGGAAGAGAAACCTGAACATAGAGGTGTAAAAAAGTTTATTCAAAAGTTGATAAAGCTTGATTGCGCCACTTTCCTTGCAATTTGGAAAAACATTTTGGGGCATTTTCATAAAACAAGTGAGATATTACAGACTGTTGCTTGGGATATATTTGAAGAGTTCCTTCTTTTGTTATCAACATTGATTAAAGAACCAAAAGAAAATTCAAATAATAATTAATGGAACATGAAACAAAAAAGATAAAAATTAACACTGACATCAGTAGAAATCAATCTGACATTGAAAAGCAAATTGCAACTTTTTTTTTTCAAATTAAACCAAAACCGTAATTCTTTAAAAAGAAAAGAGAAATTTTGAATAGAACTAATGAATAGGCTTCTGGATTGTTTGATAATCTACTTAATGAAGAGGAGTGAATCATATGAACGTACTGGGAAGAGATTTAAATTTCTGACTGGCTTGAGACAAAATACTGACATTGATAAAGATAATGTAAAACTTATAATACACTGCAAACTGGTTAATGACTGTGATCAATTCAAGGGACATTTAAAGTTAGTCACTGTACAAGAAAACTTGAAATCCTTCAAAGCTTACTCCCTATATAAAAAAGGAATTTGATAAAGGTTTTCTTTAATTTAACAACAATTCTAAAAAATGAACGTGGCACAACTACCAATAAATAAGACATATTTCTAAAAGATCAGTAATGAAAACCAATTTCGAACAACCATGCTAAAAAACAGACTGGATTCTTTCTATTATTACTGTAGAAAATTATATTATAAATCTTAATGAGAAGAGGTGCTCGAAGAGTATGAAGTAAAAAAGAAGTAGAAAAACAAGTATTATAGAAGAGTCAGGTAGAAACTAATAAAAAAATTTTATTTAATTAAAAAATGTTGTGGCATTTATAAGTATCAAAGAAATTTTTAATTGTGATTTATTTTTTAATTTTAAGTATTTACTTTCACATCTGATTTTCTACTCTTTTCCTTAAAGATGGACTCCAAATTGTAAGTTTCAGGCTCTGTTCTTCAGTACCAGTGTTTGATCTGAAAGATGTAGTGAGATAGTATGCTTTTTTTTTTTTCTTTCCTCCAGGCAAGGCATGGGCTTTGCAACTGCTGACTGGGCCTGGACAAGACTCTTTGCATGTCCTCTCTTTGTGTCAAGTGAGCTAGCAGAATACCTCCACCAGTGTTATCAGCAGCCTCTGCAAGAGCTTCCACCTCAATAAACAACGCTGTGGAATATAATCCAACATTTTATCTTGTTAGAATGTTGCTATCTGCGTGCTTGACAAGAGTTAGGAAATGTACATTTATAACATTGAGAAATGGTGCTTCAAATTTCTTAAATCTGGGTGATTCTTGAAATCAGCTTTCTTGAAAGGTCTGTGGTTCATGGAGGCAAAGGTTGTTTATGAGAAGTGCAAATGAGGGGGAATCTGAGAAGTAAGGAAAGTGGTCTTCTCCCACTCAATGGGCCATGGAGGTGGATATCACAGAGAAAAGCTATCATCTTTCAGTCACAAGCTGCATGGTCCTGCAAATGAGCTCTTCCAGAATTAGCAAGACTGCCTGGGAAAGTAGTTTCTAATAGTCTTTTAAAAACCTTAATATTTACTCAGTCCTCACAACATGTCTAGAATTGTGCCAATTTTGGAGGAGGTCATCGAGAAGACCAGTTGACCACCTATTGACCTGAGGGCTGGACCCAGGCAATCAAAGGTTTTTTAACCCCTTCCCTGCCCTTGGAATGTGCATTCTGCCCAGTGTTCTTACACTAGGAGCAGTTTCAAGAATGTAGCCTTGAGAGAACAAGGTGGTGTTGAGACCATCTGGACTATACATTTGATTGAATCCTGTTAAGGCTTCTATATAAACTCTTAAGATTCTGGCAGGAGGATGCAGAAAACTACTCATTTTGGTACTGTGTAAGACAAGACTCACAGGTAAGTTCCTTTGCTTATTAAAACTGCCACCTACCATTTGGGATTGTTCTTTCTTTAGTCTCTACTTGCCTGTTGCATATGGGGGCCAGTTTCAAATTTTATCCTGTAAACTTCAGAGGTTTCAAGCCAACAGCCAGGTGCTGGAAACATATAGATAACCTAGCTGGGCTATCTATATATCTTTTAGATATATCTATATATCTTATATGTAAAAGAATATAATTTAGTTTTAACCTTATGAAATTGCCTTTTTATTTTAGGGCAATAATGGTTATTTCATATGATTGGCAATTTCATATGATTAAACACCACTAGTTTCATATGGTTCAACATAAATAGCTTATGGAAATATTATTTTCCTTCTGGGGCCAATTCTTCATGATGCAGGTATGCATAGTATCTCTGGTGCCTAGATTATACATGCTAAGTAGCATCACCCAGACATTTGATAACTGACCACACAAATTCCTCTACACATTTCCAGATGCAGGAACAGGAATCAGGGGGATGATGATGAGGTGCCAATTTTATTTAAAAATCCATGAAATAGAGGAATCAGTTCGAGGTTGGTTGACTGAAAAATATCCTCAAGGAAGTGGGACTTCAGCTAGAAACTAAAGGAGAGGGTGAACTTAATTAGAGAAGTCTGAGAGTTCATTCTTCTACACTTGCAAAAGTGAATAGGCTGGAACAGAATTGCTGGGCACAGGAAGGGAAGAAGAGAAAATTCAAAAGAATGTTCTAATTTTAGTGAAAGGAGTTGGAGAGAGAAAGGGGAATGAGACCTATAAAAAAAAAAAAAAAGTAGAGTAATGGTTAACTCTTGAGTGAGCTTGGGTTTTATTCGGATAGTAATGGGCATTTCTGGAAGACTCAGGAAAGAGTGTTTCAGGAAACACAGGGCCCGTACTCTACCTGGAATCCATGTTCTAACAACTGGAAATCTGCACACAGAGGGGCTTGGATTGGTTGCTGTGTACCAAGGGGCACAGCCACTCTGGGGTGGATCTGTAGTTTTCTAAAGAGGAGGAAGATCAGCTCTACCCACTTTAGAAAAATAGCAATATCATTACTAAGAATAATTTGCATGTGAAAACTGTATTTGTGTTTTTACGTAATGCGTATGTGTTTGTGTGTGTCTTAAAAATCTTCAATTCAGATATTAAGACTAACAAAAACCAGAAAACATGAAAGAATTAATTCAGATGTATTCTGTCTGCTGTCTGGTCTGTAGGACTGCAATACACATCTGATGTATCTTATACAGGCCAAAGTACCAAACTACTGGGTATAACTACTTCACACAGGATTTGTTACCTTTGTGTTTATGTGGCTGCTTCTCAGGAATTTTGGTGAGAAGCTCATGATATAACCCACATGAAAATGCTACACCACTGTAATATTCTGGATCTTTGACGAAACGATGGATCAGGAACAAAAACGATGCACACACAATGATATTATTATAAACAAACACTACAGGTGATAAGTGCTATTGAAACAGAAAACTAAAGAGGGAGCGATATGAGGGTGGGGTTTATAAGAGGTTGGGGTTGTAAATGCCATGAAACCTAGTTGCTTTTAGGGATTATTAATCTATTTCAAATTCACCTCAAGGTCTTTAAATAATAGAATCTACTTTAATAAAACTTTCTGGACTTAAAGAGGATTTTATGAATTTGATCCCCAAAGCAAGGGAAGTTAAAGCTAAAATAAATGAATGGGACTACATCAAACTAAAAAGCTTCAGCTCACCAAAAGAAATAGTCAACAAATTAAAGAGACAACCATCCGAATGGGAAAATATATTTGCAAACAACGCCTCCGTTAAGGGTCTAATATCCAAAATATACAAAGAACTCATACAACTCAACAACAAAAAAACAAACGACCCAATCAAAAAATGGGCAGAGGACCTGAACAGACACTTCTCCCTAGAGGACATACAAATGGCCAACAAATATTTGAATAGATGCTTAACATCGCTAGCTATTAGGGAAATGCAAATCAAAACCACAATGAGATATCATCTCACATCTTAGAAGAGCTATAATCAACAGGACAAGTAATAACAAATGTTGGAGAGGATGTAGAGAAAAAGGAACCCTCATACACTGCTGGTGGGACTGCAAATTGGTATAGCCACTATGGAAAACAGTATGGAGGTTCCTCAGAAAACTAAGAATTGATCTACCATATGATCCAGTAATCCCTCTGCTGAGTATTTACTCCAAAGACTTGAAAACTCATATCCAAAAAGATATTTGCACACCGATGTGCATATAGCATTATTCACAGTGGCCAGGACATGGAAGCAACCGAAGTGTCCTACAATAGATGATTGGGTAAAGAAGCTGTGGTACATATATACAATGGAATATTACTCAGCCATAAGAAGAGATGAAATACTGCCGTTTGTGACAACATGGATAGACCTTGAGATATCATGCTAAGTGAAATAAGCCAGACAGAAGAAGCTGAAAATCACATGATATCACTTATATGTGGGATATAAACCTAAAAGCAACAAATAAATAGGACAAACAGAGATTCATAGACATGGACTATAGACTAGTGGTTAACAGAGGAATATAGAGTAGTAGTTACTAGTGGTGTGAGGGAGGGGGAGGAGGAGGGAGGTAGAAAGGGTAAAGGAGGTATATAGGGGGGTAGGGGGAGGGCAAAGTGGGTAATGGGGATCAAATATATGGTAGCCAAAGGAAACCGGACTTTGGGTGGTAAACAATAGAATATACAGATGTCAAATTATAATGTACACCTGAAAATCATATACTTGTAACCAATGTTACCCCAATAAACAATAAAAAATTTTAAAAACTAAAAAATAGGAAAAAAATAATTGTTGACAGAAAAAAATTTCTAAGCTCCTCAGATCTTCACTAGCAGTCAGCAAAGCACACATATAATCTGTACTATACAATGCAGCCTTTAATTACACTCGCCTTGCTTTGTTTCTCATTGTTTTAGGCATTAGATTCACATACTCAAAATAGATCTTAAGCTCCTTGAAGGCAAGAACCCAGATTTAAAACTGTGCCCAGCACACAGGATGCACGAACAAAACAAAGGCTGATTTATGGAACATAAAGCAAGAGTCTTAAATTTTAAACTGCAGCTCTGCCGTTGAGATGCTTTCCGCAGCCCAGCGGCAGCCCACCGGGGGCACTGTATAGTTAGTTCCCTCTCCCCTTTGCAGGACTTCCTCAGTGGTGTTCCCCACTGCGGTCAGCAGGAGGCGCCACCGCCTCGGGTTAAGCCTTTTCCCCCTTCCCACCCCACTTCCCCCAGCACATGACGTGGGAAGCTGCCTCCGCCAGAGTCTTAGCAATAGGAGTGAGGGGGTGAAGGGGCTTGGGGGTGGGGTGGGGTGGGGGGTGTGGAGAGCGAGGACACGCACGCACACATACACCCTGGGAGCAGAAATCTCTGGCTTTGTGGGTTTCACACCAGGGCCAGAGTGTGAGAGGTAGGGGTGTGTGTGTGAGTGTGTGTGTGTGTGTGTGTGTGTGAGTGTGGCACGTTTTTGAGTGTGAGACCCAAATCCAGACCAGGCAACCTGTGCTCGCGCCCTCGCCTCTCCCCCCCTCCCCCGCCCCGTCCTCGGTGATTAATACCCATTTTTCTTACTCTCCCCTCCTCCCTCCTCCTCTTCCTCTCCCGCTGCCGTGCGCTTGACTTGCACAGCCTGCCCCCGCCCGCTTCCCCTCCCCCGGTTCCCATCATCACCAACTGGGATCTCGGCTCCTGCCTCTCCATACACCCCCTCCATTTTGGGGGGGAGAAAGGAAGGTCCCTCACCCCCTTTCAAAAACCACTTCCTTCGGTTTCTTCACCTCTAGGAAATCTCAGGGCTTTGCTCTATCGAAAGTGCTCATTAGGGTGATTTTTGATCACCACAATCCAGAAGTGCTGGCGCCCGAATGCATTTTCTTCTGCTTTGCAAAGAAGAGTCGTGAACTTCAAAACCCTCGAGACGGATTATTAATCCTGCTTTGCAGGCAAGGAAAACCCTCAATCCCTGGCCACCGGCCACCCCTCTCGGGAGACTGCAATCGCTGAGGCGCTCGAAGCGGTACGTAAATATTCGCTTTAGAGTCTCTTATTTCAATTTTTGGGTTTGGGGTGTCAGGAAGATAAAGGGTCGAAGCAGTGGAACCATTAACCAACCTGATATTAGGTAAAGCTGTTGAATCCAGCAGACCCCGGCATCTGCTAATTTGGACGTGGCTTTTAAAAAAAAGATTTCTTTTTAGGGTGAAAAGGTAGGGCTCTCTCTCTGGCCTTTTTTTGGGGGGGAGGGTTAATCCCCTCACCTAGCAGAGAGTCTGGACATCGGTGTCCCGGGCCGGAGCCACGCGCCGCGACCATCCGTCCAGTCGACCATCCTTCACCACGTTGCAGGTGAAGCCCCGTGCACTGCACATCAGCGCGGCGGCGGCGTGAGTGTGCGCGGGGGTGAGTGTGCGCGGGGGTGAGTGTGAGTGCGCGCGCGGGGGCGCGTGCGCGGCGGGGGCGTGTGTGTGCGCGTGTCAGTGTGCCCCTTCCAAGAAATGCCCAGTGTGCACCCCGTGCACAATCAGAACCCATTCAGCACAAGCCCGGGGTGGGAGGAGGCGCTGCTGCTGGAGGAGATGGAGAGAGCGAGACAGACATGTCAGCAGCAATGCAGATGGGGCTGGGGGCCGCACTCGCTGGCGAGTTAAGTGGGGATTGTGTTTCTGCGTCTGTGTGAGGGTGTGTTGCTATGTGGTGCCGCTTCTCCCTCCCTGCCTCCTTCCTTCCCACTTCCCTCCTTCTCTCCCTCCCTCCCGCCCTCTCACCGCTTCCATTCAGGTTGGCTTTCCCACCTCTCATCCGTGCCTGTCCCAGGAATGGTATAGCCAGACCTTTTCTGAATTATTTATAGACCGGTGCCAGCTGTTTTCAATTCCTCTCGTGTGCACTCGGTGGGAAATGCGGGGTTTCCTCCCCCTTTTCCTTAAAACGAATTGATATCTTTTTCGGAATACATTTTTCTCACCCCTCTGGGGTCCACTCGAATCAAACCCTGACCGCCTCTTTTTTCCCCCTTAGGAAGGGGACGCTTTGGGAATGACCATGCTCCACGGAGGGACAGAGCCGGCCCCAAGCTTCTCCACACAGAGCCTCCACTAAAGCTCCCAAAATCAAAAACCGTAATTGATAGAAGAATCATTAAAAAAAAAAAAAAAAATAGTCCAGCCACTAACCTCACATGCAAAGGGAATAATTACTCTGGATTCTGCATTGTGAGCTGCTCTCCGTACCCTGACTTACCTTTGAATTCAGTGTTTTTTTTTTCTTTGAATTTGCATCTCTTCAAGGCACAAGATTAAAACAAAATTCACGCTAAATTGGATTTTAAGTTATCTTCCTTCCATTTATCCTTCATCTTTCTTATGTGGATATGCAAGCGAGAAGAGGAGACTGGACATCCCCAACATGCTCACTCCCTTAATCCGTGCGTCTAGAGGTTTGGCTTCTACAAACCAAGGTAAGGCATATTCTATTGTATTTTCTTCTCACTTGGGGTAAGGGATTCCTTGCTTTTCTCTCTTCAAGTCCCTCAAGTGGATTTTTTTTTTTTTTTTGGAAAAAATGTAACATGATATTAAAATATTGTTATTTGGGGAAAAAGGCTTATTACAAAGGGGTAAATCTCCCATGTTATTTCTTTTCCTTTCTCATCAAACAGGTTTTGGGTTTTTTGGAGGCAGTGGGGGTAGATGTCAGTAGGAACAGAGAATGTCGGATGGCATAAGGGGTACATGTGTGCAGACATGACTGGGAGACCTGTGTGATTTTCGAGTTAAATATCATTTTATTCACCTAGAGCTAAAGGTCTGATTTTTATGGGATTCTAGAAATCTTTTTTTTTTTTCCCAGTCTGACTTTCCCCTTTGCCACTTCCATGCCTATCTCCTTTCTCTACCTTCCTAGGCATTCTTTCTACGCCCTTTAAAAAATGAAAATAATGATTGAGATTACTGTGCTTACTGCTCTCAAGTCCACTTGCTGTCTAAGAGGTTGACACCGGGCCCAGAGATCCTGGGAGGCCTACTGCAGAGGGACAGGTCTAGGTGGGGACTCCGGCTGGTCTAAGAACACCTGGCAATGAAGGATGCTGCAGGTTAAGAGGACTTAAATCTGAAGCTTGGAGAGAAGGAATTCTGTCAATATCCTGCTTTTAATTTGTATTTTCTTCATGTGCTATTATTTTTGAGCTGTAAATTTCTCCTTCTGTCTACACATCTATTTATACCCACACATCCTCCAAGCAAACTGTTACTTCCACACTCTTGCAAAATGGCTATCTTGCAGAGTTCTGAAATGCTGTGCATGTGGAAGGGGTGCAGAATTCGACACGTGAGTCTTTGTGTTAAACAAAGAGATGTGCCGTTTGCATGTGTTAGTCTCATACCCTCAAAAAATAGAATGAATATTTTAATTTTTTTCCTCATCGGTTCTTATGATATGTGAAGTGTGGTTTGGCAGTATTTTCATGCTGCCAAATGAAAAGAGAAATAGCAGGAGAAATGGAAAAGATTTAGCTAATGACTCTTTGGCTAGTCACTCATGCAATCCAAGACAACTCCTGAGCAAATCAGAATATCCATGAGCTGGAGGGCCACGATGGTGAGCTGGCTGCTCCTCTCCTTGGTCCACTGACCATATATCCCCAAACTCTGAAGGTGCCCAAATGCGGGAATAAGGTTGAGATAAAGATCTTCAAAGTAATGCAGCATAATCATTAGCATCACAGTCTTTCTTAAAGTATTCTCTCCCAAATCTTTTTTTTCCCCTGGCGATTTTTTTATAACAATCCTTTGAAATAATCTGAAATACTAAAGGGATGTGGGGGAAGTAGCGGAAGGTCCTTGTCACTCAACATCATAGTGCAGGATAGTTTTTCATTGTCCAGAAAGGGTGGATATGTTCCAGATTCCCTACTCCCCTCCCCCAGGTTTCGTTCTTTTGAGCGTTTATTGCTTAACCACTAATCTATGAACATGGTGTCATCAAAGTCATCAGATTTTGAACCATGTTCTCACCATGTCTACAAACAGCTGAGGTTATCTGATGTGTGCTCACCTTAGAGACACCTGAGCTGGTTCCCCATCTGCTACTACTCCTCCAAGTGGGAGGATTAACTCTTAATTTTACTTCAAAATAGAACAGAGGTATGGGTGAGAAAGGCGGCTCCACGTGTGATGATTTCATAGGTACAGATGAGGGAGGCGAGGTGAATATCAAAGAGCACATGCCCTCTTTTGCATTCTTGGTGCCTACGACAGTGCTGCTCTACACCTGGTAGGCCCTTCTTCATGTTTGTTGGCGACGAGGTTGACAGAAGGCCTTTTTGACGGGGTCGCAGCAGATTCGCCTTGATTGCTAATGGGAGTAAGCCAGGCTCCGGGCCATCGTTAGTTGGCCCTAAGACCAGGCAAAGGGCAAGTGGTTAGAAGGAGAGGGTGCTGAGGAAGAGGTGGATGAAGGAGTGGGAAAGCTACAAAGAGAAAAGAATGGAATTGCAACTGGAGAGGGCTTCTTGGGATTCTAGGAGGAATCACCACAGGCGGTCTGTAGCTTTCCCCCATCCAGAGCTGTTTTAGAGACCCTGGGGAGGAGGCAGGTGTTTCTCTGCTCCTGAGCAGGTTTCCTAGGGCTGTGACTCAGTGGTGTTCTGGGCTGTCTCAGGGCCATTGTTCTGTCTTTTTTCCCTCAAAGCACAAAGCTGACTGGGTTCTATTTTGTCGTCTCTCCTTCTGCCACCCCCCCCCCCGAGTGTGGGTTAGATGGGAAAGAAATGTGGCTGCTGGTGGGAGGAAGGCAAATTTAATTTCAATCGAGGAGACTTCATGGTGTATAATTAAGAAAAAAATTAATGGGAAATAAAGACTTCCCAGGAAAGCACGGTTAAGGATGTTAGATTTGTAAATTCGAGGGAAACAGAACAAATAGCATGGTTATCTTCTCCTCTGTCTTCAGGTATAGCAAAGCATGACCATCTGTGAGCATAGAATGATATGATATCTGAGAGATGGATGTTTAAATGCAAAGAGAGGAACAAGTTCTTGAAAATAAAAGAAGAGAAATCAGAAACGAACCTTTGTATTTAAGTTTCACTCATTTCTTCTCTCCATTGGTTCCATCCGTAGGAAGCATGTCTGCCTGAAGAGTCTTTCTTTGCCACTGTATGTGTGTGATTATGGCAAGGGTAGATGCAGGCAAAGAGAATAAGTAAGGAGGCAAAATGACATAAAAGGAGAAGGAAGACAAAAAAATTTCTTTAGTCACTACTTTGCACCCCAGTGCCTTTCTTTTAAGCTAAGCGAGAAGAGCGACTTCCTCTGGTGAAAGGGTGAACAGCAGGTACTTTGATTTTATGTTCCTGCTTCACCACCGGAAAGATGGCTTTAGAACCTTGACCATCTTCCTTGACCTTTGTGTACACGCACCCAACCTTGTGTGTGAAGGAGTGGTGGATGGACATTTGGGAGGTGGACACATGGACTGAAATTTATTAGTGGGATAAGTAGTTCTTGACCGGGAAGAAGAGGGTGGAGCTGATCCAGCCCTTGACCATATAACTGTTACCTTGTTAAACATTTGCCCATTGGCCTCATGAATATTATGAGCTCAGGATGCAGGGTTTTTTTCCCCCTATTTTCTTGTTCAAGAGTATGAAAATGAAGGTGACATGTCTACTACAACTAACAGGTTAAGGCAAAAATTTAGTTAATATTTACAGACTATGAAATGTTGGAGAAAGGACATGTTTGTGAAGAAACCATAGCAAAAAAAAAAAAAAAAAAAAAAAAAAAAATTCAGCCTAGAGAAGCCAGGGTCGGGATGGAAGTCAGGGTGAGACTCACTATTCTCAAGGTTGGAAAACTGTTGTTCTGAATGATAACCTTCTCTCCTTAACAACGAAGCCTGAGGCTGACAGAACAACTCATCTCCTATAACTTATTGGGGTCAAGAGTGAATAAGCTCCTTTTCTTCTTGGCCACTCTACACCCTCCTTAAGAATTCTAGAAATTTCGTCCTTTCAATAAACTACATTTTCAGTCTCTGCTACTGTGTACACAATTGGATACCAGTATCTCTCTCTATAAATAATTATAGATCAAAAGAGTTACTGGTCTAATGAATTGTTCACATTTATTAAAGTGCATCCCTTCTTTGCAACCACAAGAAGTCTCCAGGGAGAATAGATTAGTGGTTGAATTGATATCTTTCAGAAGGATGCAGAAGATAGAACAGAATGTAGTTAGGATAAAAGAGCAGGCATAACTCAAAGGAGGTAGGTTTCTGAGATTTCCTCGTGGCTGTTAATGGTATATCTGTGGTCATTACACAAGATCCATTGGGTGGATGAGTTCTTGGGGTTCCCTGAACTCAGAGAAGTGTGCTCAGGAACCCTTGCTTGGTTTTTTATTGCTCTCCAACCACCTTATTTTCATCTTTTCACTTTCTAGTGCTTTCAGCTGAGATTGGTGGAGAAGGGACATAGCACATATGTAGAGCCCTTGTTGAAATCCTTCGTGACTGCCTCAAGCAGAGTTATTGCTCTGCTTTCTGTGTATCACCAATGCCTATTTGTGGTTATTAGTATACTTTATCCTAGTTTTGTTTATATATCCTATTTCTTTAAGAAGTTTGTGAGCTCCTCAAGGGCAGGGAGGGATGTTTTTTCACCTTGGAATCATTTGTATTTAGCACAGTGACTGGCATATAATAGATAGTTGAAAAAAATTAAGTGGATGAATGGGGAGAGGAAGTGAAATATTTAATTAGTGGATGATGCTATTTGTTGTTCGTTCTCGTGGGTATAGGAATGGTTTGATGCTAGATGAGATCAAGAATATCAGAGCTCTGTGACACTTTGGAAAGTATCTCCTCTGACCTTCTCATTTAATAGATGAAGAAGCTGAGATCCAGGGACACTGAGTTTTTTGCTTAAGGTTGTAAAGCTGCTTAGTGCCAGTGCTCTCTGCACCACACCATTACCTGCGCTGCGATGTGGAGGTTATCTGCGGACTTCAGATGTCTACATCAGCACTTCTCAAACTTGATAGTATGCAGGGATCACTTGGGAATCTTGTTAAACTGTACATTCTGATTCAGGTGGTCTGAGATGGTACCCAAGATTCTGCATTTCTCATCTCCCAGGCGTTGCCAAAGCTGCTGGACCAAGCATCATGGGTGTACATTATTCTTGAACCTAATTCTATGTCATGATTAACATTGGCAGTTTTACACATTTATTCCATGTTTTAGACTTCCGGTATTTCTGCTTTGTTCTTAAAAGTTAAAAAAGGAAAAGTCAAAAAGGAACCTATATATTTAAGTTCACTTATCTCTCTACGGTCACTCTTCCACCATACACTCTTTGCTTCTTTCCCTTTCATTCTTTGTTCATTATTATTCTGGTCCTTTTTATAACTGATTCATCTCTTTCTTTTTATGTTCTCCTGCTTCAAGTTTTATCTATTAATGTCTCTTACTCTCCTTTCTTTCACACTATTTCTTCTTTTAACTTTATTTTTATGCCTTTTGTTCTGCTCAATTATTCAACAAACGCTTGTTAAGAACCAACATTTGTCAAACACAGTGTTATGAAAAAGAATTAGCTCTGGTCTATACTTTTCAGTAGCTCATGATTTAATAGAGGAGACGTGTAAGGAGATCATC
>CM053503.1:21288355-21522564 GCA_028627145.1 Eidolon dupreanum | reverse complement strand
TCGACATACTATTTTTATTTTTCCTCTGTTTGTAGCACTCTTCTTATGTTGGCTTTTGGGATAAATTCTTTGAGGGCTTTCTATCTTGTATCCCCCGATCACTTTCACTGTGCTGGGCTTTCTGGAATAAACGGGATAATGATCACCTTCTCAACCTCTCCTTTTATTCTATACTTATTTAACATGATGCTTTGATTTCAACATAAAACTGAAGGTTGACTCTGAAATGTATGAATGGTCTCAGGCACCAGAGCAGGGAATCTAGTTGATTTATAAATCTGCATTTATGCAACTGAGATAGAGGTTAGGGAAGGACGTGAGAAGGTCCCAGAATTAGGTAGCCAGAATTTGTAGATCATTTTAGAGATAAATAGTGGAATAAAAATGCTAAGAATTATTGCTGTCAGTCCAAATATAATAGTTGTCCAAAAAGAAATTGCCTTGCCTTTGCTTAAGACCATTTTCAGTTGAATTAGCAATAGATATGCGTGGTGTGTCCATTGTATTTTGGGTTATGTTAACACATGTAATTTCATTTAATCCTTACCACAAGGCTAACATTGTTACCTTGTTTCTCAGATGAACAGAGTGAGGATTAGAGAGCTCAAGGTCACACAGCTGTAAGCAGCAAGCCAGGATTTCAATTTATATCCTTTGATTTTAACCCCTGGTTCTTTAAATTGTATAAAGCCACTTACGTGTAAAAGATGAGGAACCTGTAAACAGCATTTACTTCGAAACGAGCTAATGTGACTTTCTTCTAGGTCCCTTCTCTTTGGTTTTTGCTCTTGGCAAAAGGCAAAGTTATTTTCAACTGGAAAAATGGATGCCTACAGAATAGCCATCTCAGCTTTCTGTGGTTCGGGCAAGGTACAAAACCTCATCTGTAAAATAAGGTCTTCAGGGGAGACAGTGACTTTTATGGATCAAATGAGCAACCTTAAAGAATCCCCTCAAATTATAAGTCTGACGTACACACATACAGCATTATTATTTATAACTGTATCCTGCTCAAACTAACAGCTTTTCAGCGGCCTTCAGTGTATGCCATCTACTCCCAGAGGGCAAGAGAATAGAAAATAATGGATGGGAAGACAGTCGGTAGTGGCAAATTCACCAGTATTCTGAACACAGAGCAGCACCCAGGCATTGTGACTTGTGGTTTGTAATCTGTGGTCTACGTCTCTTTCTCACGTTCTCTTTCACAGCATTTATCTAGAAAACTAGGTAAATACTTGTCAGAAAGGAGAGCAAGACTAATATTTCTAGCTTTATGTATAGAACCATTTTTTCCAGGCTTATTTTTTATCTTTACATGATCCAAGAAGAGTAGAGCTGGAGATGGCAATACTGGCTGAGGGAAGGGATAATGTGAAAGGTGGTTTTGTACTCCAGGCCTTTGCTCATGCCTCCCACTCTGTGTGTGGGGGCCCCACCCTTGCCTCGCCTGCTTCTCTTTTATTCCACCTTCAAGATTCAGCTCAGGGATCTCCTGCCCCAGGTCCTCCTGGTTCCACCAGGCTGGAGTCACCATGCTGCCCATTTTATGTTCCCATAGCTACCCCACTCCCCACTTCCCAGTTTGAAATGACTCTTGTTGTGTCTATATCCTGCCCATCCCATAATGTGAATTTCTCAAGGGCAGAAACAGCCTCTGCCCTCTACCCCTTGTGTGCCACACGGAGGGCTGGCACATGGTGGACATGTAACGAATAGCTGCTAACACGGTGTGAGTGCCTGCCTGCTTTGTGCTCAGTGCTTTTTATATGCATGAATGAATTGAACAGTCCTAACCATCCTAGGAAGTATGTATAATTATGACCTATATTTCATGGATGAGGATACTGAGGCACAAAGAAATTAAAACTTGCTTAGCTCAAGTGGCAGAGCCAGGATTTGAACCCAGCTATCTGGCTCGAGCTCATACTCTTAAGCTTTATGCTCTACAGCTTTGTAATAAATGTTTACAGTTGATCTGAACATCAGAGCCTTAGAAGAAACATATTGTGTTTCTACATAATGAGGTTGTTGGAGGGAACAGAAGAGACTGCACAGCAGAACTTGAAGGATTGTTAGCACTTGGACTTGGACGAATTTTTGTGGGCCTTATTCTCCTGATGCGCTCATTGGATATAGGACACACCCAGGGCTGTCTTCCAGAAAGACATGGGAATGTGATTCGTGTAACTATTGTTGAGTTTTGCAGAGGATGACGGGCTTGTGTTTCCAGCACTTTTACTTCTCTACTACTTGCTGTCACTTTTGGATTCCTTAAGTTTTTCTTACATTTCAGAGCTATTGGGGTTACCTACTTGCCTGTATCTTCCTCCATCTTTTCTTACTACATGGTGGTAGGTACAAAAAATAGTGGCTGAGAGCAGGGACTCAGGACAGCCAAGGTTTCTGTCTGCCACTTATTAGTTAACTGGGCAAATGTCTTCACTTCTCTGTGTCTCCTGAATCTTTATCTTAAGATGCAGTATTAGTAATTCTGGCTTTCCAATTATTGTGAGAATTAAATGAGTTATTTCAGAGTAAGTATTTAATAAGTATTAACTACTGTGATGGCTCCTGGTCCCAGCCTAGTCAGAGCCAGTTTGGGTGGTGAGGGTGTAATTCATAGTTGTCCTGTGTATGGGGGTAGTCATTCCAGAATTAGAGGCTTCCAGATCAAGACGGGCATTGACTTCTAATAAATCATCAAAACCATAGCTGATAAGAGAAGAAAATATGATCAAGAGCTGACATCTTTCTAGAATATTGAGAGAACATGAATTCTGAGGACAAAAAAAAAATGCAGAAGGTACTCATAAATAGGAACCAATTCATCAAGGATTTAAAGGTTGAAATGAGCTTTTGGCAAAGTGACCATGAACTGATCAAATGTAGGATAAAATGAAAATCAGTAAGGAAGTCTGCAAAGAAACAAACAAATTTTGAGAAAAAAAGGAAAATTTTCAGTGAAAGAGGATGACAGAGGCAAAGACAAACCTACATGAATGTAGAAATAACAATTCCTTACATTTCTGGAGTGCTTTACAGTTTACCAAAGGCTTCTCATGTATTTTCTTCCCATTGCAATTTTTGATTTTCGTAAGAACCCACTAGGAGAAATTCTGGGCAGGAACTATTACCTCTATCTTACAGATAAATAAATTGAGATACAGAGTGCTCTAGTGATTGTCCAAAATTGTATAGTCAAAAAAAAGAAAGAGGTGGAACTCATCCCCAGCTTTTCTGAATCCCAAGTCCAGGCTCTTTCTTCTTTGCCTCTGCTTTGAGAAAACTGAGAAAAGCATCTTGTTATCTTGGTGGAGAAACAAAGAATTGACTCTAAAAAGAAAATGCATTTGGTGGGCAGGTGAGCATATTTAGAAATAGTGAAGGTTGTGAAATCTGAAAAGGCAAGGTCAAACATATTATTCAAAAGCTATTGGGGCAAGAGAATTATTATTTTACTTCTTTATATTTTTCTTTACTTTCCAAAATTTCCACAACAGAGAAAAGATGAGATAAGAAATAAAAAATAAGAATTTTAATTATATCAGGAATTAGATAAAGTGAAGTGGTAAAAGTTATCTCCATAAGGGCAAGAGGTATATCCTTACTTTCTTAGAAATATAACAGAACTGGTTACTAACATATAGTCACATGCATGTGTGTGTGTTTGTGGGTATGTATGTGTATATGTATGTGTGTGTATAATTTGGATTCTAGCATGGATCAGGGAACATAGAACCAAGTTAAAATTGAAGAGGTTTTTAAAACATTAATTAATGAGAGTAGAATAAATAACCTCAGGTCTTAATGACAGTTTCTAAAATGACTCCAACAAGGAAATGGTCACCAAAGGGCCAAAGGCTGCCATTTGAGGAAATCATAGAGGAATGGAAAGATATCAGAGGGCCAGCCTATAACCCTTTTTAAAAAAGAGATGATGGCTGGAAATTACTATCTCATAAGCATAAATGTTAAATTGGAAAAAATATTGAACCTCATGGTCAGTTGTTGACCCCTTGAAGAGACCAGGGCATAGTAGCCATTAAAATGGTTTTTTAAAGAACAAATCTAATTAGATCTGTGGTTTTAGGAGAAGGACAGTCTTGGCAAGCTGTAGGAAACTGATACATGTAATTAAGAAAAAGTAATGAAACTTTTAGATTTGACTTCCCCTGAGAGTCTACCTTTTAAACAGGGAAAATGATGGGGGAGGGGTTAAAATAGCTGGTGCTCAAAATGGAGCAAGGGGCAGTGGCTGCTGGCCAGGGTGATGCTGAAGAAGTGTGGTTGGTTCTCGCCTGGGGGGATTTGAACTCAGCCTCTATTAATGTTGCCAGCAAGGTGGGGGCAGTAAAGTACTATGCCTGCCTCTCATGGCTGCCAGAAGGGTTTGCTGCTGGCTGAGAGGTGAGGAGGTGTTCTGCCAGAGTCGGCTTTGCAGGTGTGGGACACAGGACACAGGTTTGCTCCTGGCTGAGGAGTGAGGAGGTGTTCTGCCAGAGTCGGCTTTGCAGCCTCTGCGGGCCATGCTACCACCCTATTTTCCACTCTATCTTTCCTGCCCCTCCCACTCTCAGTCCTCACATGCATGTGATCAGCTATTCCTAAAATGTATGCTCATTTTTATGCAAACCCACTTTTATGCAAACTCTCCAAATTCTACCTGAAGTATTAGTGGGCTTAGGGTCCCTGAAGCCCATCCAAGGACACCGGGTTTAGACTCTTTACTCTAGACCATGTGTCTATGGTACACTCTGGTGGATATTCCCCGCCCCTTCCAAAAGAGTGGGCAGTCAGTGGAGATGACCTTTTTGGATTCCCTCCTTTCCATTCTCTCAATAGGAGCTTGTTCTCTACTTTCTACTGGGTGTCAGGCAGAGCCTTCCCAGGGTGCCATGATCCCAGCATCCTTAGCATTTCTAGGCTGGAACTGCTGTAGCTTTTAAACCAAAGCAAATCTGGATTTTGAATAGTGTTTAAGTCTGGAAATATAACCCAAAGCCCCAGTACCACTGACCACAGAAGCAGCCAATTCTCTGACGTCACAGACTCGAGTTCAGAATCCCAAGTTTGCCGATTGCCACCAAGTAACCTTGGGTAAGATACTTAATGTTTTTGGCCCTCGGCTCTACTCTTCTGTAAAATGCAGGTTATGTGAAGGTCAGATGAAGTAAAGTATATGAAGTGCCTGGAATTTAGCTTCCTTTCCTCTCCCATCTACATACTATGAGCAATGCCGGTGAATTCTTGGTAGGGCAGGAAAAAGAAAAAGTGATGGTTCTTGCTGGTCTTTCCATCTTCTTTTTCTTCCACTTAAATGCCTATCCCACCCTATTCCTCTGTCATGGCTCTAGTGTGAAGAGGAAGAGAAATACAGAAGCTGGATATGTTCCTGTTTATGAGGAAGACAGAGTGGAGTGTATGAAATCCAGTGGCCCAGGATGGCCTCAGGGAATGAGGAGTGTTTCAAAATAAGTCCTGAAATTAGGTGTGTTTAGGGAGGCTATCCAGAGAGCCCTGAGGGCAGAGAGCCTGGCATTATTAGAGTCAATGGCAGTAGCAAAGGAAGAGGGGGAGAGAGAGAGAAAGAAAGAAATTGATGAAAGGAAAGACAGGAAACTTTCTGATCTAGGACATCAACTTCAGTCAAATTCTTTGGCTTTTCCTCTGCTTTGTGTGTGGAGGAGGGAAAAGACAGGGAGGGGGAGAAAAAACGAACAGGGAGGGTGGAAAGGAAAGGGTAGAGGGCAAGTGGGCTGTGTCAGGACGGTTCTGCTTCCCAGACAACGGGGACAGGACTACTGCAAACAGTGCCTGTCTAACTACGGTGTGAGGGGACAGCGCCCACCGCCCCATCCACCTTCTCAGACTGGCGGTGACGGAGTCGTTAGCAGTTTCGGCACACTTCCGCAGGAGAGTCAGAAAGCCACAGTTGCTCTGCCACCCTGGGAAGTTCTTTCTGGACCCCCGGGAGTTTTTGCAGCCTCTGCGTGGAGGTCAGCCAGCCTACCCGCCTGCCAGCCCCTCCCAGCTCACTTGGGTGTTACTGTCACTGCGATAATCCAGTCCGCTGCCCAGCAGATATGTGCCTTCTGGAACTTGCTCTGTGTGTATCTCTTTGTCTTACTCCTGCTTCTAAATGGTGGCAAACAGACATTTTGGGAAGGAATTAGCAAAATGAGTTCACAGAATGTCAAGCATTCCAATGGCAAATATAAATCAATTTTGAATTTATCTGGGTTTAAAGTTATTTGTAGTATGGTGCCTATCAGTAGCATTGGCGATTTAAGGTTAATTTTATACAAAATGAATGCGGTTTGCTAAAATCTGAGTTTAATAGCTGCAGGCTGGTGGGATATGGGTCTTTGTGAAAAGCTTCTGTTTCCATCGGAGAGGGGATGAAACACTTAAGGCATTGGATCCTTGTCTCCCCTTAGTATCGCAGTCAGAGGTGGGAATGAGGTGGGTGTGGAGGCGAGTAGAGCCTCCCTGCGCTCCTGCCTGGTTCCTCGGTGCAGTTGGGCTGAAGCCCAGATGCAGCTGGAGGACGAAGCGGCTGCCAAGAAAAGCCATGCTCCCTGCTGCTCGCTGTGTGGAAGAGCCAGCTCGGTGCACGTGTGCGTGTTCTTGTGTGTTTTTTGTGTGTGTAAGAGAGAGAGAGAGAGAGAGAGACGGACAGAGACAGAGAAAGTGACAGAATATGAATGAGAAATCATTCCTTCACGGGATATAAGAAACCTTAGAGGCTAACATTCACAAGGGCTCCTCCGATTTTGATTTCCTACTTGGCACCAGCCTATTTGAAATGCTGCCCAGCTGGTTTTCATGTACAACCAGGCTCGAGAACTGCTATTCCAGACCCTGAGCCCCGGCTCTCCCGCACCTGCTCCTTTGTCTCGTGTGTGCATAGTTATGCTTCACCGCCAACGGTGCTGGTCGCAGTATCCGCTCTAAGGGAGGAAGGCAGTCCCCGATTTCTTGAAACTCCTGGCCATTCTTGTCTGCCTACCAATGGACCCATGTTTCTAGAAGACATCGTGGATTGATTAAATAAATGCTCTTAACCCTGTAATTTTATGCACACAGCTCCTCATGCTGTGGAAATAACTATTCTTAGATTTTTCATTGTAAGTAGATTGTTCAGATTGCCCAGAGGGAAAGAACTTTCTCTAATTTTAATAAAACAAGTGTTCATTTAGCTATTCAGTTAAAAAAGTCAACATTTTCACTATTTATTCCATTTTCTGCTCTATTTCAAAATACACACTAAAGAACCTTGAATGTGTTGGATTCATGAGTTCTTGCACATTTCCGTTGCACGTCAACCCCTTACCAGCTAAGATGCATTCTCCACCACACATGCATTGCACCTCCATCCAGATCTTCAGAGATGTTCCTTCCTTAAATTACAGTTCCTTTCTCAGCCCCTCCCCTGAATTAGCCCTCCTTGTGACCTTCAGGTTTTGCTTTCTCTGCTCACTTAGATCACTGACCCTTGACCTGTCAACATGAAATCCCTTGTTGCTTCCCTCCCCTCCCTACTCTGCCACTTTATGTTCCATCACACTCTTAATTTGATTTCTCCATTACTGGGCCATCAACTTGCAGTCACATCTGCTTTTCTGTTCTGTCGCTCATGCTACTAAGGGCAGATTAAGAAAGTCCCAGAAGGGAGCTCAGAGTCTTTTCTTCCAGAACACCATCATCTCTGAAAGGCGGAGTGACCAGTCTTTATTTATGAGCCCCAGAATCACACACTTGCCCAGTTCTTAAAAACCATCTCCCTGAGCTGAAGCATCTTCTCCTCTATACTCCTGCTCATAGTTGATGGTCTCATCACACTTGGCTGGGAAAATCAACACTTTCTGATGTAAATGTCCACAATCATTCTCTTTTCAGTATAAACATTCATGTCTACCTTTCTTTTGCTGGAAACATCAGAGAGGCCTTTGTTTCCATTCCCGTTCACTGTTTCATTAGTTTTGCTGCTACCCTCACGGCCCCCTTCCTTTCCTGACATCATGAAACCTGTCTTCCTGCTACTTCTTTGGTGCCGCTTTCAATGTGGTCACCTTAAAATGTTCTCCAAAACAAAATTCATTTTTTTCCCCAACCTAGTCCCTCTTTCTGAGGTCCTAATTCTTTGGCTAGTGCCAGCATTCTCTCAGTCAGCAGTCCCCAACCTTTATGGCACCAGGGACTGGCGCTCCTATGAGAATCTAATGCCTGATGATCTGAGGTGGAGCTGAGGCAGGCAGTGATGCTAGCTCTGGGGAGCAGCTGCAAATTCCGATGAAGCTTTGCTCACTTGCCCACCCACCCTCACACCTCCTGCTGTGTGGCCTGGTTCCTAACAGGCCACTGGGGTTGGGGATCCCCACTCCCAGTGCCTCAGGCCTGGCACTTTAGGGATCTTTTATGTCTCCCTAATACATTTTCCCTAGCCCCTGGTGGATTCTGTGGAATCTGTCTTCAAGTGCTTTTGCATATGATTGCATAGAGCCTTGTGGTAAAATCATAGACCTTGGAGCCAAACTGCCTGAAGTTGTTAGTTCCTAGTGGTGGGACCTTTGACAAATCACATACCTCTCTCTGAGCCTTGGTTTCCTTATTTATACAGTGGGGATAATAATAGCACAGCTGTTTCAAAATGTTCTTTTGAGGCTTAAATAAATTAATACCTATGAAGTACTTAGAACACTGCTTGGCACATTGTGAGTGTTCAACAAATAAATGTTAGATCTCACTATTGCCTCTACGGCAGTGGTCTTCAACTGGAGACCATTTTGGAGACCAAAATGGAGATCATTTTGCCTCTCAGAGG
This sequence comes from Eidolon dupreanum, assembly GCA_028627145.1. Taxonomy (NCBI): domain Eukaryota; kingdom Metazoa; phylum Chordata; class Mammalia; order Chiroptera; family Pteropodidae; genus Eidolon; species Eidolon dupreanum. Next base: position 21,513,740 of record CM053503.1, on the reverse strand, counting down.
ACGTTTGGTAATGCCTGGAGACATTTTTGAATTTTATGATGGGGAGGGGATGCTGCTAAACATCTGATAGTGCACAGGACAGCCCCCGGAATCAGTCATCCAACCCGAATGTCGGTAGCGTCGAGGTTGAGAGACACTGCTCTACATTTTGGCCCCAGAAACTGCCACCACTTTCTCAAGGTGTAACCTAGTGCCCATTTCTGTTGTCCGCCTCCCTCCCCCACTCAGTTCTCAACTCTGGAAGGTTCACTTTCTCCCATGTTTTCAGCTGTACAGTGATTTCGATGGTTCTGAAGTCTGCATTTCCAGCATCCTTGTGGTTTTCTCTTGGCACAGTCTCATGATATTGGAAAAGGTTAAAAGAAAAAGTCCCCGGTGTTCCTCTCCCTTCTCCATTCGAATGGCCACCCTTTCCCCACATTTTCGTCGTTGCTGATGGCACACTGTCCTGGCACTGGGTCCCCCGGCTGTGGCTCCAAAAGCCCGCACCTCCAGTCTACACCAGTTGCCGCCAGCTCTTCCTCTGCGTTGTTTCCTTTCATCCTCATTTCCATTTCCATGGCTACTGCATAGTGCAGGGTCTGGCTGGTGTCCTGCCTCCCTTCCTCACCACCATCCTCCACACAGCTGCTGGAATTGTCTTCATTAAACACTGTTTTCCTCTGCTCAAGAATCCACAGCGGCTCTCCATGATCACTTATTAGCGGAAGGAAATTCCCCACGAAGCCCTTGATGGCCTGACCTCTCTCTCATCTTGGGTCCCCACCCCCAGCAGCCACCAGCCTTTGTAGGGCCCCCTGCAGGTCTCTGGGCACTCACCTGGTTACGTCCCTCTTGTCCTTGTCTCTGCACCTTGGTGTATTATAATTTGCCTTTCCTGGAAACTCTTCTTCCCTCTCTTTTTTTGCCAAACCATGTCTGTCACCTCTTTCAAAAGCTGGCTGAATTTTGAACTCCCCCAGGAAACCTTCCTGAATAGCCCACCAGATTCTTTGTCCTATTACTCAGTATCTCATTTTGGTCTTAAGTACTTATTAGACTTGGCCTACATTAATTTATACCCGCTGATGTGTATAAAGAATCCCTAAGTATTTTTAAAGCTTTTTCAAATGCGCATGTTTCATTCCCCCCACCTTTTTTTTGTTTGTACCTCTAAGAAAATTTTTTTTTAAAAAGCTAATCCCCACAGCTCAAATAAAGTACACTGGATAGAGCAGGGCTTCAATAGATGATGCCTCTGTGATTCTTTTTTTTTTTTTTTTTCAAAGTCCAGGAGAAACTCAAAGGGTCTAGTTTATGGGTGACCTTAAAATAACCTGCTCCTCTCTTTGTGGCTGTGTTGGTGGTGGGTGGGAGGAGGAGGAGGTAAATCTGGGTTCGCCAAACACAGGTAAGAAAGTGGCTCTGCTGAAGAGGCTGCCGGCGGGAGCAAAGCTGTGGTGTGAGAGGCACACACCAGGGCCACAGCCTGGGCACTTGCTAATGAAGCTCCTTCGTGGGGATAAGGGAGAGATGCAGGAATCATAGAACACTGTGCAGTCTGGATGTTTCAACTTATGAGGGTCACACCCAGCTACTGGTTAGCATTTTGCAGCAAACAGTGCAATCGTGAATATAGTGTCTCATTTGATTTATGAGGTAGATGATCATATTCCATTCTGCAACTTGAGGAAACTAAGGCCAGGAGGTATTAGGTGACCTGTCCCAGGAACTCCTTACTATTGTGAATTCAAGGTTCTCCCCATTGCACCCACTACTTCGTCTTACTCTGTAAGGTAAGGCTTTAGGGGTCACTCTCCAGTTCTGTAAAAAAATACCCTCCTTTTACAGACTGGGCTGCAAGTAATTCTCTGATGCCATCAAAGCTCATGATAAGTAAAGCTAGGCCTCGAATTCCTAATTATACACTTTTCACTTTGTCACATTACATTTTATTCCTAATCCGAGGAGCAAATACACCTCTTCGTAATAATCGTGAGACCAGTGCTGTTTAATAGAACTTTCTGCCGTGATGGAAATGTTCTATATCTCTGTTTTCCAGTGTGATAGCCATGAACCACATGTAGCCAGTGAGACGGGAGAATCTAAACATTCGCATGCGGCTGGTGGTTTCCATACTGGATATCACAGCTCTCGACTCACTGTTTTCTTATACGTGTCAGAATTAGTAGTTTGCCTAACCTGGGTTTTCATCTCACCTCCCTTCCCTTTTCACTTGCTGCGAGGTCCCAGTAAACCTGGAGGAACCAGAATGCAGGAGCTCACCAGAGCCTGGCTTCATCGAAGCCTGGATCATCTGCAAGACAGAGAAGAGAGATGAGAGAGCTGATTGCTGTCCTGGGTGGGAAGAATTTGTGGGGAGAAACAGCCAGTTCCTCGGTCTCTTCCATCTCAGCAGCCTCATGAGAGCCTGACACTCAACCTGTGGGGACCTCAGCCTCTTCCCATAGGAGATGGGCAGAGGGGTTGGGGAGCTGACTTGCTTCTTCAAGGTTGGCATGGGAAGGACTTTGAGATGCCCTCTTCTCCATGTGGTCCAGTAGAAGGTTAAGGATATGTGAGTGAGTTGATTTGGTGTTTCTGTCATTAATTTCCACAAAAAAAACACCTCAGAATTACCTGTACTTGAAGCCTCTTTACAGCTCGCGCACTCTTTCTCTCTCTCTCTCTCTCTCTCTCTCTCTCTCTCTCTCTCTCTCTCTCTTTATCTTATGTTTGTGTGTCAGCGTAGGTACACACATACCTTGCTTCCCGTATCTTACATTGTTTCAGAAGTACTAGTTACTGTATTTACTGAGGCTGGAGCTGCAGCAGAGGCTCCCAGTGGCACACTTGTTACTGCCAAGTCCCGTGGAAGCATCAGAAAATGACAAGCCCCAAAGAGTGAGACTAATGAAAGTGATAGGTCTGTGGTGTGGCATGGTGTGGACGGACCTTCCCTTTGCCTGTTTCTTCCCCTTCCTTGTTCACATATTCTGCTCAACTTAAATTTTAACCTAATTTATTATTTATGCCTACAAGGAAAAAAAATTCTGAACTCTCTTTAACCTATTGGATATGAGGCATTGGGAGCTCTCACCCTACATAAATTAAATCTGTTTCCACATGGAAAAGAGGAGAGAGGAAGAAAGAACTTCCCTTAGAAATGCAGTCTTTAATTGTAGGATTAGAGGAAAGACTCAGAGCTCTGATTCTGAATCCAGTGAAATTGTGGAACAAGATAACCTTGAAATTAACTCTGTAAGGGACGTACATGCTACTTATCCATGTAAAAATTTATCCTTTTACTCTTTATCGTCAGGTGCATTTATAGGAACACAAAAGTCTGTTCTTCCACAGTTCATGAGCTTGCTGGTGAACCCTCAGGAGACACTCCAGGTTTTGCTCATGATGTTGCAGCTCGTTGCTGGGCAGACAGATGTGACACCACACAGGACAACCAGAGTCCATACGGAAGGAACAGTTGGAGGCAGTGACTTGGAGAACAAGGCACTTGTTTTCAGTCTGAGGCTTTTAAAACAGAGCAAGGGTAGGAGCATTCAGGGCAGCTGTGACAGAGAGAAAGTTATTTCCCTGATAAGAGATTTTTGCAAGATTTTCTCTGAGGCATATGGATTTTAAGAACATAACTCAAATTGCCATGAGTTGTCTTTCAAATCAGAGATCTAATCGTACCTGCCTTCTCCCAAACCTTTAACGGCTCATTGTTGGCGCCAGATGAAGTCCTTGCTGTTCCCCGAGGCACCCGGGGTTCGGCTCTCACGGAGGCTTGCACAGCCTCCTGCCCACTGCACCGCTTCCTCTCTCTCCTCTGCTCCTGTCATCTGTGTCCTCGGCACACGCCCTTCACAGACTTCCTTGGCTTGGCTCAAACCCTTTCAGTGAAGTACACCAGGTACATCACTGTACCCAATCCGGCCCTCCCTCCTGGTTTTGTCACAATGCTAGCCATTCCTCACTCTTACTTCCTCCAGGAAGCCTTCCCATATCCTTGAAACAGGTGGCACATTTATCCTCCTTGCATTCTTATGTATCACTCTGTATTCTCCACGGTGCTTGTCACTGCCAAGTCTTATTTTAGTTATTAATATATGTGTCTGACTCTACCACTTGATGATCAACCCCAGGAGGGCCAAGCTGCGTCTCGTTCATCTTCATGTGCCGCACAGAATCTGGGAAAGTGCATTGCATTGCAGGAGGCACGTTAAATGGAATTGTTCTTTGTTTCTTAATGGAAACTGCTGGCCATTTACCTCTATCTCTTCATTCGTTTTTTCTATCTGGTTCATCATTTCTAAGTAATGTGTAATCTGGGTAGGCCCACATGTGGAATCAAGGTAAGGAAGAAACCTGTCTCCGCATACATGAATCCTGCCTAGTTCTTTTCAAAATCATTTGGATGCAGAATGAGTTTTAGCCACAAAGAACAAATACATTTTGCTTCAGTTAGAACTGATCCGGCTTGTTTCTCTTTCAAATCATCAAAGTTTCAGATTTGAATAACTCACAGGTTCTACTCTGTTTGGACAGAACCAGGGTCATTATTTAGGCCAGATTCTAAGCCTGCTGCAGACATGGGGTGAGACTTCAGTTTTCGTCATGAGCCTTTCAGCATCTTTAATGTCATTTCAGGGTATTGGTTTTTGGTGTGCATTTTCCTAACTTGTGTTCCTGAAGAGTATTTAGATTTGTTTACAGGTCAAATCCTATTACAAGAAGTAGCTTGAAAATAAAATCCCTCTACTACCGAAGAGGGTTAGGTTTAAACACGTAACACATTTATTTCAAATAATATTCAATTGAACAGAATTTTTTAATTTAAAATTTATGGTCAGATTGTTTATAGTTAATTGCAGTTGTTATTTCCTTCAAAATTTTTAAAGGTGTTTTGTGAAATTTACAATGATTTTGTTCAACTCCGTTTCCTTGGGATGGGAAGGAGACAGGGAGTGGGTGAATTGGTGGAAAGAATCATTTATGTGCACGAGAAAGAAAAAAAGGGCACCAATCCGCCTTTGACCCCCTATCAGCTCTATCATAAATACCTAAAATAAAAGCTTTCCCCTGCAATGGGACTTTGGCAGGCTTAGTTGCAGTTTCTCTCCATTTTTGCAACAAACTATGTGTCTTTTATTTCAAAAGATTTTATTCCCTTCAAAGAAGAAAAAGTCTTTTTTTCATATGGTTTGAATGTTCCCAAGTGGTTCCCCTGAAATTGGATGGAGCTCAGTTCGCTTATTTGTAAGTGTCCAGCTACAGGCATGTCATGGAGCTGAGGAGCCAGACTTCCCTGAGTGTGGTAACGAGCTCCTACATGAGGCTGATGCCTGGCTCCGTCCTCCCTGTCTTGCCTTCCGTGCAACATCAGGGGCCGATCAGTGCAGTGGACCTGGGTCTACTACCTGTCTCGGCTGGCCACTTCCCTTTGTTGAGCCACAAAGCAAGATCATGCTTGTTTGTTTGTGCTGGCCTTTTGTGTGTGTGTGTGTGTGTGTGTGTGTGTGTGCGCACGTGCGTGCTGAGGTATGATATTCAGAATTCAAGGTCAGTGTGGGTTAGGCCTCGACCTAGTGGGCAGATTATATCTGAAAGCTAGAATCATAGAATGTTAGTGCTAAAAGAGACAACTCATTGTGAAGCTGAGAACACTGAAGCCCATGGACTAAAAAGCAGATGTCAGAGTACATAGTTACTGCCTGAACCAGGGCCAGAACTCAGGCAGCCAGACTTCCATTCCCAGGTTTTTTAAACTACATCAAATTTCTACGTACACTGTTGGTCCTACATTTCGATTAGTAAAACAGTTTAAAATATTTATCCTTAATACGTATGTTTTTATTACACAGTCACTAAAACAGAGTCCACATCAGTTAGTTTTAACAGGAGAATTTAATATTGAGAATTAGTTACAAAGGGATTGGAAGAGCTGAAAAGCTAAATGGAGCATGGCTAACCCTGTATGAGACCCCCAGATCAGCAAAGCAGCAAGTCAGTGTTGACCTTTGGGTCGCAATTGTCCAATGAGAACTGGAACAAGTGGTGGCTGCTTAGCAGAGAATGGAAACCATGGAGGAGATAAAGATACTGGAAAGATGGCGATCAGAGCAGAATATCCTAGCTTCTCCTCTCTTTGGCACCCTCTCAATCTCTTGGCAGTACCATCACTGTTTAAACCTAGCCAGAGTCTATTTGGCAACAGAGCCTGGAAAATGCGGTCTGCAAGGTTTTGCCCTCCGGCCATACAGAGCCGTGAAGAGGGGCAGGGCAGGGTGGGATAGGGGGATAAATCTTATAGCAGATAAGAAATTGAGGCAGATTATTTTCCAAAGGTGACTATGACAATATCTCTTATCCCAGTGGCTCTTCTACAGTGTGACCTAACCATTCCACATCATGGGTGACAGCCTAGTCCCCTCCCCTTGTATATGGGCAGCTTTATGACTGCTTCCACAAATCGAGTATGGAGAAGATGACTTAGGTGACTTCTGAGGCTAAGGTCAGAAAAGGCCACATAGCTTCCACTTTGTTTTCTTGGTATGCTTGCTCTCTATCCGTCCCAGCTGCTATACTGTGACAATCTACATGGAAAGACCATGTTGCAGTCGACAGCCCCAGCTGAGCCCAGTGCCAGCCATGGAAGTGAAGAAGTTCCACATGATTCCAGCACCCAGCCCTTAGAGTCACCTCCCAGCTGTTTGAGTGTTTCCAAGCATCCCACTGTACCCTATCCAAATTCTTAACCCTCAGAATTTGTGAGCATAATAAAATGGCTGTTATCCTATGCCACTAAGTTTTGGAGTGGTTTGTTATGTAGCCATATATAACTGGAACACAAGTGACCAAGATGTTTATTTAGTACATAATTATATTTATATGCTGTCTAAGATGTTGTGTCCATTGTAAAGTACACACAAAATCCACAATTAAGAATGGAAGAGGTCAAATTAGATGTAAATAGAAGTTCTAACATTTTCCTCCCACACTTAGTCAATGGTCTTGCCCAGCTCTTGAGGTAAAGACCACACGTTATTCTATACATTATACACATGGCCAGAAGAGCATAGACTCTGATATTGCTGGTCTTCTAAATAGCTGATGGCTACTTCAGCAATCAGGGAGGAAGAAGGATTGGGGATGAGGCAGTGATGGAGAGGGGAAGGACATTTTGGGATGTGCTCAGGGAAGGTGCTCAGTAAGGAGAGAGACAGGTAAATGTAGGTGAAGGACAGAATCTGTGAGATGGGAGACAGGGCTTCTAGACAGGGCGAAGGTGTGTCCTGAAGCACTGTTAGGCTCTGAGAGTATTTCATTCTAGTTCTGTGATGCCGTTCAGGAGGACATCAGCATATCCCAGTGTGAATGCCTGTGGGTGCAGGATAGTGGTTAGTGGATTAGGGTGTTGGGTTACAGTTTGATTAACGCAATGGGAACCATTACTGAGAGCTGATTCTAAAACTGAGTGCTGCAGATATCTGAACATTTTTAGGAAGAGATAATGTTGAGAGTCTTTTTTTCTAATATCTCTCACTTCCTTTAAGGGACCTCTAGTGTATTCTGTATGTGCATGTGATATACACATACAGACACATACTTAAGGTCCTTATGTACATTTTAATTCTTATGTCATTGTATACAAATAGATCCTTTCCTTAAGTGCTCTCCTCCCCCAAAAAAGAAAATATACAAAACTCAAGAAAGGTCTTTGGAATTTTTCTTTCTTCTGTATATCCTCAGATCTACTATTAACATAAAGTGTACTTATGTAGAAAACCAGTACAAATAAACATGCCTAGTCTATTGAGAGTATTGAGGGGAGTTAATTTTTAAAAAACGGATTTCTTTTTTCTTTTTCTTTTTTGGCTAACTTCCAACAAAGTTTATTTATTACCTTCTTACTGTGAATTCCCTTACAGGAACCACGCAAGTCAACTGGTTATGTGGTGGCCAGCCACTGGTGGGGGTGTGGTTTCACAGATAAATCAGACTCTTGCTGCCCTTGAGAAGCTCACAGTCTAGAGGGAGAGATGGACAGATAAATGCATAGTTATATTCTGTGTGGTGAGTGCTGTGATGGAAGTAGCTGTAGTATGCTTAGGAGCATGTGGGTTGAACACTTAGTTTCCATGAAGTCTTCCTAGAATTTTGACAAATGGTGGCAATGATGCATTTCTACCAACCAAATTGCATGTGCTTGGCTTTTGGGTGCAGTGAGTGTTCTGCAAACAGACTGGATCACTTGACTTGAATATCCTGTTAGTGAGACAAGCTAATTTGCCTAGGGGGACCTCTTCACTCCTTACATTTAGGCTAAATGCTTTTCACATTGGATTTTCTTATTCCAGACGCAGGGTTCCCATCTTCCCCTGGAATGAATTCTCTCTAGCCTGTCTACCAAGCAGAGACTGGGGCCCACTCTGATTTTTCAGTATTTCTAGTTCATTTCTGGCCTTGGGTCAGTCTACATACAGGAGGTCCCCTATACCATCTCTAAGGCTGCCAGATTTAGTGAATTAAAACATGGAACATTTAGTTAAATTTGGATTTATGATAAACAACAAGTTTTAGTATAAGTAGGTTTTAAATAATATTGTAATATCTGCATACTTACACTAAAAATATTTGTTGTTTAAATTTAAATTTCATTAAATTTAAATTTAAATTTCATTAAATTTAAATTTAATTGGCTGTCCTATATTCTATCTGGAAAACTGTATCACCACTCTCCCTTGGCCTCACCCTTCTTGGAATGCTCGCAAGGGAGTGGGAAGTGTTTGCAACTTCTGAAGTGGAGATTTTGTCCTTCATCTTCCCATTTCCTGGTCAAGCTTAGCTTTTTTTCTGTGTTGCATGTGGCTAAGCCTGTCAATCAGAGCAACTGCATTGAGCTTATTTCTGATATGGACTCTGGTGATGTTAAAAATCTAGGCTTTGGTTGAACTGCTTCTACCAAAGTGATATTGTACCTAAAACTTATCTTACTCCACAAACTCGTAGTGGAAACTATAAGGAATTACACCCAAAGCACGAGTCTGAGACAAGAGTATAGGCTCAGAATGAAGGGCACTCCCTGTTGTGCAGGGATCTGAGACATGGGTAAGACAGGTCAGAACCATTTATTTGATTTCTTCATTGTTGGCTGTGATCTGATAAACTGGACCCCTGGGCAAGAAACTTCAAATAAGGAGTCAAATATAACCAACAACAGGAACAATTTACTGAACATGCAGTACATGTCAGACATGCTAAATGCTTTCCATACACGTTCTCACAATAATTTAATGAGGTAAGTACTCTTATCACCTTCCTTTTTCAAATGAGGTAACAGACTTAAAGAAGTTGAATAATTGCCCAAGGTTGTATAGCCAGTAAGTGGCCAAGCTGAGATCTGAACCCAGGTCAGTCTGATTCTAAGGCTTCTACTTTCAACCACAGTACTACACTGTGTGGGATTAGACTTGGGCTGGGGGATCTCAGTAAACACTTACGGTCTGATTTGTTGGGGTTTTTTTTCCAGCCTCTTTAATAACTTGTTCTAGTGTGTGACATCCTATTTTAACTAGCTACTCTTCCCATATTTTAGTATAATTTTTTTCCTCTGCAGTATAAAACCATTCCTCAGCTTTGGTAGAAAGGGCAAACTGATCATCTTCTATATAAAGTGGCAAGTTTTGCTTTTCCTTTAGCCATCTCTCAGTCTTTTCTCTTAGGTTTTGCAATCAACATCTTGATCAAAGATAATTCAAGTGCCTATTTACTAAAGTTTAGCACTCTTTGTTGCTCTCTTTTGAATTCCTCCTCAATGACATGTAGTAAGTGCATAATAATTACAGATTTGATTGGTTTGGTTCTCGCAGACTTCTGTGCTGCAAACACAGTGTAGCCTGGTATGTAGAGAAGGGTGAGTATTGTTTCACTGATTCCCTGCAAGGTGTATCCATCTCCTGTTTGTCTCGATGCTCATCAATATGCTCTATGTTGAGTGTACCTTCTTGATATTGTGATTTGTGATCTTAATAATACCAGCCCATGTACATGAGTAAAAATGTTTGTTAATAATGCAGTGTGCACTATGGGGTGCTTCACTGGTACTGAGGCCAGTGACAGTGTAGATGTCATAGGTGGTGTGATCATGAGGCCTTGGAGCTCCTCTTGGCTGAAGCATGGATATCTGTGGCTTTGAGCTATGACTACAAAATGCTCTTGGAGCTTTTGCACTTCCAGCCCTTTAAAGACGTGTTGTTCCTCTGGTTAAGTGTTCAGATTGAGGGCCTTGGAAGCTGCTGCAGCCCTGGGGCTGGGAGGGCAGAAATGGCAGGAAGAGGGAGAAGAAATGTTTTTGCCATTGACCACAGAGGGCCTGGAGGTTGTAGGAGAGCCTCGGAGTTGGGACAGTTGGAAAGTTGCTTCTTGAGATTTCTTCATATCAGCTAGAAGCTTCCAACAGATCTCTGATATAACTCTTTCACCTAGCTGGGGTTTGCTTGATGTCCAGGCTAAAATGCAGACTAGCATCTGATTTCTCTCCAGGAGCTCTATGTTCTTTACCTTGTGGATTCAGCCCTGACTTGCATCCCTGAGTGCTTTGGGGTTGGAGCAAGGATTCCCTGAAGTCCAGCAACCACACAAATATTTCTGCCATTGCCTGATACAGGGACTAATGACTGGCCTCGCTGGGGACCTGAGGTATAGAGAATGTAGGAGGACTCTCAGGAGCACCCTCTAAAAGCTGATTTAGCCCAACCCTTCTTTCCAAATCCCTTAGTGCCTTCAAAGAAAGAGTGGTCTGCAGTAGTATGGTGAGTTTGTAGTTCTTGGGTTTCCTGAGTACCTGCACATCAGTTTAGAGAGACCAAAGTGCTGGTGACTCCAAATGGTCCATCTGTCCACAGAATTCCCTTTAGTAACTGATTGCCTATCTTAAATTCAGGACGTCTGTCTGAGAACCACACCTCCTGTGTCTTTACTGTGACTCAAGATGCAGCATCGTTGGCGTGCTGATGGGATTGATGTAACCTACATTCTGAAGGAATTAAAATTTTGTACCTAGAGGTACAGGTGCTCCTTGCAGAATCTGGGTTTCTCAAACCTGACCTCCTCATCCTTTCAGAAACATGGTTTTTGAATGAACAGTCTTTGTTAAGTCACCAGTGTTGGCTGTGCCACCACCAGCTGTGTTACAATCTTTGGCAGCAGAGGAGAACTGGATGACTCTGGCAAAAATGAATTTGAGAGGATATAAAAAAAAAATCTAAGACCCAAATCTGTAGGACTGTGCTTTGTTTGTGAACAAAGAAAAATAGGCCTTCTTTGCTATTTACAGTGCTGTCTCAGCAAGGCACACATTTCAGCATCTTTAGTCCCCCCTGAGGGCTGTTCTTTCGTCACAGAACATTTTTGAATTTAGCATTTAGACATGTGGGGCAGGGTTGGATTGATCCTTAAGAAAAGAAAGCATTTTCCCAAAGGATCCCCCCTGGCAGGGACTTTCTTTGTGCTTTCGCTATGAGGCAGTGTGGCTATATTTGCCCCAGAACCTTCTTTTTTGTCTCCATTCAACAACAGTTTGGCATTTCGTATGGTGTTGGCCCATGTGCTAGTTTTGAGTATCATCTTCTCCTCCCCAATAGCACTTCTCCTACATTTAACTGCAAGATAGTTGGCTTTTGAATGAATAAATGTCAAATTTTCAGGGTCTAGGTGGAACAATGGCAACTTTTGCTATAGTTTTCTTGAAGAGGTGTCCCGAAGAGAGTAAGAGTGCAATTTCAATTTAAAATGTGCTGCTTTCCTGGTTCTGGGACAGGCCAGTAAGCCTAGAGGGTGATAGATGACATGAGTTTAACACTGTGGAAGCGATTTGGAAAAGAATTCATGCTTCATCTTCAGCTTCGTGCTGTATGTCAGTGATGGTTGCCATGGTGATATTTTTGGCGTCATCAGCAGAGGATCTGGGCTGCAGCTGGGAAATGAGCCACAGGTGGGGTTCTATAGGATCAAAGGCCATTTTCTCTGCTTAGGCTTTCAAGTTGAGAAGGACAGAATGGAAATGGTTATTAAAAATATATGCTACGGGAGGGAGAATGTCTCAGGAGATGTTGGAATATTATACTGCAAGGTACGGGATGGGGTTGCTCCTGGATGTGTGGGGAAAAGGTTTGTGGGGTTGTCGCTGTCTTTGTTCCTATCATTGACCACAGTCTGCCAGTGAGGGGAAGCTTGATTTTTGAGGTGTGTCACATCTACCCTGGCAAAGGCACCTTCACAAGCTTTGCCGCTCGTTGGGCCAAGCTCTTGATTCTTTCCTACTGGGATGTAATGAGAAGAAGAGAGCAACACACAGCGTAGATTTGTGTAACTCCAGGATAATTCACGAAGTGAGCCTCAGCCTTTTGCTGTTCCAGGGGGATGTAGACAGTCAGGGGGTACGTCCATACAACTTCATGGTTTATCAGCTGTACCGACCAGACCATAGTCAGTGGGAAAAGCGACAGGCCTACAGTGTTCTAGAAGTTCTCAAACACAGGATCCTTCAACTGGAGAACAAATACTTCTGTGAGTACGTGAAGACGTACTGGACTACGAAGGCATGGATAATTTTAAGGCACTTAATTTCCGGATCTTCAGTTTTCTAGTGTATTCTCTTCTAAAATCCATCTGCCTGAGAAAGTGTGACCTCCTCTTTCACGATTGCCCTTTTCTTCTTCACAAAATAAAAGCATATCTAGTTTACCGAGAATTTTACTGTATACATTGCTCTAAGATGAAAAAACTTCTGGAGGGGCACATAAAGGGATCATTAGAAATATTGGTGTTTAGGAGAAACTTCCTTTACTCAGGACACTACAAACTACCCCTGTATCTAGCTTACTAAGGGACATATTTCTAATACGATTTTTAAAAACTGTGGTAAAATATACATAGTAGAAAGTCTTAATAAGGTTTTACTATTTATATTTAATGCTCTTCAGTCAAAATTTATAAAGTATTTTCACCAAATATTTACAAAATATAATTGTAATATAATTTCAGGTCCAGAAAACAAGTTAAACACCTAGAGCCTGTGATTATAGGTAATACAAAATAATCACAAACTTTATAATTTATATATTTTTTGTTTGCGGAGAAGGATGATAGAGAATGATCATTAAAGTACTTTCAAACAGTATATATATTATATTGCCACAAAATCTTGTGGGGGAAATGAGAGAGAAATACAACCTCAGGAAAAACTATATAAAATTCGTGACATTTAAAGAAGAGCTTAATCTTATATTTAAAAGCAAAGGGTAGTAGCTATCAAGTTACTGTGGCATTTATATTTCATTGAGTACATTTAAAAGGGTGATGTAACAGTTTATTTTAATGTTAATATTTACTATATGTCAGAAATTGTATCCTTTGCCACCGCTAAGATTATGGTGAAAAATTTTAAATGTTAGTTTAAAAATGGGCACATTAGTATGTAATTCTTAAGAATTCTTTTAGTGGGTAATTGAACAAGAAAGTTTGAAGACACTGTTCACACTCCCTGCCCTCCCTCAGTTTTTTATATTTTTGTACTAACTTCAAAATATGACTTTCCTCGTTTTTTCCTTTGACCCAGAAATACTTTTACTCAGTGTCTCCATGGAGTGGTCTGCATCATTCTCTGGAAGTTTCCACAGAGCTAGTTACCTCCATTCCCAAATTAGGCTTGTTCATCTACCCGCTTGCATTTCCGCGTTATAATATGAGCAGTAGTTTTGGCGTCTGCGTAGTCACGCTTCAGAATTAAGTCTGTTAATAGATGGTTTACTTCCAAGTCTGAATGCATCATGGTCTGCTTCTGAAATCAAAGTCAGGTAAAGAACCAGTTATTTATGACGCATAATCTCACACGTTTCAGTTGAGATTAGACCTGTTTTTGTCACCGCCCTTATACTGTAGATTCTGTTCCTTTGACAAAACGGACTTTTGTAGCATTCACGGGAGTCTGCACCATCACCCTCAGTGACTCTCTTACAGCACATCTGTCTGTAGGTCTGTCACATCTGTAGGTACCGGTGCTGTCTACTGTGCTGTGGAACGGGAGCTCTGGAGAGAAGAAAGTAGGGGTTGTACATAGGAAACCTGCTGCCATTGTGTTCGCAGGAACTTAGCACTATGACAGGTAAGGCAGAGGTTCAGGTATTAGCAACTATCGTTAGTTCCTGAAGATGCTTTCTTCAGAAGCGCACAGGTGGAACCAGACTTAAGCAGTAACACCCAGGAATGCAACAAGAATCTGTGTTGATGCAGAAAACACAGCGGAGAGAAGTGTAGGTTAGTCGGAAAAATTGTAACACCTCATGAAAATGCTTATCCTGCCACTTCTCACTCTTTCTCATGTCATAATAATGATAGGTTCAATGGGTTAAACAGCTGGAAAAGGAAGAGTAGCAGATACTTAGTTGCATTTTGCTTGGTGGGCCTGTAGTTTTGTTTTTGTTTTCCTTTGCCTGCCCCAATTTGTATCAGACCTTGAACCTCTATTCCCCTACTTATTATTAATGTGTCAGTTTAGAAACTTACATTGAATCCCTTTATTCTGGAAAAGCACATAATACCAGAAATGCAGTTTATTTTTCTAGCCATAGGCATCTGATAAGTGCAGTGATATATGATAAACAACTATGGTTTCCAAGGAACAATACAAATTAACTCACCCAATAATTTAGATCTGGGGACAATTAAGGCTATGCGCATGTAAGAAAATAGGTACCTGAACTGATGGCCCACACCTCTCCCTTTCAGCTGGGAGTCTTTTGCATTCTAGATTACCTGGCATGGGCCAAGATGCATAGTAACTACCTGAAAAATACTCGAAAAGTTATGTAACAGCCTTAATGTTTGTTTCTCAAAACTAAAAGAAACGTTTCTTGCTTGGGGTCCAGTCAGATCTGAGTTCATATCCCCGCCCCTAACTAACTTTGTCACCTTGGGCAAGTTCTTTTATTTTCTTCATACTCACTTGTATCATTTGTAAAATGAAGAGTACAAAGACTGCCTTTGTTGTTGAGAGGACTAGAGAAAGTGAGTGTGAAATGCAAAGTAGATGCTGAGTGGTTATTGCCATTTTCTTGAAAGGTGTTAAGATAAGTATCTCCCTGTAGTGGGGCTGTGCTGGAAGCTGGCATCCAGAGGTGGATAGTAGACCACCCGTAAGAACTTAAAGTCAATTTATGCAGCTCCACTGCTGTTGGCAAGCTATAATGGGGCAAAGATTCTACCTGTAGCAGCACATGGTAGTCATTTCATTTATTTTGGCTGTGAAATGTTGGGTTGTGTGACTGAGATACTGGCTTTAAAATTGTCGCGTCTTTTCAGCAGTACGTGGATAGAGAAGGGTTTTAGGAGATCTTTGAAGGCACTTTTGGGAAGGGGACGTATGGCAGTTCAGAGCATGACGTTCTGCTTTGAGGAATGATAGGAGAATACCTAGATGGAAAGGGAGCAAATTAGATAAAGTGGGTAATGAATAGGCCTGTCTGCATCAAATCAAGGTTGTCCTTTCAGATTTATTTTATAAATGAAAAAAATTTTTAAAAGTAGGCACATCTAAATACATCAATAAATGAATTTGTGTTCACTCATTTATGCATTAATTCAACAGACATTTATTGTCTGCCGTGTGCCATGAACAGTGATAGGGCCAGCGGTACAGCAGTGAGCAGGTGAGGCCAGGTTTCTGCCCTCTTAAAACTTTCACTGTAACGGGAGCGATAATAAACCAATGTGATCATGATAATGATATCATTATCAGAGAGTGATAAGGGTCATCAATAAAACTGAAGGCAGATGGTGACACTGAGGAGGTGGGTCATGGAGATATCTGGGCTGAGAGCAGGTCAGGCAAAGGGAACAACAAATGCACAGCCCCCGAAGCAGAAATACGCATTTTTGTTTAAGAAAAAGTAAAGAGGCTGTGCTGGGAGGGCAGTTAGTGGGGCAGAAACAGGGGAGGTGGGTCACCAAGGTAGTCAAGGGCCAGTTCCATGTAGGGTATTGTGGGGCATAGCAAGAACTTGGGATTTTATTCTAAATCCGGGGGGAACCAGTGGAGAATTTTGAGTAAGGTGTAGCACGATCTGACGTAACAATCCTTTATGTAAGCAAATTATCATCCAGAAAGTGCCATCTTATAAGTGATCAGTTGATTTACATAGCAAGCCCGACCAGACATGAAGGAAGTAGCAGAATCCAGTGGTTGCTGGCTTGGCCTTTTAGTTCAAGACAGACTGGCGTTTGAATCCTGACTGTACTTCTTAAGGTTGTGTAAGTGGGCAAAATGTTTAAATTTGGAATGCTTCTCTTTTCTCATACCTAAAATGGTGGAATAATACTAAGATATACCTGCAGGCCTGTTTTGAGGATTAAATGAAGTAATATCGCTGAAGTGCTAGTGTGTGGTTGTCAGGTACATGCACGGAGCAGTGTTTGTTGCATGGTGGCTGTTGCTCCCCAAAGAGGGGAGAAATAGCCTAGAAATAGAAGTCAGGCCTCCTCATCCCTGGGGTATCCTCTGCTTCACCCATACCCCACACTGCCTGCTGCTGAGGAGATGCTTTCTCTGTGGGTGGTGATGGGGAGGTCCTCTGCAGGGACCCAAGGGGTCAGACACATGATCAAAGTATGAGCCAAGCAAGGTGACTCCGACAGCGGCTCTCAGGATCCTCTGTGATTTATTCTCATGGGGAGACATGATAATGAGATTGTTCTCTATCCCCAAGTACAGTGCTGTGTGCGCAGCAGGCCCTGGATAAATATTTGTTGAGGATGAGAATCCTTTAAAGTGATTATCGTCTCTATTGAAAGATACTGTATTGTAAATTCCCACTAATTTGGATTCCTTGAATTTATATGAATTTGGACCTGATCTTTATCCTTTATATGGAATGAAGAGTTGGAAGTAAATGACTTACCTCGGGACTTCATAACATAAAAAAATAGGTTATTACCTAGTTTAGGCATATGAGGACATTGTTAATTAATTTGCCTCATTTTATTTTACTTGTTATTCATATATATCTTCGTTTAAAATGTTATTTGTACAGCCATTAAAAGTCATAAAATAATTACTTCCAAAAGATTTGAGTTTTCATTAATTTTGATAAGATATTCTACCTCTTAGAAATTGCAAATGAATTAGATTTAATTACATTAATCGGTTGTACAAGTTAGGTTCCAAAATAGTAAATGCTTGGCCGTATGGCTGAAGAGTTGATAGAGTAGGTGGTGCGGTAAGGGTTGGAAAAAGAATTTTTCTCAGGCCCTGGTGAACAATTGCAGAACAGTTTACTAACAGGGGAAAGGGGTTGCTGCTTAAAAAGTACACCAGTAGGATGTTCTGAAGTTCTGGGCTGTCCTCACTGTTCCCATCATATCAACTATTCCAGTAGACAAATTCCAGTCTCTTCTCTACAACTCAATGCTCCACTAATAGAGTCTGTGATCTCAGAAGCCTTTGGTTCCAGTGGGAAAGTTGAAATGGTAGACAAGGAGAGAGGTTTGCATGTGGAAGATGGTCAAAGGCAGCCCTTTTCCAAAGTTTGTGAAAGAGTGAATTAAAGATTAATTACCTCCCGGCACAGGAACTCGAACCAGTTGTGACTCACACATCTGTACACACCGTCTTCGACCTTTTGCCCAGGAGAGGGCAGTAACATGCTAACATTCAAGCTTTTCCAGTTGTCCTAAATAGACACTGCAAGAACCAGTGTAGAATTAGTCACAGTTGTGTCTCGGTTTCATTCTCACCTGATCAACGTTCAATTTTATGTTCAGTTCTTTTCACCTTGGGCTTCCATGATCTGCACATACACAGAACTGGAAGTGATGTTTTTCATCTGTTCATAGGATACTAACAGACTGGAAATCTGCCGTGATGCTCTCCTATTTTTGAATCTATGAGTATTGCATGTCTTGATGACCGCTTCCCAGTGGGTCAAGTTTGAGCACAGATTTTGTGCAGCTCTGTCTCAGACGTCGAGGTGGACATCCTAACCCCAACTTTTCTAGATTAGCAAATCACACTACCTAGAGTTTACATCTTCCAACCTACTATAGAGCTTTATTCTTAGACCTCAAAACAAAGTTCATACCCAGTCTTGTGCCTTACTCAGAATTTGAAATGAAAGCAACATTATGCTTTTTCCTGTGCCTTTGTCCAGCTTCCACAGCAGGAAGATTTGCCCATCTGCCCTACAGCCTCCTCATGCATGTTTCGAGAGTTATCAGATTTTCTTTGGGAGAATATTTTGACCCCAAATGGGAATTTGTGTGCTTGTTGTAGGCATTTTTAGCTTTTGACCAGGCTCAATATGGGAACATAATGTAGTCTCAAAGTACTAAAAATAGGAGGAAGCATTGGAATATTAGATAATTCTCACTATCTAGCAATACTGTGCTGATCATTCCCATTAACTGACTTAGCTTTATCCAAGAGTCACAGAATCAAGAATGTGAATCTCTTTCCTATTTACCCTCTCTCTCATCCACCTGTTTGTGGGTTTACCTGCCTTCTTTGGGGCCAGTGGTACTCACAGACAGGCGTTGTGTGAACAGTAGTTCATGAAAGAAAACATGGGAAATGAAGACAAACTGTGAGAAAGAGTTAACAGCACGAGTGGTGGGAGATGAGGAGGCGAAGTGGTGGATGGTTAGGAGAGAAAGAATCAGTGTGAATTGGAACCTCACAGGCCACGTAAGGTGCCTGGTGAGTCACCTAGTTTCAGTCATTGTGTTGGAAGGTGTGTGGAAAGTGTGGATGTTTGTGAGATGGGCATGTGTGCAGGTGTGCATGTACATGTGCTTGTGTGTGTATGTGGGGGGAGGATGTTCACTCATCGCAGAATAAATTATTTAGCAAAGTGGTTCTAGGATATTATGAAATGTAAATCTCACTTCTGCTCCCTTCTCTCCACCAAGCCAGGCCACAACCCATTTACTGCCCATTGCTGAGTGTGTAATGATTTCCGGCCACAGGGTTCCCCTGGCTTCTGGGAGCTTGCTTCACACTCTGTTGGATTTCAAATGTTTCTTGATACTCAGCCTACATTTCTCTTTGCTCAATTTCACCCCCATTATCTCCTAGTTATACCCCTTGTACCACCCTCATAAATAATCTCTTCTACCACTTCATCATTTTGATAGTTTGGAGCTTTCTTTATCTGTTTTTGTGTGTGAGGGGTGAAGGGGAGGAAGGCGATGGGATGGAAGGAGAATGAGAAGGTGAGAAAAAGAAACACTGGGGAGAAGTGCCTTCTGACCGTGCTGCACGGAGTTCTGCTTTCCATAAATCATAAAGCAGTCAGAGGTAAATCCAACACAGTGGGTCTGAGTGACAGCATCACTTTCCCAGCAGATGCAGTGGGTGCAAGTGGCTCAGGGTGCTGAGAGGTGAACAGAGTGGAAAAGCTCTGAACGCCAAGCCCTCTTGCAAGTGATTTCAGTCTTGGTTTCATCTGTAATGGTGAAACTATAAATATCTCAGGGGACTGGTAAAAGTAATATAAGCTGTGGATTTCAGGCTTTCTTCACGGATTCATAAACTTACGGTGAACACTCTACTGGACATCAACCCTGTGTTCCTGGGTTTCCAGGTCCCTCTAGTTGCTAACACAGAGGCACCCTTAACCCTTTCTCATTTTGTATTCTGTGCACCCCAAATGGGATGGGAACGTTTTTTGGATTAAGACCACATGTTGTATTTTTGAACTGTCCTGTCTCCACAAGGGAATTTTACAAACTAGATTTTAGGCAACTAAGCTCTACTACAGATAAATAAGTTGATTAGTAACAATAATCATAATACTAGGTGGTAATTCCAAGACTACATTCAGGATAGACAGGATATTGGGAACATTGCAGTTGTTTTGAAGTGGTTTTTATTTTATTCTAATCCTCTGTTTCTGTCTTCTCTCTTTCCTGGATGGATG
This sequence comes from Eidolon dupreanum, assembly GCA_028627145.1. Classification (NCBI taxonomy): domain Eukaryota; kingdom Metazoa; phylum Chordata; class Mammalia; order Chiroptera; family Pteropodidae; genus Eidolon; species Eidolon dupreanum. The sequence continues at coordinate 21,493,785 of CM053503.1, read as the reverse complement.
TGAGTTGCTCTAGTTTGATGGTAATGGCTAAAAAGAGAAGAGAAACATTTAATTATTTTTGTTAATATTTAAATCAACTTTGTTGAAGTAAAATTTCCATAAATAAAATTCACACATTTTAAGTGTACAGGTCAATGACTTAACAAATATAGGCAACCAAGTAATCACCACTCTAATGAAGAAATAAAACATTTCAGTCTCCTCAGAAAGTTCCCTCACGCCCTTCCCTCGGCAGTCCATATTACCCCCCAAATCTCCCCGCAAGGCAGCCTTCAGTCTGGTTTGTAATCCTTACAAATTAATTTGTCCTGTTCTAGAACTTCATATAAACGGAGGCCGACATTATGTAATCTTTTAAATCTACTGTTTTTGCTCAGCAAAATGTGAGATTTATCCATGTTGTTGAACATAACAGTAATTCCTTCCTTTTTATCAAGTAGTATTTTATTTATGAATGTACTATATTTACCTGTTTATGAACATGTGGTTTATTTCTAGTTTTTGGCTATTATGAATAAATCTGTAAGAACAGTCGTGTCCAAATCTTTTTATGGACGTATGTCTAGGAGTAGAAATGCTGGGTCATATGGTTGCATGCTATAGGGTTTTTTTTTTTTTTCCTGTCCTTTTATTTTCAACCTAAATATATCTTTATATTTAAAATGCATTCTTTATTAAAAGCACATAGTTGGGGTTTGCTTTTTTTAAAAAAACATCTAGCATGACAGTCTCTGCCCTTTAATTGAAGGGTTACTATATTTATATTTAATTATTGATATGGTTGAGTTTATGTCTACCATTCTGCACTTTGGATTTCATTGGTCTCTTTTGCTTTTCTTTGTTTCTCTTTTGCTGCTTTCCTATCTTCTTTAAGGTTAATAAAATATGATTTAGTGTTCTCCATTTTATTTCCTCTGTGGACTTAATTTATACCTCTGCTTATTATATTTTTTAGCTGTTGCTATAGGACTATTATTCATTTTTAATTATGGTAGTCAATTTAGAGTCAATAGTGTATCCCTCTCTCTCCTTCTTTCCTTCCTTCCTTCCATCCATCTATCCATCCATCCATCCATACATCCTATCTTTCTTTCCTTCTCTTTCTTTCATTTTTTTTTGTATTTCTTCACACTGCACACAAATGATATTGCACGCCTGTCACTTCTCAATTCCCACTTCCTGTTTTCTTCTATAAATCATAAAGCAGTTTGAGGTAAGTCCATCACATACTTCCCACTTCAGAATGTAATAACCTCACAGCAACAAAATTTCTTTTAACTACTTACTTTGTCTAAGATTATTGTTTTATTTTATATTTTTATATATGCTGTAAACCTTGCCTTACACTATAATCATTTTTGCTTTAATAAGCAGTGATAATTTGTGTAAATTGGAAGAATGACAATATAGTCTTTTATATTTACTTATTTATTTTCCATTTCCAGTGCTCTTTATTTCTTCCCGAAAATCCGAGTTTTTTCATCTGGTATTATTTTCCTTCAGCCTGAAGACCATCCTTTCATTCAACTTTTATTTATCTGAAAACATCTTTATTTAACCTTTATTCTTGAAAGATGTTTTTGTTAGTAATAGAATTCTGGGTTGATAATTTTCCCCTTTTCCTTTTAGGACTTGAGAGATACCATTCCGTTGTCTTCTGGTTGGCAGTTATTTTCTTTAGTTTGGTCTTAGAAGTTTGATTTTGGTGTACTTAGATGTGATTTCCTTTATATTAATCCTGCTTGGAGTTTGCTGAGCTTCTGGAACTCTAAGTCATGCACTGCTTAACAATGGGGATATGTTCTGAGCAATATGTTATTAGACTATGTTGTCACTGTGTGAATATCATATCGTGTACTTTCACAAATCTAGACGGTCTAGCCTATTACACACCTAGGCTATATGGGATAGCCTATTGCTCCTAGGCTCCAAGCCTATATAGTGTTATTGTATAAAACAACACGAGATTAAATTAAGCACAAGAGAAAATTATGCAATCAAGACACAGTAAATATGTAAGATATGAGGCTCCTACCAGCATTAACATAGTACATTATTTTATAGCAAACTTTCATTTTTGTAAGTAGAAAGAGCACATTCAAAAATAATGCTAAAAGTATAGTATAGTAAATACATAAACCAGTAATATAGTCATGTATTAACACTACCAAGTATTATATACCATACATCATTGTATGGGCTATACTTTTATATGATTGGCAGTTCAGTAGGTTTTGTCTACAACAGCATCACCACAAACATGTGAGTAATGTGTTACACTTTGGTGTTGCTATGGCTATAGTGCCTCTAGGCCACGGGGAATTTTTCAGCCCCATTATAATCTTATGGGACCACCATTGTATAAATGGTCCATCATTGACTGAAATGTTATGCAGTGCATGACTGTATTTGAAAGTTTTTGGCTATTATTCCTTCAGATATTTTTTTTCTGCTTTAATCTCATTCTCTTTATCTTTTGAGACTCCAATTATATATATGCTAGATCATTTGATATTATACCAAATATCAATATGCAGTTCTTTCATTTTTATTTAGTCTATCCCCTTCCCCTTGCTTTTCTTTATTTTTGTGCTGTGCTTGGACTCTAGCTCTCTTTACTGCATCAGGAAATTGTCTCTAGGCAGAGAGCCAGGGTGAAAAAAGGAAAAGAATAAATCAATGATATTATTAATCTGTCTTCAGGTTCATCAGCTCTCTGCCACCTCCAATTTTCTGTTAAGCACACACAGTGATTTTTGTTTTCATTTTAGTTATGGTACTTTTTAATTCTGGAAATTTCATTTGCATTTTGTTGTAATTTCTATTTTTCTATTGAGATTCCCTATCTGTGTACTTATTAAGACCATATTTTCTTTTAATTATTTCAAAATATTTTTCTTTTATCTCTTTTAACACATTTATAATAGCTGCTTTAAAGTTTTTGGATCACAGTCTGTATCACATTTTTCATTTTCTTGGTATGTGATTTTTTAGTCAAATGATAGACATCGTGGATAATTTGTTATAGAGGCTCTGGATTCTTTTATTTTCCTTGGAAAAGTATTATGTCTTTATCTTGCAGTTTAAATACTGGCTGAACTTGTGCAAGCTTGGTTCTGTGCTTTGTTACTGCATATCTGTGGAAAGTCCATGGCATTTCCCAAACCCAGTCTAACTTGGTAGAACTCAGTCTCTAAATTCTGTCTGCTTGTGGATCTCATTGTGTTTGGATTTAGTCTTTATTAGGAAGAGAGTAGGATAAATCTTATTTTAGGGAGTGATTCTTTTTCCTAAGGGGTGACCTTTATGGAATCTCTACTCTGGTAGGGCTGGACCTCCAACAAGGCCAGCATGTCCCTTTCCCACCAGTGCTTAACTTCTCCTTAATTATCTCTGTAGTGCTATGAAAAAGGTACTATTGTTATTATAGTTTTCTAAGTGAGGAAACTGATGTGCAGAGGGTTAAGTTACTTGTGGCAAGAAATCCACTTGCAAGTTTCAGAGCCTGGATTAAAATCCAGACAATCTGACTTAACAGTTCACATTTCTAAACTATATACTTCCTGACTTGACAATAGCCAGTGCTCTGGGAATATCATTCAATGTAATTGTTAACCACAGAGACTATATTTTTCACCTCTAATGATGAGATGAAGTGCTTCATAAATGTAAGTATGATTATTCATATGGGAACCCCAAGAGAAGAAGTAGCTATGTTCTATTCTGAGGTAGATGTATAGTCAAATAGTTTTGTGAGTCCTATTTTAATATATCAATTACCAACTATTGCTTACATTTAAGATTTGTATGATGCAGAGTGCTTATCATTTCTTACTAGTCACACATACTAATATTTTGAATAGCCATCGTAGAACCAAACTCACTCAGCCATGGCTCTTGAAAACCCTGAACTTTATCTTGTGTTTTCATATGCTTTTCTCATCTATAGATCATCTGTTTCTTCTGTCACCTCTGTTTCAAAGTCTCAGGAGTTCCCGACTATCCATTCTTAGACACCTTGGGTTTCCTTTTAGAAGGCAAATGGGAGCAAACATTTCATCTATTTGGGTGAGGCAAGAACAGGAGAAATAAGATATCAAGCTGATGCCTGTGATCGTTTCTTCCTTTTTTCTTTTCTTTTCTTTTCTTTTCTTTTCTTTTCTTTTCTTTTCTTTTCTTTTCTTTTTTCTTTTCTTTTCTTTTCTTTTCTCTTTTCTTTTCTTTTCTCTTTTCTTTTCTTTCTTTTTTTTTTTAAATTTTAGCTAGAGACATAGGAGAGTACCAGAACCAGAGTAGACACTTATTTTCTGCCTGCTCTTCACAGCTGCCTTGACAGATGACCAGGAGATGGGGATGTGTGAACACACAGACCTTTGATTACATCAGAACTGAGAGCAATGCTTTCCATATAGAGTGCTGGTGAGCATTACTCCCAAGTGTGTACAGCAGCAAAGGGAAGCCAAGATTTAAGACAGCCATGTGTATTGGGGTCTTGGCTCAGCACCAGTGATGCAGCTGTGAAATATGGCCAGATGCCCTGTTATATCTCCCCATCATGTTACGATCATTTAGAGGACAGCAAGTATTAAACTAGGGGTAGAAGTTTGCTAACAGAGAAGCAGTGTTGGGTACCATAAAGAGACCTGGGTTCTAATGTGAGTTTAATCTGGGTTCTAACCTAGTTTCTAAATAATTTTCTAAGAGTAAGAGTCAATGACATGCAACTTTTGGTAATTTAGTTATTGTGCGCTTTCTGATTTTTTGGAAAGAAGTATAAATGGAACCAGTTGGCAAGGGAGATGATAGCATTCACAGAGGAAGAGCATGGATTGGCACACATCATCAAGGAGTATTAGGATTTGAGTCTCTGAGGGTCACTGAAATAGGCTGTGGAGATGAGTCAGTGAATTAACAGACATTTTCTGAAGTCCTCCTTGTGCTCAGCATTGTGTCACATGCTGTGGAGAACATAGCAGAAGTAGAAGGCAGGGTTCATACCCTCTTTGGGCATATAGTCTCCTATAGGAGGTGAGACTGGATGATGGTAACAGATGTTTCAAGAGAGTCAGAAATTTGAGTAGGTTGGTGACTAGGAGATATTGAGTGATAAGGAGAAGTTTCAAGAGGAGGTAAATATCCACTGTTACCTTTACTGGTCCTGTTCACCTTCAGGCAGGGTGAGCCTCATTCTGTCAGCTTAGATCAGTTCCTCAAACAAGCTGGACTTTTCCAAGGCAGATAATTCTGTACCCTCCAGCCAGTAGGATCTGGAACAAATTGGGCTGCTCCAAGTTTGCGGTCTGACAATCTGAATAGATTTGGGCCAAGCACCTACAACCTTCCTTGAGCATTTATTGTCTAGTTCCACCATTGGGCTTCTATTTTGCTTTCTTGACTTCCTAATTTCTCTGCAGGGCCGGAAGTCCATCTCTGTGCCTTGGCTAGGATGATCCCATCTCTGCAGTGATACTAGAGGTACCAGCGATACCTGAGCTATGCTAGGGAATGCAGATTCAGTTGACCCTTGAACAATAAGGGTTTGAACTGCATGGGTCCACTTATATGTGGATTGTTTTCACTAAATACATACAGTACTGCAAATGTACTTTGTCTTCTTTGTGACTTTTTTAAATAATGCTTTCTTTTCTCACGCTTACCTTCTTATAAGAATATAGTATATAATACGTATACAAAATATATGTTAATTGACTGTTTATGTTATCAATTAGGTATCTGGTCCAACAATAGGCTATTGGTAGTTAAGTTTTTGAGGAGTCAATTATACATGGATCTTTGACTGGGCATGGGTCAGCCCCCTAACCCCTGCGTTGTTCAAGGGTAAAAGTGTAGTTGCATTTGGAAAGCAGGGCAGGTGGAGAGTGAAATTAGGATAGAATTATAGATGTGAGGATATTTGGGTGAGGCTGTATGAAGTAGATGCCTGGGGAAATAGTGATTCCATGGGTAATTAGCTTGAAACAAAACCCAGAATGAGTTGAAGTAATCTGCTGGTCTTGAAATTCAGGTAGTGACCAGTAAAGGAGATAAATAGCTGTCACATTAAATTGATTGGATATGAATGAAGCACTGCCCAGGGAAGGGAGTCATCTTTCAGGCCTTAGCATTTCAGTCAAGATCCCAGCAGGAAGACAGTGGCATACTCAAAGAATTTAATTGAAACGAGTTCTATTTACAGAGATATGGGAAGAAATAGGGCTCCACATGAATTGATGGGTAACAGTTCAGGGACTAGCAATAGCTGGAAGCCACCCCTGGCTGAAGAAAGAAAGGGGAGGGAAACATTTAAGGAACCTGATGAGAGCTCTAGCTGTAGGAGAGGGGCTGCCCAGCAGGAGCTGTGGCCACACATACACACTCACACACACTCACAATCACAAAACCGCTGTGAGTACAAACACTACTTTCCTATCATCTTGGAGTACCAACAAACAAACATCAATAGTTTTAAAGGCAGCTTTTTTTTTTTTTTTTTTTTTACGTACTTTATCCTGGATCAAGATAGCACAGAAATGAAGCTTTCAAAGGCTAATGCTTGACCACTTTCTTCTTACCCTGATTTTTACTACTGTGTCTAAAGTCAAAGTCTCCCAACCCTTTGGTTCTTGACTCATGTGTCTCTGGATCTCTCCCAGTTCTGGAAATCTCCCTAAACTAATCTTACTCTTCCTTAGGATAGACATCCAAGAAAGGCTTCTCTGCCTTTCCTTCCTCAGGACTCTCTTCCATGTTCCCGTCCATTTTTTGAATGCATAGTATCTCTTAAATAGAGACTTTCATTAGACAAACACAAAACAGAACAAAATAAGAAACAAACAAATAAAAAAACCCTTTGAAGAGATTCATGACTGGGGCTTTCTGTTTCCTTCTCAGTTCAACACACCTGTTCTCTGACAATCCTGGTTTCGGAGTCCAGGCTTGTCTGGGCTAATCCGTTGCTAGCAGTCCTGAGCCCACGCTCTTCCTTGTACCTTCAGCCTCTTTTTCACCAGCTTCCTCTCTTCTGCTGCTTCTGAACATGCTTGAGTCTTTCTTTAAAAACCTCCCTGAAACCTGACCTTGCCTTTGAGGTATGATCTTTCTTTCTTCACTTTCTTTCTTCAACAAACATCTATTTTGGCTACATGTATCTCCTCAGTACCACTCATCTATTAATCAATTATACCCCAGCCCCTGCTCCTATCAGTTTATTGAAACTGAGCTTGCTGTCATTGTTTGTCCTCTCTCCATCTCATTCTTAGTGCTTCTTAGCATTAAGACACCTTCTTAGTGCTTATTCTCTTCCACCTCTCTATCTCTTCCTCCTACTGAGAATTAAGCAATGGTCAACTTGGATGTTAGACATCTTTCTCCTGATACAGGAGCCCTTTGTATACACCTCTCATGAATGGTTATTCAACATCCTTTTCAATACTTCCAAGGATGACCACTTCTTGATGAGGTAATAGTAATTGCTGAAACATTCTTCCTTATGTGGAGCCAACACAGCCTCCTTCCAGCTTCTTTATTCATTAATTCTGGTTCTGCTCTCTCCCTCTATATAAAAGAAGTTATTCATTCAATTAAATTCAGTTTACTTTAAAAACATTGGGTACCTGTTGTATATAATATGCTGTGTGCTAGAATAAACAAATAAATAAATAAGATTTCTAAAAGAACTTTTTAGGTTTTTTTCTCAAAAAGGAAGAAGATGTGTAAAAAAGCAATTGGTTCAAAGTTTGGGTAAGAAGATAGAAAGTTACCAGATGAATGCATTTAGTACTTGAGTTTATGAGCTAGTTTGATTCCCCTTTTATATGGTAACCATTAATCAAACAGATATTATTACTGCCCACTAAGGAGTAGGCATTGTTCTAGGCGCTAAGGATACAGTGATGAAGAAAACAGACAAAAGCTCTGCTCTGTAGAACTGATTTGCTAGTGGAGAGCATAGATGTTAATCATGTGAAAACATTATATAATTTTAGATAATGTTAAGTTCTTTGAATAAAATAAAGGGGAATTTGGGTTCTTTTGGATAATGTAGTCATGGAAGAGCTCTTGGAGGAGGTGGCATTTGCACAGGTACGTGCTAAATCAAAGGGAGTGGTCCATGAGGGGAAACAGCAAGGGGAAATGCCCAAAGAAGAAACATGCTTGGCATGTTTGGGTAGTAGCAGGAAGGTTAATGTGATTGGAGTGTAATGAACATAAGAATATTAAAAGATGAGATTGAAGAAGTAGGTAAGGACCAAATCATGTGGAGCCTTCTGGGCTATGGTAAGAGGCTTGGATTTTTATTTCGTGTGATGGAAAGTCATTGGAAAGTCACATGCTCTGATTTATATTTTAATCTAACTACAGCATGAACTGCCTTTTAAGGGGCAAGAGACATTTAGGTGGCCGTTTCATAGTCCAGGTGCGAAATGATGGGATTAAGGTGGTAGCTGTGGAGGTGTTGGGTGGTATTAGATTCTAGATATATAGGCATTACAGAGCTGACTTAACTTGCAGATGGATTGCATATGGAGTGGGTGAGAGAAAGAGAAGAATTGTGGATGACCGTGTGGTTGGATAGATGGTGGTGCTGCGGAGATATCGAAGACTTGAGGAGTAGTATATTTGGTGCAGAGAAAAATGCAATTTTTTTTTTTTGTCTGAATTATTTTGAGGTATTTCTGGTTTAGAAATCTATTTGAGCCTTGAGGTTGGAAGGGGTCAAGACTAAAGATATAAATTTGGGAGCCATCTGATATTTAAAGCCATGAATTTGGATGTGATCACTTAGGGTGTGAGCCTAGGTAGCTGGGAAAAAAAAAAGACAGGTAATGGATCCTGGCACGTTACACTTGTAGAAGTTATGAAAAGGAGGAGCAGCAGAACGGAGAAAGCAAACACTGACCACTGAAGGAGGAGGAAGCTGGGATACTGCAGTGCTACTGAAGCCAGCAACAGAAGTGTCTCACAAATAAGGGAACAGTCAACGCGGTTGAATGCAGGTGAGAGGGGAAGATGAGATGGTAAATCGCCCATTGAACTTGGTGATTTGGGGTGATGACCTTTGTACAAGAAGTTCCGGTAGAGGATCAGAGGAAGAGTGGCATGTGAGCAGACAGGGTTCTGCACGTGTTCGGAGGCGAGTGCTGCAGGCCTCGTCTTCTTTTACATCCTGTACTTACTGGCTCTTTAAGCTGTTCCTCACATGGTCTAGTTTTTAGATTTTTAGGTTTTTTTTTTTTTCAATTTCTCCTGGTCAAGCCACCTCAAAATGAGCTTGAGTGTTTCTAGGTAATACTCAGAACTGAATATACTACTCCACGTGTGATCTGTCCCATGGGGAATACAGCAGGAAAATGACTTCTCTCGTGCTAAGTATTCCACATCTGTTACTACAGCCTAAGGTAAATTGGATTTCTTCTTTTTTGACAATCATGTCAAACTTTATTTTTTTAAGATTTTTATGTTTTATTGGCTATAAAGGTTAAAATATGGAGAAAAAGGAAGCAAAATAGTATTTCATTAGGTCAGGGGACAGATTTATGCTTTAACTAACAGAATAATCAGAAGGTCATAAAGATCAGTGTCTGTGGGTGTGTGTGTGTGAGAGAGAGAGAGAGACTTTGAACTTTTGATTGATATTAAGTTATCATATAAAAACTCTGAATCTTTAACACACATACTATTTCAAAACTACTTGTCCATCTTACTAATATATAGAGCTTTTCTTTCTTTCTTTTTCTTTTTTTTTTGAGCTAAGTACTGGCCTTGATGGTTGTCACTGTTGTGCTTTATCTTGTTTGATTGGGCTTTCAAGGTCTATTTTGGGTCCAAATTCTGTCAGTCAAGGATTGAAGTCATCTTTTTATAAGCAGGTTCCTATGTCTTCATTCAAGTTACATACTTTAGGGAAGTGGATGGGTATAAATTATAAGTTACTGATAAATATAAATGTAGATAGGCCAAAGGCTGTTTTAAAATATAATTCAGCAGTGAGGAAGCCCCACAAAGTCAGAGAGTCTGGTTCTTACTTGCTCAAGATCAGAGTCAGATAGACGCTGTTGTCACCTGGATGTGTCTGGACCGGTTCCCCAAAGCTCTTTCTAAACTGCATTGGTCTATTTTTCTCATCCAGTTGCAAACTTCCCCAACTGTACCATTATTCTGCGCACCATTCTCTGTCATGGTATCAAAGACCTCATGGGAAATTTGGCTAAATGTCTCCTTCAAATCAAGATTCTTGATATTTACATTTCTCTGAATCACCAGTCTAGCAATCTTATTAACAAAGATTATCAGGTTCTGTTTAAAAAATGATGTTAATAATAGTTTGTAGTAATTAACATTTGTTTACCACATTGTGGTGCTCTGAGTGCTTTAATATATGTTTTCTCACTTAACCATCCCACTAAATCATCACAATAACTGAGTGCTACCTCGGATGCTTCATTTTGCAGATGGAGAAATCGATCATCAGAGAAGTTAAGTGGCTTACTCAAGGTTTCATGACTGCTTATAAATAGCTAAACTAGTATGCAGACCACTGACCTGGGAGCCTGGAAATGGGGACCTAGGCAGGTCATTGAGGCAGTCTGTTGTTTATAGGTGATAGGAGGTAGAGGAAAGCTGAAGCTTGATGCTCCTCTGGATACTCCGGGCTTTGTCAGGCCTAGCATAGTAATACCAGGTACGTGGTAGAAGACTGTTTGCAGATGTCCATCACTAATGGGGAAGTTCTTCCTTAGCATATCATGGGCCTGGATTTCGCAGACTCAGATTTGGAGCTGGGCAGAGACTATGTTGTTAGAACACTGTTATTACTGACAGATGGGCCAGGGCTAGGGCAGAATTGGACTGACAGTGAACTTTTTCTGAGTCCTGGTAATTCCTTCCTTCCTTCCTTCCTTCCTTCCTTCCTTCCTTCCTTCCTTCCTTCCTTCCTTCCTTCCTTCCTAAAGCTGCCACACCATTTGTGTAACAGTCTGATTTAGAACATTACTGTGAATTTGTGCAAGTTACAGCTGGTATTATGCCGGTCTCCAATTTAGAGGTTCAGTGATAGTGATAATGATTTTCAATAGTGATTTTTGAACAAATCTTTAGGTTATTTAAATGTCCTTAAAGGAAGACTTTGGTATTGGTCAGACTTGAGTTCAAGACCAAGCCCTCTACTTACTAACTGGGAACTTGGACAAGTTGTTTAACCTTTTATTTATTCATTCATAAAATGGGGAAAATGATAATGTATAGTATATATATGGCATTGTCATGGGGACTAAATTAGTTAATGCACATCGAGTATTTAGTGCAATGCCTGATGCATCCTAAGAAGTCAGTAAACATTAGCTGTTGTTGAGTTGTTCTGGGTCAGTACCCGATGTATTTAAGTTACTGCTTCTTTACAGTTTCTTTTCCCATATAAGGTTTCAGTTTCATCTTGGCCTTGCTTGCCTTACCCTTTTCAGTTTGAAGATCATTCTCCTTGGTGGAAGAGATGAAAAACAAGATAAAAGTTGGGTACCTCTACCTTCTCTCTGTCATCTTTTAACTTTTCCATCATCAGACAAAGCTATTTTTATCACTTCCTGGATCATTTTCTTTTGAACACAGCTTTAACAAGTCTTTCACTATTTTTTTCCCCTAAACTTAAACCACTTTTCTTACAAGTTTATCCTTATGTTTATATATAATGTATATGCATATATGCACACATATAAATATATAAAAATAATATATATAAAAGACCTGTTTTTATACCTTATGGGTAGATCCTTATCTTCTATGCATTTTGTTAAATAATCTGATTTAATCACAGCACTTTCTGGGTATCCATATGTCTCTTTTAAATATCTTCTACATTGGGATTATTAGCTATTATGTAGCCAGAATCAAGTAATTTAAAGCAGTGCATCTCTTTTGAATCATACTGGCTTTGTAGAAATGTCCATAGGCTGAAATTTGTAATTTCCAACTTTTAATTTTTCTTCAGAAACCATCTTACTAAATTACACATCTTACTCTCCACAGCATAGTTTTTCTAAGCTAATATCAAATCCATTAGGATGTGGTCATTTTCTCACAGGAATATCATCAGTTTTATCTACATAACTATCTAGGACAGGGACAGACAAACTATAGCCTGCAGGCCAAATCTGTTTGCTATTTGTTTTTGTAAATAAAAGTTTTTTGTAAAACAGCCATATCCATTTGTTTAACATATTGTCTGTGGTTTCTTTTGCACTACAAGGGCAAAATTGAATAGCTGTGACAAAGACAGAAACCATGTAGCCCACAAAGTGTAAAATATTCACTCGCTGTCACTTTACAGAAAAAAAAAAAAATTGGCTGGCCTGCTTCCTTGAGACATTAAACCCCTTGTGGTAGCTCTCCTCAAAGATTTTTTAACCTTCTTGGAAATACTGCTGTCAGAAGGAAAAATCAGATGCTCTGTTTAAAAAGAATTAAACTCTGGCATGTCTAAATAATTGAAATCTCGTATTGCTAGCATATCTTGCCTTTCTGCCAGTTTTGTGATTTCTTTCAGGAAGTATTTTCAATATCCTCTGTCAGGCAAAGATGCTTGGTGGTCTGCTCTTGCTGTGATAATATTTTCTGTCTTGTTTTATCTTTCATCCAAATGCTCTCAGCCATGTACCCTGGTTCATGGATTCTCTTACAAATCTACACCTCCTTAAATGCCTTCTATCCTTTTTTAAATGCAGGCAGAGCCAGGTAGGCAGTAAAGTCCTTGACTTTGTTCATTTGCCCTAGACTTGCTCTGTTCCTTATGCTTCAATTGTTGGACGTTCTTCCTTGCTCTCAACTAGGGTCCATCCACGTGACTGGATGGTATTGGAGAGGAGCTGGAGCAAGAGGGTCATTGTACAAGGTGATCTGAGTGTATGCTGTCAACTGGAGAAGGAAAAATCTAGCCAGGAGAGCAGCTCCTTCTGCTGCCTGGGTAGAAAAGATTGGGTACATTGTTTAGGAGTGGATGATGGCTTAAGGGTACATCAATAGGCAAAGGTCAATACTCCAGACATTCAGCAAGGTCCAGAACAAGAAAGATGAACTCAGAAGTTACAGGTACAAACCAGGGTTGGATGTTGCTTTCTTGTGGTTGGTTGTGTGCAGGCATGGCTTCTTAAAAATGCAGGACCATAGCTGTTCCACGACCCAGTTGCTCTATTTCTATTACCTTACCAGTTTCTGCCTTCTTAATTTGCACACCTCCCTTTTCTCTCCCTGAGTGTGCCCTTGTTGAATTTATGTCCTGTCTAAACTACAGCTTCATACAAACAGGAATTCAGAAGCTTGCTTATTCTTGCCTCTTTTTTGTTGCCAGTTCTGATTCTCAGTCACTGAAGTTTATTCTTTTTGTGTACCTCAGTCTTCTTTATCCGTGAATCCTTCAAATTGCAAGAAGAAAATATTTTAGTCAGAAAGGGAATTATGAGAAAAGAAGAGTTAATGGACTAATGGAAAAGTCTGATGTCCTGTATTTTAACAATAGGTCATTCACAGTACTTACTGCAAGAACCATTAAAATCATCAACAGGTCATTAGTGTGGACTTTGAACTAGCTCATCAAAATCTCACTATTAATAGTTTTAATAGCTTTGAAACTGTTTCTTCAGAATGCTTTCCTTAGTTAGGAATTAAAGATGGGCAAATGACTTTTGGGCTCCCTTGGTTTTATGGTAGCAAGGGAAGTTCAGGGTGTTTGGGGTCATTTCCAAAAGTGTGAGGCTAATGTGGAGGACGATAGATTGAGTTTGCTCATAAACATCTCCTGGTGCCACTGTCAGGGCAGTGATATAGTGGGTGACCTGCTGAGCCATGCAGACGTTCCTTTTCAAAATGGTGGAAATCAGTAAGGGGAGCCTTGCCTTGAAGATTTTGTCAGCAAACCTCTCAGCCGTCCTACTTTCTTTTGCAATCCTTCCATGACGTAACAACTGTCATTTTGTTAGAGCCTTTTCTAACACCGTACTCCTAAATTACCCCTTAATTCCTTCCTGTTATGCTGTTCCGTCATGTTCTGTGTAAGAGGATTTTTCAGAAACCAGAGTCCTGGATGGGTCAGGTCACACAGGAGGCCTTGAACTTAGTAAGAGACTGGGAGGTGCTGAGAGCTGCTCCTAAGGTGGAGCCGGGCAAAGTGGGCATCACTAGTGGAAGGCAATGCTGCTGCTCCAGCTATTTTTAAAAAACTGACCTCTTAGTGTGGGGGTGGTCTTTGCTCCAGGTGTACCTGGAGGATACCTGGCTTCTGCCCATGTGTTGTTAAAGCAAAGATTCCATTTTTGTTTGCAGTATTGGGTGGGGAGAGCTAGCATTTCTATCATCATCTTCATTTTTCCTTTATGGTTATAGTTTAAAGGAAGGTTTTGTTCATATCTGTGCCAGGGTATGAATGATGAAGAATGAGGAAATATTACTTTTGTACCCACACCCCTAATTTTATAACTGAGAAAATTAAGGAAAAAATATGGATTAGCATTTACAGAGAGTAAGAAGATCTTCCACAGAAATAGAAAGGTTAAAATGAATATCGTGTGCTTTGGAGAAATATGTGAATCATTGTCAGGATGTGAGAGATTGAATATAGATATCAGTATAAAGAGAGAGATGGATATTCTTCCATTTGCCTCCTCCAAGTCCACTTCTCATCCTTTCACTCTGCTTTGACCACTGTGATGCTGAACCCAGTTTATCAGATCAGTGGGCTCCCTGCTGAGCCAGTTAGGATTGGCCAATGGGATGCATGGCGAGAGACAGCATCAGGAAGGTGAGGTTAGATAGTCATTCCCCCAGTTTCCTTTGTCTCTCCTGTGCTGTGGGTTCAGAATGGCTGCCTCCTTCTCCAAAAGACCATTGCTCCTTTAGGGTTGTCTCTCTCTCTCAGGTATAGCTCCTGATACCTTTTAGTTATTAGCTCCCTCACTTTGCCTCCTCCGGGACCCAGGGCTAGTCACAGTGGCCGGTATTGCCAGACCCAGGATGTTTCAGCACCCCTCGTTTTTTTCCCTTGACTCTGCCCATGCCTTTATAGTCTGTTTGTTAAACTCTCCTCAGTCTCCCCATTTGGGATTGCCATCTGTTTGCTACTGGGACCCTGACTGATATAATACTTGACACCTTATGCCTATATATAATATACTTATTACCATGTGCCCCTTTTCTGTGCTGTATATGGTGTATACCTCTGGCCTTTCTAAAACACTAACCATGATATGACACTAGAGAGCTCCCATTGCTCAGAGATTCTGGGAGAAGAAAACAACAGGGATCAGGTTTCCTATTCTTTCTAGGCTAAGAAATGGGTCTTGTTTCTCTCCAATACTGAGAAGAAAATTCTTCCTTCTTTTCTGAAATCTCTCTGTAAGATAGGAATCTTTTTAGTTGTTGGCAGAGCAGCTTCTTCTTGGCCCAAAACCTCTGTAGGCAAGTTATCATGGAGGCAATGTAGGATTCATTGGGTGACAGACAACATCCGGTTGGACTCAGGATAAGCTGGCATTATTACCCTTAGTCTTCACAGCCCTTCTTAAGCGTGGGTGGCTGTTTTTTGTGATGAGCAAGTATGGCACTGGAACATGTTAGCCTCAAGCAAGATGGTGGCCTCTTTACATGGTCTCCACTCAGGAGAGCAGTGCTGTCAAAGCTAGTCCGTCTTTAGCATTCATCGCTTTGCCCCTGGATAGCCTGATCCATTTTTATTACACTTCTCTAAACTCCACTGGGTTTATTCTCTCTCTTTAAAGTGAGTATGTACCTAATAATTCAGACAGTGTACCATAGAGGTCACTTATTATGGTTGTACTTTGCTAATGTCTAATGTATTGTACTTTATGCAGTATAGAACTTTAATGGCATTAAAAAGTGCCTCATCTCATTGCAATCTCATGTCTGATTCTTTGCTTTCACCTTAGTTCTCAGGTTAGGTGATTTGTTCTGTTGTGTGAATAGTAGAATCATTTCTACTTCCCAAAAAATGTCAATGTGAATTCTATTCAAGTTGAACCAAAACATTGAGATTTTTAAATTACTTGCTTTGTTTCTTATGCTAATGTTTGAAAAGTTTTTTGAGAATTGCCAAAAGGTCAGATAAACAGAATGTATACTCCAGATTTAGAAGAAGCTGTTTTCCTATTAGGTTGGGCTTTTTGGTTGCAGTTCACAGAAAATGATACTGTCTGACTTAGGGAGCAAAATAAAGAAGTACGTAAGATTTAAAGGGGAAGTAAAAAGGGCGGGGTGGGGGGAGGAAGCTACAGGATCTGGGTAGCAAAAATTAACAAATATTTTTTTTTACAAGGATATACTAATGGAACAAATGATGCTTGACGGTTCTTTGGTTTCTAAAGTCTTCATGATACTCTTAAGATTCAAATTACAGGGAGAGGGCCCCTTTTTGGTCCCACATGGGACAGCTTGTTTGACAGTCCCTTGGAGGTTTAACCCACTGAGTTAGGTAAGGGGTTGCTTCTCAGAGCACCACCAGGTATTGTTACCAGCAATGGGAAGTAAGTGCCTGGCAGTCAGGCAAAGCCAAGAGATGTCCACTTCAGCATCTTTCTTTACTTTTCTGTTTATCTCTCTTCCAGATCATTAGCTAAGATGTTAAATAAAACTGGACTTACCATGGGTGCCACAGGCTCCCCACCAGGCGTGCCTCTGACTATGTACATTATCACCGATAATTGTTCATTTGCCTTTAGTCAGGTTTCAGCCTCTGTGATGAGCTTCATACTCCTGCCAGTTTGAATTTCATGTAAGGGGTAAACTTTCACGAGCGTCTGTATCAGTTTCCTTTTAGAGTCAAAATGTATTATTTCATTGAGCATGTGCTCCTCTCTACTAATCTTGTAATCCTACCCCAAATGACAATTCAGTTTGGAAGACGGCCATGTGGCCAAAACAGCGGCTTTTCCTAGCCAGCTTCCATTGTGTGAGCGAGGGCCCAAGTTAGGACAGTGAGGGCACCCTGCTATCTGCCATTCTGGCTAATGAACTGGAGATGCAATTCCTATTTCAGATGACCTGCTGAAGCCCGTTAGTGCTCTCTGAACCATTGAGGAAAGATCACATTAGACTTAGTATATAGTTGTATAATCTAAGCACGTTTTAGGCTATTCGAATCCAGGGAAAATTGGTGATGATAATGGCTAATATTTATGGGGAGCTTACTGTGTGCCAGAGAACGTATGCTTTGCCCGTATTGTCTCTCTTGAACCTTCGCTCCAACCCTAATAGCCCTATAAAGTGGGTAAAGTTATTATCCTCATTTTCCTAATGCAGAACCTAAGGCTTATAGGCCAAATAACTTGTCCAAGGTCACATTTAATAGTATATGTTTTATATACTTTAACCCCTGTGCCGTGTTGCTGCTTGTGCTTGGTAGATTCTTACCCACCTGTCTGTCAGTTCACTGATTCCTCAATTCAGTGAATAAGATATGTATCGAGTGTTTACGATGGGCCAGGGCCAGGTACCGTTGGAGGCACATGGTACAGAAGACACAGCTGTTTAGACATGGTGCCTTCCTTACCAGAAGGGATGTTGCATTCTAGTAGGTCAGATAAGATGTGTATGGAAACTAAATTCATTATACATCGCATGCCCTGATTGTGCTATTCACTGAGAGTGTGTAGACTTCTCACCTGCCTGATGCTGCTGTTACATCTATAATCCCTTCTGGAACAGGAACACAGGAGAAGCTTAGGAGTTCTAAGGCAGGCAGACAGGCAGGCAGACAGACAGACAGACAGACAGGCAGGCAATGTGTACATCATGTCCCTAACTGGAAGACCACTAAGATACTCATAATTGTAGAAGACGAAAACATTCTACAGGTTCTGAGAGTGGCCTTCTGCAGGAATTATTTGCTTTTAAGTTTTGTATTCTAAAATCTTATTTTAAAATTTTCTTTCCTCCATAATATTTCAGTGATTATGTTACCATAAAAAATTCCTGAAAGTAGATACTGTAAAAGGACAGCTCAGTTAAAAGTAAGGCTCAAGCATATGTTCCATGTTTCTCTGCTTTTATAAGTACTTGGTGCTCTCAGGGCTTGGTGCGTGTACTCCAGTTTGAGAAGCATGGAATAGATCAGTGTGCCAGTCAGGATTCCCAGAAGCCACTATAGGTATTTTGGATAGGAAGTGGTTTAATACCGGAAATTTGAGGCTTCCAAAACCTTTGGAAGGCTGGGGAAGTGAAGGCCAGAGAAAAAATTAAGTACAGGGACTACAGTGAAGCAAGTGGATGATTCTCAGGAGATGCCTGACGTCATAGGCAAAACCCTGCTTTTGCTACATGCTGATGGCCAGGTACCTGCTTCCATGTGTACCTGGAATGTAGTGGTTTCTTGTTCTCTTCTGCCTTCCCCATCTTACTCTAGTGCCTCTCACTGGTGGAATTTAATCAGAAACTTGCTAGCAAGAACATCTAGGAAAGGTAGAGTCTAGGCTTTAGAGATCTGCATACAGGGGAGGGCTTAGAGATATGAGAATGGTGCTGAGGGATTGACAAACAATATCCCGCACAGTTACAATATGACATCTTTGGCCTAGGATAAGGCAGGATCATCTCATTCCTTTTTTTCTCTATCTCGATCCTATCTAAGCCTTTAAACCTTCTCCTTGAAAAGCAAAAGTGCCATGGAATGATGTTTCAGTGAGAAACATAACAAAGTTGGGGAAATTTAGTTTGACTCTCTTCCTTTTTATTATTTCACTTTGCTACTCTCCACCTTCTTGGTTCTCCTATTTCCATCTTTTAGGGAAGAGAAGAGCTTTTCATCTCAGGATTGTGCTGGGATTCCTTTGGGGGCTTTTTATCATTCTAGGCCTCTTTAGAGATAAGCTCTCTCGGGGAGACTCAGGGTGAAAAGCTGAATTGATTGAAAGGATTTGTAGTGATTCCTCTGTTGGAATGTGATCTTCCTCCTGTGGTAAGGGTCTTAAATGCTCCAGCCAGTTCATCTGCAACATTGCTGATCTCTCATTTTCAAGAGGCTTCTGATATGAACGAACCCAAAGAAGAAGGTCTTTTTTTTTTCTTTTTTTCTTTTTTTTTTATAAATCTCTGAGCTTCCATCAGCCCTCAGAATTGGGGTGGGGACTTTCCCATTCCTTTCCAAGATGACTTTGTCTTCCTCAGCTCCCAGTTTTCAAGCAAGATCTTGGCCAAAAGCTTTCTTGCATTCATTTTGGTATTTCCCTACTTTAACCACCACTTTTAACTTAACTGAATTGGTTTAAGTTGATAGACCATCCTAAAATACTGCATCAGATGTGTTTTCGTTATTTTTAGAATTGTCATTATGCCTGTAAGAATGCCATATGGCCTCTACCTGGCATCTTTCATGTCAGACAAGGCCATTATTTCTAAAAGGTTGGGACCATGCCAAAAGTGTGTACTAGGGAATATTAGTTTAGAAAAGACTTAGAATTTTAGAAAAATCTTGAGAGATAAAGGTGATTTAATTTATTTGGGTGAGTGTTTCATTGCTGTAGTTGGAATAGAATCTGTGAAGAAGAGTAGTTTATAATCTTAAACTTGGCTTTGTTTGCTTTCTGTATGGATTATATATTGGGACTCCTAGAACTATAAACTCTAAACTATGTTTAGAAGGTCACCAAGTACCAAACTCTGACTCAGAAGAGTGGAGGTAAGGACATGCAGGTCTACGTGACTATTTATGGGAAAATTTAGTTGTATGCACGTTAGTACATTGAAACCAGGCAGGTAGATGTGGAGCTTTTGGGTTCTGCATGTGGAGGAAAAGGGTTGCAGGCTCAGTGCGGGAATTCCCCGGCATGGAGATTTGGAAGCAAATGAATCTCTGATATCAGCCGGAGTTAGACATCTTTGTTCCTTTTGAGAACAAGTGAAGTATTAAATAAGTAAAATAAATAAAAATAAGTTAGTTGGACTGCCAGCAGTTTCGAGTGGGTGGAAAGATTGAAAAGGATCCTGGAGAAAGAAAGCTGACTTTCAATCCAGTTGTTCCGAAAAGACATCATAGGAGGGAGGGACTAAGAAATCCTTTTCCCTATTCATTTTGATAAAAGTCTTTCATTTTGTTACAAATCCTGTATAAGAAATGAGACTCCAACTTCATAATGGGTAGTCTATGAATCAAATATCCACAGGCTTTTTGGGGATATATAACCATCCCTTAAATACATTTTCTTTAACCTTAGTCAACATTTCATTGCAGAATGTGAAATAAATAGAAAATGAAAGAGAACTGGAATTGGTCAGTGCTGTTTGTGACTGATAATTAGGTCAGGGATTAGAAACCAGAATTTTTGATAGCTGTGTGGACATTTTACTTAACATATCCAGATTTCAGATCATCAGACTCCTACAAATGAATAAATGCATGGTATTTATCAGTTTCAATTAACTAAGATTTATTAACTACTCTTTTCTATATGCTTTACCTACATCACTGTATTTAATCTTCCCAGCAATCCTATCAGGTATCACTATACTCCATTTACAGATTAGAAAATTGAGGTCCAGAGGAGTTAAGAGACTTGTCTTTTTAAGTGCGCACAAGGAGAAAAGAGTGGACCTGATATCAAAAGCTGAATCTGATAGATGTTGACGGCAAGTCCAGTGCTTTTTTTCACAGTGCTGCCCTACTTGGTTCCAGTTTCTGGGGACCTGACTTCTATCATTGATATTGCCAGCTGACCACTGTGATGTCTTTATTTGGGAAAATCCACCCAGCATGTCCAAAAAACCTGGTGAGGTGACCTAATTTATGAGAGGATACTAAAAAAGAAAAAACCCTACTAAAAAATCTGATATTTTCCTAGCATATGGAATAATATGAAAGCAGAAAGAAGCATTTTTGTGTATTTTGAAATTGTCACTTAAAATGAGATATTCTCACATAATGGAATAAATGTTTTTCATCCAACAAATATGGGCTAGTTTTGAATATATCTATATATATCTATATCTATCTATCTATCTATCTATCTATCTATCTATCTATCTATCTATCTATCTGTAATATTAGCTCCCTGTGAATATTCTAGCTTCTTTCTGCACTTTGGGATAAATGTACCTTCTTAAAACTTGATCCCCTAAACATGGCTAAGAACAGTGGTCCCCAGTGTTTTTGGCACCAGGAACAGGTGGTCCTATGAGAATCTAATGCACGATGTTCTGAGGTGGAGCTGAGGCGGTGATGCTAGCGCTGGAGAGCAGCTTCAAATACAGACGAAGCTTTGCTTGGTTGCCAGTTGTTCGCCTACTGCTCTGTGGCCCAGGGACTGGGGACGCCTGGGCTAGAAGATCAATTTTAAGAATCTAATGGCATATCAGAAAAACTTCCAGCTAGCCCACATTTACCTTGGTCATCGCTATCTCCTTTTTCTTCTTCTGCATCACTCTATTGTACTACACTTTCAGCTGCTTTGTAACTTCCTGACCTTCCTCTCATTAAATTAACTGTCATTTAGCATCTCTTCTCTTTTTAAGTACTGCAACACTTCCTGACACAGCCAGCCCACCCTCATGGCTGTCAGCTCCCTCTGAAATCTTTCGGTCATCCTATGGCGAACTGGCTACCGGCAATAACAGTAGGGTCTCTTCCACAAAACAGCAGACACGGATCACATACTCAAGTTGCTGGGGCTTTGTAAAGGAAGCTGCAGCCTTGATTAGTAGGATCATGGGATCTTGTTTCCAGGGCTCGATTTAGAGGCTTCTTATAATGAGGTGTGCCTCAGAGGAACATGGTGTTCTCAGACTGGCTGCATGAATTTAGAGAAGAGAAGCAAGGAGACTAGGAAAGACCTGGAAGACTGAGAGGCTCCAAACCAAAAATGGAGCCAGTTTTCATGCTTGTCCCAGTAGAGAAGGCTCAGTTCATCTTATGTGCTTTTACTGTCTTCCCATGTCTTCTTCTTGAAATGTAACTTCTCCTTTTCCATCTTTACCTGGCATATTTCTATCCATTCCTCAGTGCCAGCTCAGAGACGACCCTTGGGAAAGCCTTTCTTGACTTTCCTGTGGTATGCACTGCTCCATTCTCTATGTTCTCAGACAGCTAGAGTGGATCATGTACCTCGTATGTGGTAATTACTTGTTTATAGATTTGTTTCTAACTGTGCTCAGAGCCCCTATTGTCATCTGTGCCTTCCTGACCTGTAGTGAAGACTTGATAGATATTTATCAAATAAGCAGATGGGTTTCCCTCCTATCCCCACTTTCTCTTACTCGGGCCAGGGTTTTTGTTTTGTTTTGGGTTTGTCTTGGACAAGTGGCTGAGAACAACCCAGACAACACGTTTAACACCCTGGAGTGAAGGTTCTGAAACTACGCAAGGCTCATGCATTCCAAATGAGAGGATGACTTTTCTCCCTCTCTATCCCTTAGGGCCAGTTTCGGTTTGGCAAAGATGATAATTTGTGTATGATTTCAAACCTAACGAACTTTCCGATTTAAAGTAAAAGCTAACTTAATATTCTTTATTGCTTCTTGGAATCTGATCTCTGGCAAGATTAATATACAAAATACTGTGGAGTGAGGTAATTTCTTATGGAGTCTTGACTGAGTGAAATTGAATTGCCAGGGATCTTATTTTCAGAAAGGTTCCTAGTGTTTTGCCCCTCATCTTTAACCAGCTCACAGGCTTTTAATTGTTGGTGTGAAAGCTCTGCCCTTTGGTGAGATACCTCACAAAGTAATCCCACTGCGGGGGAAACCCTCAGGGACCGTTAAAAAATATACTTGCAATTTACATACAGTCCCTCACATATAGTGAACCAGAGGAAATGTTGATTTCACCTGTATGTTAAAAACATGTCTTCCAGTTGCCTACTGATTGAAAGGGTGATGGAAGTAGCCTTTGAGTGACCAAGTGTGCCTGTTCCACCAAGTCAGTCTTGATTCAAGTAGCAAAGTCCAAATAGATACCAGCCAGGTAGTTGGAAGGAAGGTTCAGATTTCTTGCTGGAAAGAGTGGCTGGAGTTAGCACTGTGGCAACAACTGGGAGTGGCTCACAGGCCGTGGGGTCCAATACAGGATACAGAAGCCATGGGTCTTATGTGGCTATTTACATTTAAATTAATTAAATGAGATACAAATTCAGTTTCTCAGTTGCTGAGCTGTGTTTAAAGTGCTCAGTGGCTACACGTGGCTGCTGTGTTGGACATCGAAGAAATAAATTACCATTATTGCATAAAGTCCTATTGGGTAGTGCTGATCCAAGGACCCGGAAGCCTATAATATTACATTTGCAAGATGCGTGACTTTTCCAAAATGTCCGGGAGCAGTCCTGGGAGGCACAGCTTAAAATAGAGAGGGAGGCGAGCGACTTGTGTTGGTTAGCTTGTGGCCAAGGGTTAGGTGATGCCCTTGAGTGCAACTAGTACGTGTGAAACATAGCTCGTGGAGTGCGAGCAAATGGAGTGGTTTAGACTCAAGTTGAAATCTAACTAAGTTATTGTGTGAGTTGTGCATGCCAACACCTATGTTGGTTGCTTTGACCTTTGTTACTTTATGTCTATCTCTAGGATAATGGCTACTTGCTTGCTTTTTGCAGATGGGAAACTGAGGCTCAGAGGCACTAAGTAAATGTAAAAGGCCACACAGTGCAGGGTCCAAGTTGGAACCCCGTGCTTCTAACCTTAAGTTTACTGCTTTTCTAGCTTTAGGGATGAGAGAGGAAGTAGGGTACAGGTGCACATAGGACCAATAGTTAAAAGGGAAGACATTAACTTGAAGAAATCGACCTCTTCACTCCATCCACTAGCCCCTTGGAGCCTGGTTAGTGCTGAACCACCTGCTCAGGGTCTGTTGTCACAGGACAAGGCTGAGATAGAGTTTCTTTCCATGGGGAGCTTAATGAATGGAATGAAAATCTGCTGAATTTAGAATCAAAGATTAAAATATAATAACAATAATGGTAATAATTAGTATGTAGAGGTACTGGTCATTGTGCCAGATACTGTTCTAAGTGTTTTTGGTAAGTTAACTGATTCAATTCCCATAATTACCCTATGGGGTGGATACTGTTACTACCCCTATTTTAAGGATGAAGACACTGAGGTTTGGAGAGGTAAAGTAAATTGTCCAAGATCACACAGTGAGGAAGTGGCACCTTAGAAACCATTATCTCCATTTGTGGCCAGTGCAGATGGCCTTGGGGCAAGGTGGGTGATGTAAATGCTAGAAGTCACTGAATATAATAGAATAGGGGACTGTGGAGAGTCGAAGTGCATGTTCAGTCTAGTGTTTTATATTCACATTACACAGCAACAGCAACACCTCTGAGAGGCCCAGCCACAACTCACCTGCAAGTGGCATATTGCAGACTAGCAGAGCGTTTGCAACTATTTATTTTTCAGGCGTGGAAGCAGAGGCCTAAAAGGATGAAATGACTCACCCAGTGGCAGATCCAGCAGTCCAGTACCCTTTATAAACCTTTACCTGCCTCTGTTATTATAGTTCTAACCCTTTCTTAGCATAGTTGGTTCTCAAAGGGGACACTGCTTAGAAGTTTATCTAAAGGCACTCATGTGAGTCAGGGTATAAACATTGTCTTCTTGTCATCCATTTCACTTCAGCCGTTCCATGTGTCTTGGGTCGTATGAGAGTACGGTTGATAGAGGAAGGGCATCAAAGGTATTGAATAGAAGGTTCTAGTCTTTAAAACCATGTCTTAATACTGTTTTTTCCTGTGCTAGAATGAGACCTTTGTTTTAGAAAAGAAAAGGAAGTGTAAACATGGCTCTTTCAGGAGTAAAGATATATTTGGGATCCTCCATCCATGCCACGTGGACTCTGGGGATTGGATTTGCATCCTTTTTACGTGGGCTCAGTGATACCCACTGCTACTGTTAATCTTGACTCAAGTGGAAGGGGGATGGATGGTTTGAAGGGCTCAGTCATTCCTCTCTAATGGAAGGATTGAGGAGTGAGGGGAGATGTTATCAAACCCACTGAGGCATGTGTAGGGTCTTGATTCTAGCCTAGAGGACTGGGAATCTGCCCACCCTCTCTTCTAAGCAGAGACCCTGGAAGGGACCCTGGGATTAGTGATGCACATCCTGACCCTCCTCTTCCTTCTCTTGCTTCTTCTCCATGTTGGGAAGCTCCCAAACTGATACTTAGTTTGCACTTTACAAAGTGCACATGCATTGACCCCTCCCAAATAAGTCTGTGAAAGATATTGTATTCAGCCCCATTTTACGGATGAGGAAACAGAGACTCTTAGAGGCCAAGTCACATAGAACAAAGTAGTTTGAACTGAGCACTCCCAAATCTTAAGGCCATGCTCCTTCTATACATAGTCACCTTGACTCTTGTGGAGGGCAGTGTAAATTCAGACAGATTCAGGCTACCTTAATTTGGCCACATACTAATCCTGTGCCCATGAGTACATAGTTCTAAGCAGAAGGCTGAGGTGAGTCTGTTCCTCTCAAAAACCTGCTGTACTTTCTGAAATCGTAAAGGTTTCAAATCATATAAAATAACAGCTTCAATAGGAGTATTAATTCCTTACTAGTATTGTTCATGCATCATTTCCTATAAAGGTAAACATGTGAAAAGTTATTCACTGTTCCCTCTCACTTTATGTATCACTCGTTTTTTCCTTTCTTTGGCTTCCAATTGTCTCTCCTCTCTTTTGCTTTTCTCTTTTTCCTGTTTTTCTATGAGTGGCAGGAAACCCCAGTTGGTAATTATTCACTGCATACAGTTTTAAATTGCACCCAGAGTGAATGTCAGCCTGTGATGGAAGAGCTGCGGCATCAGCTCCATCTTAATGACCACCCCATGCTTCCTGGGAGGGAGGCAGTAAGGAGTCATCCATGGCAGACACCTTCTCTGTGTCAGGTGCAGTTGCTGAAGACAGAGGTGGGAGCAGGTTGTGTGGGACTTGGAACATTCCTGCCCCTTAGTGGCCATGCCCTGGCCCTGCATTTTGGGGCTGTTTTCCTCTCTGCCTGCCTGCCTGCCATGCACACTGTGGCCAAGCTTCGCCATCCTGATGGCACGGGCACGCCAAGCCTGTGGCTTTCCAGCTATAAGCTTTCTTCATGAGGAGATGGAAAAAACAAACAAACAAAAACAAAAACAAAAAAAAAAGAGGAGAATGAAAGAGCCTGAAGCCAACAGGTGCTTGAATACCTTCCTTTGTGTGTCTGCAGCTCCTTCACTTCCTGCAAGGGAGAAATGACAGCGATTGACCCCTAGCCTCCTGTGTGAAATCTTTGCCGCCATCCTGTCATTGCAGGGGTACCTGTGTGTGCACTGGGGTGGAGAAGGAGCCTCAGGCTTAGATGTGGAGTTCTGACAGAGGGAGAGAGATCATCTTCAAAGGCACAGAAGACAAGGGACCCTCCGGAAAGCCAGAAGATAGGATTTTGATTTATTGTCTTATGTGAGCAGATAGCCTAGGAGAACTGTGTAAAGAATAATAAATATTGACACAGACTCTACAAAGGTGGCGGGTTGGTTTGGTTCCCCAGGCTATGAAGTCAGAGCGGACTTTGGAGACTAATTCACATTCCTGGCCGAGGCCCTCTTGCAGCTCACTTCTGGAGGTTCTTCCTGTCTCTTCCTCCCCACCTCCAACTTCTGCCAGAGAATCTGATCCTTTCTTAAAGTCCCCTTGAGGCTAATTCACCTATGTGATCATTCATTTCTTTATTCAGAAATATCATTTTATTCTCCTTAAACTCATTATCTCTTAGTTTTTTTTTTTTCCTAATAAATTCTGTGCTAAATGCTAAAGATATAAAAAGGGATGGTATACAGTCATTTTCTGGAGTTGTTCCTGGTCTAGTTAAGGAAACAGACAAGACTCAATATGGTACTGTCACAGCAGAGATATCTATAGGGTCTGATATAAGAACAGATAGGGGCCTGAAGGAAGGCCAGACCAGGGCAGTGTGGAAAGGGCTGCGGATGCCTTTTAAGTGAAGGGGATGCTTGAACTGGCTCAATAGAGAGGGGAAGGGTATTCCAGGCCCCCTGCAGCACAGAGATGTCAGAAAGCACAACAAATTTGGAAACTTTCAAGTAAAGGGAAATGGATGAGTTACCGAGGGGGTCATGCTGTGAGAAGAATGTGAACATCTATGACAGATGCAAATGACAAAGATCATTTTATGTCATGCTAACGGGATTTATTCAGACTACATTCTGAGACTGCGGGAATTCACTGAAGACTCTTTAAACAGAGGAATGACACAGTGAAATTTACATTTTATAAAAAAACTTTCTTGGGAAATGGTATGCAAGCGGGTTGCCCAGAGTGGTGTGAACTGGTGGCAGAGCTCGTTCATTTAGAAGCCTTCACAGTGATCCCAGCCAGAAAAGATGAAGGTGTGAGCCAGAGCAGGGGCAGGGAGATGAGGTCGAGGGAAGACTTGGGTAAAGGGATTAGCTAGGGGCAGGAGGGCTGCACCTTTTCTGAGATCAGAGAGAAGGGAGAGAAGAGACTGTATATTGCTAGAATAATTATGTCCACATGTTTATCCCATTTTATCAAACAAGTCCAATTCAATTTTCATCCTTGCACCTAACACTTTATAATGGCCTTGACTCTTGTAAATACTCTCTGCAAGAAATCTGGAGGTGTTTATTTGTGTGTCCTATCAGTTTTATAAGACTCTAAGCTCTTCCAGGGAGGGCACACAATGTAATTTATCCATCTATTATGTGCAGCAGTCAGCACACCGGGAATACTTAATAAGTATTTAATAATAATAAGATCTGAGCCCCAGGAGCATTATTATATTTGTCAGTGAAGGAATAAATAGGTTTGGAAGCTGTTTGTCTCTGTTTAAATTTTATAAGAAAAAAAATCTCACTTATTTGAACTTTTGAACATATTAAAACCCATTCCTGAAATATAATATAGAATACCTTCTGCCCTTGATTTCCCTAAGTAAATATTTTAGTTGGCTTAATTATAGATTGTTTCTTAAAATGTAGGATGTGGTATTTATTTATTGTTCAATAATCTCTGATAATCAACATATCTTTAGACATAAAGGTTTTTTACAAAGACAGTTAATATTTTCTATTTCAGGTAGCTTTTATTCCCCCTGATATTTATATAAATCAGAATATCCACCAGTAGTTTGTCTCTTATTTGCAACATTCCTTTCTTGTGTTCACTTCCTTGTCACACTTATCTTTATTACTCCTGGGTATTCCTCCACACCTAACAGCCCTCTTCTCCTTTTTCTTTCTGAGCCTCTAGTCTCTGTCCCAATTTAATGACCAGGGAAATGACAACTATTGGGCCACTGTATACAACATATTTTCACAATGCATCAGTCCTGGGTACCAGACTATGCTGTACCTCATCTGTTATAATGCATCCAGTCCATATCTTTCTCTGAGACTTGGATAAGCCTGATCAGAAAGTCTTACTGGATTTAAAAACAAAGCTCAATATTTCCTGCCTTCCTCCTACATTTGTGCTCTGTATCACTAGGATATTCAACACATATCCAGTGGGATAACACATAACCTGAAGGTTATTATTACTAAGCATTGCAATATAAACAATAGACTTCTGACCTCTCTGTGTTGAATCCAGGTAGTCCTTATCAAAAATAAGTTCTCAGGAGTGGGTAGTTTTTATCACTTCAGTTGTTCTCATAGCCAGTCCAGGGTTCACATGGACTTCTACACATGTAAAAAGTAGTAAGTCAAGTTTAAATGAAGCCCTATTCACCACGGCCTGCCTGTGCCATGGCATTTGGAGCACCAAAATTTTGCCTTTTGTGCTGCCGAAAAATCAATGGTGTTGATCCAGCTTCAAGAAGATAGAAGGAGAAAAAGAAATATCTTCCTGTCACTTTCCTGGAGCCGGCCCTCATTTATGAATATAAACCAGTGCCTGTTTGTACTAGCACCGTGTGTATGCACAATCCCAGGGCTCCTTCTCCTGATCACTTCCACTAACCAAGCAAGCATTTCTTGATTCCAATAAAGTGGTCCTTCTCTTTTGGAGCAGTCCAGCAGTATACTTTGTGCTGTGCACTTATCAGACCACTTTGAATGTACTTTCTTCAATTCCAGGCAATCACTGAGTATACCGGGGTGCATTTTGTAAGAAGTCTCAAGCAAGAGAACATGACTTGATATAAGTCATAGAAAAAACTGTAGCAGGAAATGGGAGCATTTAACTAGGAGAGAAGATCAGGGCAGGGCAATTATTAACAGTCTGAACTGTCTCAAGATAGATAGTATATGGATAAAACAATGGTTTTCAGCATTTCCTATTACAAATTGAGCATTATAACTTTAAAAAAGAAATTTAGAGTTTTTTTAAATATTTATGTGTGGGTTTCTTATTTTTTCCCTTGGCTGAGGAGGGCTGGCAGGCAATTGAGTAGGTTTAGCTTCCAGAATAATTTAAATGGCATAGATATTCCTGTGATATTTTGGAAAAGGGAAGTACGTAGTGTCATTAATTCAAAATAACTGGAACATGTGGTAAGATGAGTGAGGATGCCATTCTGACCTAGTGAAAGCTGAAGTAGAATTTTTTTAAAAATGAAAGAATATTAAGTTTTAGGATTTTTAAATGTCATACACATATCTAAGGCATTCATAGGCAGTAATAGGTAAAATGCCATTCGTGTACACCTTTTTAGAGTAAAGGATGAATTGTTTTATCCCGAATTTTAAGAAATATTGAAATAAGAAAGTGTCACTTCTAATTTCTTGAGTTCTCATTTATAGAATAGTCTTACCATAAAGCCTTTTAAAAAACTGAGGTTTCGTACTCACTTCGGCAGCACGTAACACTAAAAAAACAAAAAACAAAAAACAAAAAAAACCCTTGAGATTTAACATATACACAAGAAACAAATCCGAAGTGATAGCTCAGTGAATCTTTACATGTGTATACACCCACACAGCCAACACACAGATACAGACATAGACCATCCGGCTAGGCAGAGGGCTCCCTTCTGCCCTTTTCTAGTCAGCACCACCCCCTGTTCTGATGCAGTCACTGTGTGGACTTCTTGAGTTTCATAAAGGAAACCAAGCACTATTCGTGGTTGATGGCTTTTGCTTGACATCTTGTCTGTGAGATTCTTTTGTGTTGTTGCATATAATTTGTTTATGCAAAAAGCTTTTTGTTTTTAAATGGTTCTCCATATTACAAAATAAATCTTTGTCAGAAATGTGAAGCTGGCAGAAATCTTACACAACTTCATGCCCTTGTGCTTTGATTTACAGATGAAGCACCTCACACTAAAAGTTATTAATTTGCAAAGTTAACTAATGCCCAAATAGCACGGTGCGCTCTATCTTCACAGAGATATATCTATTGTGAATATTATTCTCAGTAAGTCATACATATAATGTCTGATTATACATATGAAATGTGAATTATATAAAATCACGAATTATTGATACAAATTAATCCTATTCGCTATTGCCCTGGCTTCTTGGGTTGTATGTCGACATTTTGACAATGACATTTTTAGAGTAGTTTATTCCGATTGACCACATAAGGAAATCATTGTCGTCATGCCCATTCACACGAGTCGTAAAGCCCTATGTACAACAACGTAAACTTGATTTTGCCAGACTAAATCTTAAACACATACATTCTCTCTCTGTTGGTCTCCCTTTTTCTGTATATCTTTCTGTCTCTCTCACACACACATATACACATAGATACTCACAAGGTAACACACAACACCCACAACAGACCACACATTTCCTAGGGTATAATCATTTATCTCTATATCATCAAGTCAGTAATTGTCTCTCACAACACTATTGTTTCTGAAACTCATATTGTTGTTCTTGGGCTTGATCGAATGTAGCAAAAGTATATAATAAGGAGATGGGAGGAGATGGAAGGGTGGTAAAGAAGTGCCCATCAGTGGGCAGTGAGTGCACTTTCAGCTTTGATAATGGAAGACAAGGTAAGGCTCAGAGTGCCCATGGATTTGAGTTAGGAGAACACATACAGAAGTACAAAGAAATGCCATTTCATCTCTGGGAATATGGTAATCTGGCTATTCAGGCTATTCCTCTGGCTAAAAACAAATTAAATAATATTAAAAAGTTATTGTTTTAAAGGCATCAAATTGCTATAAAAAATGAGAATCAGGAAGCTGAAATGCAAGATAGGGAAAAGCATTGGGAATCCATTTACCCAAGGGTATTTGCTGATCTTGGAAATTAATCTGCAGTTTTGACAGTCTGGTAGGAGAGGGCAGAAAATAAAGCTGGGAACTCAGCCCAAGTGGGGAGCCTAGGAAGACCCTACCATTATTAAGGCGGAGTCTCTGAACCAGACATAACCTGCATTATCCTCAGGCAACTCTTTGGGGAGCTGCCTTGAGACCTAGCAGAAGGGAATGGGGTGGAGAAGTGAAAGAAAACCTGTCTCTGAGAAGTTTTAATCACAACTGGGGCTCAGCCCATCAGAGTACTTGCAACCCATATTTGTGAACGGTCAAGAGCAGCCCAGCAGGGAATTTAGTTTGAGGTGGTTCTGGGTTTGTAGTACTCTTAGGCGACTGGCAAGGAGCAAATGCCAGACTTCTCTGGAGGAAGATATCTTTGTCCTAGACTGCTGGGAACCACCTCCCACCTCCATTTTCAAGGATGGTGAGCGGTACCATCAAAGATAACTAGCACATAACAAAACCAATGTGAACTGGAAGAAACGGTAGAGTGAAGAGACAGAGCAGCAACATCTTCAGGCTTTAGAATCATCAGACATATATTACATATGTTTTGTAAATATGTTTTGTAAAACAACTGTAGTTGACTCTTGAACAACATGAGGCTTAGGGGTGCTGAAAATCCATGTATAACTTTTGACTCCCCCAGAACTTAACTATTAATAGCCTACTGTTGACGGAAAGCCTTACAGATGACATAAATAGTTGATTAACAGATTTTATATGTTATATGTATTACATACTGTATTCTTATAATTAAGTAAGTTAGAGAAAAGAAAATATTTTTAGGAAAATAATGAAGAGTAAATACACTTACAGTATCGTAAGTATTTTTTGAAACAAAATCTGCATGTAAGTGAATCTGTGCAGTTCAAACCCATGTTGTTCAAAGGTCAACAATACTTATCATAGACATATAAAAGGCAAGCTTAAAAATACCTCCAGGAACTAGCAGAGTATAAAATATATTCTAGAAGATTTATAAAAGAACCAACTAGGGATTTCAGGATTACTGCCTAGCCTGTCCAGCCAACAGACGGGCACCGGCAGTATACAAATGACCCTGGCCATGGACCACTGCTGGCTGTGGTCGTGTGTCCTGTCTTTCCAGGGCCTGCAATGTGGTGTGAATGCCCATGCCAACCTCCGGCATGGGTGAGAAGAAAGGAAGGGGGAGCTCAGGGCATAATGGCAAACTATTTAAGATTGTAAACTAGGTCAAGTGTTCTTAGTTCTTAGTTGAGAATATTCTCGAGGTACTATTATAGCTTTTTATTATGAAAGCACACCTCCACAGTCTAGTTGATGTAACAAACTCTTAAAAAAGTAATAGTTAATGGTAATAATATTTATTGAGCTGTTAATATTTGTAAGGTTTTGTGCTAAATACTATACATAATTTAATATCATTTAATTAAACATCTCTATAAAGTAGGCACTATTATTATTTTTGTTTCATAGTTAAGGAAGCAGGCTCACAGAGATTAAATAATTTACTCCAGATCAATTGATAGATCTGAGATTTCAGACCAGCCCATAGTTTATATATGTATTCATACGTACAGATATATGTATTGTGTATTAATGTATACTTAAAAAAAAATGAAAGCATTGCCTTAGTGCAGCAGTTTCCAAAGTGTAGTCTTCAGTCTTGTGGGGTTCTCTGGAGACTCTCTTATTTGGGAGTCAACACTAACAGCAATACAAAGATATTGCTTTTTGCCTTTTCATGGTTGTTGACATTTGCACAGATGATACAAAAGCAATAGTGGGTAAACTAATGGTGTCTTAGTATGAATCAAGATGGTGGTACCAAGCTATACTAGTAGTTTTTGTATTAGTCACTACCATATACTCACAACAAAAAATATTACAGTCATACTCAATTTTCTTGATGAAATATTATACTCTTATTAATTTTGTGAACTCTCTACCCGTGAATGTGTGTCTTTTAAAAATATTTTGTGTGATGAAATGGGTAGTGTACATAAAGTACTTCTGTGTCTGAAGTATCATGGTTCTCTTGAAGAAAGGTTATACTAAAGGTTATACTTTAAGCAGAAGGAACATGAGCCCAAGATGAAAGGTCTGAGATGCAAAATAGAGTGAAGAACAAGAAATGAATATGTGACTGAATCTAAATAGATATTAACCATTTACAATAATAACAAAAATGTCTAATAGTGATAAAATTAAAAATGAGTCAAGTACATTTTGAAAACAAAATATAAAATTAGGTAATGCAGTTAATAATGTTAAAGTGTCAAGATTATTGTATTTTGGAGAGAAGGGTAAAATTAACTTTATAAACTTTGATAAATAGACATGTTTTAATTTTCTAGGATAACTGCTAAAACAATGGAAACTGAGTTTACTTACAATTAGAAGATGATAAATAAAAATGATAAAAACATTTAATCACCAAAAGAAGGCAAAGAAAGAGGAGAAAAAAAGAAACATAGGAAAGGTGGAACAAGTAGAAAACACAAAATAAGGTGATAAATTTAAGCCCATTAATTACAGAAACTAAAAATGCTCTAATTAAAAAAAAAAAAAATTATCAGATTAGATTAAAAAATCTAATAATATGCTGTTTATAAGTGACATACCTAAAACTTAAGGATACTGAAAGAATGAATATAAAATGTTGGAAAAATATATACCATGCAGTATTAGCCAAAGGAATGCTGATATAGCTATATTAATATCAGATAAAATAGACTTTAGATGAATGAGTTACTTCAATCCTTAATATTTTCATTTACTAGGAAGATATAAAATTTTTAGATTTTGTGAACCTAGTAACATGACCTTAGACTATAGACTATATGATAGAAAAATTAACAGTTGCAAGATAATCATATCACAGTTATGATAGGAGATTTAAAAAAATACTCTCAATCACTGGTCACTGATAGAACAATCTAACAAAATATCAGCATGGATATAGAAGATTTGACCACTATGATTAATAAACTTTACATAACATATACGCAGAACATTGCAGTAAAAAGCTGTAGAATACAATTTCTTTCAAGCATATTTGGAACATTTAAGAAATTGATCATTTACTAGAACTTAAGTCACATCTCAGTGAATTTCCAAGGATTGAAATCAAGGTCAAAAAGACCTTACTGTCTCTGATCATAATGCAATTAGCTAGAAATCAATAACAAAAGGATAACTAGAAAATCTTATATATTTGGGATAAATAACTCATGTGTTAAAGGAGAAATCATAATAAAAATTTTGAAACTTTTGAATTGAACAATAACAGAAATGCTGCATATCAATACATATGGGATGCATATAAAACAGTCCTTAGAAAAAAATTTATGGTCTTTATAGCTTATTTTTAAAAAGAAAAAAACTGAAAATTAGTAAGCTAGACATCTGTCTCATGAATTTATATAAAGGGAAATAAAATAATCTAGAGGAGTGGAGAAGAAAAAGTAATCAGGATAACAATACAAATGAAAGAAATTGATAATAAACATGTAATATAAAGTATTAACAAACTAAAGTTTTTTTGAAAAAAATATTACACATTT
Source organism: Eidolon dupreanum (assembly GCA_028627145.1). Taxonomy (NCBI): domain Eukaryota; kingdom Metazoa; phylum Chordata; class Mammalia; order Chiroptera; family Pteropodidae; genus Eidolon; species Eidolon dupreanum. The sequence continues at coordinate 21,459,031 of CM053503.1, read as the reverse complement.
ATAAACATCGATCAAGGCTTGTCATGAAAAATTATAAAAGGCACATGTAATCAATTTAGGGATTAAAATTTTGAATATATAATTTATAATGTCATCAAAATATGACCTAGGAATACATCTAACAAAAAATGCATCTGCAAAATGTCACAGAGTAATATAAAACATTATAAAATAAAAAAGATAAGTAGCTATAAAACTATGTTGATGAATGTGAAATTTAGTTGAAATAGAAAAATTATTAGAACATGTAACACCAATATTGATTTCAAATAAGGAGAAAACCTAAAGATTATGAAAGCTTTTAATATATTTAATTGATAGCTAAAGAAGTCTTTAAAAGAAAATGCTAGGCTTAGGTGGCTACATTGGCAATTGTGCCAGCCATTCCAGGAAGAAAAATTTCACTCTTATATAAATTCTTCTAGAAAATTTAAAAAGAGATGACTATACACACACACACACACACACACACATATAGATGACTATATATATATGTATATACATATATATAGATGACTATATATATAGATGACTATGTGTGTGTGTGTGTGTGTGTGTGTGTTTGTTTTTTAAATAAGGCTTACATAGTCTTGATACCAAAACTCAGCAAGGACACTATGATAAAGAAAAATTACAGGTCTGTTGCACTCATGACACAGATACAAGATTTAAAGTGTGTGTGTGTGTATTTGAACAAGCATTTTCCCAGAAAAGCAAGGTTGATTTAGTAGTATAACATTAATCAGCTTAATTCATAATATTAGCAGTTTAAGGGAGAAATTTATATTATCATTTAAATATGTACAAAAACATTTGAAAATATTCAGCATCCATTTATGATAATGATAAACTATTAGTAAACCAGATATAGAAGATATCACCCTTATTCTAATAAATGTATCTAAACAAACATATAACATACATATAATTAATTGTGAAATATGGAAAACATTATCTTTAAGAACAAGAATGTACCACGTTGCCGCTTTTATTCAGTACTGTATTGGTGGTCTTAGCCTATGCAGTAAAGCAAGAATAAAATGATTAAAAAAATAGAAGGAAGAAATAAAACTATCATTTTTCAGATGATATGGTTGTATATGCAGAAATAAAAAGTAACAAAAACAAAAATATATTAAAACTAATAAGAATTTAACATTGTAGTTCAACTAAATATACTAATTAATTATATTCTTAGGCCAGCAATAATTATAAATGAAAATTTTAAATATATAATTTATAATGTCATCAAAATATGACCTAGGAATACATCTAACAAAAAATGCATCTGTAAAATCTCACAGAGTAATATAAAACATTATAAACTTACATAGAGGGAAATATACTATATCTACATATTGGAAGACCCTGCATTTTAAAGATACTAACTCACCCCAAAGTAAATTTAGATTCAATTTAATTTTAATCAGAATGCAGCAGATTTTAATAAAGAAATTTAACAAATGGATTCTAACCAAATTTAAAGAGCATAGTTACTCTTAAAGAAGAAGATCGAAATGGGAGAACCTTCTCTATCAGATATCAAGACTTATTTTAAAGTTTAATGGTGCAATGTTTTTACAAGGACATACAAATATGTAAATAAAATGGGGTGAACAGTTAAAGAAGTACAAATTAGTAGTTGATAGTTGGTCATGGGGAGGGGGAGCCTAGAAGAGGGTATTCATTAGCATTAATATGATGGCTACGTGGAGGGCCAGGGGAGGGAGGGAGCAATTGGGGGGATCGTTTTATGAACTACATAGATGTCTAACCAATGTACTGTATACTTGAAACTAATTTAAGTAAATAAATTTTAAAAAATAAAATGGAATAAAAAGTTTCTGAAACAGAGACCACCTATACAGAAACTTGAGAAATGGTAGATGTGTGTAGCAGATTGGTGGGGAAAAGAAAGGCTTTTTAGTAACTAGTCCAAGAAAATAAGGCATCTATATAAAAAATGAAGTAGGTTCTTCATGGCATACACAAAAATCAATTCTAGGTGTATTTGAGATGTAAATGTGAAAAGTAAAACTAAAAAAACCCCATAGAAGGTAGAAGAATATCTCATAAACTTGGAGTAGGAAAGTATTTTTTATGTAAAGCAAAATATATCTGATAATAAAGGTCGAGTTTGATATGTTCAACTACACTAAATTTATGATTTTTTTGTTTATCAAATTATACCATAAAGATAATGAAAAGATAAGTTGCAGAATGAGTAAATATATTGGTAAGATATATAGCTGAGAAAAGTCTCATATTTAGAATTGATTGTATTGTATAACATGGTGGCCAGTAACCATGGGTGGCTATTTAAACTGAGCTAAATTAAGTTAAAATTAAATTAAGTTAAATTAAATGAACAGCACTTTTTACTAGCTACATATAACAATTGGCTACCATATTGGATGACACTGATTTAAATTTTATGAGGAAATATATATCCAGAATATATAAAGGATAGTGTTCCTAACTTATGTTTATATATACACACATACATATATATAGTATTCATCACTTATAAAGAAATAATTATTCTTGTATAAATTGATAAGAATGAAGAAGATGGCTCAGTAGTAAAACATGTAGTAAAAAGGCTTTAGGTTCTTCTCAGAAGAGGATAGTATCCTAAATGACCAATAAACATAAAAGATATCAACCTCCAGAGGAACACAAATTAAAACCACTATAAGTTGCCACTATATACTCAACTGATGAACTAAAATATTTTTAAAAATTAACAATACCAAATGATGGTCAGAATGTAGATGAAGAAGAATACTTCTACACTGCTTGTGAAAGTGTAATTGGCCCATTGGGAAAAACAGTTTGCTATTATTTATTAAATTTTGAATATAATAGAGGATAGGTTTATGTTAAATATATAGAGTATAAGTGTGAAATTCATGTATATGAATCCCCCCTATGAATCTCACATGTAGAAAAAGATCTTGGAGAACTTCATGCATTATTGTACCAGGGTTCTTGCATAAGAATTGACGTGACAGAATAACTCCAAACTGGAATCAACTCAAAGGTCTATGTACGAATGTAGATAAATTGAACTGTGATCATCAAAAGGAACAGTGTATAGCTGTTAAGATAAAGGATCACAGCTGTACTCAGCACCATGGCTGAATCTTCCAAGTGTGATGAGGGTAAAAGGAGTAAAATGTGAAATAATACATGCGGCATGATTCTATTTATGTAATGTTATCAAACAAACAACTAAACTGTACTACTTGGGGATGTGTCATTAGGTGATAATTATAAAGAAGAGGAGGAAAGTGATTGTTATAATGCTCAGTAGACTAACAGTTTACTGGATTGGTGAGGATGAGGTTATAATAAGGAAGGGTGCACAAGGCCCTTTTGGAGTAGCTATGAGAGTTTAATATGCTGCTTTTTGATCTGAGTGATAGTTATAGGATGTGCTTGCTCTAGGATTATTTGGAAGAGTGTACATAAATATTTTGTGAACTTTTTGTATGTATATTCTACAGTAATATAGAAAGGAAGCCCTAAGCTGTTTGAATTTTGAGTATATTTGAAAAGAAGTTATAGAGGGATGATATTTAAGAGCAATATAAATAGATTCAACAAATGGAGACAGGAAAGATCATTCTAGGATTGGAACATTATGAAAACAGCATGGAAGTGGGGAGACATGCCTGCTTGAGTCCTATCACTAGTACTTATATCCTATAGGGAAAGGTGGGGAATTGGTGGGAAATAAGGCAGTTACACAGTTTGGGGGTATATCATGTGAGATCTTTCTAGATTTGGAAGTTTTGCAATTACTCTTCAATTAAAAAAAAAAGAAACATCTTTATAGATTTCTTTAAAGAAAACATGACCATAGTTTTATCCCCATTATCATCAGACAGAATAAGAAAAGTTTTCAATATCTTAACATGCCATTCTTTGTTTATACTGCCTAACAGGAAGTGGATATTTGGCAGTTTCCCCATTTGATGTATTTAATTACAGATGATGAATTATTTGGTTTAACTTATTTTGACATAGAAAAGAATCATATCTAATATTTATAGATTTCTTAATGTGTGTCAGGCACTTTTAACCACAGTGCAGTGTTGCCTGGCAGAGCTGCTTGGGGCAAAAAAAGACACCCCTCTGGACATTCCTGCCTATTTTCATTTTCATTTGGATGGACCATGGTTTACGTAAGGCACCTCCTCAATTGCCCTGCAACTAAACACTCTTCAGCTTGGCACGGACCCACTTACTTCTGTCAGGTCATAGTGTCTTGTCTCATCTCTACTGAACATTATTCAATCTTTATTTTTTAGAACAGTTTATCCAGTTTAAATAAGCTACTCTTTTATTTTTTTACTTTGAAAGAGTTAAGGGCCCTGCATGAGTTAGTGTCATATGTCAATTTAATTAATGGGGTCTTGATTCCAGCATCCAAATCTTTGATAACATATTTTGGGGGTGAGTCAGACAGTGTTTATTCTAAATTTGTCTCCACTTTATAAGCTAATTTGACCTGAGACAAATTATTGGCTTCTCTGAATTAAGTTTTCTCATATATATAATGAGTGAAATAATTCTTATATAAGCCTAGCACAGTGTCTGATGGTAGTAGTTAATTATCAATAAGTGATTATCAGTAATTGATGGTAACAGTAATAGTAATTATTATTTGCATTAGGGAATATGTCAAGAAATGCAATGGGCTCACGAGGATTGACTACTTTTGTCTTGACTTCTCCCCACCTAGATAGAGCAAGTAGGATGATCTAGCCACATAGTGACTACAAACGGCATCGAAGAGAAATTCTCCTCTGTGGTTAACAGCACCAGCCTGGGAATCAGGCAGGCCTTGGTTCAAATCCTTATTCTAACATTAATTAGCTGTGCGACCTAGTAGCTTAACCTATCTCTAAAAAGCTTTGAATATTAAATGAATGTTGCATGTATAAATGGCACAGCATAGTGGCTGACAAATAATTATTCAACAAATGGTTATTTACTATTATTATTTCCCCTAGGACTACTTCTGTTATTCAAGAGTGCAAGGACCTAGAAATAGTGATCTGGAAAATTCCTCCATTTCAATATCTGACCCTGGTGGGTCCCATTTGCAGTCTGTGGATTTGGTTAGCTCAGAAACGAGTTGAGAGTAAGACAAGCAACCCCTGTTGGTATTTATCAACTTTGTTTCTTTCCCATCTCTCTTTTCTCATTAAAAATAAGCTTTATTGGTAGAGCCAGTGCTGGTTTAAGGTCTCTCTCTCTTTTTTTTTTATTATGAAGAGAATGGCAATGGGAGGTGGAAGGTAGAAGGACATACAATAAGGACCAAATTATGTACTTATTTTTATTGTGGTAAAAAGCACACAACATGAAATTTATCATCTTATCATTTTTAAATGTGCAGTGCAATAGTGTGAACTATATTCACATACTTGTGCAACAGATCTCTAGAACTTTTCATCTTATAAAACTGAAATTATACCCATTGAACAATAACTCTCCATTCTTCAGACCCCTCAGTCCCTGGCAGCTACCATTCTGTTTACTGTTTCTAAGAGTCTGACTCCTTTATATACCTCATATAATTGGAATCATGCAGTATTTGTCTTTTTGCAGCGGGCTTATTTCACTTAACATCATGCCCTCAAGCTTTATCCATATTGTAGTATATGATAGGATTTTCTTAGTTCGGTAGGTCCATTTTCAATTTTTTTCAGGAACTTCTATGCTGTTTTCCATAGGGCTACACCATTTTACATTCTCACCAACAGTGCACAGCAGTGTATAAGGGTCCCAATTTCTCCACATCATTGCCGACACTAGTTACATTCTGTATGTATCTATGTTTTTATTTGCTTATTTTTTTATAATGACCATCCTAATAGATGTGAGGTCATGTCTCATTGTGGTTTTAATTTGTGTTTCCCTCATGATTTGTGATGTCAAGCATCTTTTCATATGCTCATTGGCCACTCATATATCTTCTTTGGAAAAGTGTCTATTCAAGCTCTTTGTGTATTTTTTAATTGAGTTATTTGTTTTGTTATTGAGTTCTAGGGGGTTCTGCTTAATAACCCTTATCAGATGTATATTTATAAATATTTTCTTCCATCTCTTAGGTTGTCTTTCACTTTGCTGATTGTTTTCTTTGTTGCACTGAACTTTTTAAGTTTGGTGTAATTCTATTTGTCTACTTTTGTTTTGTTGATGGTGTTTTTGGTGTCCTATCTAAGAAATCATTACCAAATGTAATGTCATAAAGCTTTCTTATGTTTTCTTCTAGGAGTTTCATGGTTTTGGTTATTACATTTAGATCTTTAATCCATTTTGAGTTAATTTTTTTATGTGGTGTAAGGTAAGGGTACAATTTCCTCCTTTTGCATGTGAATATCCAGTTTTCGGTACACCATTTGTTGAAGAGACTATCCTTTCTCCATTGTGTAACATTGGCACACTTGTCAGAGATCATTTGGCCATATATGTGAGATCTCTATTCTGTTCCATTGGTCTACATGTCTTTATGTCAGTACCATACCATTTTGGTTACTGAAGCTCTGTAATGCGTTCCCAAATCAAGAAGTATGAGGCCTTCAGTTTTTTCTTTCTTTCTTTTTTTTTTCCTCAAGATTATTTTGGCTATTTGGAGTCCTTTGAGATTCCATATGAATTTTAGCATGGGTTTCCTATTTCTGCTCAAAAAAATGCCATTGAGATTTTGATAGGGATTGCATGGAATCTGTAGATTGCTTTGGATTATATTGATATTTTAACAATATTAAGTCTTCCACTCTATAAACATGAATGTCTTTCCATTTATTTTTTTCTTTAATTTTTATAAAATTTTGGTGTATAAGTGTTTTGCCTCCTTCGTTAAATTTATTCCTAAGTATTTATTATTTTTGATACTATTATAATTGGGATTGTTTTTTAATTTCTTTTTCAGATTACTCATTGTTAGTATATAGAAATGTGTCTGAATTTTGTGTGTTGATTTTGTATCCTGAAACTTTGCTGAATTATTTACTTACTAGTTGTAACAGTTTTTCTGTGGAATCTTTAGGGTTTTCCATATATAAGATCATGTTGTCTGTGAATATTGATCATTTTACTTCTTTTTTTCAATTTAAATGTCTCTTACTTATTTTTCTTGCTTAATTGCTTTGCCTAGAATTTCCAGTACTACATTGAATAGAAGTGGTGTGAGTAGGCATTATTGTCTTTTTCCTTATCTTAGAAGAAAAGCTCTCAGTTTTAACCATTGAGTATAATGTTAGCTGTGAGTTTTCTTTATATGGTCTTTATTTTGTTGAGGTACTTTCTATCTCTATAGTTTGTTGAGTGTTTTTATTATGAAAGAGTGTTGAATTTTATCAAATGCTTTTCTGCATCAATTGGGATGATTATGTGGTTTTTGTCCTTCATTCTTTAATTATATGTATTACATTTATTGATTTTTATATATTGAACCATCCTTGCATTATAGGAATAAATCCTTTTAATATGCTAATTTGATTTGCTAGTATTTTATTAAAGATTTTAACATCATTATTCATGAGGGATATTGGTCTGTAGTTTTCTTTTCTTGCAGTACCTTTGTCTGATCTTGGTATAAGGGTAATGCTAGCCTCATAAAATGAATATGGAAATATACCCTCTTCAGTTTTTCAGAAGAATTTGAGAAGGATTGGTGTTAATTTTTTTTTAAATGTTTGGTAGAGTTTTCAGTGAAGCCTTCTGGCTTTTCTTTGTTCAGATGTTTTTGACTATTGATTCAGCTTTATTAGTAGTTATAGATATGTTTAGCTTTTTTGTTTCTTTATGATTCAGAGTTGGTAGTTTGTATGTTACTAGGAATTTATCCATTTCTTCTGGATTATCCAATTTGATAGTATATAATTATTCATCGTAGTCTCTAAAGATCTTTTTTATTTCTGTGACATCAGTTATAATGTCCCCTCTTTCATTTCTGATTTTTGTTATTTGGGTTTCCTCTTTTTCTTAGTCTAGCTAAGTGTTTGTCGATTTTATTGATTTTTTCCCCAAATACTCTTAGTTTCATTGATTTCTTCTATTTTCTATTCTCTATTTCATTTGTTTATTATAATTTTTTTTCTCTGCTAACTCTGGGTTTAGTTTGTTTTTGTTTTTCTAGTTTCTTGAGGCATAATGTTGGGTAATTTATTTGAGATCTTTTTTTCTTTTTTAATCTAAGTATTTAGAACAATAAACTTCCCAATTAGTACTGCTTTTGTGGCATCCTATAAGTTTTGGCATGTGGTGTTTCTATTTCCAGTAAAGACCAAGTTATTAAAATAATCTGAGCCCAGGACTAATTCTTCAGTAGAACTACATAATTAAGCCATACTCGATTATAGTGATTTTTCCAATAAAAATGTGCTTTCGTTATACATCTGTCATCTATCAATCATCTCTCCAAATATCTATCTACTTATATCTCATACCTTTAAGATTACCTAATACGACATTCTTATTTTCTAGAAGGAGATTGCAAGACCCAGAAAGATTAGTGTTTTGCCTGAGATCTCCTAGCCAGTTATTTCCAAGAGTCAAAGAACTCTTGACTTAATGGACAAGCCTATGTATTGTATAGAATGAAAACAGAATGCAGAAGGCTTCAGGAGACCTTTCTTGGGAAACGATAGTAAGGAAATTAATCTTTTAATTTGTGTTCTTGTCAAATATTCAAGATTTGGAAGTCTTTTAGCTGTACTCTTCGTTTTACAATGGTGTTTCTCCCCTCTGTGTCTGCTCATTTGTTAACTTTTGGCTTTACCAGGGCAATGTGAGTGCGGGTAGGGAGTCTTTTAATAGTTTCTGCAGCAAGGCTTTAGCTGGTCTGAAGCTGTGATATTCCTGCATGAGAGAGGCATGAGTGTGGCTTACATGAACCCCTCTGAGGAAATATGCTCTCTTGGTGAGATGCTCCAGGCTTTCCCCTTGTTCTTGCCCATTTTTCAGAGAGCTCAGGGAAGGAGGGGAGGCAGTAGAATAATTCTTGCTTTCAGGGTAATTTAAAAGAGCAAGGGAAGGAGAAAGGAGAAATTTAAATGCAGTGCCTTGAATAAGTAACACCCACATCATCATAATCATTATCATAAATAGTATCTTTTATGGGGGCAGATGTGCCAAGCACCTTTTTGGGTACTTTCCATACATTATGTCATTTAATTCTCACAAGAGTTCAATAGAGTAGGTATTATTATCCTCATTTTACAGATGAGGAAACTTTGGCTCAGAAAGTTTAAACAGTTTACTCAAGGTCGCTTAGTGTATGTCAAAGCCAGATTAGCTCTATCTATAGTCCTTGTGATAGTGAAATATGTAGTATAAAACTTAATTTGCCCATAAAGTGATAGTAGCTACCTCCCCCCACCACACACACACATTTTACATCTTGGACTTTCCTTTTTTCAAGGACTTCACTTGTCCACAGAGCTATGAGATCACCATGTGAGTATAATAAAATAATGGATTTTTTTTTTAGTATGAATTATGGAAATCATTGCCATGAAGTTATACTTACATTCATTTTGGCTATGTGTTTCAAATTTTACACATACTATTATGGCCTTAATGACAGATCTCTTAAATGACCAATATTTTTGTAACTTTGGATTCTTTGTTTGCCCTGGTTGCCTAGTGGTGATACTGCAGACCTTCCGAAGCACTAACCCCATGGCTTTGCTCTTCTGGTTGGACACCCTATCCTCTTCTTGATTCTATTCCAAATGTCTGCCTTGGTCTTTAATTGCAATCCTCTATGGACTTGTCATAGCGAAGCTCATCCTGCACCGCAGCTTCGTCAGCTCCATATTCTTGTCCCAATATTCCTCACTATTACTCATTTCCCTTGGCACAATCCTGCTGTTCTTGCTCTGAGTTTATCGCCAGTTAAAGGAGCCTCTGCATTGGTAGAGCCCTCTGTTACACTTCACCTCTCCTCTGAAATTACATCATGATCCTATGTTTGCATACATTATTTTCTACTGTATTATCAATATTGAATTTCTATATGTAGAAGATATTTGCGTGTGTAACTTGCCTAAGTAGCATAGATGAAATATAAAATATATACCATAATATAACCTAATGTGCATAAATGCATACATATATTTAATAAAAGCCCATTGGATATAAAGGGAGTTTAGGTGTTCTGCTAAACTGGTTTAAGTCATGATTTAGTCACTCTCTGCTGCATACAGTAAAACCCTGATTAATAGGCATAAACATCTTAAGCCAAAAGACACCTCCTTAGACCCTGAAGTTAGAGGAACTGACATAGAATGAAAAGATCAAAAGATCAAAGATCTACATTTTAAAACTTTTTCTGAAGCCCTCAGTTAACAAGCTTAATAAGTCACCTTGAAATACTTTACATATGCTGATCACAGCCACCAAGAATCACAAAGCAGGGATAGCTAGCCTAATGTACAATAGTAAAATATTTATAATCTGCAGAGTTCAGTTTATATTATTAACCCATTTTTCTGTTATTTTGCAACAACTGAAACTTTTGACTTTTCAAATTTTGGAAAGAGATCTTTTGATTTTCGAACACCAACAAAACAAACACTGCTTTGGCCTCTACTTTCAGTTTATCCTGTTAATTAATTGAGTGATTAGGGACCACTCAGGGCAGTTGTAGATAGATCCTAGAGTTCAGCCATGCACTTGAAACAATTTTTGAGGTCCTTTTATTACAGAATGGTTAAAGTTCAAGTGCTTATTTCCTGAGTAAGGTTAAGAGTTGGGTGTTAACTGCAGCTTTATTTCAGCTTTCCAATTCTTCCAGTCTTAGCACTGGGGTATAAATTTGGCAGTGTAAATTAGTGGAAAGCCTTCAAACTGGTAGTCTGGCCCCATAGACTTTGCTACTGGCTGGCCGAGTGACCCTGAGCAAATTTCTTAGCCTCGTAATTTCTTTGGGCCTTAGTTTCTTCATTTAGTAAGAGAGAGGGTTGAACTAAACCAACTCAAATGACTCTTAGTTCCTCTTATGTTCTTTAGTATGTGTCTACATGATGTATACACATTTACAATGTTTACAGTGTACACATGCCTTTATATGCACACACAAAAAAGGTGCAGCACTTTAAACTTGATAACTCAGAATTATTTCATTACTCTTTACAAAAATGATTCTTTCCAAAATGATTTATTATGTGATTCTTTTAAGTTGGAATAGGAAATATGTGACTTTAGACAGATTTATGCACTTAATTCTATTCAGCTAATGGGGTAAATATTTCATATACTTGCAATTGCTAAATCACAACATAGCCTTAAAAAATTTAGTGGCAGTATCTAAAAGGGAACAGAAAGAGGCTGATGCACCATTAATCTGTTTATCTTTCTTATTTCAGTTTTCTTTTTTCTTTATTTTTTTTCTACTAAATAACTGGTATAAATACTTGAAATCTATGTAATATATAACTTTAATACATTTTTTCCAATTATGAAAGTAACATGTGCTCATTGTGAAATATTTGGAAAAAATGGAAAAGTTGGCAGAAAAATGAAAAAAAAATCACTCAAATTCCAGTGAAGTAATTGCTGTTAACATTTTGGTATATTTCCTTCCAGCATTTTTCTATAGATGGACTCAATCATTCTTTATGCCTTTTAATTTAATGTCATAGCATAAGGGTTTTTCTGTTATTAAAAATTATTGGTAGAAAGAATTTTTAAAGTTATTTAGCATTCTGTCATATAGTTATAGCATAATTTACTTAACCACCTTCTTACTGTCAGCCATTTAATCACTTTAATTTTTTCACTATTATAAATGATTGTGCAGTGAACATTTTTGTATATAAAGCTTTTTTGTCTGAGTTTTACATTATTTCTTTAGGATAGATTCCCAGAAATTGAATTACAGGGTCAAAGGTTTAAACATATTTAAGGTTCTTGATCCATAATGCCAAATCACTTTTCCAAAATGTTTTTTTAAATCAATTTATACTCCCTATAGCAATATATGTGAGAGCACCTTTTCCTACCATATTGTTTGCCCTTTCTCTCTAAAAACTAAATAAAAATCCTTTATGGTTTGGTAGCTAAAAATTATACTGTACTGCAGTGTTAATTTTCTCTCTCTTCTCTCTCTTCCTTCCTTTCTTTCTTTCCTTCTTCCTTCCTTCCTTCCTTCCTTCTTTCCTTCCTTCCTTTCTTTCTTTCTACACCTACAGCACCTAGTATTCATAGGTGGTCTCCCATCCAAGTACTAACCAGGCCCGACCCTGCTTAGCTTCCAAGATCAGACAAGATTGGGCACGTTCAGGGTGGCATGGCTATAGTAATTTTTATTTCTATCATTACCAGTGATATCAAACAATTTTCCATGTTTGTTTATCATTTGTAGTTTCTCTTTCGTGAATTTTATGCTTGTAACTGCAGTATATTTAAAAATTTTTATTATATTCATGAATATAAATTTATGTCATCAGTATATAAATCAGGTGAATACAAACCCTTTTCTTCCTTTAAAATGTCACATTAAGTTGCTTTTTTGTTTGTTCTTGGTTGATTTTTTTTCTATTAGTTATTAGATTCTCAAGATCATAATTTTAAATAGCAAGCTGTCATTATGTCCCTCTGAGTAGATAGCTTTCAAATATATGTTTTATGTGTGGCTTTTCAGGAACATGTCTTTTATATAAAGTGAGATGTGCTCAAGCATATCATTTCACAGATTTTCAGGTAGCTCATGTGTAGAGTCTGAAATCTTAAGTTTTTGTGGGTTGCTGTGTTAGTTAATAATGATTAAGCAAAGACTTAATGAATGTTTTTCATCTAATATTTTGGTATATTTATTCCTTTATTTCTATGGATTATTTGATTTGGAATTTCATGTTGCTCTTTTCATTGACATCCCAATTTAAGGATTTTTCTATGTTCTTAAAAACTCTTTTGGAAATTTAATTTTTAATGGTTTCTCCTACCCACCCCCATCTCCCATCATCCATCTTCTGCATCATTCTTCACCAGCATAGGAAAAACAGGGACACACATTTCTTTGGAAGTGGCTATATAATTAGAAATCAAAATGTATGTACAGGCTCCATGAATATTTTATTGATAAGGGTGGTAAAAGAGAGTGTATTCACTATTTTAAAATATGTCCACTCAAATGTGATTCAAAAGCTGTTAGAAATAGTTTAATCAAATTCATTTGTACAAAAGCACTTAGATATGGGCCAAGTACTAGTCATTGATCAATACTGATCAAATCATTTGGATATTGAACAAAGCCCAGAACCAACTGAGTGATTCTCAAGGGACAGATGTGTTTTTGGTTAGGTCACAGCTCAATACATTCTAGGTTCTCACCCCTGATGGCTGTTGCTCTGAGCTTTGAATCCACTAGTTCCATGAAAGAAAATATACTTTTAGAACGTCAGGTGAATCTGTTCATTCTCTAAAATCTCAGCAATATTATGTCTGCCTGGGGGGCTTACTAGATAACCTTCACTCCTCTAGTGTCTTCAGGAGACCTATATGATTATCTAGGCCACAGTTGGCCCTTGGGACTCTTGTTGGAAGCTCTGGCACCCTGACATTTTCTCATGTATTATAAGACTTTTGAAAGTGTTTTGTATTTACAAAAAAGTGTCTTTATCCAAGGTGGTGGTCTCTGCCTTACCTCTACCACTTCTGCAGAACCAAGAGGAATGACCAAATTGTGAGAGAGTACAGAGAATGGAGGGTGGGGGGATGGCTTCATTCTGGCCTGTGTACTGTTTTGGCTCACAGTGTCTGGGAGTCTTTGGCTCTCACCAGGCACCTGGGTCACTTAAAGAACTGCATTCATTTCATTCCCAAAATAGGAAGGATAAATGTAGCCCATGTGATATTTCATTATGAGAATTTAAAAGTTTTTTTAGAATAATATTCTTTATAAAGGGACTAAGACTAGAGAACCATGAGGACATCTTATTGAATCTGGCAGATAAGCATAAAATATAAATTAGAACTGGGCCATTGGGAGATGAAACTTCTGATTCTTTCCTCTCTCTGTGTTATTATAGCCCTAAATGAAAACCTTTTATGAGAGGTGAAGACCTCACCTTGGTTTTTGGTACAGTTGTGTTTAGCCTATAGAATTTCAATTCTGTTTATTTAATGATTATTTATATGTAAGTCACCAGGATGATTTCTTTGGGTTTGAATCTTGTCTCTGTCATTTTTGAACTGTAAGATCTTGGACAAATTTGGTTGTGATGAGGAACCAATGATGTGTCTATGTTGAGTGCTGAGCATGGTGCCTGGTGCAAGCAATATAAGTGCTAAGTGAATATTAGTTATTATGATAATTAGATTATACACTTCTAAAGGACAAGGGTTGTCTTTTTTATTTTTGATAACTTAAAAGAGTGCCTTGTACATGGTATTCAAATAATCGTTGGATTTGATTAGCTTCTTCAGTAGCTTCTTTTGGGTCTGAGCACATCTCTCCTTGTGGCTTTGGTGGTTATGGTGATGATGATGGTGGTGGTGGCTCTGGCAGCATGTGTAACATACATGTACCTTACTATTGTAAATAGATGATTCAGTTTCACAGGGGCTAGTCTGATATCTTTTATCAGGACCACTGTAAATTTTACTTTAAAAAGCTTTGCAAACTGCATTGTTTTTCTTTAGAAAGGTGGTCTTGCTGCATCTGTACAATACATGAGAAAATTTAAATTTATAATTGCTAAGAAGATTGTCAGATTCCATGAGTTTAAGGATAAAATTCCAAATTGGTGGTGAAGTAGTGTGACCCTCATTGCATTTGAATTACACCTATCGAAAGGCACTAAATAATGTCATGGAATGACCATTACAATTTAAATGTAATTCAGCGGACCCTGTAATTTTCTCAAGGCTTTGAAGCTTAGTGAAGTTCTAAGTGGTTAGGACCTTGAAGGGTAGAAGGGGAGAGCATTGATGCAGGGAATACAAGGAAGATGCTCTTCCATCTTGAATAGGATTCACAGTCCCATTAAAAGAAAAATGCCAGAGTCTTGGCAGAAAATGCTGATTTGCATATTATTCACATGTATTTGCATAGTGAGTTCAAGAGGCCCTGTCTTCAAGTATGTAAAATAAATAGCGTAATCTGCTGCAATTGTGTTCCAATCCAGTATCCAGGGCATTGCACAAATGAAATACATAACACGTTTAAAATTGCATTCCAGAAGATGAAAGCTGGCAATCAGCTAAAGGTGGCTGTACATCAGTAACACTGACAGGGAGCAGGGATTATCTGGCTTGGCTGCAGTGCAAGACTGGAAAAGCCATTGCCCTAGAGTATCCTCACCTACAGAGGAAGCCTGTTAGATAGGTCCTGGACCCATAGAGTTTGCAGCTTCAGAAACCATGGTGCACCATGGTGCCCAGGGTGCTGCTCTCTCCCACACTGGAAAGTCTAAGTGGTGCCCAACCAGCATTGCCTTCTCTTAATAACTGAGCTGGGTGGGAGTCAAACTGTGTATAGTGTATTGATGAGCAGGGCTGTGGACCAGACACCCACATTCCACTGGCTTTTTCTAGCTCTTCCCGTTTAGTCTTAGATACCTAGACACTTAAGCTGGTTCAGGTGACAGCAATGAGATAAGGAGTCATGTGGGGGAAACATAACCCTATAATATTTACAAGCCTTCCTACAGCACCTCCTCTCCTCAGTGCACATATACTCTAAGTAAAAATAGTGTTTGCTGTGTAAATGTTACTTATGACAAGTCCCCTAGCTTACTTTTCCAACCAGATTACTGCCCCTCAGCCTCTTAAATGGACATTCTAGTGCTGCTGCTGGAGTGTCAGTGGTGGCACCAACCAGGTAGTCAGCAGCAGTCAGATTTCAGGCACTTAGGCCCTGTAGTTTTCAAATCCCAATATAGCTTTTCGAAACTATAATGTGTAGGAGATTTAGAGTTGACAAGTAACTGATGTATTTTGCTTTCTAGAAGTTATAGGTAGGTGGGCAAACTTAACAGGATGTTAAAACCAAAAGAGTATGAAAGAAAAGATAGACGTAGCAAGGGGAAATTACTGGAGGAGACCCGGTGATAAAGAGTGGCAAAATATTTAGGAAAGAAAGACATACATTCTTCATCAGTGTTGAAACAATGTCCTTAATGTTTAAAGTCCATAGTCCATGAAGATTTAACTTTAAAATGTCATGGGATCTTAGCAGTAGACACTGTGGAGAATGGGCATGAAGACAGGAGTGAGATTGTAGAGAGTAGGCCTGATCAGGCAGTAATGATAGCATCTAAAAGACAGGAGATGCAGGAGGCACCAAATCATAGGATCCAAATAGGCACAAGAAACTCAAGTATGGACCCATTCCTTTCTGGGAATCTGGAGAGCCTTGCATTCTCTTAGAAGGAAGAAACTGGCAAGAGCCATGCAGAGGGCCAGGATTCTGGTTGGTGGACTGGAGGTCAAGGCAAGCTTCTAACTGTAGTAGGGGATTTAAAAGCAATCAGGGAGGCAAGGTAGGCCAGCCTAGGTAATATATATGTTAGCCACAAAACAGGCTTCAGAAGTGAATGCCTAAGAGCTGTTGGCCCAGAGAAGCATTATTGGCCCTTTTTCCTTTCTGAGGTTGTTCCGAAGAAATACAATACATGAGATCTACAAACCCCAGTCTTCATTACTCACTTTGCATAATTATTACTTGTCCTAGATGAGTGGGTAAATGTAAGTAAGACTGAAATAAATCCCCAAAGTGTTCTGAAAGTGGGTCACGTTGACTAAGAATTGAATTATTCTTTTAGGAGTTTTGATTTCTTTTTATTTAATTTTTTCTGCTTCCATTCATGCTATTTTTTTGAAAGTTGTTCTGTTGACTTCTGTGCCTTTTCCTCTTGCTTCTGTATATTAGATTTTTTTTTTTTTTTTTAGTTTTAGGGATAGTGAGATCAAGCATTCTTTTTTTTTTAATTTTCTTTTTTAAAATTTATTTATTTACATTAGTTTCAAATACATAGTACATTGCTTAAGCATCTATATAGTTCATAAAAATGATCCTCCCAATTGCTCCCTCCCTCCCCAGGCTCTACACCTAGCCATCATATTAATGCTAACTGCATTCCTTCTTTCCCACAAAGATTTCTCTGTACTTAATTATAAGAGCATTTAAAAACATCAGTGGTGGTTTATTTTATAAAACAATTGAGCTGCATGTACACTTATATATACATGTCTGTGTAAATGTTACCTGTTGAAAAATTTTTTTAAAAGTGGCTTATCTTATTCAAATTTTTATAATCTGTTTTCTTCTTTATCTGTGCTTTTGTTTCTTCTATATTATTGAAATTTTTTCAAAAACATTTCAGCTTATTTTTGTAATTATTTTCCAGCTTGAAATTTAATTTGCTTTCCTATGCCGTCATTTGAGAGGCTGTGTAAAGTTGTGATTAATAGCATAAATGCTAGAGATAACTGTCTAGATTTGTATCCCAGCTCCTCTATCTATCTATCTATCTAAAATAATTTTTTATTTTTTCAATTACAGTTGACACTATATATTAGTTTCAAGTGTACAACATATTGATTAGACATTGGTATAACTTATAAAGTGATCCCCTTGGTAAATCCAGTACCCATTTGACACCATACACAGTTTTATAATATTATTTACTATATTCTCTATACTTTAAAAACATTCTTGTAGTTACTATTTTGTAACTATCAATTTGTATTTCTTAGTTTCTTCCCCTTTTCACCCATCCCCAAACTTCTTCCCATCTGGCAACAATCAAATATTCCCTATATCTATGAGTTTGTTTCTGTTTTACTTGTTCATTTATTTTGGTTTTTAGATTCCATGTGTAAGTGAAATCATATGGTGATTGTCTTTCTCTGCCTGGCTTATTTTGCCTTGTATAATACCATCGAGGTCCATCCATGTTGTTGAAGATGGCAAGATTTCATTCTTTTTTATGGTTGAATAATATTCCATTGTATCTATGTACCAATTCTTTATTCATTCATCTATTGATGGACACTTAGGTTGCTTCCATATATTGGCTATTGTAAATAATGCTGCCATGAACGTATGGGTGCACATATCTTTCAAAATAATGTTTTGGGGTTTCTTTGTGTAAATACTCAGAAGTGGAATTTCTTGATCTCTTTGTCTCTTGTTATAGCCTTTGTTTTAAAGTCTATTTTGTCTGATTTAAATATTGCTACCCCGGCCTTTTTTTCCATTTCTATCTCATGAAATATCTTTTTCCAACCCTTTACTTTCAGTCTGTGCATGCCTTTCAATCTGAAGTGAGTCTCATGTAGGCAGCATATGTAAGGATCTTATTTTCTTATCCATTCAGCCACCCTCTGTCTTTTGATTGGAACATTCAATCCATTTATATTTAAAGTAATTGTTGATAGATATGTAGTTATAGCCATTTTATTATTAATAATTTTTATCTTTTTTTTCATCTCAAAGAAGTCCCTTTAACATTTCCTGTGATTCTGGTGTGGTGGTGATGAACCTCTTTAGCTTTTTCTTGCATGAGATGCTCTTTATCTGTCCTTTGATTTTAAATGATAGCTTTGCTGGGTAGAGTAGCCTTGGTTGTAGGTCTTTGCTTTTCATCAGTTTGAATATTTCATGTCAATCCCTTAAGGCCTGCAAAGTTTTTGTTGAGAAATCAGCTGACAATCTTATGGGAGCTCCCTTGTAGATAACTAACTGCTTTTTCTTGTTGCTTTTAATATTTTCTCTTTGTCTTTAACCTTTGACATTTTAATTTCATGTGTATTGGTGTGGGCCTCTTAGTGCTCATCTTGTTTGGGATTTTCTGTGTTTCCTGGACTTGTATGTCTATTTCTCTTGCCAGATTAGGAAAGTTTTCCATCCTTATTTCTTCAAATAGGTTTTCAATTCTTTTTTCGCTCTCTTTTCCTTGAGGTTTTCAATTCCTTTCTGTCTCTTTTCTCCTTCTGGTACCCCTATGATGCAAACGTTGGTGCACTTGATGTGATCCCAGAGGCCCTTTAAACTATCTTCATTTTTTTGCATTTTTTTCTTTTTGCTGATCTGATTGGCTGTTCTCTACTACCTTATCCTTCAAATTGCTGATTCAGTATTCTGCTTCATGTAATCTGTTAATTCCCTCTAATGTATTCTTCATTTCAGTTATTGTATTCTTCATTTCTGACTGGTTCTTTTTTTTACTGGCACTGGTTTATTTTTATGTTTCCTCTTTGTTGAAGGTCTCACTGAGATCATTGAACATCTTTATAACCAGTAGTTTGGACTCTACATCAGGTAGGTTGCTTGTCTCTATTTTGTTTATTTTTTTTTCTGAAGATTTGTTCTGTTCTTTCATTTGGGACATATTTCTTTGTCTCCTCATTTTGGTTACCTCCTTGTGTTTGTTTCTTTGTATTAGGTAGAGCTGCTATTCTCCAGGTCTTGGAAGAGTAGCCTTATGTAGTAGGTGTCCTGTGGGGCCAGTAGTGTAGTCTCCCTGGTCACCTGAGCTGGGTGCTCCCGGTGTGTCTCTTGTGTGGGACTGGGACCCCTTGTTCCTCTGGGGGGATTTCCACAGCCGAGATATCCCTCCCGATTCTCAGCTCCCATGTGCAGGTATAGGGCCAACCTGTTTTGTGTCTCTGCTCCTTCTGCAAGTCTTGACATGGCTTCTTCTTTATGTCCTTGGTTATAGGACTTTTATTCAGCTAGACTTTGGATGATTCTCATTGATGGTTGTTCTGTGGTTGAAATTTTGATATAGTTGTGAGAGGAGGCGAGCACAGGGCTTTTGATCTTTAGTATGGGTATTTGTACTTTCAATGTAGAGAGAGATTTCATCTTTGTTTTGTTGATATTTAAATCAGTTTTTTTGGACCTGACTGTTCTTTTTCTGTGGCTTAGCATTTGTCTTTCATTGTCTACAGTATTTTCTACAACTTTATGACACCTGGAAATTGATGTAAAATACACTGAACTTATTCCCTAAATTGTCTCCTATCACTGACTTCTTTTGCACGTATTGGTGTAGGGTACAGTTTTAATATAATTTTAGTCTCCCCCCTTCTCCATATCATAGTTTGTTTTATTACTCATCAATTTTAGATTATCTCCTCTCCAGCAAATTTTAATGACCTGATGATCTCCTATATGAATAGCTATAGCTTCTTTGGTGGGGGGCACTTCTTATTTTCTGTTATCCTTTAGTCAATCTCATAAACTCTAACCAAAATAACTCACTGTATGTGCTAATTTAAATGCACCACTCTCTTCTCAAGTGAGCAGCCAAGCTCATGTAAGGAAACTTGAAGTAAAAATGGAAAAAACTATTTCCAGTAAAGGAAACACACAAAAATCCCTCAAATATATGTACGTATTCATGACTAAAAAATTCATCAAACTAGAAATAGAAGGGAATTTTCTCGGCCTCTTAAAAGGCATCTATGAAAACCCTGCAGGTAACAGCCTGCTTAATGCTGAAAGACTGAATGCTCTACCACTAAGATTAGGAATAAGACAAGGATAGGCCCTGTACCACTCCTATGAAGAATTGTTTTGGAGGTCCTAGCCAGTATAATAAATTTAGAAAAAGCAAAAGGGAAGTATAAAACTGTCTTTATTAGTGATTGCCTACATAAAAAATAGCAAAGAATATGTCCCCCAAAATAAAATACTAAAATGAATAAATAAATTTGGTAAGATGGCTGGATACAAGGTCAGTATATAAGAATTAATTGTATTTATATATAATGTCAATGAATGATTAGAAATTGAAATGAAAAATAAATTTATGACATCAAATATAATATTCATAGGGATAAATTTTATAAAATTTATGACTCAGTATTATTGTCAGTTGCTCTCAAACATTTGTATAGATTCAACACAAGCTCAGTAAAAATTCCAGCAGTTTTTTTTGGTAGAAATTGACAATTGATTCTAATGTTTATATGGAGAAGCAAAAAAGCCAAAATAATTTTGGAATGAAAGAATAAAGTGGGAAGATATACACTGTTTGATTGTAAGACTTACTATAAAGTGACAGTAATCAAGATAGTGTGATAATGGCATAGGAATAGACATAGAGACGAATCAGGCTGAAGAGAGAGTTCAGAAGTAGAGCTCTGCATAATTGATTTGTGACCAAAAAGAGAACCTCAACTCACACCTTATGCCATGTAAAAAAATTAAAATGTATCATGAAACTATCACAGGAAAAAACTATGAAACTAAAAAAAACTTTTAAAAGAAAACAGGAGGAAAAAATCTTTGTATCTTGGTTTAGGTAAAGATTTTCCAGACATATGAGGAGCATGAACCATAAAAGAAAAAAATTGATAAACTGGACTTTATTAAAAATTAAAACTTATGTTCTTTGAAAGTCGTCATTATGAAATGATACAATAGTTGGAGAAAATATGTGCAAAATATGTATCTTAATAAAGAACTTGTGTCTAGAATATGTAAAGAACAATAGTAAGACAAATAACCCAATTTAAAAATGAGCAAAAGACACTTTACCAAAATAGAGATATATATGGTAAATAGGCACAGGAAAAGCTCCTCAATATCATTAGTGTCAAAGATTTAGAAATAGCCAAAGCAAAACCAGTGAGTAATTGGTAAAAATTTATTGTGCATACACCAAAAGAAGAGTTTTCAAACTGGGAGCACTCAGACCAATATATGGAATGAGGTTCAGGGGCATACCATTACAAAGCAACTTATATGGTGAGAAAGCAGTGTCTCACGTGATTGGTAATTAAGCTAAATTAATGACTAAACTAGTTTTGTCTGCTCAGGGAACTTTTAAGGCTGGGCTCCATTTGCTTTAGATTTTAATAGTTGGCAGGAAATTAAAATCAAAACCACAATGAGATACTACTAAACACCTAGTAGAATGGATGAGAGAAAGCAAGGAAGAAAGGCAAAGAAAGGAAAGAAGGAAAGAAGGAAAGAAAAGAAAAAGAATAGAAGGGAAAAGTAGAGAAAAGAAACAAACCCACAAGACCACATGTTAGTAAGAATGTGGAGGAACTGCTGGTGGGAATGCAAAATGGTGTAGCCATTTTGGAAAAGTTTGACAATGTATTAAGTTAAAAGTACTCTTATCATATAACCCATTAGTCTCACTCTCAGATAACTACTTAAGAGAATTGAAAATATATACCTTCACTAAGAATCGTTTGTGAATGGTACAGCCACTTTATTCATAATCACCAAAAGTGGAAACACCTCCAACTGTTCATCAACAGTGAATGTATAAACTCATTGTGGTGCATCCATACAGAGGAATATTACTCGTCAATAAAAAGGATAAAATACCAATACATACAAGAATATTGAGGAATCTCAAAAGCCATTATGTCAAGTGAAGAAGTCAGACACAAAAGGCTACATACAGTCTGATCCTATTTCTAGGACATTCTAGAAAAAGCAAAATTATAGAGTCCAAATCAGATCAGGGTTACTAGGGATGGGAGAATGGGGAAAGGATTGATTTCAAAGGAGTACAGGGAACTTTTTGGGTGATGGAAATATTCTATACCTTGATTGTGGTGATGGTTACATACTATATATGTTTCTAAAAACTTATAGAACTATGTAGTTAAAACGGTGAATTTTAATATATGTAAATTATACCTCAGCAAACTAGACCTAAGAAAAAAGAATTTTATTATTGGTTAAAATTTACGTGAATGAATAATATATTTGTCAGTTTCATTTAATAATAACAAACCTCCACATTTGCATAGTACCTTTCAATTTATAAGGTACATTCATACCTATTTTCTCATGTAAATCTCGTAACCTTATGAAATAGGCATTCTTGTTCACGTTTTAGAGATGGGCCATTCTTTGAGGTTCAGAGAGGCTAAGTGATGTGCTTAAGGTCTCATAGTAAATCTTTTTCAAATCCAGGGCTTTTTTTCACTATTTCTCAATAACCCTTAAAAAAAGTAGATCATATTTGCCAATTTTGAAAACAAGAAATTAGTTTTTCCTTATGGCTGACTTGGGTGCTCTTTCTTCCCCTTGATTAGCTGGGAATTCCTGCTTTGGTGCCTTGCATTTGTTCTCTGTTCCAGATCAATTCCAGGGAGCTTCCTGGTGCTTCATTCAGTACCCTCCCTTCTCACATGCCCTCTGCTAGATCTCTTCCATTTCCTCCAAAGTATAGACCTCCTGGGAAAAAGCTCTTGATAAGCCCAGACTCACTGAGGGCACCCACTGTGTCCCCTTCTTCTATAGCTTATGTGATATGTAACTAATTGATCTCTACATTATTTTTTTAAATCTATCTCTTGGAGAGGTTTGTATAAGAAGGAGTCCATTGACTCTGGATGAGGTGACAGATGGAAATTTGGAGAATTGGTGTGGAAATGAACAAGTATGTGGCTGGTAGAAGAATAAATGAATTTCAAGGCACGAATAACTAATTAGATGCAGAGGTGAAGACTTAGCATCCCCTCTCATTAAACTCTGTGAAGCTCAGACCGGATCAGTTATGCTTCCGTCAGCTACATCGCTATGTCTTTGTGTAGATTGTTAAGGAAAGAGAAGAGTAAGGAAGATGTCAGGTTTTAAAGAATGAAAAATGTAGTTTTGAAAGTAGGAGAAGATGATGATTCTGCTGGGGGATATTTTGATGCAGAATGAGAGAAGACAGAGGAAAGATAGTTGTATGAAAACATTAAGACTTGCCATGAGGTGAGACAGAAAGAATTTGATGCTAAAATAGAGAAAGTAACAGGTTTGACTTAGACCTGATTATAAATTAAACAAAGGAAAATGACAAGGGCACATGAAGAGCTGTGAAAATGTTCAGATATGTTAACCTGGAAGTGACTCCAGGCAACTAAACAGATGGATAAAAGTGCAAAACTAGGACTTTCTTCATAGGTTAGGGATGAGTAAGATTTGAATCACTGGCTCAATTGGAGGAAGAGAAAGTGTAGGGGTTGTGGCTAAATTCTGGGTAGAAATGAAGCCCTCTGGAGAGACAGGATGAGGAAAGTAAAAGAGTGGTGGTTCGGAGAAAGTGAGAGAATAGACAGAGGCCCCCAGAGCCCTTTAGGTGCAGGAAGACCAAGGAAGTACAGAGAGGTTAAGTGTTGAAAGAGATGGTGAAGTAGGGAAGAAATGGATGATAAATCTTGTCAAGTACAGTCAGGGAAGTCAGAACAGAAAAAGGGAGGCAACTGGAGCCATTCATGAACATATTGTTAGTGACTTGTGTCAAGGTAGTTTTAGTAAAATGAAATGGATGAAAGTACGAAGTCACTCAAAAAGAATTCTAGAAGAGGATTTTAAGGAAAGGAGAAGACAGATTTAAGAAGCTAAGTGAGGAATGGAATGAAGAAGATGGAGTAGGAGAGGCAAAAATGAATGAAAATGAGATATTCTCTCTCTATTTAACACATACACACACACACACACGTATGTGCGTGCATATGCACATGCACTCACATAAAACCTTATAGCTATTCATCAGCCAAAGTGAGGCAAGAGAGAATTTGAAAGCTGGAAAAAAGGCTGCTTAAGAATGAAGGGTTTCAATGAGGCTTTGGGACAACCTTTAAATGAGCAAGTGAAAGCAATAAACAGGAAGAGCTTGGGGAGAAGACTTAGGATAGAGATGAGAGGAGAAAAGAGACATCTTTTTCAGGGAGCAGTCCAGGGTCGTCGTATTTAGGCTCATATTACCACAGGGAAATGTTCATGTTGAGAAGAGAACCATTTCCATGAATATTATTTCAATCAAAAACACTTCAGTGAATGATATTTCATAAGCACTTTGGTTTCTTAATCATTTTGAAATTGGGGTCTTAACTTTTCAACAGTGGTGGCTATTATTGGGAGGCAAAGAAGGAATTTCCCTGCTGTAATAAGCCAGCCTAGTTGATTTCCTAAACAGCTCTTGAAGGCAGCTGCAGTTTCATTCACCTTGGAAGTTGAAAATAAACTGGATTTAGTGATCAGAGATCTAGTTCTTCCCGCCGCCCCCCCACCCACCTCCGTTCATCCATCATTTCTTATTGCCTCTCTACCAAAGTCTAAGTACCTTAGCTGAGCACCCAAATTCCTCTGCATACTTTTTCAGCTTTATCTAATGGCTGCTCTTTCCATGAACTCTTTTTTCTGGCCAGGCTGTACTGTTTACCATTTTTGATAAGCTTTGTGCCTCACTGCTTTTCTGTCTTGGTGCCATCTCACTTCTGTGCCTTTGCTCAAGCCAGTTTCCTCACCTTAGATACTCTCAGAGCTTTTTAGCCCAAATACAGTTGTCCTCTCAATTCTGAGCAGTCTCTCTTTGCTCGTCTTCATACTTCTTTAGTACCTTCTTTCCATCTCGCAGTCCAGCGTTGGGGGTGTTTGTGTCTTACCTCCATGCCAGAGTGGACAGTCTTCGTGGATAGGTGGCAAGTCTTGGATTCCTAGAACATGTCACTGTAATTCCCACAATGGGCCCTAATGAGGATTTGTTGATTCACTGGACTTTTGAGAGGGAAGGGGTTGGAGCTGGTATGTGAAGTTTTAATTAAACTTTTTGCTTTTGAAGTCTATTTTTTCCAGTTTTATTGAGATATAATTGGCATACAGCACTGTATAAGTTTAAGGTGTACAGCATGAGTTGGCTTACTTATATTGCAAAATGATTACCACATACGTTTAGTCATCATCTCGTCTATCAAACATCTAATTTAAAATGGGAAAGTTGCAGATACCCTAAGTGTCTCCCTGTATCTGGCTGTGCGATCTCTGCCCATGGATTTTGGCATGGCCTTCAGGTGAGTCGGGTTAGGGAGGAGCTTCACCCGGCTTCAGCAGGGCAGGAGGTGCGGGATGTGCCAGCTGTCCCTACCCTGCCATTTCTGTGGTGATAGTAAACATGGCAATCCAGGCCTGATGTATGTGCTGTTCTAACAGTGTAAAAATGCTGGATTCAGAGATAGCAGCTATTTGCTTTTAAAAACAATATAAAATGTGAAGGATGGCTAAATCGCAACTATGTTATTGTTACATCAAGGGAGTCACAAACATTTTTTCATTCTTTTTTCATTATTTAATGTCTTTTTCCCATATTCAGAAAAATAATACAAAGTTAACTGTCATATATTTCCCTGAAATATCTCCTTTATGTTTTCTCGTGTTGCTGTATTTCTTAGTTTACATTTTGGCTTATAATTTGACAGTGAAAATTGGTTCTAAAAGTCAATTTTTTCATGAACCCGTAGGTTCCAACCAAATCAAAGAGGAGAAAGAAAGGAAATAAAGGCATCATTACCAGTTTGTTTCATTAGTAATGTAAAGTCCCATTTAACGAACACATTTTCCTTCATGAAAATGTTCTGCCTTTCTCTAGACTGTGCTTTGTAGTCATTCTGATAATTGCTTGGTGCACTTTTCTGATTTCCAATGCTTTTACATTCCTCACTCTCAAAATGCTGGCTCCCCAAGGCTGTTCGCTTGAAATATTCTACAGATGTTTATCCATTCTTTAGAGAAGGCCAGGCACCTGGAGAGCATTACTGCTCATTATGCTGCTAACCAGGACCTGAGGATAAGTAGGAAGTGTTATCATGAGAAGACATACCTTATTCAGAGACGCATAGCAGTGGAATTCAGGTCCTGCTTTTGCCATTTGAAACCAGAGAGGCTCCTAGTCATTATTGTGGAAAGCAGGAGGAGTCTGTATCATTTATGGTCAGAGTAGGAAATGGCATCCTCGGATGGTTTAATTTTGAAAACAGAGTTTTGAAAAAAGACTATTTCCCAAGGTGTGGGCAGCGCACGGAAACCATAAGTAGTACTGTGTCCTGGGCTAGAAGCAACCTGGTGGGGTTACCACCATCTGTAGTAACAGAGGAGGAAAGTGGGAGTGATTTCTGGAATCCGGAGAGGGAGGTGTGTAGAGAGAGTGATGTGGAGAGGGACATTTCATGGAAGCCGTGACCTTCAGACAAGTGATACATCCAACCCACGGGGAACCCACAGGGAAGAAGCATGGAGAGTAAATACTCCAGTCTCGACCTTCTTATTCCCTCCGAGTTCTTGCTTGTGCTCTTTATCGGTCAAACCCACTGGGCGCCAGAAGACTAGAAAGTCCATTGATGTACTCCAAACAGGTCTGCCTCCCAGGGTTCAAAGAAGAGTAGAGGGTTGATCTTGAGGAGGGAATGGAAGAGTCACAGAATTTTAAACTTAGAGGAGACTTGGAGAACAACCAGTTCATCTCTTATTTCAAAGATAAAGAAATTGAGCCACAGAGCAGTTGTGTAATTCTAAGTCCCATGGCTTGTCAGTGGCAGGATTATAAGAGGGCCTGAGGTTTCCTGGTCCTCAGTTCTGTGTCCCTGCCACTACAGCATCCTTCTTTTACAGTAATTTGAGAGGAAGGGAGAAAGAGGAGGAAGGTCAAGTGAAATTCGAAGGTATGTTTTAACTAATTCTTTGAGTAGATAATTCCACATGTGATATTAGAGGAGTTTAAGTGAATTCAGAGTTTGAGTATGATTGGTTGTGTGATTAACAAATGTGTATATTGATGGCATTAATAAAGATGGCATTTTATATTAAGACATGTACGACTGTCACCAGAGTTAACCTGATAACCAGCCAGGTCAAATGGTGTGGCTTTTCCCCCTATTGATTCTCTTTGAGGTCTTTTATGGCCTCAGAGTCTTATTTTAGACCTACACTCTGAATGAAGGCTGAATCATGTTTGGATGCCATACTTCATCAGCAGAACCATTTTAAATCCCAAAGACCAAGGGAAAGAGAGCTAATTTGTACACATAAGCATGTATCTCTCATATAGGCATTAGTTTACACACATATGTACAAGTGCAGATAAACACTCAGATACATAGGCAATTATCAGCTAACAACAGTGACCTAGGAATGATCCCTACATAATATCAAGAAGTTGGAAATGTTTTGGTGTTTATGCTATTTCTGTTCATGTTATAGCCCTTGGGGGTGAAGGACCGAGAACAGTGCCTTCATTTATGTGTCAGCAGAGATGGAGAGAGGCAATCATTATTGGTATTCTTAGGTACTTATTCATTGGTTCATTCATTAATGTCATCAACACATGTCTATTGAGCACCTACCATATGTCATTCTGCTAAGTACTGAAGACAGATAAAGGAAGCAGATGTAATCCTTGCCCTCCCTTCATCGGGGTTTGCAAGAGAACCTATCTTACCAGCCATGATAGTGAGGATGGGTTCTTCTTTCTTATATTCAGAGAGAATCACTGTTACTGAGTAAAGGTATAGATGTCAAAGATAATAAATGGCTATTTTGTTGTAGTTGTATTACTTTGTACAAAATTAGGTGGCCGTTTGGTGGCTGGTAGGCAGAGAGTGGGGAGTAGGGGCTGGCTCCAGGATTTAAAACCTATTTTAACAATTGTTTATATGGTTATCAAGTATTTACTTATAGACTAACTTTTTAAACCAACCTATTTCTCAGGTCAATAGAAATAGCACTAAAGCTGGAGAGGGCGATGGGGGCTGGGGGAAGGAGTCTGACTCTCTTCTAAGTAATTCAAGGCAAGAGAAGCTCCTTATCTGCCTCTGAACAGAGTATATTCACATTCAATGAATAAATATCAGGTACCTGCTATTCGCTAGATGCTTTCAAGTAAATTGTTTAATATTCACAACAGCTCTGTGAGGTGAGGATGATAATCCGCATTTTATAGTGAAGAAAATGAGATCCAGATAATTTAAGTTACTGCCTCCCCTCCCTTGAAGGGAAGTAAGTGTGAAAGCCAAGTTTCAATTCTAGATCTTTTGACTTCTAGGTCTTTGACTTCTTTACCGTATTATAATACACTTGCAGCTAATATTTTATTTTTGCAATTTCAGTCTATTATCTTTATTATTATTTACTGCTCATTGGTTAGCACTTAGCTTGTTACTCTCCTGATCTCCCAGGCAGGGTTAGGTGGCCTCCTATGGTGACTGGGCATGCTCTATTATAACTCATCGCATTGTTCTTTATTCCTCTTTGTCTGTTTTTGGCCGCTAGGTTAAAGGCTTCTTGTAGATTGGATCCCATTCAGTGTTGGAGCCCATCTCTTAGCACACTCCCTGGCGCATGGTAAACATTCACTGAACATTTATCAAATGAATCAATCTTCACAGTAATCCTGTGATAGCAGTTATTACCTCCCGTTTTACAAATGAGGGGGCTGAGGGTCAGAGAGGTAAAGAAACTGATTCAAGATTTCACAGCAAGTTAAGAGTAAATGTAAAACCTGTGTTCTCAACTCCAGAGTTTTGCTCTGTTATTATTGCTGGGTTCGCAGAAGGGGTTTTGTTGAGGGTTGCAGTGGCTTGGCATACACTTAGGCAGTAGGGCAGATCATCTGGGAGACTTGGAAATGGCCCTTGTCAACACCCCAGTTTTAAATCTACTTTAGCAAAAGCTGTTTATCTGCAGCTCAAAATACCAGCATTTTCTGGGTAGATGCCTATAGGTCTGGTGGCCCGTGCCTTATCCCTGGCTCACTGTTGCCCTCCTGCTGTCTTCCTTTGACCTCTTCCCAGTTGTGATTTTCTTGCTGCCTCTTTCATGTGCTTCTCTTTATATTGTCCACCAACCATTTTCACTGCTCATCCCCCATTTTAATAGTCAGTGACAAGCCAATAATTTTTATTAACACTCAAAAATGCTATTTTGCGGTTAAACCAATACATGCAATTGCCCTAATCTGCTGCCAAATGGTAATAATCAGAATCCATTTTTAAAAGGTTTGGATTTCAGCAGGGCTGCCCACACTGTCCTTTGAGGCATATAAATTAATTATAATTAAGAACCGTGTGCAGATGTTAGAATAGAAACTTTGAACAATTTTGGTGTCTGCTCTTGCAGAATATTACAGGAAAAAAACTATAAGTGGTTGTAGCTGACAAGAGTACAGATAATCACCTATGTTTATGTTACGAATTGCTATTAAAATGTACACATATGAAGTGATTTATAATCCTTTATTAGTTACCTGTACAACTCTTATGTCAAGAACTTAGGTGACTGTAGAAGTGATACTTCTGCTTCGTGCATGCAGCAGGAAAGAACAGCTCAGATAGAAAAGCCTGGATTTAGGTACTTAGAAGTGTTGTAGAGCAAGGAAGGGCTCAGGTGGTAGGTCTGCTTGGACCAAATAAGAACAAGAAGGCTCTTATGCAGCAGAATAATTTTTCTGCCAAGGAATTCAATGCCCTATTATGAGCCTTTGCAATGATGAGGCCATCATAGGGCTCTAAGGGACTGGTGGTCTTTGGAAGGGCATCCCTCCCTGCAGTATGTAGGAGGACCTGATCGTTCATCTGCTGGGATAATTTTTACCTGTATCGTTTCTCTCTCTCTTATCTATTCTTTCTTCAAACACTTTCCCATAAGTGACTTAACTAAGGCTCTGTTTTCTTTGATTTTCTCTTTACATTATTCACTGTGGATATGATATGTTGAAATAAATTTTGGGTTAGCTCCATACAGGAGTGCATTTAGATAAGTAAATGCCCCAACAGTACCAAGGAGCACTGTGTATTGCCATGTCAAACACTGCTTAAGAAATGGATTCGGCATGTTTGTAGAATGTCTGGGTAGACTTTTCTTTCTTTACTGGTGTCATAGGCACACAGTCTCAGCACCTGCCTCCACTCCCCAGATCACCAGGATTTCTTACTTTGTTCATTTCTGAAGAAAGAGTAGGAGCAAGGGAGCTTGGAGCTCTGAAAAAGTAATGGATGATAGTAATAGTGTGAGGAGGAATATAATCAGAGAGGTTTTAGGTTGTAAGTCAACTGAAATCAAAGGTTGTTGCCTTTTATGTTATTTTGACAGGTTCAGATGATGTTTAGGTGATGTTTAGCAGATTTTCAGTGAATTTAGAGGATTGAAATTGGGTTTCCAAAAAATGTGCATATGTAGATGGCATTGTACTTCATTTATTAGAAATAGATATTGGTCTCATACTTCAGAATGGCATTAGATGTTAGATGTTTGACATCTGTAGTACTCACACCCTTGCTTTAGATGGTTGGTTAATACATTTATTGTCTAAGCTAAGCATTCTGACTCAAAAACACCTCTTTGGGTCAACATTTGTACTGGTCTTGTAAATCTTAATTTAGAAAGTATAAATTAAAACCTAAAATTGACTTGTAACTTAACATTTTAAAAATATATTAATTAAATAATTGTATCTTGGATCTGTTCTGTGGAGTTGAGTTCATCATACTTCTTAGTTCATGGTGAATTTTTATTATTGATTTATATAGAGACATCTTGTTTATTTAGTTCTTTGTGTACCTTTATTCTTTCATATGCATGTTAGAATAATTTAATAAAATTTATTTAAAAATCTTACTGCTATCTTGATAGCAATTGCCTTGAAGTTACAGGTGAATTCAGGAGAAAATAGAACTCTATAATACTATGTTATTATATATCTGTGAATGTGGTATATGATTACATTGTTCAGGTCTTCATTTTTATCCTTTAATAGAGTTTCAAATTTCTCTGTTAGAGGTCTTATGCAGTCTTTAAGTTAGTTGCTAAATAATTTATAGTTACTTTTGCTATTATAACTATTATATTTTCAGTTGGGTAAAAGAGAGCTATTGATGTTTTTCTAAGAGTATCATTTATCTAGCAACCTTGCTCCACTCAAATTAATACTAATAGTTTTTAAATTATGTTGGATTTTCTATATAGATAACCATATTATGTTTATATAATGCTAGTTGTTTTCTCTTTCCTTCCCAGTCTTAAAACTTTTGTTTCCTTAACTTATTTGATTGACCAGAATCTCCAGTGGCAGTGACAGCACTAATTTTGCCTTTTTCTCAGTATCAAAAAGGATGTGATCAAGAGTTTTTGGTATTTACTCTTAAACAGGAAAAGGCTGATGATCTCTTTCCTTTCCTATTATCAACAAGTTTTTAAAAAACATTTTAACATTTATGTCATAAATAGATATTTCCATTAATTGAATGTGCTTCTTTCATTTTTTTGAGATATTTATGTAAATATCTCCTCTAGTCCACTAATGTGGTGAATTATTTTGATATACAGTATAAAGTTAAGCCATCCTTGTGTTTCTGGTACAAACCACACTTGATCATGTTATTTTTAAAATATACTATTTGTTTTGATTAGCTAATATTTTGTTTAGTTTTTTTTTTCCTTTATGTTCATAAGTGAAAGGGACCAATGATAATTTCTTCTTATACCACAATCACTTGGATTTAGAATTAAGCTTTCCTACTTTTTCTATTTTGTTCAATTTATATAAGCAAGGCTCATTTCTTAAAAGTTTGTTAGACTTCATTTATAAAACCATGTATACTTGTTTCACTTCCTTTTATTTTGGCAGATATTGGGTGGTTGAGTGGGAAGTAGGGATGGAGGTGGTTTTTAGTGGATTAGGATTGGGGGCCTTTGCTAACCATTTTATATTCTTTAGCGGTTATTATTCAAATTTTCTTTTGAACTGCTTTTTGCTATTTCAGTTATATATTTATACATTAAATTTACAAGCAACCGTTTTTTATAATATTTTTAATTATAATATTATTTTATTATTTTAAGTTTATATTGTATATGTTGCTATTTTACCTTTTCCATTATGAATTTCATTTGCATTTTTTCTATTCCTTGATTGGTTTTGTCAGAACTTTGTCTACTGTAGTCTTAAAGGATCAGATTTTTTCCCCCTTTTCTTTGCCTTTCATGTCCTTTAGTCTTTACTATTTAATTCCTTCTTAGGGCTGGCTCTGTTAATTGATCAATTAGTGAAAATTTAGCTACAATTATTTTTCATTTTAATATTTTCCTAAAAGTGAATTTAAAAGCATATATTTCTCTTTAAACTGTTTTAGTTTTGCTCTAGGAATTTCGATATTGAATATTTTTATTGTCATTCTGTTCAAAGGAATTTTTATAATTTCCTCTTATGAGTTCCTCCTGAAGTTTAATGTTATTTAATCACAAGTTCTTAAAAAGTTTTGGCTATGTGATATTTTAAGCTACCTTTAAAAATTTTATTTGTAATTTAATCACATTATAGAAAAATAGGAATTGTTTCGTATTGATTCTTTGTAATTTATTGAGGCATTTTCGTAGACTTAGTATTTTCCACATACTTAAAAGAATATGTAGTCTCTGTTATATGTGTATTTATAAATAGCTGAACAGTTCAAGCTTATTACTCATGCACTTTTTTTCATTGTTTATGTCTTTGTTTATATTTCATCTGTTGGATTCATTTCTTAATTTCTAGGGTAATTTTAGCTATTGCTTTACACATGTTAAGCTTATATTTTTAGATTTATATATGTTTTTGGTATTGTGTGTGACATTTCTCATTGTTACTTGGTATTAGTGTGTGACATATCTCATTGTTATTTGATATTTTTACCTTTGAATTTTATTGTCTTAATATTAAAAATTTGATAAATTTTCCCACAATGACCTTCAAAAAGGTTTTACTCATTTATACTTCACTTAACTTATACTGTATGAGAGTCCTTGCTTCCCCATATTCTCTAAAATAACAGATTTTAAGGCCTAAGTATCCTAGCTTTCTGTCTTTATTGTAGCTTGGGAAACTGACTTGATACATAGTTCTGGCACTTTTAATCTTCATTTTACTCACTGCCTATCATATTCTAACCACAGTCTCCTTAATTGGGTTACTCCAAATAAAATCCTGACTGCATTAAAGGATGGTACTTGGAAAATTTGACTTAACCATCTATTAAATCACATTTTATCCTTCCTGTGGGGGTTGCCCTAGGTCTGTTTTCTTCTGAGGACAGAATTGGCCCAGCTTCTTACTCAGATGTGTCTTCGTTCGTAGTCTGCTGTGGGCAGCAAAGTACAGATGGTTCCAGCTGTTACTGTGCACCAATTGTAGGCATGAACATAGGCTGTCATGGTCTTCTGCTTGTTATAGATCTGGGGACCACTCATCTCAAGCTTCAAGGAAGTGGAGCACCAAGGATGAACAGTTGACTCTCTAATCCTTCTGCTTTGTTGTTGGTTCTGCTCTGCACTGTAGTGCCTGAATTTAGGGCATGATTTGGGGGGTCCTGAGCTCCACTGATTCTCCTTACTGGCCCTGGCCTAAATGACTCTTGTGTTCTGCTGCACAATTTACCAGCTGTCAGGAGAGTTTGCTGCTACTCTGAAGCCATTATGACATCTTCTCCAGGGAGTTATAACCGTCAGGGAACTGATATCATTTGCCTTCTGTAAGGTTCCTCTTAACATTCCTCTCAGCCTATGTCTGCCATTCTGTCACCCCCACCTCCCACATGCTGACTTTGTGCTTCCATAAATAGCTAGAATCCTTGAACAACTTCTATAAAGGCTTAAATGTAACATCCTTTGCATCTATAGAGTATTTTATAGTCTTCAAAGTACTTCCATATTATTATTTGATCCTCACAAAAAGTCTTTCAGGTATGTAGGTTAGGTACATTATCCTGATTTTACCGATGAAGATATAGAGACAGTGATGAGGTGACTTGCCCATCCTCAGGCACTTAGTTAATGTAGAACTGCTATTAGAATGCAGTTTGTTTTTGGTTGGTGATATTATTAATTCCTTTGTTCATTTTTTTCATTCATTCATATATTCATATATACTGAGAGGCAGCAGAATGGAAAGAGCAAGGATTTTAGGGACAGATAAACTTTGGTTTGAAAGTTAAAGTTAATGTGTGATCTTTGCCGTGTACTTAACCTCTCAGATCAGTTTCCTTATTTGTAATATATGGACAAATTATGACTTATAATGTTTATATTTGATTTAACACTGTGAAAATTACCTGGCAATAGTAGTGTCTGGCATATGGTAAGTTATAGGTAAAATGTTACTATAAATATATAATATATAAAATAGGTTACCATTATAAGTAAAAATAGTTAAATATTGACAATTTTATAATGGTAGAAACTCAGTGGCTACCATTTATTGAGACCTTCCCTGTTGTATACGAGGCCCCATTAGACCCCCAAAATGCAAATAGAAACAGATCAAAGTCATCTTTGTGTGTCTGTATTTTCTACTAGACTGTGGTTGTGAAGAGTAGAGCCTGTGTCCATTGCATCCAAACACCAATAACAGTGTCTGTTAGGCAGTAGAGAGGTGCTCAGTAAATGCTTACTGAACTAAAAGGTCCTGTTCACTGGGAGATTACCAACTAGTTAAGATAGACAGACACATAATCATGTAATTAAAATGAACTGTTATGGGTATTTGGATAAACACTTACAGGCTGTAGTGAGAACCAAAAGGAAATAGTGCTCAGTTCTACCAGGGGAGGGTGAAGAGCCCTGGAGCAGAGTGGGCAAAGCTTCATAGAGCAGGTGCATTAAGACAAACTGTGGTCTGTCTGTGAAAGGTAGCAAAACCAATTTGCTTATCTTAGACTACATGCTTTCTTTCAGCTCACTCCTAGCTAATGTGTGAAATTGAGTTTGTATTCAAAGCCACTTCTTTGTCTTACAATCCCTCTGTTACTGGTATCTCCCATAATGTATTGCTTTGTAAAGTGCTTTGCTCTATCCTGAGTATAAAAGAGATGCTCAGGAAAACCAGATTCTATTCTTTGAATGTCACAACTAGCCATTGCATAAGAGTGTAATAAATTGTGTGAGAAGAAATAGAAGAACACGAGATATTTTAAAGAGAGCAAATAAAACATCAAAGTGGGAAAGTGTAGAGTGCATTAAAGTTAACAAATTGTCATGACAGAGTGGACCACTTTTCAATGCGAAAGAATCTGATTTAGTGACTTATAACTGTGGGATTAGAATCCCATTGGAATGAAGTTAGCTGCTAGTTTTGCCAAATTCTAAATCTTTTGGTTCTCCTTGAGAACCAGTCCTTGAAATTGAACAGATTATTATTATTTTGCTAACAGCTCTTTGAGATGCTAAACCCATCTGTCTGCTCTGAATATTTAGTGCTGTCCAACTCTATATAGTGCTACTCTGTTTTTAGCTTTGGGAGGAGGAATTCAGGCCTCGGCTCTCCTGCTAGATTGGGTATAGTTAGTTGATCAGCATGGGCATCCAGGGCCAATGTCGTCATTCTCTGTTTCCACAGAGACATGCAAAATAAAACTGTCAGCAGTACACTGTGCTTAGGTGTGAACCACTGAGCCACTCATCTTTTTTTGCAGGAGATAGACAAGGTGATCGATACAGGTCTCCTCCTTGGCAATGTGGGAGGATGACTACAACAGTTAGAGTTCCAAAATGTTTTCTGCCAAGAACTGGATTGGATTTTGTGCTCCTTCAGCCACAAAATGTCCCTAGCATCTAACTCCTGAATCATTAAATACTCTTTGCAGTCAGTCTGCCCGTCATGAATACTTCCCTATCTTTCTTTATTCAATGCCATCATTATTATTTTTTTTTCTTAGCTAAAAAATCTCTAAGTTTTAAGTCACTAATATCTTAATTTTTTTTCAAACAAGCAGGGGATATCAGGCAGCATTTTCACCTTTAATTGTGTTCTCTCTTTGGAGAAGAGTGAGAATCATTGGTTCTGGTTTGAGGTGCAGCTCATAGAATATTTCCTTGGAGTGTAAAAATGTTTATGCATTGGCATGCTGGCATTTATTGACCTCGGGAACATTATGTAACTGTTTGAGCTTCAGTTTCTCCATGTGAAAAATGAGGATAAAATGACATTTATAGAGTTTCAACAAAGACTAAAGAGATTGCATATGAGGAAATGCCTAACAGTACACAGCACATAATAGAAGTACAATAAATTATTATTTAAAACAAAGCAAGACACCCTAAGCAGGACCAGTTCTATCTAAATAAGAGGAGCTTTTAGAGAACGGCAAGACATGAAGGAGAAATTATCAAGCCCTAAAGAGAGCTGTATCCTCAGTCTGGTGCACAGTGTAAGATTTAGGGGCATATGTCGAATAAGAAGGCAGGAGGTAAAAGGTGTTGTAGGTAAAAGGTGGCACATTATATGCAAACATGGAATCAGTCATTTCAGGGAAGTCACTATGATAGGATGCCATGGAAAATATTTCAAAACTGTCTCTAACATTACTGCAGATATCAATAGTATTTGTCCAAATCACCATACTTTCATTCATAAACAAATCAGAATAAAACTATTCCTTGTAATACTGCATGATGTGAAAGGCAGTGTGGCGTACGTGTGTTGGAATGCAAAATAGCCTAAAAGTCAGAAGAACTGGATTCATATTTGTTTCACATAATTGGTTCATGGTTTTGGATTTTGTAGCTTCTTTGAGCCTTAGCTTCCACATCTATAAAATGGAGATAATAATATCTTTATTATCCCTCACATTAGGTTATTGTAAGGATCAATTGAGATTTTTTTTAAATACCCATGTATTGGTCGCTTCTTTTGATTTAGTGTTAGGAGGCAGATACTAGAAGGGTTGCTGAAGAATTTTCAGGCTCTTGTCCTCTTTGAGGTGAACGCAAAGCAAAGGCAGCAAGAATGTGGGGCTGATGTGTAGCTCTCTATATCCAGCTATTCCAGACCGTGCTTTGTTCCTAGACTCTGCTGAGCCCATTTTGCTGCTCACTTTGCCTGGCCGCTGCCATCCCCATGGCCCAAGAGCAGTTAAAGGTTTGATTGTGATAGGAGTGTCAGGGATCATGCAGCAACTGCAAGACCCCCTCTTGGAGACTCCTGCGTTTGTGCCCTTGGCATGATGGCTTGGACCACTTGCATCCTCTTTCCCTCATTTGTCTCTGTCTGTTTGCCACGATGGTTATGGCAGTAGCATCTTTTTATTATCTTGCTCAAGGATTTCTGATGCTTTGGAAAGTTTTTTTTTTTTTTTTTTTCCTTCTCACTCTGCTGAGAAAACACAAGAGATAAGAGACTAGGCTAGAAGATAGAAACTGGGTTTGATGATCAGTGAAAGGAGATAAGGCTCTTGACTTGTAGTATCTAGCCTCTTCAAAGACAGGTCACATAATGTGGGTTGTAATTTAACCACTCTGTCTTTGTGTTTTTAGGGAGTCGACGAATTGAAGATGAAGCCCAGAGCAGAGTGCTGTTCTCCCAAGTTCTGGTTGGTGTTGGCTGTCCTGGCCGTGTCAGGCAGCAGAGCTCGTTCTCAGAAGAGCCCCCCCAGCATTGGCATTGCTGTCATCCTCGTGGGCACTTCAGACGAGGTGGCCATCAAGGATGCCCACGAGAAAGATGATTTCCACCATCTCTCCGTGGTGCCCCGGGTAGAGCTGGTAGCCATGAATGAGACGGACCCAAAGAGCATCATCACCCGCATCTGTGATCTCATGTCCGACCGGAAGATCCAAGGGGTGGTGTTTGCTGATGACACAGACCAGGAAGCCATCGCCCAGATCCTTGACTTCATTTCAGCCCAGACTCTCACCCCTATCCTGGGCATCCACGGGGGATCCTCGATGATAATGGCAGATAAGGTAAAAGCAGCTGCAGTGAGAGGAACCTGGGTGGTTTGAATTAAGATCTAAATGATACATTTGTTTTAATGCAAAACTTAGTTATGAAAGATGGAAGGTAACCAGAATTCACTGAAGAATGAATAGACCAAGAATTAGTCTAACAACTTGAGACAAAAGTGGAGACAAAAGTGAGGGAAAGGTGCTGGTATCTAGAAGCTCCTATACTTTTGATTTGATTTTTGTGTTCGTTTGTTTGTAAATAGATTCACTGAAATGACTAAGAGATATTGAAGTTTATAGCACTGTGATCTATTTTCTTCAAATACTCACATGAATAGCTCTTTCGAAACTTTAAAATAAGGTGTGCCCTATTGTTCCTTGATAATACATATTCTCCACCAATACCAATTTCAAGAACATAAAGAGAAAAATCCTTTGAGGCAGGTAATTTCTCTCCTTGAAGATACAAATGCCACAGAGAAGTACTTTGTGCTGAGGTAGTCCACACTCATCACACATCGATTTGTGTATTTGAATAGATTTCAGTCTGTGCAGTCAGTAGCAGCTGCACTTTCCCTGTGCTTAGGTTCGAAGGCAATGGTTTTTAACCCTGGTTGCACATTGGAATCCCCTGAAGAGCCTTCAACACTACTGGTGCCTGATTCCCACTGCCAGAGATTCTGATTATTGGCCTAGGGTAGTGCCTGGGGTTCAGGAGTTTTAAAAGCTCTACAGATGATTATACTGTGCAGTTAA
This sequence comes from Eidolon dupreanum, assembly GCA_028627145.1. Taxonomy (NCBI): domain Eukaryota; kingdom Metazoa; phylum Chordata; class Mammalia; order Chiroptera; family Pteropodidae; genus Eidolon; species Eidolon dupreanum. The sequence continues at coordinate 21,419,817 of CM053503.1, read as the reverse complement.
GGCTGAGAAACACTGCTTTAAGTCTTCAAATAAATCCTAGTCTCTTCTACATTACCCGACATTAACATCAGATCTGACATTGATGCTTATTCTCTAACTGCAGGAAGTGTTTTGTTGTGGTTATGTTTTTTGTTTTTTGTTGTTTTGTTTTGTTTTTACATTTTTTTTCTTATCAGTTATTTTTCCTTAATTGCATATTGCTTAGGTTCAGCACTTCTCACTATGTATTGTCCTTTACAGTTATTTCTATCAGGATGATTATTTCATTACAAGTACAGTATTTATTGTTCATCACTTTGGGTTTCAAAAATTATTTCTACCTTTGCATTGTCATCTTATACTTCTTAGCATTACTTTCAAAACCGCCTTTAGTTTTGTAATTAAAAGATGTGCTGTAGGGTTAATAATGTTTGTAAACCCCTCAGAACCTAGCACAGACACCACAGGTCTGATACCTGGCCAGTAGAGAACCACCACACACGAGGTTTAACACAGTAAAATCACCTTGCACGATCACTATTGCCATCTGTTGGCAGCAGGCAGAGATGACTAGTGTCTGTGTTGGAGCTTCCTTTGTTATATATATTCCAGAAAAGGTCAAGTGCAAAGTACTAAATGGAGGAACTTTAGGAGCATATGAGAAAGATATTGAAAGGGTGAAACTGTTAGAATCAAATGCTGGTACAAGGAGTCCATACTAAGGGAAGTGGGATAAATTTAAGCAGAATGGAAAATATAGACTGACTGGGAAAACCTACTGAGTTTTTACTTCAGATAGTTTCTGTTAACATTCTAATCCTTAGAAAATTATATTTTAGCAGTGGTATTTTGAGGGTACAATATGGCACTGAAAAATGGCAAGATGGATGAGTCAAATTTTTAAATCAGAAATAAGCGTTTACTTATTTTGAGAGCAAGACAGGTGAAAGTGATTTTTTTTTCTTATGTGGGCTATGTGCAATATATGTTCTTTTCTGTCCACCACCACCCCACCCCACCCCTGCCCCCAGCTCCAGTATAAATGGTCATTGGTTAAACTGGCTGATTGCTTCTCTCTTGTGTCTCTAACAAATGCATATTAATACTAAGTAAGATGCAGACCATATGGAGAGACTGGGCTCTTTTGTTCACTGATGCATCTTAAGTGCTTTAGAGTGTTTACCATATGCTGAACACGTAGTGCTTTGCACGCATTTTATTTAATGCTTTGCCTGCATTGTTTTCTTTAATATTCTTAACAACCCAGTGAGCTAAGTGGTATTATTTATCTCCATTTGACAGATGGGAAAACTGAGGCTCAGAAAGGTTAAATAACATATCCAAAATGATGTAGCTAGTAAGTGGCAGCCAGGACTTTAACATTGGTTGCTGGCTGCAAGGGCCACGTGCTCTATTGCTTCTAAAGAAAATGAAGGGGCTGGTTAAGGTCTTACATACCTTCCTATTCTTTATTTTCTCTTCTGTTATATAGCACTCTGGTGGATGTTGTCTGTATAAAAGTAATTCATCCCTTGATTCATAATGGCAGTACTGGAATCTGACGAAAGTAGAGAATGAATGAAGATGTGAAATGGCGTGGTGCATAGATGTAGCACAATTGTGTAGAGTGTCCATTGATTACTACTTCTAGGGGGAAAGGGAGGATTGAAGCCAGTGAGGTGGATTCCTCTAGGTCACGATAGTGTGATCCCCCGATCTCGTTCCCCTACTCCTCCCCCTATTGCAGCCACGTCCAAATATCCCATCTTGTCTTTTTTTTTTCTCTCTCCATCAAAAAATGGAGGTAGACAGTGATGTTTAGGTTGTTTCCTAAAATAGCCTTAATAATACCAACTGACTTTAGACCTGGAAAGAAGAGTTTCTAAAAGGCAGGTAGAAAGAGGAAAAAGAAGAAAAGAGGAAGTCCTGATAACATAGAAGCCGGGAAGTTGAAGGCTTAGTCATAAGGGGTTAGATGCCTGAATAGGTAGCTGGTGGCTGCAGAGGAGGATGCAGCAGGGACCACCAGCACTGAGAGGGGCAGCTGGGCCACCACGCCAGGGGGCTGTGCAGAGAAACATTCGCAGGCTGAAAAGGATTTGCATGTAAAAAGAGTCTCCTAGATCTCAGAGAAATAAGCTTTTGGGGCAAGTTTCAAAAATAAAACACCTCAAATTCTAAGGTCAGTTTTTTAAAGTAGAAGTTTATTTTTGAGTACCATGACCACATTTTATAAACAAAGAATGAGGACACAGAGTTTGATGACTATGAATCAACTATAGGGCAATAGGACAAAACATTTGAAAGAGGAACTGATAGAGAAAATCTAAGAAATACAGCTTCACTACGTCTGAGGCATAGTCTTTAAGGTATAGTCACCATGTGAAGGATGATAAATATTCCATTTTGCTTCCTGCTTCTAGGAGATGGGTAATTGCCACTCCATTTTAACTTAGATTTGTTTGTTTGTTTGTTTGTTTGTTTTAACTTGTTTGGTTGTTCATTTCAAATAAAATACACTTATTAAGTATCTTTGTAGAATGCATTATAGGGATAAAGTTCCTAATTCAAGGAATTTGTGATAGAAGAAAAGACAGCAGATTATAAAGATTTTTGACAAACGTAGTGAGATACAGGTTCAGCACCTGGTCAGATAGTATGTACTCACTTTTTTGCATATGCTAATTAATCAGTACAAACTTTAATTAGTGCTCTGCTTTCCCACTGAGGAAATGCATTTTATACCATGACTAAAAGAAACGTGAAAGTCAGTAGTGGAGAACTGTTCAAAGCTCAGAATTTGGAGTCAAAGTGGATTTTAAGCATCACTTTCTAGGTATGGAAATCTGGCCTACGCACCAACCACTTACTCTAAACCTTGGTTTCCTTGCCTGTATAATGGGGATAATAATATATCCATTATAGGGTTGTTGAAGATTAAATGAGATAATACATAGCAGATGCTTCCTTAAGCATCCTATAGGCTGAGCCAAAGGTATATGGAACAGTTTGAAGAAAGGGAAAAGATTTTATGATACGGGAAAAGAAGGGGAATCAAATAGCATCATGGCCAAGAGTAGAGACACTTCTGAACTAGAGACCAATCCCCTCTCTCCTACTATGAAGATGGCTATGAAGCAGGGATGGAATCTATGGATTTCCCCCACCGGGGGAGCCAGGGCCCATGGGCAATACAGCCATGCCATAGCCAAAAGGGGCACATTTAGTTATAGAAGAGCTGTAATGAGGAAAGAACTGCTAGGCACTTGTAACAGAAGACTGTTTAGAATAGTAACAGAGACAGTTTAAAAATGTATGAAGTGATTTTTGGCACTTCCCACCTGAATATGAAAAGTCTGTTTTATTTTGCCTTGTTATAATTGCTTTTATTCTCCCTGAGATTCTGGACTTAGGATGCCCATCTGAATCCAACTAATGAATGAAAGCTAGACATATTTCCAATTCTTCCCAGGAGGTTTCTCTGCTGACTTGTTGAAATCTTCTTTGGGTTTTCAGATTTTAGCTCAGAGAGGTTAATTAACTAATCCAGGATATCACAGTTTATGAACAATGGGACTGGGATTCAAATCCCAGAAGTACCTATTTTGAAGCTTGCGCTTCCTATTTATACAGCTCTGCCTCAGAAAGCACTGAACTAAGAATTTTAAGTCCTGAGTTTAAGTATTCATTCTCATGAGCTTTGGAAATCAGTTAAACAAATCATTTAAGCTACATGATACTCAGCTTAGAGTTTCTAAGATTTAAATTTTGTTTTCTGCCCTACCCACTTTACAACATTTTGAAGAGAAAATGAAATAAAATATATGGAAGATTCTGGAAAAGTACTGTTCAAATAGGTGAGGGAAATAAGCTGTGGTGATAGGGAAAGACAGGCTTAGTGACAGCTCTTGTTATTGGCTTTAGGGCCAATGAAAATGGCTTGGGCAGGAGGTAGGAAAGACAACAGAAAGTGGAAGTTTTAGTAAGATCAGGCAAGAGGACACATAATCTATTCTTTAATCCTGCAAGAATGGAAGAGAAAGGGGTATACTGAGTAAAAGGTCAGGGTCTGGAAATAGATGGCTTGGTTATAGTGAGGTAGACCAGCTAAAACATACATCATGCGTCACATCTTGTTCCTCATTAAAGGACATGTGAAAATATTCTTACTCTCGACTCTATTGCTATGATTCTCTCCTTTCTAACTTACTTGACTGAAACTTGATGCTTTGAATAGCACTCTCATTTTCTGCACAGGCGGCCACATTTTGGAATCTAATTGGGACTAGGAAGATGGCCCCTACTCTTCTTTGGACCCATCTTCTCTTGCTCTCCTTGTTACTCTTCTCTCCACCTCTCAACTCACACACACCTAATAGCAATGTGTTTGAAGAGAGTAGATAAGCCAGTAGTAGTGTGTGACACTGTAAATAGACTATTGCCTTCCAGTTGCTCACATGAGTTTCCATATCCAACACAGTCTTGAAACCAAGCTGGCTATGCTACTCATACATTACTCTGTGCCTCTTCCCTAACTTAGTGTCTTTAGTGTTTTGCCATGCTTTTAGTTACTTATCAGATGGTACTTCTTGGGATAGACTACTTCAAGAGCAAACTCTGGTATTATAGTAATTCTTGGATGAGGAGAGTTAAGACACAGACTTGGGAAAGACAAGAAAATAAAGAAGCCAATATAGTATGCCAGCTTTGTGCCAGGCATGATGTTAAGGACTGTTTTAATTCTTATGCAATTCTGCGAGGTGAGTGGTCTTACTGCTTTGGTTGTTGGGGAAACTAAATTAGAGAGAGTTTATGTACATTGGCCAAAGTCACATAGTGGGACTAGGATCTGAATCCAGCATGTCTGAATTTAAAACATTTTTGGTTGACCCCAAAGCACCCAGTCCAAATATTGAGGAAGTCCAAAAAAAGCTAGGATAGAAATGCCTCTCTGGAGGTCAGGTGCTCCTCTCCTGTGTTCCCTACTTCCTTGAACTGTGCTTTGAGGGAAGGTGGGTGGGCAGTTCTCGCTAAGAAACTAAACTCTGCAATGATGCAGGCTTCAAGTCTCTCTGAATTTTAGTCTTTCCACCTGCTTTGGTAGAATGTGTTTCTTGTTGGCCAACATATTCTCTCTTTTAAAATTGGAACTAGGGTTTGCTTTTAAGAGACTGGCCACTCGAAGTCCAGGTGCAGTTTTAATGCTTAAAAAAAACTGAGGCCTCAGAAATTGCTTTAGGCATTCACATAAATAAAAGTGCTTGGTGCTAGAAAGTAACACATGAGCCATCACTTCTCACACATCCTCCAGGAAGGTGACGAAGTATCTACAGGAGGGTGGTGGCACAGTGTGGAGAGAATGCAGCCTTGAAACCAGTAGGCTTGAGCTCTGTGCCTGCCCAGCCAATGTGACCTTAGTTGTGCTCTTTAAACACTTAGCTTTAAAATTTCCATTTGTAAGACAGGGACGAAATAACACCTAGTTCGTAGTGAGCCTTGTGATACACTGTACCCAGTGCTTGGTAAACAGGAGGCTGTCAGTATACATTATTTTGTACTTTCATATGCTGGACCTTACCTAAATCGTTGAGGAAAACGGGATTCCGATGTTTTCTTGCGAACTAACAGAGAAGAATTTGGGGTGATAATACTCCTCATTTTAGGCCTGGTGAGTAAACAGCAGCTCAGTGGGACCCCTCTGTGGCAGTGCAATTATTGATTGTGACATGATCGGGACCTAGCAAAGTGTTCAGAGCAGAGATAAACTGATATACACAGGAGAGAAACAATGAAGATAAGTCAAGAGCATTAAAAAAGAAGGCAAACAGAATAAAATAGTGTTTGAATCCAGGGTCACTCATAGGTTTGGAAGTATTGACATATAAGAAAAAGTGAATTTTTAAATGAGTGAGATATTAAAGATACTAGGTAGAAAGTGGCAATATGTTATAGATATAGGAAAGCAGTTAATTTATTATATGTCACTAACCAATTTTTAAATAAATTACAGTGATGTTGCTGAAAAACTCCTTGGATTATGAAAATATACACCAAGAGTATATTTTCATTCCTCTTTCTGAGACTTCTGTGCTTCTTTTTGCCTTATTCTTACATGTTAGATTTACATTTTATTTAAAATTATATTTTGATTCTGTGTTAGAATAAAAAAATTAGAGTCTGTATTTTATTCAAAATTATATTTTTATTCTGTGGCAGAATAAAAAAATATAACATCAAAATTATATTTGATTCAAAGGGTCCAGCATGCATGAGAATAATATTAAAGTCTATTTTTATTTCATTTTTTAAGGACGAAAATTTTATTGCTATAATTCTATTTTACAGGAAAAAAGAACACCCATATTGTCATGGGTTGTTTTGATGTTACAATGAAAAAGAGAACTAACCTTGATTGATCATTTAATTTTGTCAGCTCTGAGCTAGTCACTTTATAGGAGCTTATATATGTTATTTCATTTAATTTTTTCATTGAATTTATGAGGCCTGTGTTCTATCTCTATTTTGCAGATGAGACAATTGTAGATCAGAGAGGTCAACTATTTTACCCAAGACCTTTAGGTAGTGATTCATTTGCAGTAGCTTAAACAAATAGGTACTTATTGGACAAGGCACCTATCACTTGCAGTGGCTTAAACAAATAGGTGCTTGGTATTTCAGAACAAGGCACTGGAGATGGGGACTGCTGGAGGTGCTTCGGTGACTCCGTGATGTCAGGTCTGACCTCTGGGATTCTTGTGGTATTTTTGTCATGGTTGCAAGGTGTTTACTCTAGTTCTAGGCATTCTGTCCACATTCAAAGGAGGAAAAGCAAGCTGGTGGGGATTAGATCAGCAGAAGTCTTCCCTAACCTTGATCTCATGAGCCCAAATAATGTCACATGGCCAGTCCTGGGTGGGGGTGATGTGAGGCTTTCTGGTAGAGGAGGCAAGGGGGCAGGGTTGAGAACAGCTTGGTGGTTAGTCAAGTGTCTCTCAAAGGAAGTGAGTGACAGCCTGGAAATTCAGCCAAAGTTAGTGTGATTCAAAAGCCAAACCTCTCTAACCTGTCATTGCTCCTGGTGTACACCAAACCCTGCTTTTGTGCCCTTGGCTCAATCTCCTCACCTGTCCTCCACAACTAAGACCTTGGCTCATCAGTTATTTTGGTTTTTTTTCCCCTTAATTATTAGCTTATTATTCTCTGCTGGTATCTTTTCTCTGGCTTAGTGGTCCACAGGAGATGTTTGAAAATGTATTGGGGGATTTTTTTTTTTTATGTTATAATGGCTGGTTTTGCGCATGTGCATGCACGTGTGTGTGTGTGTGTGTGTGTGTGTGTGTGTCTGTGTGTGTGTGTGTGTCTGTGTGCGTGTGTGTGCTTCTGGCACTTAGAACCTGGAGACCAGCCTTGTTAAGTGTCATGTAATATGTGTGACAGTACTCAACTGTCAAGAATAGCCTTACTCAAAATGCCAATTTTTCCCTCATTGAACATGCTTGTCTTTCTCAGATTAATAAACTAACATGAAAGCTTTTCTTGACCCAGATTCTCCTTGCCTTCTTTCCTTTTTTTTCCCACAGTTCAGCTCCTTAAAGGATAGTCTAAAATTGCTGTTTTCTCTTCCTCACCTCTCACTTTCTACAAAATGCCAAATCCAGTGGACTTCTCAAGCTGTTTTTGACCTTCTGCAGCATTGAGCACTATTGACCCTTTTAGTGCTATTCCAACAATTATGATGACAAGAGTAATTAGATTTATCACATTTTGGTGACAATGGGAATGAGAGAGAGTGGACTTTAGAATATGGATGGGTCATATAAGTGGAAATGTCTAGTAAGCAGTTGGATTTGGGACTGGAGATAAAGAGAATGATTTGCGCTGAAAATATAAATATGAGCCTCATTAGCAAGGAGAGGGAAGTTGTCGCTGAGATGGCTCAGAATTAACAAGTGGAATGAGGAGGGAAGTCTGTCAAGGACAGAACCTAAGGGTGCCCCACCATTTGAGGGATGGCCAGAGGAGGTAGAGATAATACAGAAGCTAAGATGGAATTATTAGATAAGATGAGAACCAGAAGAAAAGGAAAGAGGCATTACAGAAACCAAGAGGGGGTTCTAAGAAGGGAGTAGTTAACCCTCCCTTCCCCTCTCAAGGGCTATACAAACAGTAAGGAGGCCTTGTTGTGTGCATGGCCTCCCCTCCATGCCCTGCCAAGACCTCAGTGCTGGCACTCCTTTCTTGTCTGTGCTGCCACATGGTCACTTACTTCTGTGATTCTTTAGAAAATCAAACCTGATTGTTACACTTTCACTGAAAACTCCGCACTGGCTTCCCACGGTGTGGATACGACATCCTCTTTGAGCTGTTCCAGGGCCACCTCTCCAGGATTTTCTCATACCCTCACGGCCCTTGAACAATAAGGTCAAGACACACTCAATTATTTACAGCTCCCTGAATGGTCCTGGCTGTGGCACATCTCTGTGCCTGTTTGTGCTGCTTTCTTTCTTTAGACTATCCTCTTCCTTGTCCACCCAGAAACGCCTGCTCACTTTTTGAGAGAAGTCGTGGTGCTTCTTCTGTGAGTTCTTTTCTGACTCTGATCTTCATAGAATTTACCACTTTTTTTTGCAATCCACCCGTGCCCTATTTAGGCTTTTACTGTAACTGTCTTGTTTACCTTTCTGTCTCACATGGTATTCAGTGGGCTCATTATGGGCCAAGCCACTATTTACTGATTTTCATATTCCCAGCACATGTCATAATATCTAGTGCATAGTAACAGGTAACTTTTATTAAACAATTAACAGTGATTAAACTGTACTCTCTGTATACACACTCTAGTGGGTTGAATGGTGGCCCCCCCAAAATATATGTCCATGTCCCAACTCCTGGAATCTGTGATTGTGACCTTGTTTAGAAAAGATGACACTCTTTGCAGATGGAATTAAGTTAAGGATTTTTATCATGAGATTACCTTGGATTAGCCAGGCGGGCCTTCAATTAAATGACAAATGTCCTTAGAAGAAATAGAAGAGGAGAAGACATAGATGTAAAGGAGAAGTCCTTAAAACAAGAGACAGAGGCTGGAGTTATTTAGCCACAATCCAAGGAAGCCACCAGAAACTAGAAGAGGCAAAGAAAGATTCTTGCCTAGACCGTTCAGAGGGAGCATGACCCAGCTGACTTTGATTTCAGGCTTCTGGCCTCCAGAACTGTAACAAAAAAATACACTTGTTGTTTTAAGCCACCAAGTGTGGGGTAATTTGCTATGGCACCCCTAGGAAGGTAATACGCACACCACAGCCAAGAAGGGGAACTCTGAAATCTCACTGCCTAGGTTGTTTCCAGGTTCCACTATTTACTGTGTGACCTTTAGCAAGTTACTTAACCTCTCTGAGCCTTAGGGGCCTCATCTATAAAATGGTGATAAAAATAGACTCTATTTCTTAAGATTATTCAGTAAAGTTATGAAAAGTGTTTAGAAAAGGCCTGGCAAATAGTAGGAATCAATAAGTGTGGGTCTCCCAGAGTCATTCAGTAAGTCTCCATGGAATAAATAAATGAGTGAAGGGGGCGATGTAAACAGAAACACAAGCCATCAACAGTATCTAAACTCACCTGGTTCTCTAGTAAATGGGCATGCTCTTTGGGAGCTCCATGCACGGGTGGCGCTCTGACCTTTTGGACTGTCCCAGGCCTGGGACAATGCTTAAAGGCGAAGTGTCAGTGTTCTGTTTAGCTGTCCACAGCATAGGCCTTGGTGGAACTGTGGGGCAGTGAAGTCTGTCTTTTAGCCCTAGATTTTCCCTTTCTGCACTTTTCTCTCTTTGTGTTTGTTTCTGCTTCTTTATTCTGTGTGCATGTGCACATGTGTGTGTTTTCAAATGTGATTGCTGGTATCTTTAACCGTTCCAATACCCAAGATGGCGCCTCTCACATGAGGCTGCTCTCTTGATCCAAAGTCCCCACGTTCTCAGATTTTCCTCTTCTTCTTCCCAGGTCAGAACCCCTGCTTCTTTTCCTTTTATTCCCTTTCATTCTATACTTTCTATAGTCTTTATCATGACTGTAATGAATCATTATAGGCTATTTTTAGCTGTCTGTCCTGCTAGACTACAAGCTTTGTAAGGGCAGGGACTGTCTTTTTCATTTTTGCATTCCCCAGACCCTTGATACATAGTAAGCCCTTAATACATATTTATTAAATGTATGTATGGATTAATTATTTCAGTACAGCAGATGTCAGTTGCAATTAAGAAAAATATATTTTAAACTCAAATGAAAATAGATGGTAGGATTAATCTCTGGTTATAGGCAAATACGTTCCTTATCTCTCTCTAGGCTACTATCTCCATCACCCTTTCCTTCTTCAGATATGCCTGATATCAGCAATCAACAACTTGGCACTTGCATCTCAGGTTACAGTACTCATGTCCACTTTCTTTCTAACAGACAGACATGACAAAAGGGCCATCTCAAGGTAGGACTGCAATCTCAGGTAGCAAAACAGAATTTCTATCCTGCAAAGCAGTTGGGTGCCGGTGCTAATTTTTACTAGCCCTCTTTCAAAGGAGAAAGCAGAAAGAAATAAACATTTTTTAAAAGTTTTAAAAGATAAAATATGCAATTCATCTGACATGCTAATCAGCAAGATATCACCAACTAAGTTTAATCAATGCAATTAAATTTCCAAAGGTAGTAGCAAGAGATTTTGAAACTTCCTTTGGCAAACAACATCCTTTCTCATTTACTTATTCATTTATTTGAAAAATGATTATTACACATCTCCTGAGTGTCAGGAACTGTGCAAGGTCCTGGAGATATAGTCAATATGAGAGACATGTCCTCGTGGTTGCCTTGACTGACAATAAGCAGACACATAAATTAAACAGTATTATGTAGGTAGTGGTAAATGCTGTGATAAAAATAACAGGAAGGAATACTGTGGGCTGTTTTAGGTAGAGTTGTCACAGAAGGTTTCAGAGGAGGTAGCACTTGAGATTTGGATGATAAGAAGGATCAAGACGCATGAAGATCTGAAGAGCAGAATTTTGGCAGAGAGAAAAGCAAGTGGGAAGGCCTTGAAGTGGGAGCATGTTTGGTTTGTTTTTGTTTTTTGATGAGTAGCAGGGGGGTCAGCAGAGTTGGAGAGTGGGCAATGTGGGCAGTGATACAAGGTAATGTGGAAAGGGACTCCAGGGCCAGATCACGTGGGGCCTGAGGGTCTTGGCACGAGGTTGGATATTTTTAAATTTCATTCTAGAAGGTGTAAGAAGAGAGTGACGTACATTGATTTAGCATCTTTTCAGAGGGAAGCATTTAGTGCAGTGGATGGAATATATACTGAGGCGCGTGGACATTGACAGTGGGACTCAGGGTGATAGCTCAGCCAGTCAGTGTAGCCCGCCTTGAAATGATGATGCCCGGCACACCCACAAGTCCTCATGGCCTGCCACCATGTGTCTTGGGTCCAGAATTGTAGAGAGGAGCAGCCTTCAACCTTTCGTTGTCACGTTGCTAGGATAGTAGACCTTGTGGGAAACTAGGCTTCCCTGTCGTTTCTATGTGCTCTTGCCACCCACCCCTCTCTCCTACTCCTCCTGCCTACCCTTATGCCCACTGCCTTCCATCTGATTCTTACTTCTTTTGCCTTCATCAATTCATGTTGGCATAATCCTCCCAGCTCCCTCTAACTCCTTTGCCTTTTATTCTTTAACCATTCCGCTGTTCTCATTACTAATAAATGCAAATGTTGCAAATTCTCAAAAAATAAAGCTGTATAACATAATAAATTGAAGGGATACTGAGAATGAAGGAGTTCAAAAGTATCAAGAAAGCAGGGAACGGAACTCGATAGTTTCTGTAGTTGAGTTGTATAGTGTACAGTGGTGATTCTTAAACTGAGTGGACCTTAAAATCAACAGAGGGGTTTTAAATTATTATTATTATTATTATTATTATTATTATTATTTAAATATAGCTCCTTCTGTTCCATACCCCAGGATTCTGATTTAATAGGTTTGGAGTAAAGCCCCAGTAATTTCTATTTTCACAAAGTAAGTTCCCCCAACAGATTCTGAGATCCTGGCTGGTTTGGGAACCACTGGCGAGTAGATCATGGTATGTTGTGTAGGTTTTACAGTTTTGTGATGGATCAGGATCTGTCTGTTGGGCTTTCTTTTTATGGTTCCCAGAGCAGTATATTCATGTGGCTGCCTAATAATAATTAAGAAAGAGGAAGAGGAGTTGGAGAAAGATGAGAAGAAGCTAAAGGAGATGAGGATAAGAGCCAAGGAAAACAGAAAGGGGCAATGGGAAAATGACAGGTAGAAGCTGTGGAACTGGGTGCAGGGCCATCAACCATCAGATGTCAGGCTCAAGGATTCTCTTTTCTTTGACTTTCAGCTGGAGTATAGGCTAAGTGTCTTACTCTAGGATTGATTAACATGCACTTTGGGGTGTATTTTGAATCCTGAGTTTTTCCTGGTTAGTTAGAGACTAGGGTAGGCTAGATCTGGAATTTCAGAAGAAGTCAGCTTCGTTCTGTTTCATCCCTAAAAAAAAGGGAAAAGTGCTTTCCGGCAGTGACGACCTCCTCACAAGAACATGCCTCTCACCAAGGACCTCCCCCATCCCTCTCCAGAAGAGGAGAAAAGGAAACACAAGAAGAAGTGCCTGGGGCAGAGCCCCAACTCCTACTTCATGGACGTGAAGTGGCCAGGATGCTATAAAATCACCACCATTTTCAGCCACACCCACACGGTAGTGTTGTATGTTGACTGCTCCACTGTCTTCTGTCAGCCCACAGGAGGAAAAGCAAGGCTTACAGAAGAGTGCTTCTTCAGAAGGAAGCAGCACTAAAAGCACCATGAATTAAGATGAGTGAGGAACCATCCCATAAACACATTTTGAATTAAAAAAAAGAAACAAGTGCCTACTGCACGTTAGTGCTACACTTAAATGAGATAGGGCTTTACCTGCCTTTAGCCAGTTTAACCCTCAAAGGAGCCCAGGATTTAGGCAGTAGAATTACTGTCCTTCTTTTACAGATGAAGAAGCTGAGGATTGAAAAGGAAAATAACTGGCCCACAGTCACACACTAGTAGTGGCAGTGTGGAAATGAGACTCATCATCGGACGGATAGTAACACCCATGGAGTCTCCCGGTATGCTGCACTTCCTCTTGAACACTTTCGTTTATGTGGTCTTCGTGGGACCTGTAGCTTAGCCCGGAGAGAATACTCCAGCTGTCCAAACAGCAGTTAGCTGGAACTTGGGCAAAGCAGTTCCACTCTCTCCCAGTGGGTCTTGGTTAGGACCTAAACATTCAGCACAAGAGAACAGCTCAGAGGGAGGGAAGAGCGTGGGCTGAGAGACAAGAAGTAGAAAGGGAAAGAGAACTTAAAGAGAAAAGGACACCGAGAGGTGAGCAAAACTGCTGGGTCAGTTCCCAGACTGGCGGGGCCTGGTTCTGAAGCTGCACGGGAGTTCCGATTTCTTCCCAAGGTCCAAGAGCAGACCTTACACCTTGAACCCGTCTGCTTCCAAGTGGATGCCCCAGGATTTGAGTCCTGGATCAGATCAAACTCTTCAGTCACATTTCTGGGATTGGGGGATATTTTTTCTAGCTTACTGTGTCTCAGGAAAAGGTGAAATCAACTATACACCAATCTAAGATTCCATCTCAGCAGATGATAAGTTGACGAGGAAGGGCATCTTTTCTTCACTGTTCTGGATGACTATTATAAATAGGTCTTGGAGCAAACTGTCCCCTCCTACTTCCTGAATAGTCTTAGAAAATCAGCTGTAACTGCTGTTACCTTGGAACAAAATCCTTACCAGTCCTAAAGGTGGTACCCAAAGACTGCTTCAACTGGCCCCCTCCTCAGCCCCTTCCTGCGGTACCTCTCCTTTGCTGTGCCTTCAGCGCCTACCTTCCCTGTCAGTTTCCCCAATAATCAGATGATCAGAGTCCTGTTTATGTGCCAGAGTGATACTGAAGTACATGAAGTTATCCACATCAGGGTGGAGTGACAGATGTCTCTGTGGGTTCAGGCAATGCACGTAGGAGGCAAATTTATCTCTCAGCGTGAGAGCGCTTTCTGAAGGAAGAGGACCCCTTCCTGCCATCCTCCCGTGACGGAGCAGAGCAGAGCACACAAGGCGCACTCAGTACGTATTCGTTCGTAATGAGAGTTCCTTTGAAATCAGATGGGAACAGGCCATATGCTCTTGGAAAGGGGCCTGCATTGCGAGGTGGGATGGATGAGTGAGATGTGTTTTTGCAAGTTCTTTTCATCTCTAACATCTGTGAGCCTGTGAGTAATTCTCTTCCCCTTGGCCCCAGTTGGTCACTTGCCTGCACTCTCTGCCAGAGCCCTTCTCACTACAGCCCCCTCTGAATGAGATCATAGAGGGTCTCCTCCTCTGGATCGATGGTTCTGGAAGCTGAAGTGGATACTGAAAGCAGGAAAGAAGGTCTGTGTCTTAGTTTTGGAGGCCAGGGATATGAGAATTTGGGCGAGAAGTGTGAGTGCACAGTTCCCAGAACCGGGCACGAGAGGGTAGGGAACCGATGGCTCAGACCAGGGTCAGCTGAAGTCGTGCAAAGGCAGCAAGAGCAGCAGCTCCACTTGTGCTCCCGTCGCCCCTGGAAGCTTTCTCAGGCCAAATAGGGGCATAGGCTGAGCATCAGGCCCCAAGATAGGGCCGCTCTGCAGGGTAGAGAGAAGGGGCAGCTGCCGGAGTCCCAGTTCTCATCCAGCTTGCCTGCCGTGCCACTCTCCCACAGACATCCAGCCCACCTGTATCAGAAGCTAAGAGAGAGGAATGCCTTTCTGGTGAATGCATTTGTCTCTGATCACTGTCACTCTCTCAGACTAAATTGGTGGCTAATTTTACTGAGGAACATAATGTGGCCTTTGGGGTTCTGTAAGTTCTCCCATTTGTCCCTGAAGTTTCTGTGCCCAAGGAGAAGTCTCACTGGTCAATGAAAGGGAACTAGACTAGTTACTGGTGTCATTTCTGTTCTCCTCGGAGACCAGTTCAGTGATAATTATGAAAACTAGTCAGTTAAGCAGAGAGGAGAACCCAGACACAGCTTTAACTCTCCATGTGCTCTGGTGGGAGGACACTTCCTCTTTGGCACACTCTACTCTTGTGCTCCCTTTGATCCAATCGAGAGGCTCCCCAGTCATGACAGTAGGGGCCTCTGGACAGCTAAGCGTTGCAAATCATCTGGAGCTGGTTTCATGTCTGCTGGGAGTTAGTATTAGGACCCGAGTAGAATCTTTTTCTGTGTTTCTGGGACTTCCAAGGAGCAATAATCGGCACCTTTGCCATCCTAATCTCAATGGTTAGCCCTGGGAAAAGGTATGCGATTGGAAAAGAATGTGTTTTTAATCATTTTAGAAATTCCCTTTCCCTTTCTCCTCTTTTAATAACTTCTACCTCCTTTTGTTGTTATATATATATATATTTTCTGCCTCTTGACTGCCTGCCCCAAACTTTCTGCATTGGCCACTGATCAGACTTCCCCAAGGAGCACTATGTGATTCGGTCCTGGGTCTGTCCTCCACGTAACCCCCCAGTATGTTCCCCTTACAGGCCCCTGTTTCATTTCAAACTTGGAAACAGTCTATAAAACTAAGCCCTTGGTAGAATCTTAAATAAGAGCAAAGTAACTAATGTGTCACGCCTTCCAAGGGCATTTATATTTTAACTCAGAGGAAGAAATTTGTACTAGTGAAATTTCAGATACCACATTGGGCCATAAGGGAAATATATATTTAAAATACAAAGTACTTTCCTGATCCCCACAAGTCATGCCATTTGCAGGGAGCCTCGTCAGTCCTAGCTTGCGGCTAGGCTCCACCGGGAGACCTTACTGCAAACAGAACCACTAAAGGGCAGCCACTTGAGCAGGGTGTTAGTTATCCCCAGCCGGGCAGGGGACAGCACAGGACCTGCTGTGGAGCCTTGGAGAGCATTACGGCTATTAAGGCGGGAAACCTGGAGCTCCTTCTGGGAAGTAGTAGAGGATCAAATAGAAGTGGGAAGCCCAGACTGATCAATGAACTCTAGACTGCTTTAATTTTCCAGACTAGAGAGAGTGCTCAAACCCTACCTTCTGCACTAGGAACTCTTCTTAGCTGCCTTTTACTGCCCCCAGAGACTCAACTTCTAAACTGTCTGTATCTGGGTCCTTCTTTCTCTCCGATTCTCTGATTTCTCCTTCTCTCTCTGCTCCCCCATCATCTCATTTCTGGTTCATGTTTCTCTGTCCTTCTCTCTCTTTGTCCTCTCCTCTGTCTCCTGTGACCCACTCTTCCACACGACTTATACCTTATGTGGCACACACAGCCATCTTCATGCTTCATCCTGTCAGTGCTGAGGTCCCTCAATGGCCTACCTTTGGACCTGGCATAGTTAAAAGTTCCCAGGTGGTCCACTCTTGACTCTTAGAGCTGTCAAACATTAGCTCTATAGTCTGTGGCAGGTTGGTTCAGTTGGTCAGAACTGGCATTTAAAGAGGCCAGTGAAGGATTTGTCGTAACTCTGTAGGACCCTGCTAGTTCTCTTCCATTACATGGCAGAGGTGACTCCCAGCTACCGGCTTCCATATTCACACCCTTGGTCCCAGGGGGATGTGGCTAAGGGGCTGTGGCTGGAGCAATGCTAATTTGCCGATAAGGGACATCAATTGAGATTATTGTAGATTTACGTTTTATATTTTTAAAGGTCTAAAAAGAGTTTGAACTCAATATTGTAGGCAGAATTCAGGCCCAGACAGACATGGACTCAGATTCTGGCTCTCTTCCTCGTTAGTTCCATGACCTTAGCCTAGTTACTTAACTTTTCTTTGCCTGAGTTTCCCTTAGCTGTGAAACAAGGATAACAATAAAACTGCAACACTGGTTTGGCCTCTTTCAGCCTTCCTTTGCCTGCACTCCTTTCTCTTCCTCTTCAGTTACTAGGTCTCTTCTGTTATACTGTTTTTCTTCTTAATTGTCCTTTTATTTTCGACAGTGCCTCTGGAAATTCCCCTCCTCCCTTCCCCTCCCCTCCCTTCCCCTCCTCCTCCTCTCCTCACCTCTCCTCTCCTCTCCTCCCCTGTCTTCTTTCTGTTTTGCGCTTCTCTTTCCATTTTTGTGACTCTTAGCCTGTTCCTCATTCTTAGATTCTTCTTTTCTCCTTTATCATCTTCTCACTGAATTTTTACTTCCTTCTCAAGGCACATTTTCTGATCCACTTACCCCTGTCATTCACTATTCCTGGGCCCTTAGTGGCTTCCGGGAGAGTGTGCAGCTCTTAATTATTTATAAGCATGAGAGAATAATTACAGAAATGATTTAATTACTTTTTTTCACATAGATCCTAAAAGCACCTGCTGAGCTAGATGATGGTAGAGTAGGAGCATATAAGCAGGGCCAGTTAATATGAGGAAAAATGTTGGTTTCAGATGAGGATGTAGCTAGAGTCGAGAAGATTTAATCTCATTTGTCAAAGAACTGAAAAAAAAAAAAAAACACAATTGGCAATTATACATAGCTAGGCTTATATAAAATGGGAGATATATGTCACCAATATCTGAATTAAGGAAGAAAGATCGGGCTAATTTGAAGAATCATTTTGTATCATATAGGCAGTATGGTAGATGGAATACTCTTGCTAATTTTGGTGCTGGTGGTGGGGAGAGACTTTATTCTCCTCTGGCTATTCCATGGGGTTGAATGGAAATATTCATTTAGTAGCAGTAGGGGTGATGGTAGAAAGAGCCTAGACTGAACTACAGAGTCAGGAAGCCTGGTTCTCATCCTTGCTTTATAACCAGCCATAGCTGTTTGCCTGGTCAAGTCCTTTAATCTATCTTAGTCTCAAATTTTTCATCTGAAAAATTAAGGGATTTGGATTTATGACATGCAGAATACTTCACTAAAGGAGAAAATGGCACATAAATTAGATGAGGAAGCCCAAATTTGATAAACTAAGATCTGGGAGGCCATTACAAGAAGTGTGCAGCAATGAGCTACAAAAGCCAGGCAGCTAATCCATACTAGAAGTTTCTGATATGATGTCTGAGGAAAGAAGGCATTGATTGAAGGAGATGTGACAATTGAATAGGGGGAAGCCAAAAAAAAAAAAAAAAAAAAGCTACAAGAGTCAGCATGAGTAGATTAAAAGTAAACAAAGCAAATAAGGAACAGTGGCAAAATATGAAATCCTGTTGTCAAATTCTGAGTTTAAAAATGCATTCCTTCTGACAGATTTTGAGGTTTCTCATGCAGATGGTTGCAAAGAGAATGTTGCAGCTCTTTACAGCTAGTGAAGAAGGGAAAGAGAATTCCTCAAAAGGAGCACCCTATTCTCATCCTCACCCCATTCTAGCCTTTACCTCACATCAGAGTCCAGAGGAATGTGTTATCTGGCTATATACTGTGTCAAAGACCATTCTGCCTGGAAGGGATCTCAGAAACTAATACAATGAACGCCCTTATTTCATGGTAGAGGACACAGAAGCTGAGAAAGATTAAGTGACTTGCCTGAGGCCACACCTCAACCCTCTCCTGGAGTTGGCCTCATTTTCCATATTACCAGGTCAGTTTCTGGTAGGACTTTAACCTCAATGAAATACCAGTTGTGTCCATTCGTTCACAGTCTAGCAGATAATATGATAAAATGAATTGCTGTCTTTCTCCTCTCCTAACTAGAAGTGAGTGACAGGGCAAATTGAAATTAGAATGGGGAGGGAGGGAATTACATTTTTTAAAAAAACTATTTCTTTTATATCTGCACTAAGTGTGGTCTGAGATAATTGATTAAAAGTATATAACTTAATCTTCAGATATCGATGAGAGTAACTATCATTGAATGAATTTTTGGACTATATGTGGTAGAAGACCTATATGTTAGGGGCTGTATGAGTTTATGATAATCACAGGCAGACAGATGGAGAGTAGATTTTGATAAGTAAATTCTATCTGATTGAGACTCTTCAGTGATCAAAGAGAGCTTCAGAAACTGGTGTTTCCCAACTACCTTTGGACTACAGATAGGTCTTTCCTTTTCTCCAAAAATGGTGCCAAGATTACCCCTTTCACTTCTCATCTTGAAGCATTCCTCTGAGATATTTAGGACAGAAGTACTCAAGTATGAATGGGAATTTGTGTGCAACTGGGAATTTGTAGTGGAAGAGCAGGGAGGCTTCCAGGAAGAAAGAGAGGAAAAGCAGGAGAGAGAGCAGAAAGAAACTCTGCAGTATATGTGGT
The DNA here is from genome assembly GCA_028627145.1 of Eidolon dupreanum. Lineage (NCBI taxonomy): Eukaryota > Metazoa > Chordata > Mammalia > Chiroptera > Pteropodidae > Eidolon > Eidolon dupreanum. The sequence goes on along the minus strand of CM053503.1, from coordinate 21,400,571 downwards.
TGGAGATAAAAATTTTATGACGTTTGACATTTTTTAAGGTGAATTTATGTACTTTGTCTTAATTTGATACAATTTGTGCAAGACGGGAAATTGAGCCCTAGATTATCTTTCTGAAAAATGAAGGTAATTATAGTTATCTTCCCCATTCTCCAGATAAGAAAACTAAGACTCCATGAAGCTAAATGATATATTGAAGACCGGGATGCTATAAGGGGCAGGTCTGAGACTAGAGAAGAGAACCAGGTAAACCACCCTGAAGAGTGTCTAGTGGCAATGAGTATTCTGTGGTGTCAGGTTGGGACAGGAAAGTGGGACAGAGTGCAGAAGGTTTGGCCACAGAAATTCTGTGTAGACCTTGGCTGATGAGATTGAAGTCGAATGAAGAGCTCAGATGGGGCTGGAGATCAAGAAGTTACGGGGAAGAAAAGGAAGCTATGGATATATTGAGTCTATATGCTGAGGAACCGAGACACAGTAGAAAGGCTGGGCAGGCATTGAGGATGGGGAACTCATGGGTAAAGGCCCATACAGAGGAATTTTAAAATAAGGATAAGGATTAAACCTCAGCATTAGTAAACAAAAGGCAACACCATTTAAGCAAAAGATGGCAAGCGCAAGTCTACAGCCTGTTACCTTATCTGCCCTTTCTTGAGGGGGAAAAAAAAGAGCCACTATTAAAGCTTTTTTACCAGGGTACACATAAACCTATTCTGAACAGAGCCCAGAATGGTCTGGGACACTTTCCCTTCATTAACACTTCATTAAGCTTTGTCAGATATAAGCCTCCTAGCCAGATCCTGGCAAGGGACTTTTATGGAAGTGATAATGAGGAGAAAATGTACTAGGTTTTTAGCCTACTACAGAGTTGCTGAATGTAGGCTAGAATATATTTTGATAACATTAGCCTTAAAATGGAAATTAAACATCATTTTACACTAGGCAGTGTAAATAGAATATATAGGCACAAACAAAGAGATATGCATGCCAATATGACACATTTCAGAGATATTTGGTAATTTGCTGCAAACAAATTATAAAAAATCTGAGTCGTGTTGGACTTGGCAAATGATAGGACTTGATAAATTTGCAACTTGTATCTGTTATTATTTTTTTAATAGCTCTTTCGAAAACAGACACAATAATCTCATGTGACTCTTGGGATGTTGGTGCTTCTAGCCCTAATCAATGTCTTCTGGGTATTCAATATTTATCAACTACCAGGTGTTCTTAGAATTAAATAGTGCTCACTTTCTAATAGCGTTTTTTAGTGTTCCTAAAAGTCTTGTAACAGTGATTTAATATACTATGAAAGCCTGAAGGTGCAGACATTTTAAGAGATGAAAAATATATTTAATCTTTACTTTGAAGAAACTTTTGATTGGATCATCCACTAAAAATTGGAAAAATTTAAAAACTGAATCAAATGTGAATGACCCCTAGAAGTATATGCTGTAATCCAAGTTGACTTGAAGATTATACTCATAGTAATCAGCAATATGATGTCGATCAAAATTTTAGAAAAGGGTGTGTATGTGTGTGTTCATGTTTATCTTTGAGTGTATGTGTGTATATACTCTAGAGAATGTAAAAAATGGTGAAATGGTGTTTTCAAGGTGTTTTTCCTTGGCTCAGTTGTTGATACTATAGGTTTTTTTAAAAGCAGTGTTGTGACTGCAATAAAGCAAATTTCCTAAAAAAAGAAAAATAAGTTACCTCAGCCTTCCTATGAGCAACAATCAGAAGAGGAGTTGGAAAGAGAAGATTAACATTTATCTAACACTTGCTATGTTTAAGAACTTTGTATGTGTTATCTCATTATAATTCTCTTAATTATTTTTTGCTGGTGAAAACGTATCACTTCCCTAGACTTTCATCCTATTTCTAACAAACTGGAAATTAGCTTTCTTTTGAGGTCTTTTTTCATAAAAAGGTCAAAATTTTGATAATTTCTTCAAATTATCTAATGATTAGCTCCTCAGAAAGTGGTCTAGGATTAATTTATTCATTCGGTAAATATACTTGAGCATCCATTATGTGTTAGACCTCATAATAGTGAAGTTGAAGAAATACCTGGACATAAATAGGATTTTAATCAATAGTAACATGCAGAATGCTCTACTAAAGGAGAAAATTGTACAGAAATTAGATGAGGAAGACTGAATTTGAGAAACTAAGATCCGAGAGGCCAGCATGAAAAGTTTGCAGCAGTGAGTTACAAAAATCAGGCATGGTAATCTCGGACAATTTAAAGTCTTGCTTGCATAAGGCTAAGAAAAATAAAGTATGTAAAAACTGCTGTTGTTGGTGTTGGCACTTAGTAGGTGCTTGCCACCAATGTTAGTCAAATGTAAAAATGTAAGCAAAAAAATTAAAAGAAAAATTCCAAGTATAATGCTATGAAAATCCAGTGTGACTGGATTCAGAATATCTTGAACAGTGAGTGTCGTGTTGGAGTGTGGTTTTACGAAGCTCCCCAAAGTCCTTTGACTGTTGCAGCAACAGTCCCTTCCCTGAGCCTCCACTTCCACTGAGACTGCTCCAGTCTCAGTGGAGGCTTTAGTGCTTCCAGATGCACAGCCTCAGCTGCCCATTGCTGAGTGGTTTCCCGTTTCTTGATTTGCAGAGTAATTATTTTATAGTGACGATGGCAGTGATGGCATGATGTACCATGGTGAGTTTTTATTTTCTCTGTTAAAGATACTTTTTAAAAAACCCTATACCATATTTTTTTAAAAAAGAAAGGACTTGAATATTAAAAACAAAAGAAAATGAGGATATATCTGATCTCAGAATGGACAGTCCTTTAAATTGAATACATTTAGCTGTATCGACTACCACTGCTTTGTTCTTATTTTTCTCAATTCTCTGAGGGCCCGTGATAACTTTATCATGGGTTGTCATTGATCCATAGACCAGTATTTGTGAAGCACTGGCGTAGATACTGTTTGGAGGCAGAATTACCAAGGAAATTACTTATAAGAGCTGTGCCTTCAGATGTGTCCCCTGAACTGTTGGTCTGGAGCCTGACAGGTTGGAGGTTCTGCTCATATCCTGTTTCTCTGATAGAAATTGCAGAGCAACGAAGAGCATTGCACAGAGATTCTCCGGGACATCATAATCTCCTTCAGCGACTGACTGATGAGGCTCAGGGACTGGGGGAAGTGATAGATGTGCTCTGTCTTCACTTTAGTGAGCCTTTTATTTCTGTTCCATGTGACAGATTCATTGATAATCTGAGAAAATAAAGTCTATACACAACTTTCTGGTTGGAAGATTATTTCAAAATTGTGATATAGAGGAGAAAGGGCTCACCTGAGAGTTAGACATCTTGGGTTAGAATTCTGACTCTGTCATAGCCACCTGTGGACTCTATGATGAGTCACTTCATTCCCTGGGTCTAAGTTTCCTCATCCATAAGATGAAGGTTGTATCCCCTGGGGCTCACCAAGTTATCTTCAGTGTTCAAACAACCCAAGAGTAACTTTCCATTTACCCACAACCAGGCAGCTTAGACTAAGAAAAATAATGTTTCTTTGCTTTGAATTAACATTATATCAGCTCATTGATGTACGGCTATGTCATTGCTGTTCTAATATCTATTAATAAAAAAGAGGAAAACTATGATTACTTAATAAACACATGGAGATAGGGTGTTATGTCATACTTATAGTAAGGAATAATTTTCCTTAACTTCTTCTTGCTTTTGGCCCCTGAAGAATCAAGAGGTTATTTATAGATTTACTTTTTAGAAAGTAATGATAGGACAAACAATTCCAGTCTCAGAGAAGGAAACAAAAACCAGAAGATGTAGTATATCAAAGATAAAAATAAGGAATAATTTTCCTTAACTTCTTCTTGCTTCTGGCCCCTGAAGAATCAAGGGGTTATTCATAGATTTACTTTTTAGAAAATAATGATAGGACAACAATTTCAGTCTTAGAGAAGAAAAAAAAATCAAAACAACAACAACAAAATGAAAGATGTAGTATATCAAAGATAAAATCAGCCATGTAATATTATTTTAAAATTAAATCAACAAAGAAATACTCAATGATTTTTGGACAAAGAAAAGGTGGAAAGTGATCTCATTTGAACAGAGCAGGTACTTTGTTGAGTACTTTATATTTTATTTTAGTACACCAGATTATTTAATAGTACTTTATTCTTTAACATATTTTAATTCTATCACTTTGGTTTTACTATAATCCTATGAGATATGATTGCTGACAGGTTATGTAGGAGAAAACTGAGGCCCAGAGATAGTAAGTGGTTGTCAAGGCTGCACATCGGGCGAGAGGTACAGCTGGGACTTAAACCAGGCATCGTTGGCTCCAAGACACGAGATCCACTTACACTGCTACTTCCACTCATCACCACTTCCTAATACAGAATAAGTGTCCATGACACTTTTCTTAGTCTTGGAATCTCCTTACCTATCTTATTCTGCTGGGGTTTTTTTGTTTTTGTTTTTGTTTCCTTTTTCCATTTCCAATGAGGCTGGCCTTGTGTTCCTTTCCAGCTGTATGTTTCTAGAATTCTGGATTCTTACCCAATAAACAGTTTCCAGAAGGAGCGAAAGTGGCCTCCATGATACGGAGGGATGCAGTGGCGCAGAACTGAGAGGCACCGAATGAGACAGAGCAGTGCGCTGTACGCTGCGGTAGCACGTGTAACGTAACATCCTCCCAGAGACGAAGTGAAACACACCTCGCCGTTTGAGTGATAAGTGGTTTGATCTTCCGTTAGAGGGTAAACTAGTTCTTTTTCTAGCCAGTCGGGGGGAAAACAGGACATTTATTCTGAAAGATTCAAGTATCAAAATATTCCATGATTTTTATATAATTAAATATATACACAGACGCAGATTTTCTGTTATGGAGATGTTTTATGTTCATTGAATGAACTGTACTGGTCCATTCAATAAAGTCAAGGCTTTGACCTCATTATTACTCACTAAAGAAGGTGAATTTTCAATAGCTAATTGATGCTGTTGAGTGGCTTTTAGTGCGCACATTATTCTTGGTTCTTGGGCTTTTCTGGTGCCTGTCCTTGTTTCTCTGATGACTGCGGACAACATAAATCTGAAGCAAGACCTTTGTCTGACACCTGGGTGTTTCACTTGGCTCTGCTTCTTGCCAGCTGCATGACCTTGGGCAGATCACTGAACCTCTCTGAGCCAAAGTTTCTTTGTCTATGAGGTGATAATGGATGATGTAATGATTAAAATGAGATAATATGCACGAGAGTGCTTTGCTAAGCTATGAGCCTTATACAAGCATTAGATGTTAATACTCTTGTTAGAAAGAATTGAAAAGACTCCGAGATTTTCACAGTGATGATTGCAGGTGTGGTTATATTTTACCTGGTCGAATCACTATCAGATTTCCATTATCTGACAAAGGATCTTAACTCAAACGTTTTCTCTGTGTTAATAAATCATGGTAAAGCCACTCCTGGTCTCATCACTCTCACTCATTTCCGTCTTAGCCCTTTTCCAACCTGCCTCTCCTTGTTTTGTGGATGTCTGTGCACATTATGTCACATAATTAATTTTAAATGATGGAAAATCAGGCTACTGTAGAAACCACTGGATTTTTTTTTTTTTTTTTACTGTTTCTCTTGTGGCTTCATTCATCTTTTTGCACTTGCATGTTCACAGAGCCAGAGCTGACTTCACCTCCAAGTGTGATCAGTAAATGTTATGAACAGAGTTTTTGATGCCACCTTTTCTGCCACATGTTGGCAGAGTAGATGGGAGAAAGGGCTGTCAGAAAAGTGTTTCAGAGGAGAGCTTCTGAGTTTGTGAGTGCTGGGGTGTCTGGGATAATATTGAAGGGGGCAGAGACAGGCTTTATGCTTTCTTGCATCAGGAGGGTACCAGGAGCAAGCTGGCAATTCCCTCCACGTGACTCTCCTGAAATACACTCTTTTCCGGAACAAAACATCTGGCTTCTCCAGTCCCTCCTCCTCCCCACGTCTTGCCTGTTAAATAGCTTTAAGGCCATGTTAGAAATTCTCCTGCGTCAGAGCTAATCATCAGTGACTGCTGTTTAAAAGAGTGTTTTGACCCTATTCATCCTTGAAGAGATGACAGGAGAGGGAATAAATAGGTAAGGAGAAGAGACAGATATGAACCTTATAGGAGGTAGAGGCCAGAGACTGTAGTCACAGAGGCCATTTGAGTAATGTGATGAAACAATAAATGGATAATTTAGTTATTTTAAAAATGCAGGTTAATTCACCTGAGGAATGGAGAGAGAACTAGGAAGGTAAGATGGGAAGAACAAAAGTTTGGCAAGAAAAGTAGTCTCTGAATTCTGGGGACTGGCATGCTCCCAATATGGAAGTTTCTCTCAATCAAGTGGACTTAGACTGGGAGTTTTTCCTCAGAGAATGCAGCATCTGAAGGAATAGCAGAAGCTTTAAGGGTGGAAAATGGACCACACAGGTGCTTTGGGTCATGGCTGGCCATGTTCTAGGCTTTGTCGTAAGTGGGATTTTAAGTAGAAGTTTGTTAAACACTTCTGATTTCTCTCTCTCTCTCTCTCTCTCTCTCTCTCTCTCTCTCTCTCTCTCTCTTTCCCCCTCTCTGTCCTATTTACCATTTATCTTATTATTTCCTATTCTTACCCCTCTGGTATGCAGCCTTTTACTTGCTTCGGTTTCATAAAAATGAATGGTTGTACTTTTCCTCTTAAATCTTTAAATCCCTTGATAATTCATGGAGATCCAGCTGGAGAAAAAGCAGAACTGCAATCAGGGAATACATGGTATGTTTTCTAGTAAACAAATATTTATTCCCATTTATTAGAAAGGCAGTGTGCTCACAGCAGCACCAAGAGAGCCAGAGAGTGGAAACCTTTAGTCTCTTCACAGATTTCCCCCATTTGAGTTGTCCAAAGTAAACATATATAATACATGCAGACACTGTTTGCTATAAAGTGCAACCTCAGCAAAAACTGGGCCCTGTCTTCCAAGCAGATGCCAACCCCAAGCTCCTCTACATGGAAAACCTGAGCCATCATTGAGAAAGAGGATGGTGAAGCTCAATGACTATGAAAATCAAAATTGGGTTCTGCCTACTCCTGGCTTTTGGAACTTAAGCAATTATACAACCTCTTAGAACCTCAGGCTCCCTCTTTTTAAACCAGGGTAATAATAAAAACCCCGTGGGGTTGACAGGGTAGGAAATGCCATATAGTGCTTGGCTAGCTGGGAACCCTTTTCATTTCAGTTTGCAATTGGGCCAGGTGCTGTGCCTCACTCCTACACAGATGCCTCATTTAGTATTCAAAACAGTTATTTGAGGTGAAGAATACTGTACAAATGAAGAAATTTAGGACTCAAGGGTTGTGGTTTGAGCCAGGCCATGCATGTGCAAAGTGGTAGATGAGGACATATCTCAGAGAAAGATAGGTTCTAGGGTAGAGGGGAAGGGGTAAAGGAGAGAACGTTTTTGATTCTTAGAAGAGATGTGGTTTGCTTCGGCTTAGGATCTAGTGGAGCCTCCCAAGGGCCTCAAGGCCTCTGCTTTGACTCAAGACTGTACCGATAAGGTAGGGTCCATTCTTGGCTGTGGGATGTCTATGGATCAGGAAACTTTCTACTACAGTATAGCAGAGCAAGTGGAAATTTCAGTTTTATGTGCTAAGAATAAATCTCTAGAGAGAATGATTTGATGTAAGCCAGTGAACAAAAAAGGGAGAGAGGTAATCCTGGGAATAATAATATACATCTGCTTTTATTATTGTTGTTGTTAAGCTAAGAGGAGAATTCATTCTTCTCGTTAGGTTACTTGTGACACAGACCACTCCACCACTGGCCTCCAGGTGAGCCATGGGGCATGGACCATTTGCCTTCTGCCTTGTCTCTTGCCTGCTGGATCTGCTATCTGTTCACTCTGCTGTCTCAGGAGAACCCATAGTCCTAACAGAGGAGAAATGGGGAATGACAGGGTAGGCGATGGGATCAGGGGAGAGACTTTTTGAAAGGAAAGGATACAAAAAGTAATGTGGGAGGCAATATGGTTGAGAATTAGTTGGAAGGTAAAATAAATGCTGAACATTAAGTGCATAATTTGAGTAATTAATGTTCCAGATGGGAGAACAGTTTTATATTCTTATTCATATTTTCTAAAGGTTCAGAGCTACTCAGTAAACTGTTTCCTGAATTCTTGTCATCACTGGCTTTATCCCAATGTACCGCACATGGCATAACTTCATTAGCATGGGTTCCAGGTGGCTTTTAAAGTTGTTTATAAATGAAATGTTTTTTCCCCCTTAGGCCAGAATTCCCAACCAGTGGAGTAAATTACAGATGTGGCCAAATTATTGTTCTTCTCAGTCCTCAGAGCTGCCCAGGCCCTTTCCTCTTTGGCACAAGAGCGCAATTCCTTTGGGAGTCCTGGGGGGAAGCCTGAGCAGGCAGGTTTGATGTTTAGGGCGTAGTTCTGAAGGAAAATGTTGAGAAGTACTGGGTTAGCATCTATAGGCCTTTGAGGCAATCTTTCTTAAGATACAGGTTAACTGTATGCAAATACAGCCCCCAACCTGCCTAAATCAGAGAGGAAAGATCCAGTTCAGAACTTGTAGCTTCACGTTTTAAAATCTCCATTGAAGAATGGCGGGGCTTTCGGTAGCATCTCCCACAGCAGGCTTCAGGCCTCTTCTTTCTCTCTCAAATCCCCTGTACTCTTCTCTTTCTTCTTCATAGTTGAACTATTTAACTTGATGTTTAAAGGCATGCCTGGCTGCCTTGTGGAGATTCAGAGTTGCCATGGTAATGTGGCCTGTTTTTCCAAATTAGGACATATTCCTGCTGTCTTTTTCTTTTTTTTTTTTAATGTGGTATGTTCTCCTTTGCTTCTTTAAATCTTTCTCTTCCTTTCCCCCCAGAATGCTAATTTAAGTACTTGCCCCAGAACTAGATAGATCCTCAGCCTAAGGAGGCACTTTTGCGAGGTTTCTCCTCCAGTCTTCTCTCACCCCACTCCATGTGAGGTTGTGTTCGTGCAGGTGCCATTTCAGTGGCCTTCAGAAAGACCCTTCTCCCAACTGCTGTCCTGGCTGGGTTGGGTAATAGCAAATAAGCTTCTGTTTTACATAAAAACATGTTGTGAATGGAAAGAGATAAAAAAAAAAAGAGACAGCTTTAGTTTAAATGTTAAAAATCATTTCTCAGAAATGTCTTCCTAGGTGCATAATCATTTTGGGGAATGCTCACGTGATCCACAGGATTCTGGATAAAGGAGGGTGCGTGTACCTTGTCTTTTTCCTTACAACTCATTTTAGTATCCTAGGAAAATTGAGCTTCACATCAAGAAAGCTCTATAACCTGAGTGTAGGGACAGGAATTGGTGAATGCTTAAAAAAATATGACAGGGAGATAGAGGTGTTTCTTTCCTCCAGGATTACTTCTGCTCCATAGATTAGATAGATAGCTCTTAGATCCACTTGAATTATAATCTATGATGAAAATGGGGGAAGAAAGAGAATTAGGAAAATGAGACAGATTTAACTCTCCTTTTTCTCTCTTTTCATTCCTGGTATTCTGTTCTTGGCATATGAAGATCAATTAGAAAAGGTTTATTTGGCTCATACTTAGCGGAGGAGCGCAGACTCGGTTGCACTTTAGAATCACCTGGGGAGTTAAAAAATACAGATATCTGGGTCTCAGCCACAGAAAGTTGGATGTAATTTTGGGGGGATGTACTCAAATGTAATTTCTTTTTTACAAAAAGCACTCTAGGTGATTGTAATGTATAACAGAAGTCGAGATTTACTGGCTTAGATGGTGATTGCTTTTGGAAGGTAGCAATCATGGCTTCTACACATTTGGCTGTAAAGTAACCATTTCTGAAATCCTTGGGAAAAAAAGGCACATAATTCTCAGATTTTATTAGTTTAGACTTTCCTCTCCTTGCCCTGCATATCACTTTTAGAAAATGCGAGGTCTTCATGAAACATGACCATTCTTTGACCTGTGAAAGGGGTAAAGGGAGACTATCACACAGTTAACTGGGTAAATAGGCAGGAGCTGTCACAGGGCCAACATCTGTCAGCAGAAGAGGGTAACAAGATGGGAACCCAGACGGCATCAGGGGTTGCTAATGTAAGGTTGAAAGATGATGCTCTTAGCGGTAAGCCTGGAAGAAACAAGATTTGGCATTTTAGTTTGCTTCTGGAGCTTGACCTAAAGCTTCTGATGGAACTTCCTATGGAGGGTTTCTTCTAGTTCTCTAGATAATATCAGATAGAAAAGCTGTGTTTTCACCTTGTTTATTTCTCTTGCTTTTGCTGGTGGGCAGTGGGAACAACTATAGCAAATGGTAGTGAGCCTTCAAATAACAGAATTTTGATTATATTCGGGAAACATCAGTAGAATGACCATCAGTTATGTTTTTGTTTTCCTCTCTGATTTCTCTTAGGGAAGAATCACGAGGTTTTAGGAAGGGCATGATTTTTGTGGCCCTTAGGGCCTCTTCTGTTGTAAGGATGTTGTTTCTATCAGTCTCACATTGGCACCTACCATTTGCTAAAAGTTACTATTGAGTAGCAAATAGTGACAGAACCTTTTAGACAGGGATGGGAGATAAGCCAGTTGAGAGGATTTCAAATTTGAAGTATCTCGTGTTCAGGAGTCATTCAAGAAAACCAATCAGAAAACAACGGAATTTATAACAGAACACATTTTCCGTCAGATTAAAGAGCCAGACTTAGGAAAATTAGAACAAGGAGATGGATGAGGTTCTTAGGAAACAGAGAAAGAATGCCCCACGACCCACCGCAGCTGTCCTAAGGCAGGTTCTAGAGTTTCTCCTCTGTGAGGACCAGGCCTGGATAAGGGGCCTAACAACTCTGAAATTTGAGTGACTACTCTGAATGGTTTGATTGGAATGGTGAGATATCTTAGCAGCCAGCCTTTCAGGTTCAGATTTATGGTCTGCCCATAGGTCAATACAGATTCACATCCCCTATCTACTTACAATTCAAGAAATAATAGTTTCTAATACCATACCGTATTCCAAGTACTATGCTAGGTGCCTTTTCAAGAAGCTTACAACACCAGTAATAACAACAACTTTAACAATGAACATTTGAATGCCGTACATTATAGAAAGCCATTTTCCCATTTGTTTCTCATATCATTCATTCATTCATTCATTCAGTAATTATTCACTGAGCACTAAGGTACAATGTTGAACACAATAAGTCACTTCATATAGGTTGCAGCTGAGCTGGTCATTAAATAATGACAAGTAAACCTAGAAGTCCAACTATGATAAGTACTAGGAATGTGAGGTGTATGGTATTAGGTGTGCTTGACCTATTCACAGAGGTTAGGAAGGTGTCAGGATGAGTTAGTGCCATCTGGGCACAAAGAGGAGGAAAAGAGCATTCCAGACAGAGAAAATAGTATGTGTGATGGCCATGTCGAGGGGAAGTGCTTCTGAGGTCAAATATGAGAGTCTGAAGAAGGCCATTGTGGCTACAGCCAAGAAATTGAGAAATTAAGAATAGAACGCAAAACAGGAAATGATCACTAGACAGTGCACTTTCAGAGTTCTATGGTGGAGACACCACAGCTGGCGTGGAACAGCAAAGAACCTCTTCATGAGTGCTTCTTAAGTGGATAAAAGTATTGTTTTTAAAGAAGAGCCTTGAAGGATGGGTAAGCTTTCTGTTAAGTGGAGGGGAATCAGGCAGGAGGAAGAGTAGAGGCTACAAAGCATGGCGTGCCTTGGGGGTAACAGCAGATATTCATTTTGGCTTTTTTGTAAGGTAGATACGGGGGTAGTAACAGAAGATAAAGATGATGAGGTGGAGAACTGACTTTATTCTTCACAAAGTAGCACATTTTTGAACCCCTGCAGAAGAATACAGAAAGCTCAATTTCACCGACATCAAAAAATTTAAATTCAAACAATAATGAGATATCATATTTTATCCATCAGAGTGACAGTTTTTTAAAATTAAAATACTTAGTATTGGTGAGAGTGTGGGGAAATAGATATTCTCATAAATTCAGGGTAAAAATATAAATTGGAATGACCTTTGTGGAAGACAGTTTGGCAATAAAAGCCTTAAAAATATGTATACCCATTATAGCTGTTCAACTTAAACCGATCCTATGACATTGCTAAAATGTTTATCTGAAAGATGGTCATCATAGTATTATTTATCATAGTGAGTAATTTGAAACAATTTTATATGTTCAGTGATGGACTACTTCAATTAAATTATGGTATGGAGGATAAACAGCCACTAAAAATTGCATTATAGAAGAAAAGAATAATTAAATGGGAAAATGTTATATTCTATAAATACATTAGAAGAATCAGTTGTAACAATTAGGCAACAAATATATATTGAGTTCCTATTATGATTAGGACATTGTATTGGATACTAGGGACAGTGTAAATTAGATAGACCCTAATCTCTAGAAGATTATATCCTATGGGGATGAGGGGTGTGCACGCCGACGGTTTTATCCAGTCGTGGTTGTGCTCTGCTTTGGAAGACCAGATCCAGTGTGGCGTATGCTTTCTAGAGATGGACAGTGAGCTTTGGAGGAGCACATGTTTAGAAGAATAAATGTGTTGTGAAGATATAATTATTTAAAAAACAGTTGATCTATAGACATCAAAGCAATAAGTTATTATATCTGAATGAAGATAGTACAGATGGTTTAAGCATTCTGTATATTGTTTATAATTCTCCAGTTTTTCACAATTACTAGATATTCTAATACTCTTAGAATAAGGATAAATATTTATAAAATAAGAAACATAGCAGTCTTAGGAAAATTGCTAAATTTTTTTGGACTCCATTTTCATTTGCAAACATCACCTCTCTTTAAGTTTGTCTCTCTGCTTCTGCAGGCCAACACCAATAAATAAAAATAAACTAACGAAAACATGTACCCCCACCAGGAAAATACCCTACTTTTACATACAGAAGCATTTATTTTGGAACAGATGGTAAAAGCCTTCTCTTACAAAGGCAAATTCCCTTGAAAACTGTATAGAAAACCAATGAAAAGCAGAGTACTGCTTATTGAGTTTATTTTTGGCCTGCTGACTTGTTTCTCTTAAGCCTAGTCAGATTACTTTTCATTTCTCAATATGTCAGCACACAGTCTTTATAAAGTTGAATAAGAAAAAGGGACTAAAAATATTTAACCACGGAAGTGGCCTGGCATGGTGCAGACACCTGGGCCTGTAACATTGGTCTGTTGACTGGGTCTAGAGAGAATTGTGGGGGAGCAGTCACTGGGTTCCCCAACATAAGCCTCTTTTTCTCCTTTTTCCTTTCTTTGCCTGTTCTCGGTATGTTGCCTTTCTCCTACTCAATTTCATTTCCTTTTAATCTACCACATTTATTAAGTGTTGCTGCACTCGGGCATGATGCTCATCTTGCTCTGCCATCCTTGGCTTTGCTCACCTCGCCTGTGTCTTCATGTCTCTTGGGCCTGAGCTGGCATCTCCAGTGGCCAGAAGGGGCTTTGGCTCCTGATCTAGAAGAGAGGACCACCTGCAATTAGTAAACACAGAGTTCTCCCACTTCCAACATTGTCACTAGGGGCAATTTAGAATTTATTTGCACTGGTTTGATAAGAAACCATAACATTGACAGACTTACCTGTATTTTCAGCATATAGCTTGATGGGTGAGTGATATGGAGATGGTGATGATCACAGTGTTATATGCATTAGGGTTTCCCTGCTAGGCCTCTTTTCTTCTCCTTTTGCAAAAAATATTCTCTAAGCAGGACCATTCATTTAAGCCTGCCTCAGTAGGGAAGAGGCTTTCAATCTGTAGGATTTATAGTGACCTATGGCTTAGTTTCTTAGCTTGGTGGGGGTGAGCATAATATGTAATATATATGTGTGTTTGATATAATATATAATATGTAGTATATGTTATATATAATATATAACAATATATTACATAACACACACGTACATATATACATAGACACACACATACATTTCAATTTGTTTGCTTTTTCCTTCGGGAAAGTGTTGTGAAGATGAGCTAATGCTTGTATTTGCTCCAGGGAAGATAAGGGCATTTGTTTTTTTATCCAATTATATTTTTTGTAGTTTCTCTACAACTCTCATTCTCATTAAGAAATGAAAGAAATTGTGTCTTTGGGTGTCTGTTCAGCATTATAAAGCTAGGAGCCATATGTTAAAAAAAACACAACTTATTCTTTAAGGTAAAAGCATGAGTTAAGTTAACTACTTATTTTAGTTTTTACAATACTAATAGTTTTCTTACTTGAAAAAAACCTATGTGTTAATGAGCTATAATCCAAGTCACAAAAATAATATAATTTGGTTATAACAGGAGGTATAAGAATGAGTTTACTGGCTTTGCCCTGCTGTGCTTTTGGACCTGTCCCTGAGTCATAATTCCGTACCTGAGATACTCTCCTCTAAAAGGTCCCCTGCTTTTGTCAGGTATCTGGTATGTGGGAGTTTAAAAGGACTCTGACTTATTGACAGACCTCGGATATTTTTTGATGACACAATGACAGATTTGCCATCTCTGTCTTCCAGACAGTGGGTCTCAGGTGCCTTCAGAGTGAATTAGAACTGTCACACATACTCTTGTTTCACCCCCCATTTCAGCTCCTCACCCACCAGCACACAACACCACTTTCTCACTCCTCTACTTTCCCACAACATATTAGGAAGAGGGAGGAGAGGACACTTTGAGATGGCTCCTTTCTTCAGGACAGAAAGTCACAGGGACTTCATAGCATAAGCATGAAACAGCTGCTTCTGTAAAGGTGATCCTCCTATCCTTCCCTCTGGATTCAGGAATATCCTCATCTGAGAAACAGAGAAAGGTTTCTGAAATCTGAACAGGTGGACTTACCAGGGCTAGTGTTCTCTTACCTTCCCTCCCACATCTCCCGCTTATAGATTGACATCACAGATGATTCCAATTTTAATTTGGATAAAGATAAATCTCAAATATCCAACCAAGACTTAGTAAAAGCTACATCTTTGGGACTTTTCAAACTTATCTGTAGGTGAGGACTGCAGATAATGAATCAAGAGTGGGAGTGTTGAAAGAACGACTAGAAAGAAAGGATTTCAGCATCTTTTAGGGTATAATTCCCTCACTGTCTTTTCATTCCATACCACAAGCCTTTCTCTGTGTTTTAAATGCTAAATAAAAGTGAACAATATTATTTAATTCGGCAAATTCTTTTTAAATATCTAGTACATGTAGGTACTCTTCTAGGAGATGGATATTCAGGGATGAATAGAAAGGTCTCGGGTCTAATGGAGTTTACATGTCCAAATCTTGGGGACGGTCATATGGTAAATACAATAATTTCAGATAGTGATAAGTTTTATAAAGAAAATAAAATGAACTATTTTAATGCAGAGTAAGGGAGTAGCTAGTTTAGATGGTATCTATGAAAATACTACTAAGGAGGTAAAGTTTGAACTGTGATTAAATGACAAGAGACCACCTATGTGAGGATCTATGGTAGATGTACCCTAGAAGAGTTAACAGCAAGGAAAAGGGTTTTGATGTGGAAATGCAGAGAAGAAAGAAGACAAATATGTCTGGATTATAGTAAGCAAAGGATAATTGGTAGGAGTTGAGGTCAGAAAAAAGGGCAGGCACCAGATCATGTGTATCCTTATGGAACATGGTAAAGACTTTGGATTAAATCCACATGTAATATGAAGTCATTGAAAGTTATAAGCAGAGACAATATGATCTGATTTGACAGTAAAGATAAAAAATATGAGATTTTCACTTCTAGCTATTAGGAAATAAAGCAATCTGGAATTACCCTATTGCCGTAAAGAACTAGAAAACTGTAAAGGAAAAAAGGAAACAGCTGATGTTAGACATTGGAAAACAAGCAGCACAGGACTGCTATTCTAAGAAAAGCGAAATAAGGTTATCCTTGGCTATTTACCTGGAGATAATTTCAGGACCGAGGCTCAGGGAGGGGAAACCCAAGCAGAGTTCTGCAGGCTCACCAAGTCAAGGAAATATAGATCAGACTTTTTGGAGGTTGATCATGATTTTTGTTGGGTAGAATGGCCAAAACAAAAAGAGCTCCAGAAATATGCATAAGGTTTCTCCTAAGTCTTTGTCCAAATATCAATTTGTGCATATTTGAGGTGAAATTCTATTACACTAGACAAGAACAGTTTCTGAGGAGGCAACAATTATCAAGGAGTAATGAGAACAATTCTCAGAACTCCTACAGGGCCAGTGGCCATCTAATTCCCCTGAACCTGAGTGGGAAGGCTTTATTAAATACATGGGGCATTCAACAGAGATCTCAGAAGGGTCATGTCTTAGGGGTGGGGTTAAATTAGTGCTAAAATAAAGGTTATTCAAGAATGCTATAAAAAAGTAACAAACTGACCTGGAAGTAACTCCTTGCTAGAAAAAGTCCTACATTTTTAACAGAATTTAAAAAATTACCACACGTGCACCGTCAGTCAGTCTCCCTCTCCCTCTCTTTCTCTCTCTGTCTCTCTCTCTCACACACATACACAGAGCAGGAAAATATGACCTAAAACAGGAAAAATAACAACCGAAGAGTAGAAACAGTTGCAGAAATAACAAAGATGTTCAAAATATAAGTAAAAGATAGTAAAAGAGCTCTTAATGTATTCAAGAACGTAAAGGAACACATGAACATGATGAGGAAAAAAAATAGAAGATGTTTTTTAAAGGCCCAATGAATTTGAAAGAGACGGGGAAAATGTCTTCAATATTTGAATAAAAATAAACTGGATAGGATTAACAGTAGATTAGACTTTGTATTAAAATATAAAGAAACTAGAAGACACAGCAACTGAAACTATTCAAAATGAAGCACAGAAAAAAATAAAGAGAAATTATGAACAGTTTCAGTGACTTGTATGATCAAATCACTCAGTCTAACTCATATATAATTTGAGGTCTACAAGGGAGAGGTAAAGAAAAAAATATTGAAAGGATTAATCCTAAAATAGAATTTCACATTTGACGAAAACTATATAACACTATTTGAATAATATAATTTATGAAAGTTATAAATCCACAGTTTCAAGAAGTTCAGTAAATCTCAAACAAAAATGAAAACCACAGTAAGGCACAAAATAATAAAATTGCAAACTAGTGATAAAGAGGAAAATCTTAAAAATAGCCAGAGAAAAAAGACACATTAGGGAACAAATATAAAAGTGACACCAGACTTCTCATCAGAAAGTATGTAAGGAGAAACAGATCAATGTCTTTAGAATACAGAAAGAAAAACCTCAACTAAGAATTGCATACTCAGCAAAAATATTTAAATATGAAGATAAAATAATGACTGTCATAGGACCAAAGCTGTACTTAAGAGCTTTTAAAGAACATTTTTCAGACAAAAGAAGAATTGTGCCAGATGGAAATTTAGATCTAGACAAAAAAATGAAAAATATTATAAATAGTAAATATTTGGGAATATATAAACATTTAAAAATACATTTGAAAGATAGTTGTCTAAAGCAAAAATTATAACAAAGTGTTATGGAGTTTATATGTCAAAATAAAAAGTATAACAGCACTAAAAATGGAGGGGAAGGATGAAAGTTAATGTTGTGAGCTTCTATCTGTGTAGTGGTATAACATTATTTGAACAAGAGTAGAATAATTTAAAGTTGTATATTGTAAATCCTAAAGAAATAATCAAAACAATGACAAATAATATAGCTAATAAGCCAATAGTGGAGATAACAGCATTATAAAAAACAGTCACTCCAAGAAAAGGCAAAAACTTCCCAAAAAACAAAAAAAGAAACAATAAATAGAAAACAGCAAAATGGTAGATTTAGATCCAAATATAATAATACTAAATGTAAAGGACCTAAGTACTCCATAGAAAAGCACAGGTTATCAAATTGGATAAAAGCTAAGACTCGACTATATGCTATGCATAAAAAACCCACTTTAAATATAAAAACATAGATAAGTTAAAAGTAAAAAAAAAATGAAACAAGATGTACTATACAAGTGCTAATCAAAATAAATCTGAATAGGCTATACTAGTATCAGACAAAATAAACTTCAGGACAAGGAATATTACCAGGTATTAAGAGAAATATTAAATATTTCATAATAGAAAAGGGCCAGTTTTTTTTTCAAGAAGATATGATAATCCTCAGTGTGTGTACACCCAATCACTTCAGAATTCATGAAGCAGACATTGATGGAACACTGATGAAAAAGAGAAATGAACAAAACTACATTTAAGGTGTGAGATTTTGGTACTCTTTCAGTCATTTATAAAACAAGTGCGACAAAACATATTAAGGGTATAGATGACCAATATCCACCACCTTGACCTAATTGATTATAGAATACTTCATTCAACAACAGAAGAATATCCATTCTTTTCTAGTACATATGTAATATTTACCAAGCTAGACAATATTCTGAGCCATCACACAAGTCACAAAATTTAAACTGATTGAAATCTTACAAAATGTGTTCTGCGACCACATAAGGATTAAACAGAACTATATCTGGAAATATACTTGAATTTTGAAAATTAAACAATAAACTTCTAAATAATAGATGGGTTAAAAAGAAATGTCAAAGGTAATCATGAAATATTTTGAACTGAATTAAAATGAAAAAGAATATATTAAAATTTGTGCAATGTAGATAATGCAGTGCTTAGAGGGAAATTTATGGAATTAAATGCTTATATTTGAAAAGAAGAAAAGTCTACAATTGATTTTAGTTTCTACCTTAAGAATCTAGGAAAAGAAGAATAAGTGCAATATAGACCCATAATAAACAGAAGAAAGGAATAAATAAAGTAAGAAGGGAAATCAATGAATAGAAAATGGGCAAATGAAGAAAATTAATGAATCCTCAAACTAGATCTTTGAAAAGATCAATAAAATATATAAACCTCTAGCAAGACTGACTAAGAATTAAAGAGATTAAACATAAATTGCCAATGTTAGGCATGAAAGAGGGACACAACTGTAGATCCTATGAAAATTAAAAAGATAATAAAGGAATATTATAACAACTTTGTATTGATAAATTTGATGACTTAGATAAGTGGACAAATTTCTTGAAAGACACAAAACTACCAAAGTTTACTCAAGAAGAAAAGATAAGCCGAATAACTCTCTATATAATTTCAAAGAAATATAATTCCTAGGTAAAATCCTCTTCACAAAGATAACACTAGGCCGAGTGACATCACTGTCGAATTCCACCAAATATTTGAGGAAAGAATAATATAAATTCTATACAAACTCTTATGATAAATAGAAGAGGAAAGGAAATTTAAAAACGCATAGCTAGTATTATCTTGGTACCAAAATTCTACAAGATATTATAAGAATACTATATATGAATATTCCTCATGAACACAGAAGCAAAATTTAAAAAAATATATTACTAAATAGAAATCTAGCAAGATATAAAATGAATACTACATCATGTCCAAGAGGTGTTTATCCCAGGAATACTGTATTGGTTTAACACATGAAAATCAATGTAATTTACCATATTGACAGAGAAAAAAAGTGAAAATCTATATGATCATCTTAATAGATGCAGAAAAACATTTTGACAAAATTTAACATTCATTCATGATAAAAAAAAAACTCTCAATGAACTGAGAACAGAAGGAAGCTTCCTCAACTTGGTAAATGTATCTGTGACAGACCTATAGGTAGTATCTTACTTAGTAGTGAAAGAATGAATACTTTTCTTCTAAGATTGGAAATAAGGCGAGAATGTCTGCTCTTAGCATTTTACCAGGTGTTGTAGCATACTCAATAAACAATGAAAAAGAAATTTAAAAAAAAGAAAGAAGCAAAAGTATCATTCTTTACATATGGCATGATCTTGGATGCAGAAAATTCTAGAGTATGTATAATATCATTAGAACAAACATGTGAATTTAGCAAGGTCATAGGATCCCAACTTGACACACAAGTATCAATTATATTTTTATATACTATCAGAGGACAATTGGGAATTTAATAAACTTAAATAAAATACTATTTGCAATAGCATTAAAAACATGAAAAACAAAATTTAATAAAATATGTGTAAGACCTCTGCACTGAAAACTATGAAGCATTGCTCAGAACAATTAAAGACGTAGGCAAATGGAATGATATACTATTCTCATGGATCGAAAGATTCAATGTTTGAAGATTCAGTTCTCTTCATTATCTTTAGATTCATCTAAATTACAATCAAAATTTCAGTGGGATTTTTTAGGTAGAAATTGACAAGTTATAAAAATTTTATGGAAATACAAAGGACCTAGAATAGCCAATAAATTTTTGAAATAGAACAAAGATGGAAGACTTACACTTGATTTCAAAACATACTATAAAGCTATAATAATAAAAATTGCATGTTATTGGAATTAAGGATAAATATAAAGATAGATAGAGCAGTGGAACAGAATGAGGTTCATAAATGGACCTGCACTTATATGTTCAGTTGATTTTTATTAAACATTCCATGTAATTCAATGGAGAAAGAGGCTTTTCAACAAAAGGTACTGGAACAATTGGATATCCATATGGAAAAAAGATATGATCCTCAGTCTTTACAGTTTTCTTTAAGGAACTGAAACTAGGAATTGTAGGTTATATACTTTAGGTGTCATCTATGAAAGATTGGAACTCCACTCATCAAATCAATAAATAAAGCAAAGACATTGTTTCTATATCAAAAGATATAGAAATGAATGCACATGTATATATTTTAGCCTAAAATAAGATGTATAGGTATAAATATTCCTTGCTTTAACCAAATTTTCTGTTTGTTCTAATCTTTTTAGATTAAGGACTTCTACTGTAGTGACTTTATATGGTTATGAGACTTAATATGTGTGTTAGAAACTGTTTGGCACATAGAATCTTCTCAGTAAATTAAAGTTTTAATATTACCGCATACTTTTATTTCTCAGCTGTTCATTTCATTAACCTTTAGCTGATTCTGTCATATTTTAGTTATTTTCCTCATGGGCACACTTTATTTTACCAAATAGGTCATAAGTGCATACAATTTGTAACTCCTACAAACATCTTCTACGGCGTGATATATTAGAGCTTTGACTATTGCTTAACTAATGGAATGGCTGGAACTAACTACTTTGCAGATCTTTCAGAATCTGTTAGATTGGCTTCTTTTGACTAAGCGCATTAGAACAGTGATACCACTATTTTTAACCAAATATGTTACAAATGTAGTTTCATAATTTTTTCATAGCACTCTCCTGCTGTTTTTGCACATCCAAATTCCCTTCTGAAGCTCCTCTGTTAATAATTCATAAAACTTCAGGCCCAGCCCTTTAGGAAAGACAGTACAGAAAGAAAAAGAGGGAGACAAAGCAAAGTACATTGTTTTGAATCTCATTTACTGATTTTCATTTGAGTAGTTAAACATGTTAGAGTTATGACATATTTTATGGCTAGGATTGGCAGTATTATAGATAGCTTTTTCCTGCTTCATTGCCTCCCATATTTATTCTGTATGATGAAGAATGTTAATAATGTCTAGAAGTCTTAGAAACTCCAAGGAATATGTTTCCTTCATTTAAAGTTTGGTTGGTAGAGAAAACCTTTCCCTTGATTGGATGGTAGGCTTGCTATTCTTGTGAATTCAGTAGTTCGCTTAAAGGTAAGCTGTATGATGAGGATAGTGGCCATATCTTAATCATATGTGGCTCCAAAGGAACATTTCACAGTGGCTGATATAAAATTTTCCCTAAATGATTAAATGATCAAGGATCTTTGGTTACCATGTGAGCCAGCATTGATACCAGGCAAATGGCAAACATAGGGAAAGTTTGTTTTTATGTTCCTTCCTGCCTCTCTTTTTATGTAGTACTTTTCTTCCTTTCTGAAGTCTGCTTTCTTTTCTGGTACGAGTCTCTTTCTGTTGCTCGGGGCCATTAACTAATCTTTGATAATCATTAGATTAGCCTTTGCATGTGATACATCTTTTAGATATTCACATTTTACAGCATTCTTTTAAGGGCAGAGGGGGATACATTTCAAATTTCAAGTTTGGGGCACTTCAAAGTTCAAGAATGACTTTTGCCAAGTGTATGGTATATGATAAAGTGTGTAAGGGATGGACAGAGCCCTCCATCCTGGGGACTCTCCTTTACTTTATTTCTTTGTTTCAGAGGAAGGGAATGACTTTGCCTGTTGTGTGGGAGAAGATCCATGTAAGAAATGCCATTTGGTCTTGGCCCTGAGCTAAGTTCTTGGCTATGGACCTTGTTTCTTCTTGTCTCTTGGGTCTTATGAGGATTATATTGGGAGCCGTAGGCCTCTGAGAGGTAACCACCCAGAGTTGGGTCAGAATAGCTGTTTGTTTCCCCTTTGATAACCATTAGGATTTAGCAAAGTCTTTTGGAAAGTCCTAAATCATTGCATCAGAGATAAGGACTCTCTAAGGGAGAAGCTGTGTCCAAACTTGGGCCAGACATTTAAGGGAGAAGTATCCACCCTGGGCCAGGAACAGGGGAGAATCCTTATGAGGAAAGTGAAACTTCAGGACAGGACATTTTTGTTGCTTATTGGTTGCTCTTGTTCACCAGAAGACTATTTAATTCTCAACTCTGGAAATTATGGATTTCATTTTATTAAGGAAGGTGGACTGAGTCTACAACCTCTTAATTGCAAATAAAAAAAAATCAACGAAATCTGATAAGCAAAACATTTTCTGTACTTTAATTACTGTTAAACTTGACCTAATATGAATTCATTTGGCAGCAAAATCTGACCTAAATAGATGTGAAGCTGCTTATAGTCTTAATTTAATCTTGAAAGTATTCATATTTTTGTGTTTTGTGGGAGAAATATTTATGCGTTTGATTATAGGGTCTTGCCCTAGACATCTCTAGGGTGGTATTAGATAATATTCAGTAAATGCACCACCATATTACTTTTTTAAATCTGAAAAAAAAATTATCCAGTGCATTCAGCTTTTAGAATTTTGGGTAATAGATAGTAGATTTATATTTCCTTTCAAAGATAAGTAAAGGCTTTTGGACAAGATAAGTGGTAGTCGAATTTTGAAGATGCATGGAACCTTGCTTTGTTTCTCACCTGGAGGTAGTGTTATCTCCTGCATTAGTTTGCTCAGACTGCTATAATAAATACCACTGACTGGGTGGCTTAAATAACAGAAATTTATTTTATCAAAGTTCTGAAGGCTAGAAGTCCAAGATCAAGCTGTCAGCAGTTTGGGTTTCTCCTGAGGCCTCTCCCCTTGGCTGCAGATGGCCACCTTCTTGCTATGTCACATGGTCTCTCCTCAGTTTGTGTATGCCCCTGGTGTCCCCATGTATCCCAAATCTTCTCTTCTTGTAAGGACACTGGTCAGATTGGAATAGGGCCCACTCTAATAGACTCATTTTTAACTTAATCACCTCTTTAAAGGCCCTATCTCCAAATACACGCACATTCTAAGGTACTGGGGTTCAGGCTTCAACATGTGAATTTTAGAGAGACTCAGTTTAGCCCATATATGTCCAGGAGGTGTTTGGAAATGCGCGAATGTATCTTTTAGAGGCCACAGTAGCCGGATAGGAACCAGGGCCACTAAATAGCCTATAGTATAAGAGAGCCATGCATGATGAAGAATTGTCTGCCCAAAGGCCAACAACTCCTCTGCTGTGAAACTCTGAGGGAAACTCCAAAGAAGGACCTGAACCAATCCTGGGAATGGAGTCTGCCATGATGATTCTGTCTTTGATGGAAAGTTGAGGGCTAGCAATCTTTAGGTAATGATGTTCTCTTCTTTAAACTACTTTTTACTCTCCCGTTGTCACTCATTTTTCAGTTGGTTCCCTGAAGCATCATTCCTGGACTCTGTGAAGCAGATATACTAAACGAATGGATTTAAGTATATGAGGTTTGGATTGGAGTTTTGGCTCCTCAGTCTCTAGGAATAATGAGAAATTTACACTTTCCGTGTTTCTCCAACTCACCTGTGACTCTTATATTGAAATAACACCCCCTTTTTTTGAAATAAATCCTGCCTTGCCTCTAGGCTTACAGTGGTATGAAATAAAATTGCATGCAGAGCTTAGCACAAGTACTCAAACAACCAGGGCATGAATTAATACTGAGAAATGTGCCTCTGGCATGTGTGTGCTCTGCCGTCTTCCTGGAATGGCCTTTGGTTCCAGCACGTCCCCTTTTCTTTCCCACTGGGTCCCTTGCTCCTTCCTTCCCTTTGGTAAAAATGAAGGGAGTGGGAACATGCAGTCCCTTTCATGTTTAGAACATTGAAATGCTTTACAAATATCACATTCATTAGAGCTGTCACAAGCTGTTAATTAAATTATAAACCAGTACCTCATACAAATGTTAAGAATAACAGCAAAATGTATCTATTTCATAGGTATTCACTGCCCAGACAGTACTCCATTTATGTTTTCTTGAGTCATGCTGAATTATTCAGTCCTCTTTTCAAAATTTCAACATCCAGAAGAAACAGAAAACTATAACAATTGCCACTACAATACGTAAATAAAAATGAATAATTCAGAACTCATGTCTTATTTTACTCCCCTTTGTCTAACTGAGTGATCCTGGCTTTGCTTTCCATTTCACAGTACTCAGCAAGGCAGGCGGAGAGGAATTTTCAGGTGTAGAAATAAAGACATAGAGCATTTTGGTTGTTTGCCCCCAGAAGAACCATTCCCGAGCTGCTGGAAGCTCATGGTCCTTCTTTAATCCACTTTGCTTGCATATGTGGGCTCTGCTTACTCTATACCCATGATCAGGTTATTCTGAGGAGGCTAAAAAAGTCACAGCCTTTTTCTAATCAGCAAGTTTTGAAGCCCTTCTTTATGATGTTTCCTTGCAACAATTTACCAGCAGCTGTAGCCTCTGGTTCTTCTCAGGTCCGAAGCTTTTGTGCACTATGTGGTAGGGTCAAGTGTCCCAAGTTCATTGTACCAGGTGGAGAAAGAACTGAAAACAGGAATGGGATTCTGAAGGTTCTAGCTGCAATTCCCTGGCCAGCCTTTCTGATGTGCCCTGTCAAGTTCCTGAGCATCTGTTGGCTAACAGGCTTCCTGACCTTTTGCATGCTCCAGGTCAGTGGGCATGGCTCCAGCTTAGCTCCGGTGCACCGTCACTGAGCCAGATTCCGGACCAGTGCCCCTCTGGCTGGCTGTCAGTCACTCACCCCCTCTGAGGGATTAAAGAAAGAGGCACCAGGAATACAAAGCTTACTAAATAACCCATGCTTCCTTCTGTTGGAATTTTCTGCTTGATTCTAAGCCTTTTCCAAACTTTTATTTTACTTTCAAAATCATGACCAATGGTTGGAAACTGTTAAAAAAAATCCTACCAAACCTCCAATTGACCACCAGTGATAAAGATTAGGGGAGAGCCTCTTGTACATTCTAATAGTTAATTAAATCCTACATATTTGTATGCTGGCATTACAGGCAGACAAAAGAGGATAAAAGAACCCAGTGCATGGCATTAGTAGGCCTATCTCTTTAATATGCTTGGCAAGATTTTTATTTTTGCATTTTCAAGTTTACGGCTTTTGGCCTTTACATTTTTTTTTTCTTCTCTTTATCTACCACCTCTCTCCCACACTCAATAAGAGAAAAAAACCATCTGATTTTTTTCCTCTTCTTTCAAGGACATTAATATATATTAATGTGAACAGGTAAAAACCTGGTTGGGGCCCCACTTTCTCAACATACCCTTTAATCATTTTTGAGGGGTTGGGGGCATGTGATATGGAGGTGGGTGTTAGAGCGAAAAAGGGAGAGATGCTTCAGTTTCAGAGGGCCTGGAGGCAGTCACTGGGAGCTGTTTCCATGGCAGTGCTATGGAAACCAGGTTCTGCCGCTCACTCCTTCCCAGAGTAGAATTTCCATGCTTCATATAGCATGGGCTCCAAAAAAGCCTGCTGGCATCTTATCTGAACTGTGACTTCATCATTGTAACCTCATCGTAACCTATTGTTCTGGACTCTTATAAGTGGGGTTAAATGGAAAAAAATAAGAACCTAGTCAGTCCAAAACACTGATAGAAACTTAAACCTTAAATTTTCTATGCGTTTTCCAGTAGGATGGAGAGAAAAATTTGTTTTACTGTATATCAGTTGTCATTTCTGTATGCATCCATTTTTTCTGAGTTTTACTTTATAGCATTGTCAAATCTTACAGTTTATAGGTGTCAGCTCTTTGTACCATTTTCCCCCCATAATCTGTAGGACTGAGGGTACAGGATCTGACTCTTTAGTGACCAGACATCTCTCAATATTTAGCAGCATATAATGGTCTTACCCTTCATGTGACTTGTGTATGTGTTCCAATTTTCACAATTGCTGACCAAATGAAAGATCATAGATGATTCATCTTCACTCTGCAAATGCCTCTCAAGTATGTGCTCCTCTGACAGTGGGTTAGTGACATCATACATGGAGAACTGCAGTGTGTGTGTGTGTGTGTGTGTGTGTGTGTGTGTGTGTGTGTGTGTGTTGGGTCTCCTGACTTAGGGTATTAATTTATACTTGCAGTTATTGCCTGTTTGTGTTCTTTTAATGGAAAGATTATTGTGTAAGGAATGACGTCAAATGAATCCCATGAATACAAGTACCAGAAGAAAAAATGCTAACATCTACAGATACATTTTTAGAAAATACATGAGTGTTTAAACCTACCTTTTTTATTTCAAAGGTAGGCATAGTGGGCTTTTTACCGAGCAAGAGAGAGCTTGTTTTGTTAGACTTTAAAAACTGGTAATCTTTTTTCTTTTTTTTACTTCTTCAGCTCTTATGTTACACAGAAATATTCCCAAAGACCCATTACTAGATTGTGAATACTTCTTTTTTACAGTATCTTCAAATTTCTTCAATACATATCCCCAAATCTCCCTTCTCTAATGACTCCATTTTTCTCCTCAATAAACAACCCACCCTTAATCATTTGAAATAATTTTCTGCTCAAGGAATTTGTGAATCCTTTGATACTCAGTGTTTGTTTTATTCTTATGGTGTCAGAAGTTCCTATGTATTTTTCTATTGCCTGTTTTGAATGATTCCTGATACTAGATTCATTGCTGAAATATATTCCTGTCATGTGTTTTTTATTTGAGAGGTTTCGCCTCATGGTTTAACATCAATACCAATATATTTGCCCATTGATCTGAGGAAGGGTACCTTGAGTAATGCTTAAATATTTACTGCCCCCTTAACTTTGTCCGTCATTCTTTCAACCAGTATTCATTCATTTGTTCATTCAATCACAGAGGTTCCTATGTGCATAGTATTGTTCTGTGCCTTGTATTGGTTGTACCAAAGAAGCCTAAGATTCATATATAAAGCTGAACCATATGAGAAAGCTGATATTCTACTGTTTTTGACCTGTAAAAGGGCAATTTTATATGCTTTAGCCTAAGATTAAAGTACACTGTAAAAAGACTTAGAAAAACAAGACTGATATTTAAAGATAGATTTTAAAAAATCAAAGAGGTGAAAGTTAAGGGAAGAGTTGAAAATAATGTTCAGAGATGGGAAAAACTAAAAAATAAGAATCCAGGCCTTCTATTGCTCTGAAGTTTCTACAGTGACGAGTACAATAACCACTAGCCACATGCGGCTATTTCAATTTCAATTAGTTACATAAAATTAAAAATTCAGTTCCTTAATAATATAAGCTATATTTCAAGTGCTCAATAGTCACATGTGGCTAGTGGCTATCATACTGGACAGCAAAGATACAGAATATTCCTATCATCACCAAAAGTTCTATTGAACAGAGCTGCAAGGCGTAGAAGAAATTGATCGTGGGAGAAAAAAAAATAGACTGAGAGAACTTAAAACTTTCTTATGAAGATCTGTAATAGTAGAGAAAAGTTTTAGTGACTTGGAGGAAGCATTGATTATTCACTGAAATTCATTAGTTCTTTTCTTAGGGACTAAATTTTATGGCTGTTTTGTCACTATTTGTGGCCCCAGTGAAATTGGTCACAAATCCCAGAACATATAAAATAACTATCATATTAAAAAGAACAGCAACAACAGCACTTTTTGTGATTATCTCCTTTTCTGGCTATCTCATCCAACCCTAATGGCTAAATGTAACAGTTGAGGTCTGACCGGTTCTTTTCTCTCTATATGGCCCCTGTAACTGAGAATTAGTGCACACTGAGGAAGGCACAGGAGAAGAAAGCTACCATTGTTCTCATCTTTTGAAAGAGTTGTGGACTCTAGGCAGTAAGTTGCTAAATCTAAACACTTTTCAGGTTACCTAAAAAACCCAAATTATTGACCCCACCTCTGTCTGTATCTTTGCTTTCTCCTTTCTTATGCTTTGTATCTATGGTAACTTTCTTATTTTGTCTGAAAGGAACCATTTTGGGGAATCCTGAAGTGGTGACACATCCCATCATTTTTGACTCTGAATCATTACCCACGTTGATCTGAAGACTCAGCTGATGGTGCATGAGAACACACGTACACAGAAGCATAAACAATGTCAGCCTTGTGATTTTCCAATTTCCCCAAAGGTGAGACTGCATAGCTTAATTAAAACAAGGCCAAGAAAAAACAGAAAACATCTCAAGAAGATGCTATTAGCAGTTTTGTGAGATTGGACACATATTTACTGACTTGGATGTACTCACTTCAAAAAAAAAGGAGTGCATTCTAAATTCTTCGTTACTTTTACCATGCACCCTATTGAATGAGTTATCACTTTGGAGCTAGGTGGGCTTGGGTCCAAGCCCTGCATAAATGACCTCTGGCAATTGCCTTATTCTTTCTGACCTTCAGTTTCCTCATTTGTTATACAACCTTGTAGAGTGGTCATTAGGATGAAATGAGCATGTGTGTAAAGCACCAGCACATAGTAGGTGCTGATTAATTTTAGCTATTAGTATTTCTTTTATTTTGTTGCTGCTGCTGTTTTTATCTTCACCCCGTTTCCAACTTCCAGTACCCAGAGTCCCAGGAGTGTAGTGAAGTTTGGGACCTACAACATTCTCACACGCTTTGCCATCTGGTTCTCATTTTTGCCCACTCTTACTCTATCCTTATATCATAACCCTGATATTCAGTATTAAAATGGATGACTCTTTAAATAGCTTTATTGCTTGGCCTTTACTTTTCTTGATTTCTAATTTTACATAAAAGTTTCCAAAATTTCTCAGTTGCTTACCTCGTTAGAGTTTGGATCCCAGCTTACCATGCTTTATGAAATGTCTTTGCTGATCTCTGTGGCGGTCATTTGAAAGGCAAGTCCATTATCTTCCAATCCTAGTGCAAACAGTTCCATGGTTTCAAACACCATGTGTTTGTGATGGACATCTCGATCAACAGATCTATCTTACTATTAATTTTCTCGCTTTGCTTCTTTACTTCCATTTCTTTCAGACATTGCGATTTAATCTCTTGCAGCTGCCTCAGATTTAATAGAGTAAAATACAAAATTTTTTATTTTGTTTGCACTACTTATTTGTTGAATTTTATACTCTTCTTCCTTTACTGAATGCAAAGCACTGTAGCAGAATTTTGCTCATGGAAAATGGTCAAAGTTGAAATAGATTTAGTAGCAGATGAGAAGAGGAAAAGTGAAAAAAAAAATAATATGTACAGATGAAATAGAGGTTGGAGAGAGTAAGTAGTGGGAAATGTAAATATAATAGGTGAATAAAATTCAGTTCAAATGCCTGATCCCAGGAGTTATTTCAGTCATCATTTTGCTAATAAGTTTGTTTCCACATAGAAGAAAAGGGTGCTAACATTTTCTTGCAATTTCTTTTGTTAGGCAGACCCCTAGAAATGGTGCTACCATGTCCTGCACACAGTTTGAGGCTTAGCAAATATTTGTTGAATTGATTTTTATGATTAGATCGATTGATTAACTGAAAAATCTAGCCCTGCTTATGAACACCACTGTATTTTAAGAGTCACCAGACCTAGTTTCTTTTTTCTGTTAAGACTTCTATAAAACAGAGGCCATGGCTCATGGAATCTTTAAAGAATCTAAAGAAAGCTATTAACCTCCTTTTCTGGAAAGTACCCACATACCAAATTTTGCATGCCTGGTCAGGGAATTTATGGGTCTCTTTGAGGCCTATTTATGAACCCTAGGTTTAGCATCCCCACTCCATATTCATATATTTTTCTTGATGTCTTCTCTATTCCTTATCTCCATTAGAAGATGACTGTACTCCCAGTTCCAAACCTGAAGTCTTAGTATCATTATCCACTCTCCATCCTCCAGTCAGCCTAGTGTGTTAGTTGCCAGATCCTGCAGCTTCGTATATTAATCCCAGCTTATTCTCTTTTATGAAGGAAAATGATTGTTGTAGCACTCAGGTAAGTTATATCGTCCAGAATATCATTGTGCAGGCATAGGGTTAACCTTTCTTGATGTTTCTGTGGCAATATTGATCATATGTTTTATAAGAATGGGTCATCTATAAATATTTAGGGCTTACCCTTTGCAGAATAGGAATGGAACAACAGGGAGAGTTTGGTTTTCATACTTCCAACTCTATTTTTCTTTGATATTCTTCTCATTATTCTCTTCCTCAGTTATACATGTCCAATGACCATTTACTGAAATTAGGCCACTGTTTTTGACTAGTTACCATAGGTGGTACTGGCTAATGATTAGATAAATGAATCTTACTGCTAGATCTCATAAATTAAGCCTACTCAATGTGACAGATAGCTAATGTTTTATTGCCCACTGGTACCTTAATCCAATTCATATAGTCAGACTTTCCTACATATAGGTAGAATTGTTATTTGTGTAAATGTTTCAGGGGTGCTGGGAGGGAGGAGAAGACAGACTTTCCGTGACCCTCTTCTCACACAGTAAGAACAGCAGGCTCAGGATTTGGATATACTGACAGAGCAAATAAGGAGTAGTATTTCTTGTTCCTCTGATTCATCTGAAGGTTAGAAGTCAGCATTTGAGTGTCTGCTGTGGACCAGGCACTGCACTTGGCATTAGGAAAACAACTATTAAGAAAGCCACAGAATCTGCCATTCAAGTTCTTACAGTTCAGAGTGGGATACAGACATACAAACTGACTATTCATTCAGTAGTGATGGAGATTATTCTGCTTCTCAAAGGCTGATAATAAGGGAGACAGGCTGCTGAAGAAGTGATGCAGGCTCTGCTCTTCAGTAAGAAAATCCTTTAGCATGACCATGTATTCATTCAACTACATTTATTCAACAACTATGTACTGAGGGTCCATTGTAGGCTAGACCTTGAGGCTACTGAGTGGACGAGATATAGTCCCTGCTTTAATGAAACTTACATTTTCAAGAGGGAAACAAACAGAAAACAGATAATACAAAAATGTAATTTGTGACAGAATTAGGTACTATGAAGAAAGCAAAGCAAGGCAGGATATAAAGAACAACAGAGGATGGTAAGGTAGTTCATTTAGAGAAGATGGGTAAGGAAGGTCTCTGTGAAGAGATGGCATTTGAGCAAAGGCCTGAATGAGGACCTTTCTTGCTTAAGAGAACAGCAAGCAGAGAAGCCCTGAGCAGGAATGAGTTTGGCAGGTGGCAAAAGAATGAGAGGCCCTCCTGGCTGGAACAGAGCAAGCAGGGCAGGAGACAGGAGATGAGGTCAAAGAGGTAGGCTGGGCCCCACAGACAGACCAAGATGCCTGGATCATATTCTAAAGGTGCAGAGAAGGAATTGGAGGGCTTTATGTTGTCAAAAGAGTACTCTCAAGTGCTGGATGAAGATTAGGTGGTGGAGGTGGAGCATAAAACATGGAATAGGAGGCTAGTGTAGATAGATTTACTCACTGATTCAGTATTCCTGTAGTATGACTGTGTCATAACTGATCCCTGCCTTTGAGGAGCTCATTTTCTAGTGGGCTTTGTTCTTTCTCTCTTCCTGTCTCTCCTTAAATCCTTTTTAAAAAAAACCTTCATGGTGACCAGCTAAGGTGGCTGATGTTTCACTTTATGAGGTCTTTCTTTATCTTTGGACTGTGATTCCCTCTCTTAAGTTAGGATTTTAGGATTTTGAGTAATAATAATTGTCACTATTTTTTAATATCTCCTATATAAGCAGGTACCAGGAATATGTTAATATGTTTTAGTCCTTACAAAACTCTGCAATGAAATTACTGTTCACATTTTACAAATGAAGACACTAAAGTTTGGAAAGAAAGTGCCTCATTCATGGCCACACACTAGTACATGGTGGCTGAGACTTTGTCACAGGTCTCTTAGCCACCAAGCCTAATGGTCTTCCTACTATACCATGATGTCCCTTGGAGTTGAGCTTATTTAGTAAAAGTTAGGAAACTAGTTTTTCTGAGATTGGTATTATTCAAGAGCAGTGGTTCTCAGTGAAGGGCAGCTTTGTTCCCAGGAGACATTTGGAAATATCTGGTGACATTTTTGTTTGTTACAAGTTAGAGTATGGAGTGCTACTGACATCTTGTAGGTAGGGGCCAGGGATACTGCTAATCAGTATCTTATAGTGCATAGGACAGCCCCTAAATGATGAGTTATCTCACTCAAAATGCCAGCAGTGCCCAGGTTCTAAAGTCTTGTTCTAGAGTTAGTTTTCTGCCTTCCTGATCTGTCCATACTTTAATTAGTTTACATCTCCTATGTGCTCTAGATCAGAGGTCCCCAGTCCCTGGGCTGAGAACCAGTACCAGTCCATAGCCTTTTAGGAACCAGGCTGTACAGCAGGAAGTAAGCAGCAGACAAGGAAGCTAAGCTTCATCTGTATTTGCAGCCTCTTCCCAGCGCTAGCATCACTGCCTTAGCCCCTACTTCAGATCATTAGGCATTGGATTCTCATAAGAACACTGGTCCCCGGTGCCAAAAAGTTTGAGGACTGCTGCTCTAGATCCTCAATCATCTCACTGATTATATTTCTTTGCTCTTGTTCCAAGGAGAAAATAGGATCCAACTAAAAAAAGAAGACGTCTATTGTCGAGCTGATTTTTGTTTTGTTTTTGGTCAGTGAATGGTTGTCTCCTAGCACCATTTTATCTACTGGTTAATGGTAGCCTACGCTCTGATTCTAAGGCCCAGGAACCCCTGAGGCCATCTGGTGAAATCCTGGGCTTCTGCATTGAACTGCCCCCACTGCTCCAAGCCAGGCTTCTTTTAGAGTGGTGTAGGTCAGGATTGGAAAAAGCCCCTCTACCAGAGCATTGTGGGAACTGGGAAGAGGTCAACCCTGACTCCCCAACTACCACACTCAGAGTGAGCCTTGAAACTCAGAGATTTGGAACATGGTCCAGTAACTGAATTGCCATCCACTAGATAACAGACCTTCAAAGTTTAAAAATGCTGATGCACACTGAAAGGAGGATGGAATGGCCCTTGCACCCCCACCCCTAAATGTACACATGCCATCTTTATGGCTTCCTCAATCTAAACACTAACATAGTTAAGAGATACTACAGTGTATGGTCCTAAAACAGTAGCATTTCTCACACATTTGATTTTTTCAATTCACACTTTTGATTTTACAGTATATAAAGTCATCATTATATATCTTACCGCATCAAAAGGCTCATTCCATTTCTTAAAGGATAAAAGATTATGCATTATTTTTCTGCTTTTTAAACATCCCATCAGAGGAGCAGTCCACAGTTAGGCGATTGTTGAGGCCCTGTTTCCATGACAGTCTTTCTCTGGGAGGACATGGGTGTGGAGCAGGCTGAGGGTCCTCGATTTGGTGCCCTTCTTTCAGAAGCCTCCTGGCACCTTTACTTTCCCTCTGACTTGCCTGACTACAAAAAAAAAAAAAAAAAAAAAAGCCTTCTGTTTAATAAATGTCTGCTTGTAATATTCTGAAACAAGGAGGCTAATCAAAGGCCCTGTTCTACAGAACAGGGACGCTAAATGACAAGATTAATTTCCGTAATCAAGCAGCTTAATTTGGACATTTTTTCCCCCTCTCTGTTGCTGATTGAAATTGAGGCAAATTTTGCTGTGGTGATATTCTCTCCTGGCCTAGTAAAGCTTACTTACTGGGTCCAGAGAGGGGAAGTAAGGTGACTGTGGTCAGAGAGATGAGGGGAGGTGACATGGAGGAGAAGGGCACCGAATAATGTGAAATGTGAACAAATGCAGAACAGTGACTGGAATTCTTCTAGGGCCTCTTATTAGAAGTGTCGTGAAGTGGTTCCTGCAGTTGTCCACACGAGGACCACTCACTGACCTGAAACGTTACCAGCAAGGATTTGGGACATGACAGTCATGTAGATTCATACAGCTGTAGCATGTTTGGAAAGAACTCCAGAAAATCTCTAATCTACCTGCCTCTCTTCAGAAAACAGCCCTGGAAACGTTAAGGAACTTGTACCCTGTTCATTAATACCAAGCAAAATTTCAAGACAGAAAGTCAAGAAGCTTAAGCAATCTCATAGGATTTGTAGGAAAATAAACAGTAACATGGTGATAGACCTTAACATTTGTATAAAGTATTAAAATTTGCAAGGCACTTTCAGTACCTTTAAGTGGCAGGCTATATTGCTGAAATTAGAGTTTGAACTGAATATTTTTAGATATTTAGTAACATATATGATAAAACCTGATGTTTCTTATTTCTTAGAAGAGCAAACACCTTACTATGGGGATTCGATCATGTTTCTTTCTCTCATGCTGCAGTTAGCATTGAAGAATATTACTTTCAAGGAAAAAGAAAACACACCAATCTTGTAGTTTGAGATAACTATGGAATTTTGACCTTCAGGCTTTTCTAGATCCAATCTTGTTTAGGTTATGAGATTATTTTATGCTGATGTATGAGCCCTGGTTTCTGGTGGGAAATGTGGTGAGGTGGGTGACTCTGTGGGCAGGAAGCTAAATAGCTGTAGGGTTTAACACTGGCATTGCCTTTGATCCTCTGTGAGTCATTGACTTTTTCTGGGTTTGGTTTTCTTAATTGTAAAATAAGGATGCCTGTACTGATCTGCCTCACAGAAGCATAACTAATAAATGAACATAAAGCCCTTTCTAAACACAAAGTACTAAATAAATACTAAAAGATGAAATAAATTGACTCCTAAATATAATATATGTAGGGAAAATAAAATCAAAGCCAGAACAGACTAAAATTCATAGCCTAGAAGCAAGGCTGTGTGTGTGTTGGGGATAAGCGTGGGAGCATCTTAATACCCAGTAAACTCTTGAACTCTAGGTTAGCAGAGTGAGGTGTTCAGAGATTATGACACCACTGTGTACATGAGTGCTAGCCCTCATGACCAGTATCTCAGCAAAGCATAGTTGGGTCCATGTGTTTATTAGGAGCTATAAAAGTAAGCATTATCTATGAATGCAGAGGGGAGTTTTAATTAGAGAAAGCACTCTGAAGGAGGTGGTATTTGAATTTCATGAGTTTCCATAGTAAGGACAAAGGCATAGAGGAGTCCAGTCTAGATGGAGGGGTGACCAGCATATGAAATATAATCAAGATTTTGGAGTTTATTTTCATTCACTCATTCATTCATTCATTCATTTTTGATAGGAACCATTTATTAGCCTCAACTATGTGCCAGGAATTGTGATAAATGTTTTACATAGTTTGTTTCTCATCCTCACAACCACTCTGTATGGAAAATTACATATTAACTTTAAAGATAAAAAATGAAGCTCAGATTGCTTAAGTAATGAAAGAAATAGGGAAGTCTGAGTTTAAGGGGGAAGACAGTGAGTTTGATTTTGAGATGAAGAATAACATTGTTGTGGTAATATCTAGTAGGAAGTTAGAAGTATGAGGCTCTTAGTACAAAGGATTTAAGCTAGAGATATAGATTTGATGATCTCATAGACTCAAAGACTCTTAGAAGCCAGCAAAACAGACATCTGCAGAGAAATAATTGAAAGTAGGCAAACAAATAAAACTCTGAGAAGTATAGAAAGAGGGGAGGGATAAAAATAGAGAAATTGGGAGAATGCCCACAGCTAGAATAGGAGGAAAAAGGAGAGCTGGAGGAGTTCACATGGTGCCAGAAACTATCCTACAACCCATCTGGGTGTGCAGAAAAATTGGGTAGGTCTAGGAGCTACAACTTGCAAGGAATTCAGAGTTCAGATGTCTTGCTTTGGGTTTGAAGAGAAAGGACTAAAAAATAGGTGGAAGTAGATTGTGGAGAACCTTAAATGATTGTGGAGAGCCTAACAGGAATAAAAATATATGAAAGTAAAAAATTTTAGGAACAACTGAAAACACTAACAAAGCACTGATCCTCCTGGGATGTGAGGAGAGCAGAGGGTAAAAATCAATTTAATAAAATTTAAGTAATGCACAGTATAGCTTGGATAAAACAGGCTATTGAGGATTAAAGCATCATTCAAAAGATGTCTTATATATAATATCTCACTAACAAAAAGAATCTGAAGAAACCGCAAGACACAGTAAGATTAGAAAAAAGTTTGACAGGTTCATACTTGACCACCCAGGGATGCATGTTCCAGCGAAAAGATATCATTTGGTAGGTTCAGAGAAAGATGAAAATGGGTAAATAATGAATAAAGCACTTAGTGAAATGACAGTTTGTATTGAGCACAATATAATTCCATATACTGTGCTTTACACAGAAGCAGAGGGCATAAATGACTGGTTGAGACAAACATAACTGCAGGATCACAGACAGAAAGGCAAATACCCATCTGGGTTGACTTTTCTCCATCAGTTGTAACTTGGCTGTGAGCAGTAGTGTGTGAATTCTTGTTCCTGCACTAGTGTGTCTTCATTTGTTGGTCCCCAGTGTCCCTACCCTGTTCCCTTTTCACAGGGTGATTTGCCGTATACTCAGAAAGAAAGTGAAAGAAACCTTTTAAAAGTATTTTTGTACTTATTCATAATCCCTCAAATTTTATTTTAGTTTTGGTTTATTTTAGCATTGTTTTAAGAAATGTTTGGTTTGGTTTATATGAAAAGCTTTTTTTATAAACATCATGTTAAAACTGATAGAAAAAGTCATAATTTTAGAGAACAAATACTATGGATTAGCAACAGGAAGGAAACAGAGGTTTCGGAATATGGTTTCTAATCTCAGTTCCACTGATTACCAGTTTTCTGGACGTGGCAGGTCACTTTATCTGTCATCCCCTGCAAGATCATGAATATTAGATGTGGCGTATGCACAGAGCCCACCTAGCCCAATGCCTAGCACATGGCGTGCACTTTATTTTCTTCTAAAATTAAGTATAACTTTAATTATTTTTTTTATTAAAAAAGCAATACCTGCACAGTGATGAAAAATTGGAAGAGAAGGGAAAAATTAAAGCAGACATCATCTTCCCAGATAGTGACATTATGAACATCTCTCAGTGTATTTGATGTAAAATAAAAATGAGGTCACATTATACATACTGTTTCATATCCAGTCTTTTCTATTTGTCAATATAAAATGATCATTTTTTCCTGTCAAAAAACATCCTTCTACATCATTTCCAGTGACTACATAGAATTCTGCAGTTTAATTCTCTGTCTTCAGCATTTTACATTATTTTTAAATTGAGGGGTTTTACAAATAATATAATGATGGATATCCTTGTAGATAAATCTTTTGTCTATCTTTAATTATTTCTTTAGTGTAAATTTGTAGAGCTGGATTTATTTGATCAAATAATATCAACATTTTTGGCTTTGGATGTATATTATCAAATTGACTTACAGAAATTTTAAATTTCTGTAAGTCAATTTTAAATTTCTGTAAGTCAATTTCTGTAAATAAATAAATTTTAAATTTCTGTAAGTCAATTTGATAATATTGTATGTGTGTGTTATGATGAGAATATCGTGCTTGTATGTGTGTGTTATGATGAGAATATCGTTTGCCCTGGCTTCTGCATTGAAGAAAGGGGTGTTTTTTTTTTTTTTTTTTGCATATTTAAGAAAGTAAAATGTTATTGTTTAAATTTTTATTTAGTTGATTTATTAGCGAAGTTGAACTTTATAAATATTAGCCACTAGATTTTTATTTTACTTTTGTGAATCGTATGTTATTCTGGTAGGTATTTTCAAGTGGCAGCTTTTCCCCCCTGTGTCTGTCTACATGATTTCACTTAAGGTATTATTTTTTGTTCACATGTTTGTTACTTCGGCTAGACTTCAGGCTCCTTCAGGGCAGCATCATATCTTAACTTTATCTATCCTGAGCACCCAGCATAAGGGCTGAGTAAGCATCCAGGAGGAGTTAGTGAGTAGATAGGTCCCAAGCAAATGGAAAGATAGATGGCAGTATATGAAGCTGAGCGAAGGTGAGCACTCCCTATATGCTCACCCAGACTCAGCACAGTCAGCAAGTGGAGGTAACAGGTCTTGTCCAAAACATGCTACTAAGCAGAGCTCAGACCTGCTCTTACAGACTGGATTGAAAGGCTTACTCCAGCAAAAGGTGGATGACATGTAAGGTAGTGTATAAAGAGGCCAGAAATGATCGGGGTGGTCAGTGCAGGTTCAGGTGGAGGCCGAATGTGGGACAGTTCTTTGATGGGGCTGCATTTTTTTTGTTTTGTTTTGTCTATTTTACCCGTCTGACACCTTGGAATTGCTCTATCTGATTTCTTCATTGATCATCTTACTTAGAAGGAACCATTTGGAGTGTAAAGCATCTGTGCTGTATTTGTTTTTGAAAGTCATTTTCATTAGGCTAACACCATTTGTTTTCAGATTGGATGGTAGAGCTATTTCTACAGACTGGACTAGAATGTCACAAAGTTCTCTGTCCTTTTAGTCATCTGAGAGGTTGGACCTGGTGGTGTAGCACCTCCTGGTGGTATTCTCTTACCTTCTTGCTTTCTCTCTCTGGAAGTCTTATCTTTTGAGCTCCCCGTATTTATAGGAAAAGATATAGCAATGAAAATAAGGAAAGACATTGACACTAGATAATAAGGTATAGGTTCTCACAGAGTTTCAATATATGGGTCACAGATTGTGATCTGAATGTACTGTGGCAGAGTGTTTTATACAGTCTTTGTATGTCGGTAATATTTGCATAATGTATTTCACACATGTTTAATAAACATTTACTATATTTATTATATAGAAATTAATTCTAAATCTATATTTGCCATCAATAAGTATATTTTCATATGACAGGTTTGGGTTTATTACAAATTGTATGTATTATATTTGCCAATTGTTCCTTTAATAGGGACAGATAGTTTTAGAAATTTCCCACTTATTTTAGACATTCAACTAGAAACAACAACAAAAAAGGAAGATAAAGCCCCTTGAGTAATGAATTCTTAATTTGTATAAACTGTTAACATTTGCTGATCTACTAGAATATTCTCTTGGAGATAAATAATATATATAGACCTTAACATCCTACATTATTTAATTACATATTTACATAAGAATATAACAAGCCATTTAAAATATCTCTATGCAGTACAAAGTGAATTTTTGCCATTTACTTAGTTTATTGGATCATTGTAGACTTCCAAGACTTATGACTTATGTTGATGGTAAATGTTTTTTTGAACCTGTGACATCCAGTTTGGTCATCCGTAGATGCACAATTAATTAGGTAATAACTTTTTTTTCATTTTAAGAATGTGATGCCCTGGAATGCCATGTTGTTTTCATCTTGTAATTTCTGTGCTTGTGAGACCAGAGATGTTGATACCACATGGAAGCCCTAGGAGTGGGCATAGAATGATAGTTTAGACAATTAGTGGAAATTTAAATAAACTCGTACATGAAGAAAATCAGGGGAAATATTAATAACTTCAAAACAACTTGAGCAAAGAGTGATAAAAATGATCGGAAGTTTGGATAATGTGAGTCAGATTAAGGTTAACGAATGCCATCGATGAAGGTAGGACTGAGAGAGGAAAATGTATATTATTGTGTTCTATAGTTCACTGAACATTGTAAATATTCCACTGTACCCATAGGACTTTAATGGGAGAAGGCAAGTAGAGGCTAAAAAGACTCATGCTCAAAACTGACAGGCGGCAGAAAGTGGGGTGGGTCTTCAAGGTCAAATTCAGCCCAGCAGTGGGTAAGTCATTTGGTCCTAAAGCTGTTACAATAAGGAATGCTCTTTAAGGCACTGTGACTTGGAACTTCCACTGGTGAAGTATTGGAGGCTGAATAGAGGAGCAAAATGGCATGCATCAGTTAGTTTGGGGGAGCTGCTTTGTATTCTTGTTATCAGAGCTCTTTATATTCTGGTGCTGCTCTTTCATCAACATCGAACTTGGATGGCTTGTATTGTTTAGTGGCGTCCCCTGGGAGAAATAGAGTATTCTGGAGGTGACATCTTCCAGGCAGGCAGCAAGTTCTCAGGTCTGGCAGCTTTTTGTATTAAGATCTCAAGTTCCTTCCCTACCCTTGCTTAGTATATCCTCCTGATGCATTCTCTCTCCCTCTCTCACCACAGGGGTGGTGGGCATCTTTAACTTGCCTGCACCCCCTACCAACTTTTGACAGTCAATTTTTCAGAGAAACAATCCGGGATGCTCCTGACCCCCTCCCCCTCCTCCTTCCCTTCTCTTCCATCTCCTCCCTCCCTCCTGCTGATTTGTTATTATGTACTGCAGCTGCCCGGAGGATTTTAAATAGACCCATAATGGCACAGCAGCGCCTCTTGGAAGTTTAAATATAACCTTCTTGTTAATCTTGTCTCTGTCGGCAGTAGGAACAGCACCTGGAGAAGAAGGCAATGGGCAAGAGATGCCCTGCGGTTCTACCCTGAGATCATGGTTTAGCAATCTCTCAGGTGTCCTAGGATCTGAAAGCATTTGGACTCAGCCTCACGATGGCTATGCCTCAGCCTAAGTGGATTTGGTGCTGGATTGACAGTCCCTAGAAATGTAAGCACAGTGTAAGACCAGAGCAAAAACGACTCTGTGAATAACAGTGAAAACCTAAAATTCCTCTCCACCTCTTGCCAACATGCCACGTACCCTCCACCAGCCTCAGAGATGGAATGTGTTTGGTTCTATTTAGCTTTTGGCCCTGTGTGGGGGCCTGGAGTGGGAAGAGCCGATTAGTGTCAATTACATGAGTGGCCACGATTCTTAAGGCACAGGGGTATAAATCATAGGAGCTTCTAAGGCATAGAATAAAGGACTCAGACAGCTTCCAGAGGATGTAGTGGGGCAGCCGCCCTGACCCAGGGTGATGAAATTGTTCATAAAAGAAAGAAAGGCTGCAGATTCTGGCCCCAGTTCCCAAATCTGTCAATATTTTCTTGGATTTGACAAATATCAAAACCCTAATATTAATTCAGTCATTTGATGAATATTTATTGAGTACCAATGACTATGGGGAATGTTCAAAGATCAATGGAAGGGGCCACAGGGAAATGAAGTGCCTTGTTAAATTCAAGGAAGACCTTAATGTTATAATGATACTGTTCAGAACAGAGGTTTTCTGGAGGATGTGTTTTAATATTCATCTGGTTCAGGTTTTTCCTGTTGAAATGTTCTAGGGTGTACTGCTTATCCAAGGATGGGAATAAAAGAGATAAGATATTTAATGAAGGATAATTTAAATTCCAATGAAGTATAAAGACCAATGGAAACTTTTAATTTTGATAGAAGAGCTAAGGTGATATTTCTTAAGGCAGTTTACAGTATAAGACGGAGGCTGAACAGATAGTAATAAGCACATTAAATGATTTTATACTATATTTTAGAGTATGTTCCAAGTTCACACACATAGTTCTATTTTATACTTACTTACACTACCCTGTGATGTGGACCTTGCTATTCTCATTTTATAAAAGAAAAAACAAACACAAAGAGATGAAATAGTTTTCCCAAAGGCAACCAGCTCGTAAGTTATAGGACCAAGACATCTTCTCCAAATAAGATTGTGTGTTTTTCATTTTAGTATCCCTAGAAGCTGGCATGATGCATGCCATATTTCAAAATTAATAACATTTTAACAGAATATATGACACTATTTGTACTTTTTCATAATGTTGCAATCATATATTTATTTTACAATAAACACACAAAAAGCATTTAAACATTTAGTAGAGAGGTTACTGAGAAAGGGGGTGAGTTAGGAATAACGTGGGTTACTAGGCAGATGTAGTAGGTTACAGTCAACACAGATGTGCTATTAAGGAAAATTCCAGGTCATGCTTAGGCACACTGTGGTATTTAGACACCCCAGTTCATAGTAGTCACGCCTGGGGAATTAGGGAACCATCTTTGGTTAGGGTAGACACAGCTGGGTAAATGGGGAGACATCCCAGGTCAGGCAAGCTTGGGCGTAGTCGATCGTAGCATCCATATTTTTAGGGAACTTTTTAGAAATCCAGAATCTTGGTTTCCACCCCAGACCTTCTGAATTACAGCTATGACTTAAGAAAGGGTTTGAAGTGATTGAGTAGGTAGAGAATCTGAAAGTTATTGGAGGTAGGAGATAGAATGACAGTAAGGAATTAAGCATTGCTAGAATATCACTGGGATAAGACAAGGATCACAGGAGGGTGTCTATCTGGTCTGTGTCTTCATGTGGGAAAACAGCTGAACCCTTCAAGTTTGACAGCATTTTTTTAAAGATTTTTAGGAGTAAAGATCACACCAAGTCACTTTTTTTTGGTTTTAGACCTATTAAGTAAGGACGTATCTCTGTCTCAGGCATCATGAAGCTCTTGTTGCAGTTTACTTAACAGCTTTTAATTCTATATGCAATGGTGACAAATCAGTTGTTACTTTAGTCAAAATATATAGTTTTCTACTCACTTGAATGAAGCTGAGCTTATTTGAAAATGGCTAGCCAGGTCCTACCCATATTCTGAGAACCATTAGGGATTTTTTCAAAATTATTAGCACAGTTATGTCTGAGTGAAACAGAATAAACCAATCTTTATCTAAATGGGAACTGGTTTCTCTACTTTTCACAGTCATTTTAGTAAAGTTTCAATTGATATACATTTTTTTAAACCATCTATTTATGGCTGTTAGTGAGAAATAGAAAAGCCAGATATTTTATCCTCTTTTAAGGAGCTTGCTATCTAAATAGAGAGAAGCGAAGGCATCATATGCCTTGTCATAATAAAATCTTTGAGGAGAGAGTGAACAAGGCAGGTATGACAAGTAATTAGGAAAACTAGGGTCTTGTACCAGTTTTGCCACATTTATATTCTTAGAGAACACCTTAGTTTCTTCAGATCTCAATTCCTCACCTGTTAAAATGAGAAGTTTGGACTGGGTGGACATTAAGATCTTTCCTCTTCCTAGTTTTAAGCCTGTGGGGGAAATGGCCAATCAGGTGGTAGGGTGATGGATGGGAGGGTTTAGCTGACCAAATGGAAGAGACTAGACTGCTTCAGAAAGCCTGTTTATCTCACAAAGGTTTTTTTTTTTTTCCACATAAATTGATCTTTTCTTTCTTTATAAGGTGACTTAATATTTGCATTGCTAATTGCCTGCTTTCAAGGTTAATGGACATTTCAATTTCAAATGGTCCTAAAAGCTTTCCTGAATTGGGGAAGGGCTTGTCTGGTCATTTGCAGCACCAGCTGCAGTTGATCCATGCCTTCTCCCTGTGGCCACAATTATGTTCTCCTTTGGCCCTCTTTCTCCCACGCACAAAGTGAAGTTAAAGGGAAAGATGGGCAAGGAGTCGGGCTGATTCCCTAGTCTGTGCCTCACGGAATGGTGTAGTGACTCAAAGTCTGAGGGTTTGGTCCTTAGCATTATGGGTCTGTAATTGGTCAAGTTTTCAGGAGAGGACGTATTTCACAACATTTAAAACATTTTTTTGTACCCCAAGAACCTTCTCCATTTCCACTCATCTTTCTTTGGCAATATCAGAAATAGACGTTCCATTGCTAGCTAATATTTATTGAACTCTTATTCCTTTCCATGCACTGTAAAATACTTTACAGGCAATATCTCATTGAATTCTTTAAATAACCTAATGAATTATATATTGTTATGTTCATTTTACAGGTAGGAAAACTGAGGTTCAGAGAGTTTACGCTAAGTGACATAGTAGAAGTGCATGGCAGGGTCAATGACAGTTATTGTGAGTGTAAAACCGATTTCTTTTGCCTTGCACCAACTTGGCTTCTTTCTCTAGAAAAGTTCTAACCCATGCATGCTTTAATGATGATAAACAACTTCATATGTCTAC
This sequence comes from Eidolon dupreanum, assembly GCA_028627145.1. NCBI lineage: Eukaryota > Metazoa > Chordata > Mammalia > Chiroptera > Pteropodidae > Eidolon > Eidolon dupreanum. The sequence continues at coordinate 21,356,457 of CM053503.1, read as the reverse complement.
CTTGCACTCTTAAATTTATATATTCCAGTATAACTTTTTTTTACTCTGTTATATCACTAACTCAGCTTATCCTCTAAATGTTCCTAGATTTTTTTTCCTCTGTTCAATACATATTGGTTCAGCTTTTTTGTACTAAGCAGCACTTGTTCCTGTTCACTTTATTATCTTCTGATCATGTCACGATTGTCTACCAACAGTCATTCCAAATTCGGGTGGGTTGGTAGAGCTGAGTTCGGATTGCTCCTTCAAGTCCTGCAACATCAGAGTAGCCTAAGTAATCCCGCAGTCTTATCTAGCCATCCCAGGATCTGGCTGTAGGCATGGGGCAGCTCCTCTCCTGGCGAGGCTGGCTGGCAGTGGAGAAATGGAGCACATACCTGCAGTGCAGTCTGGCTTCTGTGCCCAGGAAGACAAGGTGGCTTAGTGTCCATCTGGACTCAGTGATCACCTCCTGGGAGGACAAAACCTGAATTAGCTTGTCACGGCTGAACAGAAAAGGGCATTTGTGTATTTGGGGGCTTGGCGAGTAGAGAAGCACTTGCCAGCATTTTGCTGAGTTATATCTTCCCACTCCATGGCTAACATTATTTATTTTTATCATCATTTCTTCTGATCATTCAATTGTCTTAAACAACTTCATGAGAAAAGTGATCTCTGTTAGACAATTATAGAGGATTTTCTTGCTGGAGCTGTACTCATGTAAAAATATTTTATTTCCTGAATGTCACCAAATCTTGGTGACCTCTTGGACTTGAAAGGGGAGGTATCACAATAATGGAATTTGCTAAGGGATGACAGCTTGTTCTGGTGATAGCTCATCCTAGTTCAGTGTTTAATTTAGTAGAGAGGTGCCTTTGCAGATGCACTGAAATGGACCTGCTGCCATAGGAGCATCTGCTGGCCTGTTGCCATAGAAACAGAGGTGGTCCTTCCTCAGGAACATATAAGTATGTAAACTATGATTCTTTCCTTTGCTTTACCTTTTTCCACTTTCATTAAGGAGTCAAAGACATAGATTTCAAAATGATGCAGGACAGGGCAAATTTCCCCCAGTTGGTGGAGGAGACCAAGTCCTGCACCTAGAGAAGAAGAGGGTCCTTTGGTGGAAAGTGAAGAAAGAATTCAACACATATGCCTAAGTTAGAATCCAAAGGAAAGTTTATAGAAAATGAGTAATACTCCATGGACAGGTTTCTTCTAAGAGGCAGAGAGTGAGAGCACCCTAAGTGTTCAGGGAATTCAGTTTACATGTCATTCTTTAGTTCCATTTCCTTTGATATGGGCATTCAGTGAGAGGAAGGGGAAGAGTTATGTAGCCTGTAAAGATAAGAATATGTAGAGTGAAAGGCCTGCTGGCAGTTCCCAGCCTTTAATCCATAGATTCCCCATGGTTTTAGCCATAGGGAATGCTCTGTTGGTTCCTGTTTCCCCTTCGGGGGTGTGGGGAATGGGTTGTTAGCAATCCCAGTAGAAATCTCCCTTTGTTCTGAAGATGTCCTTCTGGCCTGGCTGTAGGGCTGATCAGCACATTGCAATCTCTGAATGTAGCTTTATTAACATTTTAATTCTCTTGGTCTTCCCTATGTTAAAAAACTTATACCCCTCTATTTCTACTTCCCAAAATGTCTGACTATGCTTAGGTGCTGAGATGGGATTTGAAGAGCCCCATTGGAACACACCATTTAAATGAGGGGCCAAACCACCGAGAAATCTAAGGTCTGAAAGGGCTTATCCAACCTGTGGTTGTCTGTGAGGAAGGATTTTGAGGCTAGGTTACTGGAGTCATTTGCGAATTGGTGAAGAGTAGATTCAAATGAGAATATATAGGCCAAAAAAGAATATGAGAAAAACAGAAACACATTTAGCAAAGGTCCTCAATGCTCAGTTCATTTTGTTTGGAAAGGAGGGAGGGTGCCAGACGCGATTTTGGTTGGAGGAAAAGTGAAATTTTCTTGAGGACTAAAGATGTGTGAGTTTCATAACTTTATCCGGAATATTCAGGTCTGCTTTGGGATTAGTTTGAATTGCAGACATCACAAATGCAGTTAGGAATAGTACATGTAACACTGATTTCCCCAGGCCATCATGGTGGCTTCTAAACCACTCCTCCTCCTTTCCTCTGACTATAGCTTTGTTAATGGACTAAACTTACTTGATTCCTTCGTTCTTTATGGTAAGTGTCCCCCAGGCTGCTCCTTCATTTCTCCTGAAAATACACTTCTGCAGAGCCCACCCCTCCAGTTTCCAAGACATACTCAAACATTGAAAACGCCAGTGCTGGCTCACTCTGGGACATGACCTTCATGAGTCCTAGGCCAATGACTGCCTTTAAGAAGTGAGAGACTCTGCCTTCAGTTGTTCTAGGCAGCTGGGGCTTATTGAAAAGAGGATCAGAATGCATGTTCTAATCTCAACTCTGACGCCTACCGGCTCTAGATGTGGGTAAGTCCCTTAGTATCTTTGAGCTTCAGTTTCCTCATCATTACATTTGGGTTAAAAACTTCTACCTCACAAGGCTGCTCAGAAAATGAAAACACTAATAGAGAGAGGTATTCTTATGGTTAACTCAAAAAAATATAAGAAAATTATGGGCTCCCTCATAAGAAATAGGGTACAATATACTGTTCATGGTACAATCTTGTGGTTCTTTTTGTCATTAAAAATGTTGTGACTCTTCCACAAAGGATGGAGTGTTAACCCTGTTGTCATGAACAGATTTCATTGAAGTCCCTTTGTTTTCTCTGCACTGTCATTTTTTCCCTATAGCTGTTGTATGGAGACTTGTACTGAAATAGGTAAAGACCACTCAGAGGGCTCCCCTGAGCTGCCTTCTCCATTCCCTGATGTGGAGTCTGGGTCTAACCCCCATGTCCTTTTGGACCTGGTGTTCTGTCTCTGCAGAGCTCCAACTCTGGCTTTACTCTGCCTTTTACTCTTGGCCCCACCCTGGCTCCTTATTTCAACCTCAGTCTTGCCCAGACCAAACTGTCTACCTTAGTCCTGCTTTGAGCACTGGCTTGGGGCCCAGCAGTGCTCCTGATTTCACTTTACCAGCTTCAGCAACAGGAGCGGGTATCTTCTCTAGATCCAAGGTTTTTACTACCTACTTAATGAAATCACTGTCCAGCACCAGTGGGCAGTGACCATGCTACCCCCAACTAAAAAGAAAGAAGGAAGGAAGGAAGGAAGGAAGGAAGGAAGGAAGGAAGGAAGGAAGGAAAGAGAGAGAGAGAGAGAGAGAGAGAGAGAGAGAGAGAGAGAGAGAGAGAGAAAGAAAGAAAGAAAGAAAGAAAGAAAGAAAGAAAGAAAGAAAGAAAGAAAAAAAGAAAGAAAAGGAAGGATTCTCCACAGAGAGTTCATGGAAGATGACTATTGTAAGATATAATAACCCCAAGAGTTATGGAAAAAATAATGAGAGACTTCTGTGGGCCTGTTGGTCAGTCTTTAAATGTACCTGTCTTTCAAAAGAGAGATAAAAACATCTTTATCTGGTTCAGATGGACTTGTGATTAGGAAACAGTATTAAAAAATTAAGATTTTTTTTTCTTTTAAAATGAATCTATATATTCAAGGAAAGCAGAGATAATGAGCTCAGAGAGAGAGAATGTGGATCAGAAGGTCCTGGGTGTGAGTAGGCCAGGGAGGCCTGAGGAGCCAGGACAGTGGGAGACAGGTGATAGGAGGAAGGGCAGAGGTTGGTACAGGAAGATGGCCGCGGTGCCAAGGAGACAGGTCTCTGCAGGGATATTGTACACGGGACGAAAGGCCCCGCAGGCTGAAAGTTAGAGAGATTTACAGCAGAGGGACCATGTCTGTGATAGGCAGGCAGGTGAAAGACAGTAGAGCTGAGAATAGATTTGCACATGGACTAAACAGTTCTTTGTATCCTTCTAGTTTCACGTGAGTTTCGAAGTTTGAAAGCTGGGCAGATGTCTCAAAGGAGGAGCCGTGCCTACCTGATACCTCAAATATCGAGTGTATCAGGTGCTTGCTGTGTGAAGAGAATGACAAGGATGTGTTCATGTTTTAAATTCACACCAAACGAACTAACATGAAACTCTAGTAATGATTTGCCTCACCTCCATGGTCACATGTGTTCTGGTGCCCCTCCACATTTTAGAAGAAAACAGTGGTGCACATAAATGTATTGCATCAGAAGCTCTGTGGCTGAAGAGGGAAGAGTTCTGAGAAGAGAAAGATTGCTTTTCCCACCTACAGCCTCCCCAACCACCACGGGATCTCCCGCTCCCCAATTTTACTTCTGAGTGATGGTAATAGCAAGTTAATTTCAATGGGTATCACTGGTGATGGGGAACGCTGAAAGACATCCTGTTTAATCAGACTTAAAAAATAATAGCAGCTAACGTTCATTGAGCACTTGTTTGTTATACTCATTGCTTTGTAAAATTCTAATGCATAGCCCTGAATTATTTAATCCTTGTACACGGGCACCATTATTCTCACCAGTTTACAACTGAGAAAACTCAGGCCAATAGTGGTCAGACAATTTCTGTAGATATTCAGAGCCACTAAAAAGCTGATCTTGGACTGACAGTCAGGACTGACACCAAGGTATTTAGCACCAAAATATTATTCTTCATTTTAGGGTCTCTCGAGATTTGAGAAGAATCGGTCAGCCCCTTGGATGAAAGGAAGTGGGGCACCCTTTATCCTCATCCAAATGCTTTGAGCTTCAGTCATCTTCTAAAACCTTTTTGCTGGAATATGGAAGGAAGACACATACACTTAGTTTAATAGTAACATCCTTTTTCAGTTATTGCCACTTAAGATCTCGATTGGTGACAAGATACCATTATTGCACTGTTGTCAGTGGTTTATCATTCTGTTACCCTGGCTCTAGAGGCTGTTGTTGAATATAAGAGTTTATAACCTCCAGCATGCAAGGCTACGGATAAAACACTATTTGACTGTTTTAAAAACATTCTCTCTTGTTTAATGAGGTTTTTAAGTGTATGTAGTGGGGAAGTTAAGGCTCTTTAAGAAGCTTTTGGCAAGAAGCTCCAGAGGTTTAGCTGGTGCTAACATGAAGTGTGGAGATGAGCTATAAATCAGGTGATCAGCAAATTGAGTTCAACATTTGCAGCAGGTTCATTGCTCTATTGCCAGTTTCGTCTTCTACTTGCTAGAAGGCAGCAAGTGCAAAAGGCTTGATGGTCAGGGCCAAGGACAGCCTTCCTTGGAGAAAAGGACATGGTCTCGCCTGGCGGTGGAGAGAATTCCAGCAGAGTCCTCAGAGTTCAAAGAGCGATGCTCAGGATGAAACTATTAATACGTTCCCTCAGATAAACAACCTCTCTGGCTGGGAGCAGGGTTTAACTCCCATGGAAATTAAAGGCTCCTCAAAGAGGAGAAACCAGAGTTTATAGATGAGGCACATGAAAGTGTCTCCACTGGGCACCAGGTGATTTCTGTGTCCCAGTAGCTAGAATGCTTTCTGGAAATCGCTCAATTTTTCCATCTTTTGGTGTCCTCATTTTTAAAATGAAGATGTTGGGGTAGATGATCTTCAAGCTTCCTTTAAGTGTAAAAAGTCTGTGGGTCTAGAAAATTCTTGGCAAGAGTTGAGTGTATTGATAAGTTATTTATACCTATGTTTTTAAATTGTATCTTTATAATTAGTATATAATGATTATAATTAGAAGTGAGAGAATGTGTTATTATTTTAATATTTACATTTGCAGTTGTTGGGGAGGAAAAAAATTTCCTCTAAGTTCCTTTCTAAGTTCTGGCTGGTCTAAGGATTAAATTGATATGAGACAGATTAACAGAAGAAAAAAAACCAGTATAATTGCATATGTATGGGAAATCCACTTAAATGAGAATGATTCCAAAGACAGTTAGGCAAAATGAAGCATATGTTGTCATTCTGGATTAAGGAGAAGTCTACAATTTCAAAGGGAAGTAAAGCAATTCATAGGAAATAAAAAGAGTTAATGTTTGGTAAACAAATGTTTGCTGGGCCATACAGGAACAACGAGACACAGAGAGGACTTTGATCAAATGGATCTTGCTAGGTTCCTCCCTGTTTATCACATACCAGTTCATGTTAAGCTATAGTAATATATGATGATAGCTCCCTTCCTGGAGCAAGTCCTCTATCTAAATTCTTTTAGGCCATTAGGGGGAAGGTCAAAGGTTCCCCTTGAGCCTTTTGGGCTTTGACTATTTTCAGCTGGAAATATATCCCATGCCAAAGAGACACATTATGGGGCGGCAAATTTTCCTATTCTACACAGTCAACATTCCATTGAACACTATAGTGGTCCTTCTGATGTTCCAAGAGTCCTGTTCTGTCCTCTAAACTCAGCATCTTTTCTTAGGAACAAAGTGGAAAGCTTCATCACACAGAAAGCTTCATCACACACCATCTTCTCTTCCTTTGATGTCCCCTGACTTTGGGAGAAATATTGTCTTTTTATCTCTCCCACCTGAGCTTTTTTCCAGCTGCCAAACTGCCTCAGTAATGACCCAAATGCAACCTGATATTTTTTTCCTTCCCTTCACCTCCCTTGGCTCTGAGATGTCAGGCTATTAGTTTCCAAAAGAACTTAAAATTCAATGGGGCTCCATGGGTTTACAGTTCAGAGAGGCCTGGAGCAAGACTCTTTCTAGTGCAATAAGATAAATTGGTATTTGCAGGCCCCACCGAGATTGCAGTCACCATTTAGTACATTGGTCAATCGAGAACGCATTTGGATTTTTAAGTGATAACTTACGAGTTAATTTTTAGAATGTGATATATTTATAGATTAGGGACTGACCAGCCTACTTAGTGAGATAAAGTAGGTGAGTTCTTTATTCTTAGAAATGTGGGTTCCATGTTTGTGCCAAGTATCTGCCTTCCCCTTTTCTCTTCCATATCTGAAGTGAATAAAAGGAAGTTTGCCACCTCATTTACAACAGGTCGCTCCCACTAGCCTAAACTGTATTTTTTAAATGTGTTGACGGGCCTGCTACATATGTTGGAGTTAGTAGACTTAGTTATAGGCCTTAGGAGAATAATAGGATATATGAAATCCTTAGATAATTTGCAAACATAATAAAAGCTCATATTTCTTGCTCTTTTTTCCCTATGAGATCTTTTTCGAGATGAATTGGCTATTACTTGAATTCATTTCACTGGTACTGACCACCCCTTGGCAAGGTGCTAATAAGCTTTCACAGTGCATAGTGTTAGGAGCTGGGAAACAATGGCTCTGGGAAGTCAGCTTTTGAGTAAAGAACATCTGAAGTAATGCAGATGTTTCTGGCAGGTAGATGCACAGCACTAGAATTTGAAGACTTCTTTTCTATTTAAGGGTATTCCTATCAACAAAGACCCATCTTACTTGCTATTACCTCTCTCTTATAGATTATGATACATATGAAATAAGCAGTGAGGAATTTGACTTTAATACAGGGGCTTCTCATAAACTCAAGAAAGATTTTCAAATAATAATCAGTGGATACTTTTCCAGGCCTAGGTTAGGCCTGACCCTGTGTTTCCTCCTGTCACTTGTTATGCTTGTTTTTGTAGGTCTTAAAAGAAAAGAACCGCCACCCCCTCCCAAAAAAAAAAAAAAAAAAAAACAACCAACCACCTCTTAGATGAATTGGAATTTGGGGAGGTAGAGGATGAACAGAAAGCAGCAGGGAAGAGCTGTCTATCAAAGGTTCCTTGGAAGAGGTGGATCACTGTAACAGTTTCTTTTCTCCTTTGAAGTCTACATTTGTTGTCTATCTTTTGTGGAGAGTCTCAAACTGGGAGGACTAAGCACTCTCAAATAGGCCCTTTCTCCTGCTCCCTCGGAAGCCCCTGCTGCTCTAGGTGACTGCCCCCTCCCACTGCGTAGCTGAATTGACAGAGAAAGGGAATGGACAGCAGGCACAGCAGCAAAACAAGCTGTGTCAGTTTCCCTTTCTTCCCCCCTCTGCGTTAGTAAAATTGCTATTTCTCAGTTTACATGTTTCACCTGGGTTTATATTCCACCAGGGCTTTTTTTTTTTTTCCCCTCCCCATCCCTGATACTTCCAGGCAAATCTGGTTCATGCCTGGTTCACTGTTCCTTTCCTGCCCCTGACCTCTGAGACTAATAAACACAGGCCAATGGCAGGCCTGCTTTTTTTAAAGGGTGTTAAGTATGTCCACCAGGATTAGAGCCTACCTTGGATGACACCGTATATAATTTAAAGGGAGTGCGGTTCTTGAAAAGCGAATGAGTTCAGTTATGTGGTGCACTTTGTAAGATCAGTCCATAAAATAGGGCAGAATGAGATGAGCATGTTTACACTATCAGTTCTACATCTTGGTGCCAACAGAATTGAGCACAATCGGGAATATGGGACATTTAGTTCAGTCGTATATTGATAGAGTTACTGGGTGGACTTTTCCTGACATTTGAATCAAATGAAGCCAAAAATTTATTTGGTTTTAGACTTACTTTCTTCCCCTACCCTTAGAGTCTTGGTTAAATAGCTATGGATGATTACAGCAGCAGGAGAAAATGAAATTTACCTGCTTAGTTTAGTTTAGGCATTCTAACTGTCAAAAATGAGCAAAGGCAAAACTCTGAGGAATTATGTTTTCCTGGGTGACACAGCATAAAATTGGAGGGTTCAAAATATTTGGTTTATGATCTAGCACTGCTGATAACTCTGTGTTGTTGGGCAAATCATTTAACTACTTTGTCCTCTGGTTTGATTTATTACAGTAAATATGGAAAATTCAAATTAAAATATGATGTAGTATGGTGTATTTACTCCTGGGGACCTAGATTCACATTTTAGCAATGCCACTTAATAGATATTTGACTGATTATCCTTTTGAATCTCAGTTTGCTCATCTATAACATATAGACAGTAGTAATAATAGCTTTGCCATAGGATCGATGTGACAATTAAAAGAGAATGCATATAGAGCACTTAACATACTACCAGCTCATAGTACATGCTTAATAAATATTATTATTGGTGCTGGTATTGTTATTATATCATCTTTATTGCATGAAAATATTGTGGAGGATTAGGATCACTTCTTAGAGTGGATGGCTTTGAATAAGATTTTGATTGGTGGAAGATTGCGAGTTTATGAAACAAATTGGACACAAATATGAAAGTGGGAAATTAGAAGACATGTTTGGTGAATGGCAGAGGCAGACTGATGTGGCTGGGGCATAAGGCATGCGGTGCTGTGGTGTGGGGTGAGGGGCGTTAGGGCAAAATGCTAGAGGTATAATTGGCTGCATGAGTGATTCACACTTTATTCTGTTCTGTGAATAATGTGAAAGGCTTACACTTTTTGAGGAGGGGAGTGACATGATCACACGTATATTTTATGACGAGAACTCACATATTATGCAGGTGGGGTTAGAACAAAGAGGGTGCCTGGGGACCATCTAGGGACTGATTTTAATAGAAAAACAGACATAAATGAGGACTTAGAGAGGTAGTGGCAGGTTAAGGGAAAAGAGGACACATTGAGGTCTAATTTATTTTTGAATTAATGATAAGGATTCTTTTTGCAATTTATTTTGAATTTATTTATTAGAAGCTAAAATTCAGCATAAAAATTTAAAAACAAGGTCAGTAATAAAGAACATAAAAACACATTTGGTGAAATGTGTTCGTTTGCTATTATTGTGTTAATACAGTGTCCAGAATTTAGTGGCTTAAAACAACAACCATTTTTATTTATCATGAGCCTAGGAGTCAACTGGACAGTTCTGACCTTACTGGATTCACTCATGCATATGTGGTAGGTTTGGGATTGGGCTGGCTTCTCTGCACTTTTTGGCTGAGTTCTCTCAGGTTTGAGTTGGCTGGCAATAAGCTCATCTAAGATGAGTTCAGTTGGGACAGCAGGGCTTTTCACCATGTGCTCTTTCACCTCCATCAGGCTAGCCTGGGCTTATTTTCAACCCATGGCAGATTTCCAAGAGACAGCGAAAAAGTGTGCAAAGCCTCTTGAGGCCTAAACTTGGAACTAGCACAGTGACACTTCTACCACATTATATTGGCCAAAATGAGTCATTAGGCAAGTTAATTTCAAGGAAATAAGGAAATAGACAATACCTCTTGATGGGATGAACTGCAAAGTCACATTGCAGAGAACAGTCCAGAAAGGCTATCAATCAAAGCCATGAATATATTCAGGCTATCACATGGGGATAGCTCAAATTGAACTATTGTATTCACATAACAGATATTTATTTAGCACTTACTATATTCTTCTAGTCATACTATATTCTTCTAGTCACTGTTCTAGGCCTTTTCTGCCTGCAGAGAGCTTCCCATTAAGTAGGGAGACAGGCACTTAGATAGCTAGCTAGGACACAAAGGGATATATTCTGTACTAGTTACACGTTCATTCCTGCCTTCTTCTGACCTTCAGAGAAGACATTGATTCCTCAGACCCAGTCTGACCTAGTTTTTGAGTTAATCTATACGAAGTCTGGTCAGCAGGAAGGTTCTAGAGTTCTTTTACTTGTAGTGGGCTTCTTCGTCTATTCGAAATAATTTCATTTTACTTCTTTTCTCTGATTATTCGCTTCGTTAAGGTGAAGCATATTTTATGTCATGGAAGAGCCCCAAAAACTTCAGTCTCTCTGGGTGTTCACAGACATCAGTCAGCTACCTTTGTCCACGTGTCCCAGATTTTTGTGCCTGAATCATGGTGTCTTTATTACCATGGCGTTTTAGCTTTTGAAAGATTTTTGTTAACACCCACCTAACTCTGCCTATTGCTTGGAACAAAGGGCTGTATTTCACCTTACTGCCTATCTCTGGTTTTCTAAAAATCCATTCACATTAGTATTTCTCTTGTCCTATATTTTAGACATCAATAAAATATTCAGAACTCATTACGTAGGGAATCCTGTTGCTTATAAGGGGAAAGTAGGCATTATACACAGAATCACTAACTTATTCTCTTCTTTATCCCTTTTGCAAGAGTCCTACTTTTTTTTTTTTTAGTATCTTGCCCCTTTGACTACTGAAGTAGGAGAAAAATGAACAGACTTAGAAGAGACCTAAATAAATTTTTAGTAAAGACGTTGAGTAAAGTGAAGCTCTTCCAATTTTTTTGGTAGCATATTATAAACTTGTTTGATTTTTATATTATTTAAATTTTACGTTGAGTACATGAATTATAGTTTTTTATATTAGTAGCATTTTTTAAATGTCCTACTTGGTCTTTAGGGAACAACAGTAGCCTTGAGTCAAATCATTGGTACCCTCTAAATGTGAGGGAGCTCTAGATGCTCACACAATATATACTCCTTCCTACAAAGACCAGACAGATCCATTTTCCCCATCTCCATAGACTAAAGGGTGGACTTCTTCCATATCTCTGGTCTCAGAGTTCCAGGCTCACTGCTGAGCTGCAGGTTTGACCTTTAGTGGAGAGGTAGATGAAACTAGAGTGCAATGGGAGATAAATATATATGGGTGACTTTTGGGTCTAGAGCAAAGTGCCTCCAAAGTTTGACATCAGAATGAAAGACAACTCAAGAATGATGTACAAAGTGGAACTATAAAAGAATAAGAGTTCTTTTCTCATATCTGCAGAAGTGAATTTCATTATGTTATTGTCAGAAAGGGAGCCATATTGAATCATCTATTTTAAAGCTGGAAGAGCTGAGAAATAATCTAGAAATCTTTTTGTATTTTATTGTAGCCTCACCTCAAAGACAGAAATGATATTTTACAATCTGGCAAATTTATCCCTTGAGAGGAAGAAAAGTATAATACTATTCTTAACCTCAATGGCAAAGATCATCTGGATATAGAAGAGGAACATTTGCTTTCAAGCTGCACAGAAATATTGACAGGCACAGAAGCCTAGTCTCTGGCTGCTACCAGGAGAGAGTGAGAGAGGGAGGGAAGGAAAGAGGAAGGAAGAGTGGATCTTGAGTAGCATCCCCTTCCTTTCCCCTGTGTTGCCAACATAGGCAGAAGAACTGAAAACTACTCATTTTTCTACATAGTCTGTTTCCTTCCCTTGACAGACCTGCTGATTGACCTATGCTTTCTAATTATAGAAAAAGTAAAGCTTATTTCATCGACTCACATAAATTCTAATCTTGTTTTATGTTCAACCTCACTAGCTCAAATTACAGCATATAACTCTGTTGACATAATTGATCTACAGACACTGAAAAGCTAAGTTTTGACTCTAGTAATAACACACGTACTCTGTGATGGAGGTATATATGTGTGATTATCTCACATTTGTGTTATAGTGTCAGACAGAACTGCCTCAATTTGTTTATATTTTATTACATAAATACCATATTAATAAGGTCTTACAAGGAACCTTAAAAGTCATTTAGAATCTACAGCCATGCTACCCTAAATGTGCTTGATCTTGTCTGATCTCAGAAGCTAAGCTGGGTCGGGCCTGATTAGTACTTGGATGGGAGACCACCTAGGAATACAAGGTGCTTAGGGTTAAAAAAAAAAAAAAAAGTCATTTAGTTCATTGAATGTAGGAATCCCTGACAGGTGGCCCTGAGACTTTCTGTTGGAACATTTCTAGTAGCAGGGAACTTACTTAGATAGTTAGAATCCATTCCATTCAGGTTGTAAAAGGTTTTCTTTTTATCAAAGCAAAACCAACTGTGCTGTAACTACCATTGCGAGAGTCATATTTTATTCTGTGGATTTATTTTTAACCATGTGTTCCATGTGACTGCCTCCAGGTCCATTATGATGACTCTCAGGCAGTCCCCAAGTTTTCTCCTTCAAACCAAGCAGCCTAAATTTCTTTAGCTAGTTCTCATATTCAGTACTTTTCAGATATTTCAGATATTTCATTCTGTACATATGATCAAGCTACTGAAGTTCAGTTTATTATTGTATTCTGTTTATTGTCAAATACAATAGAATTATCACCTCTCTTGTTTGGCATGCTGTCCTTCTATTAAATTAGCTTAAGACTGTATTAGCTGCTTTGTCAGCCTGGTTTCCCAAGTTTAAAATTATCTAAGAGCCAAAGTAAGGCAAGCCTTCCCTGGGAAATTTCTGTGCAATTGGTATTAAATTTAACCCAGTTCAGTATCATTCGTTCAGGCTGATCTCATCTTTCTAGTCCGCCCATACATTTCTGAAGTTTGATTTTTCCCCACCTCTGACAGACACCTTCGTTATTCTTCCCAGCTTTCTGTCATGTGCATATTTTGTAAATTTGTTGGACTATTCTTCCCCAGATTGTTGATAAAAATGCTGAATAAAACAGGATTTGGTCATGATCCTTTGGTTATCTACCACAGAGTTCCCTTCATGCTGTTTTTCCATCCTTTCATCAGGATTTCATAAGTGTCTTTGTTGAGTGTCCTGCTGAAATACTTGGCCACATTTCTAATCGGAAAATATTCCTTCTTGAGAAAAACAAAATAGAGATGTATACTCCCTGTACAAAATTGCTTCCCTCATTTTTTTCATCCTTTTTTGCAAGTTTCATATACCACGTCACTTACCTATGCAAACATCTTATTTATATTTCTTGGTAAAAACCTGTTCTTACAACACCTTTTTTTTCTGTCCTACAAAATTCATTTTTCTCTACAAATAATAATGGCTTTGTATATTTTTGCCCTTAGATTATTTCTGACACTTGACTTTTGACTTCCTTCTCTATAAATGTTCCTGCCGTGTAGCTTTATAAACTCTTGCTCTGTTAACAATTTTACCCTTAATAGAAATAGGTTCTTTAGATTCCCTTCCCACCATTCTACATTCATTTATTAATTCCCAACTCTCCAATCTTTAGGACTCCCAGCAATTCTGGCATTTACAGGGTTGCATTTTAAAGGAGTTTTGGGAAATATTGTACATCTGCTATTCCCTGTGGTTGAAATGGAGCCATGGCTGGAGATGGATATAGCACCCGCTTAAAGGCCACATAAATAAGATTCTGTAATATTTGGGAAGCTAAGTCATGGTAAATGCTTTTCTCAGGCTGGACCTTAATGAAATACTGGCTAAAATTCATGCATAGAGATAGAGGTTGCTTATATAAATGAGGAGACTTGTTTTAAAAAATAGCTATATGGTGAATAAGCAATTAGACACTATGCAGATAAAAAATTATATTTCTCACTGTGGCTGTACTTGGCTAAATTCACTTTTGGTCTCTTCAGATCAGGATCGGCATCATCTAAGTAGTTAAAGATATGCAACTGTTCTAGGTCATTATTTCTCCAACCGAGTAAGTAAAGGCAGTGACTGGGCAATGAGTTCCTGGAAAAAGAAGCTTCTTGTGGTGACACCAGTTCTTTTGGGTTTTGAATAAAAGATTTGAAAATAGTGGCACTGGGAGAAGAAAGAGCAAAATAATGCCTGTGATAACAATAGCTAACATTTATTGAAGTCTTATTATGTTCCAGTGGTCATGACTACTCATTGAATTCTCATAGCAGTCTTATGAGGTGTATGCTATTACTTTGACAGCTGAGAAACTGAGGTGCAGAGAGATTATTTACCGAAGATCGAACAGCTGAGAACGGGTAGCGCTGTAAGCAGCTGAGTTAGGAAGTCTGGCTCTAGAGCAGTGCTGCTCAGTATATTAGCCACTCTGACACTTTAAATGTGGCTAGTCTGAATTGAGAGGTGTTGTGAGCATAAAATAACATGCTGGGAATTGAAGATTTTGTAGGATGCTAATCACCCCATTAGTAACTTTTATATTGATTACACCTTAAAATAATATTTTGGATATATTGAGTTAAGGGAAATATAAAAATTAAGTTCATCTGCTTCTTTTTATTTATTTTAATGTTTGCTAGACAACTTAAAATTACATAAGTGGCTCACATTGTATTTTTGTTGGATAGTGCTGTTCCAGAGATTAACTGCTTTTTGGCAACAAACAAGCAAGCTTGAGTTTTGGTAATACCCATAAAGTTAAAAAGGAATGAGCACAGAACAGAGCAGCTTGATGGGTTCAATTGGATCCTGTGAGGAAAGGAAGCTACTTATAGGATGGATTATAACAGCCACAGAGTCAATTTGGGGCAACTTTGAAGTTGTTAATTTCTCTCTGAAACTAAGAGAAAATATTTGGTCAAGAATGAATTGGTTTCCTAGAGACCAACAAAAATCCCAAGAGCATTAGCCTTGGACCAAAACATAGAACCAAAAGTGAACAATCAAATAAAGGACAGGATGACCTAAAATAATGGGTTTCAGGTGATTTCACAACAGGGAGGACTGGGGAGAGACGGAACAATATTTTTAGCCAAGTAAAGTGGCATCAAGTTAAGATCATTCCTGATGAGCTGCCAGACTAAGGTGCGACTGGTGAACACCAGTGTGGTTGTACAGTTGTTTAAACTACAATTGACCTTGAACAACACAGGTTCGAACTGCATGGGCCCAAAAATTATACACAATTTTTTAAAAAAATAAATTAATGGTTGGCCCTCCTTATCCCCCAGTTTCGCATCTGTGGATTCACCTAACTATGGGTCAAAAACAGTATTTTTTCTGTGGTTGGGAATCCAAGAATGTAGCAGATTGATCAATCCCCCAAGGATACAGAGGGACAACCATAGTTAAGTTTTTGGAGAGTTAAAAATTATAATGCGGATTTTTGACTGTGCAGGTGGTTGGTGCCCCTCACCCCTGCATTGTTTAAGGGCCAGCTGTATTTCTCTACCAATTGGTAAATGGTGGCTGCTCTGAAGCATATGAGTGCACCCAGTCCTTCCTCTAGTTTTTCCCATAAGTCAGCACCTAAAAGGCTAATACCTGACAGGGCAGGGGCCCAAGACCCTTTGTCATCCCTAAGACCACCTTCTGATTGGCTGGCGAAAGTGTCAGTTGTTAGATATTTTGAGTATGATCTGTGCTTAAGTGAAACTATAACTTGTAACTTCTCTAATTTCATGTAATTTGCACCATCATGTAATATGATCAGAGTGAGTTATAGTCTATAGAAGAGTTTTCAGAGAGAGTAACAGAAGGGACAACTTGAAAAATCCACCTGGGATAGAAGCTGAGTTTGAGAGACTTTGGAGTGGGAAAAACTGTTCTGTTAGGATACAAGAAGAATTACGTGAATAAAGTAGAAATAAAAACATATATGCACATACAAAGTCTCCAAGAATAGGAGAACAGAAGAGGAAGAGGGGGGATGAACAAGAGTGTGCAATGGCCATGGAGATGGGACAGGTCCACTGCGTCAGCAATGAGGCCCCTAGTCAAATCTTATGTGAAATTACCAGGCCCACTGGATAGATGAAACAGGTGGGTTTTTTTTCCTTTTTATGTGTATATGGTTAAGGCTGGACTGCAAATTTTAATTGGTCTGGGTAGAATTATAGGAGACAATCAAGGCAAACATAGGAACTCTGAGAGTGACTGAGAGAAAGTAAGCCACAGAAGTTACACAGAGTTTAAGAAAGATTTTTGACTGTGCCAGTCTAAGAATTGATATTTGGATCAAAATCAGTAAGACTGCCCAGGGGTAGGGGGCACTACCTGACATGTGGGCTACAAGCACATACTTAGCACCTCAAATATCTGTTGCATATATTCCGAATATCAGTGTACTTTGGAAGGAGAACAAAGGAGAAAGGCTAACGAATACGACTTTGAAGGCGAGATTGGCCCAGGTGCCAGTGATGGAAACATAACCAAATGATGTGGCACCCTCTCTTATTTAGGGCCTTTTATCCCAGCCACTGTGGATCTTGGCCACCATTGTTCTTGTTCTTCAGAGGGCAAGGGGGTATTGTAGAGTAGTTCGAGGCAGTGGGTTAGTGACTTCCTTTAACTCCTCCTTCTGCCTCCTCTTCTTTTCCCAACTTGACTTGCTTTTCCTGCAGTTTCTTGGTACAAGTGAGGTGGGTTGAAATTGGCACGGAAAAGAAGAAGTCCAAAGGCTGGAAACTATTGAGTGCCCAGTGTGTAGATGGAAGTTTGGTGTGGTGACCAAACACTTCTTTTTTGAGAATAAAAGTGTTCTTAACGAAGTTGATGAAAGGAAGCTCTTGGTTCCTGCTCACCCTATTCTTGGCCTCTTTTATTACTCTCTACATTCTCTTGTTGACTTTCTGTTCTTAGAACCAAAAGGGGGCATTCCAGAGGTGACTTGAGGTGAAGCATCCATATCTAGAGCTGTTCTTACTCAGGTTCTTCTTCTTTTTTCTTTTTTTCTTTTTTGTTTGCTTGCAGGTCAGGACAGACACAGGGCCACTAGGTTAATGGAATGGGGCTCAGGATTATCTTGGCTTTGAGAACACGGCAGCTTTGGGACTCCCATTAGTGTGTCCTTGCTCTCTCCTTCCATTCCTACCCTCTCCCATTCTCCCCTCCACATCATTGTACATTTTGCAATACAAGCAGTAGAACTAAAGCCCTATTCGTTAAAGTACACAGGTGGGAAATGAAAGAATATAAAACTATGAATATGCTCATTTTAAGAAGTTTTGGGGGCCCACTTCTTACCTCCTTTGCTTGCTTTGCTTTGATGCTCTCACTGTCTTTTACTTTTTCTCTTTATTTTTTTCCTATTCATCTTTCTATCCTGAAGTTTTCTGTTTAATCTTGTCTCTAGTTTAATCCATATTAATTCCTGCTCCAAAAGCCCATAAACTTTTATTAGTGTTAATATTGTTTATTTTAATTCTTTTCCAATAAAATGACAAAAAATAAACTAGCACGTGTGCACTGTAATGTAAGCTTGTATTAATTTGTTCCCTCACAGTAATTTTCAAGGACTTCTCATTTCCTATATCAAGTTCAAACTCTACAACCAGTTTTCCCGTTTGCAAATAAGGATACCATTTTATGTGAAGACAAATATATGTGGCTAATAAACGTGAAAAATGTTTAGTCTCACCATAATGAAAAATAGGGAAATGAAAACAACAATGACATTACATTTTTCACCTACCAAATTGGCAAAAATTTTAAAGAATATATTAACTATGGAGTATAGTGAGATCAGCACTTTTATACATTGCTACAAGAGCGTAAAATGATATGACATTTTTGGAAAACAATGTGTAAAAATGTATCAATGACTTTAAAAGGTTTATATCCTTGACTGATTCGTCCCTGATTCTACTTCTGAGAGATTGTCTTCATATTAGATGTACAGATAAAGAAGTGCAAACAAATATAATCCTACTATGTATTGAGTACTTACTCTGTGTCTACTGCTATGCTAAGTACTTCACAGGCATCATCTCATTTACCCTGTGAGACAGGTGCATTACTTATACAGTTTAGTGACCCAAAGAGGCTAAGTAACTTGTCTAAGGTAACAAACAGCCTGTAGGAGGTAGAGTCGCATTCAAACCTAGACAGTCTTAAACCACAGAACTGCTCTTAATCACCACACTGCAATGCAGTATAGTGCTTACCTATTATATTACTCTCCTGTTTGCCTTTTGCTCCTCTGCCAGACCCCATTAAGCTTAGGCAAGAAGCTCCTGTCTCTGTCCTCAGCCTCCAACCCAATGTCCGGTGTTTATTAGTTACTTAATAAATATCTGCTGAAGGAATAGTCTAACTGAGCCTTCACTGCCCTCAGAACCAACTCCTCACTTCTGCTTAAACTGCTCCCACTCCTGGAATTAGCCTCTTGCCCTATTAGTACCTGGTAATAATAATCACCACCAACCACCACCATCACCATCACCATCATCATCATCATCATCATCATCATCATCATCATCATTTCCATGAAAATCTGATTCCTGATCAGGTATGATCCCTTCCTTTTCTAAGCCCATAACAGTTGTTTTTTTCATTTTGTGATAATTACATTACACTTTGTATTATTGTTACTTGTATATTCTAGGTGTCAGAAATATAAACTCTTTTTGATTAGGGATAATTTCCCATTGCTTTTTGCATCCTCCTTCGTGCCCAGGACAAGGTCTTTCATGTAGTGAGTGCTCAATGCATGTTATGTAATTAAATGCAAATTATGTCTTTAGAAGTAAATATATAAGGCTATATTATTCATAAAACATTTCCATCAACTAGAGCACTTGATTAAAAAAAAAAACTTTAGGAAAGCCCTGCAATGTTATGGCACTATTTTTTTAAAAATGATATTTACTCTTACTTTGTGCATTTGACTTGGCAAGATTAGTAACGCAGTGGGTGCTAATCCCTTCTGTGTCCCTTTACCCCAATTAAAGCATGTAAAATCAGATTAAATGTCTCATAAGTTCCACTATTCTCATTCATATTACTCCTAGTTTCCATCCCTAGGATGAGCATCTCTGATAAAGTTAGCTTGGAACCACATTGGCTTCTGAGTACTGGGTAAATGAGCTGTAATTAACCATCTGGATGTTCACCTTTCACCTCATTACACTTCTTTTTTTCACTTTTGGATAAAAACTCACTATAAAAATTAACTAAATTGGACCCAAAGTAGTTCTGTCTTTAATATGTGCAACGGGTTTTTTACCCATTTGTATGAGTCATCAGCTTGGATAAAAAGGATTATACCTTTTCTTTTTTTCATTTACTGTTAAAACTCCCTTCTACCCAGATTAGCAGGAAAAGCAATTTCACCCTCTAAAGATCTCTCTAATATCCATCCCAGATTGTTCAAGAATGCTGAATTTACTCAGGACATGGGTCAGCCTGATTCTAGATCTCAGATGGAGAGAGAACCAGACTGTTGGAACAATGTACTTGTAGACCCTGGCTTTTTTTCCCCTAGTATATCTTGGGCTTATAATGTTTCAGGTTACATTCATTTCTTCATCTACTGTTCTCAAGACAGGACCTTTGTTCCAGTGTGTACATTTGGAAGGACTTCCGGATTCAGCCTGATGCTTTGTTGAAACTAGTCCCTCTGCATGACCTATAGCACCTATTATGTTGAGGTGGGTTCACATTCACAGATCCCCCATTATGTCATGGAAAAGTCTACAATTTTCCTTTCCTAATCAATCTACAGAAGAGTTTCTAGTAATTTTAAAGGAGTTTGGGAGCATCAGTCTCTTTTCTCCCAACAGAATCCTTGACTCTTCACTACTCTCCCCACCTCTCCCTTAGGGATCAGTGTTGTCCATACCAAGAGGGATACTTTTGTAATGCTCCCAAAGCCTTCTTTTACCTCTCCCCCAGAAAAGAAGATGTTTGTTTCCTTTTGGGAGATCCTGGGAAGAGGCAGATTTTTTTTCCAATGTGATTCTCTGTGTCCACCTTAATGAAGAAGCAACCAACAACTTTTACTCAACTATATTAAGTTCCACGTCACCATGACCCGCCTCCTGTGTACTTAACTGATGGATACTCTGCATGCATAGATCTTTCTGTGTTGACTCCCTCCTGCCTTTCTTGCACATACACATGCAATGTAGTACATATGTGTATATGGACAGGCTCACAACTGAGAGCACATTAGCTATTTCAGATAATGTAAACTTTGAATTAGGGAAAATGAATAAAGAAAACTTTGTTTCTTTAATAGAGCTTTATAGTTTGTATATAGCTAGATTGGAAAGAACTTACCAAGTCTGTATCTGTGAGTCACTGGGTGGGCACTGATCACTTCTAAAGTTTTAACCTTCCTTTCCAACCCAACTTTAGTGGACTCTAGTTATTTAAGAGTTCCCACTATGCTAGTGTTTGAGTATGAAATTCATCCACAATGATAATCAGTGACATCACTGGGCCTTTCCAGAGAATGGACCTTAGAGCATTTGTTTCACCATAGAGTGGTACAGGTAAGAATGAAGGTTAAGACTTTGATAAATGAGAGTGTGGTGGTTAGAGAGCTGCGGTGGCTTTGATGATGAGGAATTGCATTGGAAAGTGTGATTATTTTTGTAGGCCTGTGAAGATATTTAGAAAATAGTTGAATTGTAAAAGGAAAAAAAAATCTGTTAGAAGGCTGCTGTGTTGCTTGTAATAGAAATATAGTCTCTAGTGCTTCAGATATTTAGAATTTCTATTTATTATTTCTACCTTATCTCTTCTTGCTCTTAGTTCAGGTATTTACTCTGTGCAGATGTGATTTAAATACTGCTTCTTTCTCAGTAAGAATTATTTCGCATACACTATATGTGTGCCTAGAGAATGTTATATCCTAAAATTTTGATTTTAGCTGACATTAGTTGGATAACTTCATTGTGTAAACACTGGCTGATGAGTCATCAAAGAGTATCAAGGGAAATGGGTAGGGCTAGTGGCCTGAGCACTGGGCATAAATTGGAGTGAGAGGTGGATACTTTTAGTCCTCCTTTATACTCAGAGCAAACCGTTCTGCAAATGAGCCAAAAGCTAATGGTATTCCTCAGATTGGGGGAACACACATTGGGGCTAACTTAGCTGAAATCTATGATTGTTACATGGAGTAGTTTTAAGATCATGAAGAAGAATCGTGTATGGTAAAGTAAGGTAGTTAGATGGTAAAGAGCCATCAAAATGGCATCTGGCAGACAGACCCAATGGAAGCTCTTAAATCTGAGTCCAGATGGTAGCTGGGAAAATTGCTGGAGGAGATGACTTTTATGGAACAGTTGAACAAGTATTATCAATACTGATGTATTGATGTAATACTGAGTTTGGTGAATGTTCTTCAGACACCAGACTAGACAGTAAGAAAGAAGAAAGAGGCAAGAATATGTCTTTGGGCCAAAAATTGTAGCAATCATTTAGTTAAGTGAATGACATTGACTCATGGGAAAAATCAGTGGGACCCATATCAAGACCTGAGAAGGTGGAGCATTTTTGTATACACAGGAAGGGGAGCGTGGGAGCCCATGCTGTCTGGGTTATTTTGAAGGTCCAGCAAACTTGGAAGGTGTGTTTGATCAACTACAAATGATGTTTAGATGGCGAGGACCATAAAAATGATGATGCATTTGTCAACTTAACCAGTTTATAGATATGTATGAAATAAAACTTTTCCTTGCTTTTATTTTTGGCCATCATATGTGGTAAGTAGATTCACACTTAATGAATCTGAGAATTTATTATGTGCCAGGCACTCTACTAGGCACGTCCATATTATTTTCTTTGGTCTTCTTTACAACTATATAAAGAATTAAGACTTTTATTTTTTGGAGGAAAATAGAGTTAGATAAGTTAAATAACTTGTCTAAAGACCATACAACTAAGAAGTATCCAGATTTGAATCAGAATATCTGATTTCAAATTCAGTTCTTTCCATAACCATAGTATACTTCCTTTTTTTTTTTTTATAATTATTGCTTCAATATCTTGTAAAGCTTTCTTTTAAAACCATGTAAGTTTATAAAGAAGAAAATCTAAATTTTAGATTTTCACTTAGAACCATTATGAAATAGCTATAGAAAACAAGTTATCAAAATCACTAAAAACATTGAGGTACCTGGGAATGAAACTCAGTAAGTTTGTAGAAATTTATGGAGCTCAGTGCCCCTTATTCTTGTCAGAAAGAAGCCATCAAAAAATTCCTTTAGGCCATTATTTTCAGAAATAAACAGCACGTATTTACCTCTGTGTGTGTGGCGGGGCAGGGGGGGGGGCGAAGAGGAGGATTGGTTTGTTTTGAGATGTTAATCTCAAAGGCTAAATTAATTTTTATTTTACCTTTAATCTTAATGCTAACAAATAACTCCATAACCTCCTCCCATATACCAAATATTTCAGTGAAATCTATTAAATGTTCTAGAAACTAGTCTTTTTGACAACTATTCAGCCACCATTTTACAGAGGGTGAACTTAATATTTTACCTTTTTATATTCAGATACATTAAGTTCTTTTGAAGGACAGATAGATAGGTCAGTGTGAAATGCCCAGTGATTCAGAAGAGATAGAACTCTCCCTTTAGTGGTTAGAGCCAGTTCTCCCATCCTAAATTCTTAAGGATATGGGAAACGACTTGATTCGAACAGAGTGCATATCAGCTTTATGTGCAACTTGAAATGTTGAGGACTGAAATGAATTTGGCTTCACTCAGGGCATATCAATAAGGTGCTTGAAACAGTGGGGCAGGATGGGAAAATTTTTGTTTCTTACAACTGTGGAGAATGAGATATAGTTAAAATTTTAGAAACCAGGAGCCATATTCAGAGTGGCAGAAGTTCAAACAAAATGGAAGTTCAGATAAAGAAATAACTTGCTTTCGGCACTGTTAGCCATTGGCCTCTTGCTGCAGGTGCACCCTTCCTCAGGGCCTGAGAGAGGTTTGCGTGGGTCCCAGTGGCCTCAGAGCACAGGGAAGCAGTGATCTCATCACTGCGTTATGTGGCTCTGTTTCCTATTTTTCACTCTAAGTGTAAAATCAGAGTACCATCTTAGGTACCTAACATCATCCATCGGCTTTACTTTTATTTTTTTAATTTTGGGGGTGCATTTGCTAGCAACTTCTGATTAAATGCCTGTGAACAGGATGTGGCTTTCTTAGCATCTGTTACATAGCTTTCTAAAGCAAACAATCTTTATCTCTGAGTAAACTGTAAATCATTGAGAAAATTATTTGACTTTATCCCCAAGTAAATTGTACCTGCTGGCTGTGCCCAAGTTCGCTGTTAGCCAGGCGTTACATACTGAATAAACACCAGTGGCTGGATAGATGAAAGGAGAGATGGAGGCTGCTGTCAGTGGAGAGTTGTGCCCTTTCAGAGCTGTGCCTGAGAACTCGGGAAGATGTGTACGAAGTTCAAGTATCAGTGCAGCCAGCTCACCATCCATCTTTAGGACTGTTTGACAAAAAGACACACTTGAATGAATATTACAGCTAGCTAGTGGATGAAAACAGAATGAGGGATAAGAAAAAGGCCTTGGTGGGAAGGGTGTTGTGTGAATCATGGTGTTACTGAAAGGAGCTCTGACCAGCCACCCTTTCCTTCCTGCAGCCTCAGGCCAGGGACTAAGCTTGACTCTCACCAAGGTGAAAGTCATCTAGTAGGACATTTTACTCATGAAAATGGGAAGCTGTCGAATAAATCCCAAAGATGATGCTGTAAAGCAAGAAAATAGTAACTCATGGTAGCCTTTTTATTTTTTATTAGGCTCTTTTAATTGACAGGAGCAAACACCAACTATTTAAAACACACACACACACACACACACACACACACACACACACCACAAAACAGAAACAAAATACCAGGCAGTTTACTAGGAGAATGTGTATGGAGAGAACTGGAAAGCTGTAAGAAACTAAGATCCACCCCCCAAGCCTGGCCATCTGCTGGGTCTCTCTTAAGGTCATCCATGGTCTGTATTTTAAAGTCCTGCCTTTCCTGTGCATCTGAAGCCTTCCACTTTAGGCTCCCTCTTTCATCTCATAGCTTCTGTTTCCTCATTGTTTCATAGTGCTCATGACCTTGGTTTGTCATGGTCCCCAGTCAATTTCACATTATAGATGAAAGACCTACCCATTCTTTCGTTGTTTTTATTTCCGATTCCTGAGAGAGATTTGATGAGCTGCACTCTTTCCTAACCAGGCCTGGAGTGCCCTCGGCACTGGTCAGTTTAAGGACGAGCTGCTTTGGCTGGGCACCCACTTGTGGTTAACAGTAGCTGTGCTGTGCTGTGCAAAGGGGAGCTGAGCCTGTGAGACGGGGAGCTCAATCCAAAAGAAAAATTAGGCCTGATTATGATTATTTGACACGTCAGAGAAGGAAGCTTAACTGATTCTGCCTTTAGAAGTTATTCGCTGAGCCCTCTTCTGGAACATATTGAATAAATAAAGCCAGTTAGTATCTGAAGACTTTTACCATGGCCGAAGCAGGAGAATCTTGGGGACTTAATGTCAGGGAAATGAGGTGGCAATCTGGGAGTTATTCTTCCTTCGAGTTGGAAAGAATTAAGAAGTTGAGAGAATTAGGGAGAGATGAACTTACCCTCTGTCACCAAGTATTTGAATATTATGAACTAACTGTAACTAGGTGACTGATTTGATGGAGTTCCTTGGTAGGAGGTCTTTTGGGGGCTGTTTAGATAATTTGGATAATCTTTGCAGAATTTTGGAACTCAGTAATATGAATACAAGCTATTTTCTTATAAGTGAAGCATCCCTCCTTTTTATATGAAGCTTAACTCGCAGACAGAACTAATTATTTCTAGTAGCTTTGTTAATAAGTTGTTATATATGTAACCAACATAGGACATTGTGTTCCACCCCATTTAAACCTGGAAACATCTCTTCTTGCTCAGACTGTGTCTTTTTTTTTTTTTTTTTTTACAAAAATTGAGAAACTGTGTTGCTGTATTAATATTCAGGGATGCTATTGCAACTATATATTCATTTAACTGCATGGGGCCAAGAATAAAAGTAGATCTTAAGTATATCTTAAAATATACCCTTGATTTATCAGTAAGAAAACAAGAAAAAAAGGAACATATTTCTTTGATAGACATGAAGGCAGTTTTAAGAACTGATAGCATTTAGGTAATCATCTATATATTCTGAAATAAATGGGGCATGGAACTAATAAATTGAACTGGGGAAAATCTGGCATCAGGCTGTTTTTGTGAGATACTTCGATTTACATTGCAGTCCCAGGTCATCTCTATGCAAGGAACACTAAAATAATGGACTGATCTCTTGACCAGTTTGCATAATTATTGAAAACTGTTGCAGAGTCAGAGCAAAAAGGCCGGCGTAAAGAAAACAAATACATTGAGAGAAGAGAAAGACTAGGAATTATCATTCCCCTAGCTTTTCTGAAGAAACACTGAAAAGAAATCTTAACAAAATCAATTTGCAGCCATTTGAGGGAAAGAAAAGGTTTTTTAACTGGATAGCCCTACTTCATAAAGGACAGTCCTGCCCTACTAATCTAATATTTTGAGATGAAAATGAAAGGCTGGGTAGATCAAGGAGAAGGATTTATATATAATTCACTTAGACTGTGGAATGCTTTGGATATGATACTATATGATATGTCCATCAGCCTGGCCTGAGATAGAGGGCAACAGAGAGGCTCATTGTCCACCTGAGGCCAAATCTAAGGCTAAGTTCAAGGCCAGTGTTATTCACATTTCTATCCACAGTCTGGTATTTGGATGGAAATGTACAGTGCTTAATTTGCTCACTGTATAGAGCTGGTGGGAGAACTAGCAAAGAAAGAAACAGGTAGAAAGAAGCTTTAAAACTATAGCGGTCCAGTCATACTGCCCTTTGTTCTCATCATTTCTACGACACATATTCTAAACCTCATGTTATCATTTAACTTAGGAAAGTCATCAATTATTTTGTATAATTTGATCTTATTTGCCAGTTAGCTCACTCTAAGAATGAGGATGATGACTTACACTTCATTTCTACTTTCCATAGCACCTGGTGGACATTTAATAAATATTCAGTTGATTAGCAAACAATAAGATCATAATCATAGAATACTGTAGGGTAAGAACATGTACCAAGTCCATCACTAGTTACCAGCATCACTGTGCTAGTTGATGGATGCATAGGAGTGCAGCTTAAGGAATTCATAAAAATAATCTCTGTACTACTAGGCAGGCTTTTGACTTTTCCGAGATGACTGTGATCATTCTGTGGTTCACAATTAAAACAGGTGCAGATGGTTCAGATGGGAACTATAGAGATGATTAAAGAAAACTTGAGGCTGTGTGACACAGTGTGTGCTCTGAAGTCAGACCTAGCTAGATTTTCAAGCCAGCAATAACCTTGAGTGGGTCCCTTAACTTCTCTAAAGCTCACTTTATTGGTGAGATGGCAAGAGTATTAAGGCTTACTTCATAAGGATATTGGAATTAATTGACAGTGCATGTATAGCGCCTAAAATACTATAAGCAACTCAATAAATATTATATTAAGAACCATAGTAAATGGGAAATAAAGGGTTTTTTTTCATACAAGATAATGACAAACCATTATCCATCTTTACATCAGCTTGGTTTAGTTCCATAAAATTTTTGAGGGCTTATTATGTGCCTTTCACCAAAGAAAGTATGCAGTCCAAAAGACTTAATCTGTAGCATGATGGAATCAAGAAATCAAAAAATATGCTGAATTTATTGGCCTATGTAACTGAAGAAAATTGTGGAATTTTCCTTGAGGACTTGGAAAATAATCTAGTTCTACTTCACATTCTCCCAAACTGGTTTAATTGTGGTCCTGTTCTGAGCTGGACTAGTGCCTTCTCTAGCTACTCTGGTTAACGTCTATTCTTTGAGATCATGGGCTGGCATTATTAACAGTCCAAACTGTGCTTATAAAAGATCAACATATTGGCATCTTTCAGCAGTACCAAATTAACATCAAAATGTCATTGCTGAGCCATAAGGACGCCCCCATTTTGTTCTGTTAGCATGGATCAGCATTCACTGCCAGCTAATGGGAACCTGATAGCTTCAGGTGAGTTGCTTTTACTGCCACTTCTAAAGATAATGAGACTGTATCTAAGACTCATACTTGTCTGGGATGATTCATCTATAGGCAGGGGCCCCACTGCGAAGGATCTAGATTAGAGATTAATAAACACTACGTCTGATTGTAACATGGTTTTGTACTCCAGAGAGACTGATGAGGATGGGTAAAAGGATAAGCTCTGAGTTTCTTTCTCTTTGAAATGCCAACTGGCATTTTCTTTTAAGGAGTTTTTTTTCTGCTTGCATGCTTCCATCAGAGGAGAAGTGTTTGGGTAAAATGCTATGAATTATAGAAATGTTGGAGATCAGTGAATATGGTTTAAAAACAAATAAACTTCAAAATAAGAATGAAGAAATGGGCTATCCCTTTACTTGTCAAGTTCTTATTTGCAGGAAAGACCTCACCACCTTTGACATCTCTCTTGAATGATGGCTGCTGCTCATCCCTGTTAGCCAGTCTTCCAGAGTCAAATTGAGACATTGACAGCATTTCAGCTCCCCAAGGTCCCAGAGGGGAGGATGGAAACACTATTTAGAGTAAGGGTGTGGGCCAGTTAGCACATTCCAATGGGGTCTTTATCTCTGGAACTAGAACTGTGGGGAAAAGGAGATGAGAAAGAAGCTTTAGCCTGGGTGCAGTGCTGATAACAGCAGTAACGAGATAGTTCCCAGGGATTTTGGCAGGTTTGGTACTGCTAAGTCAGTGAGAATAGGCTGGGCCAGAGAGAGTGACCCCTGACTGTATTAGGATCTGGTTCCCCCTTTCTGTACCTTCTAAACCAAGTATTCCTTCTTTGTATGAATAAAGAAGTGATTAGGCTGTTTTCTAGGAATATGGACAAAATTACATGATTAGAAGAGTAGTTTAACATGGTTCTCCCTGTACCAGGTTAGGAACTGCATATTGGTTCTAGTAGTTTGTGTTATATTCTCACTGGGACTTCTTATACCAGTGACCCAGAGCATGAGGGAAAGCAAACAAAGCGTAAGCAGTTGGGAACTCTGAACTCATAAAGGTCCATTTTTAGTGCTAATAATAACCAGCATCCATAAATGAGGCAGAGCAAAAATAAGAGTTGAATAATTCTGGAAAAGAGGAGCAATTTTTAGTACAAAATGAACAAAGAAAATCTCAAATAAACTTGGATACAACCAATCAAATACTGGACGTCGTTTTCAGTCTATGGAAACATAGATCTGAACAATGAGTCTAGGGAGGGTAAGAATGCATGTAACCTTGCCATTGGGCTGCCTACCATGAGGTGGGGGCCAGCCAGCTCTGAGAAACCAATTGTAGACCAAATGTCCCACTTGGTGTGATTCAGATTGCTGTGGATATGCAGGGAGTTGATAGAATAGTGGACAGAACAACATAAACCTATTAGCACTAATAATGTGCTGACCACCTCACTGTTAAGGGCAGGAAAAGGGTTATCAGACCTCAGCTGGCATCTGTAGGTACAGAGAGCAGGGTGCAGCATCTGGGGTGTTGGCAGTTTGTCAGGGACGGTGCAAAATACTTGGAAGTTCTGAGTAGGGCCTCTCGTCCAATAGAGATGGAATGAAAATCAGGCCACGAGGAAGAAACTCAGTCCTTTAGATTGGTACACAAAGAGAAGCTATTAGGAAGGAAGGCTTCTGGGTTACTATGTTTGCACCCAGCCGGGCTCACAGCAGGCATGCCAAATACTTGGCTTAGAGCAATCCAGACAGCTTTAGAACATGTCGTTGGTGAGGATGGTACTTGGTCAATCCTGGTTTAAAGATCAGAAGGCATGCCTGGTGGCTAAAGTTTTAAGTCCTATAATCCAGTGAGGCTCAGAGGCAGGTGCTGACAAGCTGTTGAAGATATGTGTATATATTTTTTAATCTGCCTGTATGCAATTTTATTTTCATTTCTGGAGCCCTTCAAAATGTGTTGCCTCTTTTAGACGGAGGACCAAATTGGTTTGGGAGATGTGAATAAATTCAAAGCCGCGTTAATTGTGAACAGCCGTACTTTCCTGTCTCTGAGGAAGTAGCAATCAGTTTTCCAATCCAGGACCTAGGAAAACTGACCCCTGGATATTTGGTGAGAAAAACTTTCTCAGAAAACTCCCCCGCCCAGCCCCGCATTGGTGAGAATGGCTTGTCAACTTGTGCCAAATGAGTGTGATTGATCCAAATTCTAAATTCAGCTGTCTCTATATGGAGCAGGGACAGAAAGACAAAGAGCACTTTGTTTTCCGGAGACCCATGAACCAGTATGAACCAGTATCTAGAACCAGTACTTTTGTTATTTTCAGCGACAAATGAAGTCTAGACCTCATAGTTTGATCAAATATAGAATCCCTTTTCTACCCTTTCCCTCTGGTGTATACCTCCCCATTTTTCTATTCCCATTGGTATATGAACGAGACGTTCTAATCAAATATGTATGATACATATGGAGAGATGAGAATGTTAATTTATTAGAGACAAATATCAATATCTGTACTCTGAAAAATGCTGCTAGTACATAAAGTACCATCACTGGCTTGTACTTAACCCTGTTCTTTAATAATAATCACAGTTCTATAAACTCTACCCTCTTGGTTTAAGTTAAATGAAATGATTTTGATGGCACAGGCAGTTTTGGATTTAGTATTTCATATGTGGTAAAAATGTTTTGTTTTCTCTCAATGATATGGGTTAGCTTTATGATGCCTTTTTTTTTTTTTTTTATCTTATAAAGTACCCAGATGTGTGTTAGTGTTGAACACATTTTGTAAACTTGTCTAAATAAATTTGGTCTGATATTGATATTCCTACTGCCTAATTAATACTGTTAGTTTCATTTTTACATGATTTTTTCCTCTATCCATTTCATTTTTTCAGCTTTTTTTATTCCCCTACCTTCTTCCCCTGTGTTTATTTAAAAGTACATTTATTCAGTCACAGAACTTGATTGTTGCTGAACTTGACAGCTTGCTCTTTTATAGAAAAGAACTTCTTAATGAAAATACAAGTCAATCCATCTGAGAGTTGTTTCGATATGCATAATGGAGCAGGCCATTTAATTTAAGATGAAATGAAATAGCCTTGTTAAGATTTTGGCAATCCCGATAACTTCCAAAGGAGCACAGACATATTCCAGAAGTTATCTTGGTATTCTCCAGGCCCTTTGCTCCCCAACTTTAATTCTATAATTCAGTCAGGTAGCCTAGTAAGTGGGGATCTGCCTTTTTATTCTTCCCCTCGTATTGCCCTGTCTGTTGTTTATAAGCTTTTTTCTTGCTGTAAAATTGTCTCTGAGACCTAGAATAGGAAGAACCTTGTAGGCATTCTCAAAGTGAATACATTTAGTATGTTTCTCAGGTGTGGCTTAAATTTGGTGATTGATGCACATACAAGAGAGAGAGTCATTCAGGGAGGAAAATGGGGCAGAATTCAAGGAGAAAGCAAAATTATCTTCTGAAAGAACAAATAAGAAAAAAAGAATGGCTGGCTTCTGTGAAAGATGTTTAGTCACCCAGAATGGCTCTTAAACTAGCCCAATATGCTTGAATTTTTGTTCATGGGCTTTTGAAAACCCAGAGTGTTCTCCTTTGTGTTCAGATGTTTAAAAAAGAATTGGTCTGGCATTTAACAGGCAGGAAAGTTCATGATTTTCCACCAGTAAGCTTCCATTGTGTGTTTCAGTCATAATATTTCTGATTAATAGTGAGGCTGGAGAACATCGGGCATTTTCTCTGTCTTGCAAAGCATTGCTCACAAAATTCAGACACGATTTAAACACATCTTAAATAGCTAACACTAGCTGTAATCACCTGAAACATGATAGTGTGGAATCCGAATTTATCATCACCAAAGATGGGGGTGTGTCCTCTTGGAATTAAGTGGGGAGGGAAAATCCTTCCCTTTTGGGAGGAGAGGAAAGAAATTTGTCTCCCATATTCTGCTTCTACTCTCTGTGCTCAGTGTGGAAGAGGAAGAAGTACCCAGGACTTCCCTCAGGGCAGCGGGAGTGGGGAAGAGGAAGTGACCCTGTCCTCTCATCCCCTCATTTCCACACGTGCCTAAATCTGGTGGTCTGGTGGTAGTGGAGAGAGTTTTCAGCAAAAGCCTCACAGTTCTAGCTTTTTATGAGACGCAGCTCTTCCTTAAGAAATTAAGTTAGAAGGAGAATGGAAGGATTTTCTTTACTCGTATGCTAGGAAGAGAGACGAGAAGCAAAATTAGATTTATTTCATCTGAAACTATGTTAATGTCCTAGCAGGATCATAATCCCTATGATGTTATAAAGTACTAAGATTTGAATAATATGAAAGACTTTATGGTACTAGAAAAATACAATTTCAATTGGATAGCCAACAAAGATAAACTAGATTTGAGGATTATCTGGCTGCAACATCAATTACCACTTGTTTAATTTCACAAATATCTACTGAGAGCCCATTATAGGCCAGAGCCCATTCTAGGTGCTGATTTGTAGTAATGAACAAATATGATCCCTGCTTTCATGGTGTTTAGTGGAAAAACTTAGTATTCCTAATAAATATATCAAATAAGTGCTCACATAGTCTCTTAGATGGTGATAAATACTGTGGCAACAAGAAAAAGTGAAGCAGGTTAAGGGAGATCAGACAGGTGTCAGTATTCCATGGCAGGGTCAGGATCGGGCTTTGTTAAGGAGGTGAGGTTTTAGCAAAGATTTGAAACAAGTACATGTGTTAGACTTGCAGATGCCTGGATAGCTGGAAGAAGAGTGTTTCAGATGGAGTCAATTGCTAGGATAAAGATACAGAGCAGGAATGTATGAGTATGTTCAAAAAAGGTCAGAGTGCAGGGTGCATTGAGCAGAGTGAGAGGGGAAATGTGAAGATGTGGGCTCCTTGGGGCAATGGGAGTCCAAACCAAGGGTCTTGGCTTTTTAGTGAATTGAAGAACTATTAAGGGTTTGGAGCAGAGAATAACATCTTATGAATTAAGTTTTAAAAGCATCATCCTGCTTCTTTGTTGAGCATAAACTGTAGGGGGCTGGAGCAGAGGCAAGGAGAGCAGTTAGCAGGTTCTTGAAGTGATCAGGTGAAGGTTGTTGGTAACTCAAACAGAGTTGGTGATAAAAGGTTGTGTTCTAGATACACTCTGAAGGTCAGCAGTCAAGGTTGACTGATTGTATATAGGGTTCTGGAGAAAGAGAGGAGTTGGAACTGAAGGGATAGAGCCTTTAACTGAAATGGAAATGGCTGAGTTCGGTTTTGGAAATGTTGGAGATGTTTCTAAGATATTAGAGTGGACATGTAGAATAGGCAGTTTGATATAAAAGTCTGAAGTTTTGCAGAAATGAGAGCGAGAATGATTGGCATATAAATCGGATTTAAATCAGGAGACCGGATAAGATCTCTGAGGAGGTGAATGATGATAAAAATGATATGAGGATCAAGGATAGACCCTGAGGCACTCCAGCTTTAAAAGGTCAGAAGGAGGAGGAGGAACCAGCAAAGGAGAAAGAAGAACAGCAGCCAGTAAGGTAAGAGAAAAGTCAAGAAAATGTGAAGGCCTGGAAACCAAAGGAAGAAAGCATATGTAGGAGCAAGTGATCAGCTGTATCAAATGCTGCCTATAGGTACAGAGACCTACAGGTGTACGTTGAAGTTGGGTCGCCATTGCCTTTTACATGAGGAGTTTTAGTGGAGTAATGGGGTTGAAAGTCTGGTTGGAGTTAGTATAAGAGAGAATGGGAGAAGAGGAATTGAAGGAACTGAGTATCGATAATGCTAATTAAGGAATTTCCTACAAAGAAGAGTAAAAGAGCTGCCAGGAGCATTTTCTGCCTCTCTGACTGGCTCCAAGGGGGATCCCTTTACATTTTATACAAATGCAATTAATATATAACTATTCAGACTTCCCTTGTTCTTATGAAGTAGATATGTACTATCAGTACAGAAATTTGGAACCAGATGGTCATTTCAGGGTCATTTCAGTTAATCTCCCATCTAATAAAGGCATCTTTAGATAATATTAATACAACAGACATTTAAGATTTTTTTCATATGTCATTTAGGGATCCAGAGATACAGTTCCTGCTTTTGAGAAACATACATTTTTAGCAGAGGGGTAGGGTGGGAGAGAGGGTGGTGGGGAGGCAGACATATATGCTTCCAATGCGATACATGTTATGATAGAAGAACATAAAAAATATTGTGAAAGCACAGGGGAAAGAAAAGTAACTTGACCTGGGTCAAAGAAAGACAATATGCATAACAAGCTGACATCTGAACTAGATCTTAAAGATGAACATAATGTTTTCCAGACAGAGTGCTGGGGAGAATTCCATTCTCAGATGATAATCCAGCTCCTGTTTGAATGCTTATGGTGACAGAGAGCTCACTACATTACAAAGCCAATTCAATTTTAAATAGCTATAATTGCTGCAAGTTAATTTTTTGCATTGAGCCAGATAATGACCTTTAATATTTCTACTCAATAGTCCCAGTTTCTTCTTCTGGAGCTAATGGGCAAAAACTTATCTTTTTACCATATAAGGCATTTCCATATTTGAAAATAGATATCATGTTCTCTTTTAAGCCATCTCTTCCATGTTGAAAGAAAGGGAAATGAATAGTCTCAGGTTGGGCTCCTGGAAAGTAGACTCTGAGGCCAAGTTAGTGGACAGGAGGTTTATCACGGAGTGCTCTTGAGATCAACATTGTGAAAGAGAAAGGAAGATTGGGTAGGAGTGGGCAGAGGGAGAAGGAGAGGTGTTATGTAGTTTTAATGGAAATTCTAGCCAACCCTGTCAGAACTTCTGAAGATAGACTAATCCTTCAAAACTGTCTAAAGTTAGAGCAAGAGAACCAGGTCTTTATATTCCATGACGACCAGCCATTCAGGGCATTTGACCCTGGCAAGGGGGCATGAGTTGGGCAAGATAGTTCTTTTCAGCTAATGCAATCCTCAAAGCGGGATGCTGGCTGAAACCTATGGTCAGGGGCATTCTCAGAAGCTGGAAGTTAATCCTTTATTTCTGAAGTAGATCTGTAAGGATCCAGGTGATGCAGAAAAAGAATCTCATGTACTGCTAATTCTTTTGGCAGTTATTTTCCAAGACAGATAATAGACTAAAAAGTACCTGTTTTTGTTTCTTCTTATTAGCAAACAACACCATGAACATCAAAGCGATGGGGTTTCAACATAATGGTTCTAGTACAATTGTACTTTCCCTGTGCTAATTGCTTATCTCAGTCATGGTGGCCTTTTATACAAGAATGCTTTAAAGTTACTCTCAAAGCAAGTCAAAGAAGTACATTCATGCAATAAATGTGGCTGGGAATCGTGGCTGGGAATCTTTACAAGGCGGAGGAGACTGCTCCAAGGACCCCCGCACATCACCATTTTATAATGACATTAGGAGATAAAAATGTAAATGGGGAAGGACAGTGATCTGTAAACTGAATTATATCCCTGTCCTTCATTTTAGAAGATGATGTTTCTTATAGTGATCACAGTACATGCTGGGAGCCTGCAAAGATGGATGTGTGTGACCACCAGTTTTTTCCACTCCATGCACACATGAAGATTGCTCTTTGATTTGTGGCTGTGGCCATAATTTGCAAAGCCTGTCACTGCTTACAACTTACAGTTAGCCCAAAGCATTGTTGAAAAAGAGCTGTCCCATTCCCAGTTGCTGTACATCAGATTAATGTGTCAACTAAATTAATAACACTGGACCACTCATTATACTGGGAAACATTTGCCCAAACTATAACTCTGTCTCCTGATTTCTGTTTGGCTTTATTAACCTTACCGTGATGCCACAGATAAAATGGTCATATACGACATTCTTATTTATCAGACGAGATCGGGTGTCCTCAGGGTGGTATGGCCATAGACTAAGGTATTCTTATTTAATGAAGAATTGACAAGATAAAATGGTTGAACGGGGCATTGATGGGAGCAGAGGAGTCAGAAAAAGGTATAATTATAGAGGATGATAGAATTAGAAGCTAAGATGAGGATGTGGTAGGGATGAGATGGAACCATAATAATTTTTCTTTTCCTTTCTTCACATAGTAGCTGGCAGTTTCTTTAGGAGCTCATTTGTAATTGTGAGAGAGTTTTAAAAGAAAACTAAGAGAGGAAAGGTTCCAGTTGGCATATAATAGATTGGTATTCTTTTAAATTCAATTTCATTAGCATAGGCTCATTTACTATGGACCTCCATGGGTTTACTCTCAAGGCTCTCTCTCCCATGTGTTTGAACCAGCTGTGGTTTCACTATAGGTAACAATGTAGGTATTCAAGAACCTCTTTGTGATATGTTCATGTATCCTAGAATGGGTAGACTTTATTTACAATTGGGATCTCTTTCATCCTATGTCTATATATTTTAAGGTATATTTGGAACTTTATCGCTTTGTTATACCCACTGGGCTTGTGAAAACTCAAATGTTAATATATCTTGTTTGAGAATCCCCAAAATTCTCTTGAACTGGAAGTTTAACAAGAAAAACAAATGGCTATTTATTTAAAGTGATAGCCATTCTGGGACGGTTGTTCTTTTACTTGCTGTCCTCTCCTGTTGTTGTGGTTCTCTGTGGGCCCCCAACAAGTCTTGGAATAGTTAAGCTTTGCTGTTCTGGATTCTCACTATATCCTATAACATAAGGACAAGGTTGGCTTCATTGGAAAAGCAATACTTGTATTGCAGTAGGAGCAGGAGCTGGCCGCAGTTTGGAATGGACACATATGAAATCATTATTTATTTCCCATTATTCCCACTCCCTTACCCACTCATTTTTGGTGCCCCACCATCTCTACATTTCTGAATTCCATGGTCCCACGAGGCTCCCCTTTGGCCATTTGTTTAAACCGGGGAGGGAGCCATGATAAGCATCATTTTACCCTTAGCAGAGTCACCCCTAAACGACTAAGCATCTACTGTTTTATTCTGGATAGCTTGTGGGCAATGTGAGCCATTCAAGCCATACGAAGGAACAATAGTTCTGGCAGAGCCAAGGGGCTGGCAGCTTTCATGGCTGAATCAATGTCTTTGGACACCAGCTGGATATTTCTCAACCTGCATTTTTTTTCAATAGTGGATACTCAAAAGACACCTGGCTATTTCTCAGCTGTACGACAATATGCTCCTGAACTAAGAAATTCCTGTATAATTTTGTTTAAAAGCCTGGTCTATTGTAACTGTACTTTGAAGCTCTAGTGTGGGATATTCATATATATAGACAAGAACTGCCCCTTTGAGAAAGATAGTTTTGTTATAAAATAGAGATGAGCTATTAGATTGAAGATAAGAGGCACCGACCATGAGAAAAGATGCCACGACCCAAGAGGAAGTCAGGGGAGAATGGACTGAGAGAAGGACAAGGCTGAGAGGGTCTCATTTTGTGGTTTTAGATCCTTCTAGCTGTGAGGTGGAGAGGAAATGCAGGGCTTGACATCTCAGAACAGCATAAGAAATGGGAGAAATTTAAAATGGCTTCTCCCTCAAAAAGAGGGAAGAAACAGAAAATAATCAGAATTGACAGAGGGTCATGTGTGTGAACACAGGTCAGACTGAGACCTGTGGCATTATGTAGGCAAGAGCAAAAAAATCTTCTATGTGTTGCTCTGACATAAAGCTTAATCACATATGAGCTTGAATACAAACTTATTGTAACTTGTGTCTTGGATATACTGTTTGAGACTTACTCTGGCCTGCACATCTCCTTATCAGAGAAGATAGAAAACTAATTGTGCTGTCAATTTAATAGATATACCTTTATAGTAAATATACTGACCAAATCTTATACTACATGTATTTCTCTCTGGTATTCGTACTGATACCACCTTCCTGCTGGGCCAGTGTGCCTAACCTTCCTCAATCGGTGAGTTTAAGAATGGATTGATGGCATTTTGGGTTATTCACTCTTGACTGAGTGAGTCACACCCATAATTAAAAGTAAAAAAGGCTGGAAAAAATGGAAAGGGTATGTGCTCATGCACGTGTGTGTGTGTTTATAGAATTCATTTGCCAGAAAAACCTGATCTGAACTGACTTGAGGCTATTTAGAGTCTTTATCCCACTTTATGTAATTTTATATGTTTTACTATGGAAATATTAACATATTAGATTTTAGGAAGCTGCTCTGGGCTCTGGCAGTAGCTTCAAAGATTTCAGACAAGGACAGTATAGGCCCATGTTGAGTTTCTCTAGAATCTAGCAGGTAGTTTTAGGAAGAAAAAGGTATTATAAATGTTTGCAATTCAAACATATCCAATTTTAAAGGCATTATGTGAAAAAGTAAATAATGGGCACAAACATTTGTAATCCAATTAGTTCAAATTTTTCCTTACCATCTTTGATTTATTTCTCTCTCTCTCTCTCTCTCTCTCTCTCTCTCTCTCTCTCTCTCTCTCTCTCTCTCTCCCCCCCCTCTTTCTTTTCTTTTCACATTTTTACTATTCTAGGATGAATCCTCCATGTTCTTCCAGTTTGGCCCATCAATTGAACAGCAAGCTTCCGTAATGCTCAACATCATGGAAGAGTATGACTGGTACATCTTTTCTATTGTTACCACCTACTTCCCTGGCTACCAGGACTTTGTAAACAAGATTCGCAGCACGATTGAGAATAGCTTTGTGGGCTGGGAGTTAGAGGAAGTCCTCCTACTGGACATGTCCCTGGATGATGGAGATTCTAAGATCCAGAACCAGCTCAAGAAACTTCAAAGCCCCATCATTCTTCTTTATTGTACTAAGGAAGAGGCCACCTACATCTTCGAAGTGGCAAACTCAGTAGGGCTGACTGGCTATGGCTACACGTGGATCGTGCCTAGTCTGGTGGCAGGGGATACAGACACAGTGCCCTCGGAGTTCCCCACTGGGCTTATCTCTGTGTCCTACGATGAATGGGACTACGGCCTCCCTGCCAGAGTGAGAGATGGAATTGCCATAATCACCACCGCTGCTTCTGACATGCTGTCTGAACACAGCTTCATCCCTGAGCCCAAGAGCAGTTGTTACAACACCCATGAGAAGAGAATCTACCAGTCCAATATGCTAAATAGGTGAGTGTGGAACACAGGGGGCACACTGATGGTGGCGGTTGGAGGACAGTTTCCAAAACTGGGGTTGGAGGCTCAGAAACTGTGGGAAGAG
Source organism: Eidolon dupreanum (assembly GCA_028627145.1). Classification (NCBI taxonomy): domain Eukaryota; kingdom Metazoa; phylum Chordata; class Mammalia; order Chiroptera; family Pteropodidae; genus Eidolon; species Eidolon dupreanum. The sequence continues at coordinate 21,318,035 of CM053503.1, read as the reverse complement.
CAGCTCAAGATGTCACAAGTTGAAAGCTTACCATTGGGGTGGCAGTTGTTCACGATGGTGGGAGTGTTTCAGATACAAAGTTTGTTGTGGCCATGTTCTTAGCTAAGAAATACAAAAAAGTTCTCACTTATTGATCATTTACTACGTGTTAGCTGTTACCCCAAGTGTATTGCATTTTTGACCTCATTTAAGCCTCAAGCAACAACTCTGGTAAGCAGGTTTTAAAAATTGTTTCCATTTTACAATACAAGAGAATAAGGCTTGTAGAGGTAAATTGTCCAAAGTCATACTGCAAGTGAGAGGTTCAGTTTGGAGTTGAATTCTCTCTGGTCCCAATGTACCTGATCACTACAAAAGACACAGTAGAGGTAGAAACAAGGGAGGACCAGCCCACTTACCTTTGGGGTGCTGCTGTACTGAGAGGGAACAGGAGACATGGGTCTATAGGTACATGAAGATGATTCTTCCCTTGGTTTTCATCTCCTTTGCTTCTCCTTTATCTGCCTTAAGTGTGAGAATGCTGCTATAGGGATAGCTTTTATGGTTGCTCTTAGTCGGGTTTATTCAACAAGAAGATATGGGTGGAGTTCTCCCTCAACCTCACCTCATACCCAGACATGACTGCAGCATGTCCTCTTAGGGGTAATTATGATACTGTCAGGGGCAGGAGATTCTATAGGATGCTTTTGTGGTTTTGTTATTTGTGTAAAACTGCTACATGTGCACATTATAAAAATTCAAACACTATAGAAGAGCACAAAGAACAAAGTAAAAATGATTTTAAATCTGACTAATGAGATAATCATTGTTGAAAGAATTAATGAACATCTTTCTTGATATCTCCTTGTGGATATATACCTATATGGATCTAAATATAAATCTACATAAATGGAAATATATACATGCTGTTCAATAACCTGACTTTCTTTCACTCGACTATGTTTTGGGCATCCATTTTAAATTTTTTATGAATTATATCAGATATATAGAAAGGTATTCAGAAAAACTTAATGCATACTGAGTTACCCATTATCTAGCTTAAGAAATAAAATATTAGAAAGTGTACTCTGGGGAGGTTGAAATACGTTTAGTGGAGGCTGAATGTGTGCCTAGTTCTACTTGTTTAACTTCTGGAAGGGAGAGAGTTGGACTGTGGCCTCTCAGCTAGTCTAAACTAGTGTTAAGTAGCTATATCTGTGACTCAATCCTAATATTCTCCCACCTTGAACTCTGCTTTTTCTGCCATCCCAAGTTATCAACTACTTGTGTGGTACAGACTGTCATGGTTTTCTTCATATCTTTGGTAATTCTGTCTCAGGCTCCTTGGTACACTCTTCTTTACACATCCCTTACATATTGGTGCTTCTCAGGATTCTGTCCTAGACCCTATTATTTCCTTATCCACTGCCAATGATACAATTCATGTCAGTAAGTTCCCTCAAATTGACATCTCTGTCTCAAATCTTTCCCTCAAGCCCTAGATCTGTATCTCTGTGATTATCGATATGTTCCTTCAGAACTCCCCGTAGCCAAAACTGACCTGCTATCTCCTCTTCTTTTACCCTGCTACCTATTCTAGCCAAATCTGTACCACCTATAAAGGGTGCATGTTATTACTCAGTTGCCTAAAATAAAAATTTCTGGTGTTGTTGATTCTATATTCTGATACCTCATAGCCAATCATGCCATTATCTATGGATTCCCTCTGGAGTGCTTTCATTTATTTTTATCCTCATACTATATCCCAGTCCATCTCTTCTTACCCGCATTTCTGCAGGACCTCTTAAATATCTTCTGATTCACAGTTCTGCTTATTTGCAATCTACATGGCAGCCGGTGATCTAAATGAAAATGTGATATAATCATTCTCCGGCTCAATAACTACCTTTCAGCAACTCTTCATTGCCCCTATAATAAAGTCCCGTCTCCTTAATGTGGTTTATAAAGTCTTCTACAGTGCGAGCCCTCCTACCTTTCCAAAATTGTCTCATGCCACTCTCTGCTTTGAATACTACCTTCCTATAACGCTGAACTTACTTTAGTTCTTTGAGAATACCCAGTTCTCTCTCTTCCAGCTCTTTCTTCTACCACGGATATACTCCCCAGGTGCCCTTTCCCACCAATACACAAACGCAGAATGTTCTTCTACCTGCCTAATACTCTTCATTCTCAGCCTCACTTCCACTGGGCCCTGGACTAACATCAGCCTGTAATATGCCTTCACTGCATCTTTCACTTGTCCAGTAAAGCCACTCTTCAGACTGTTATAATTACATGCTTTATTATCTCTCTTCCTGTTAATTCTGTGAAAGCAGTGACCTTTCTGTCTTACTCATTTTCATGTCCCCCCCACCAACGGAGTGTGTGGCCCAAGGAAGACACAAGGAGTGAATGAATGATGTCCTCCAAGATGCTGAGCTGCCCAGTGAATACCTACCCCACAGGAGCTTTCTTGTTCTGCTCCTCTTTGCAAGATAATATAGATTTCCTTTAAAAACTTACTATTTATTCAGTTCTGTACATTCATGTTTTCTCCCACTCTTTTTAGTGTTAAATTCAAATCAGATTATTTTACCAAATGTTTGTTCATTAAAACTAAAGCTAACAATGAAGGAATATTGAGACTAAAACGTTTGCTAAGCAACACAAGGAAATCAAGTGGGTGTTAACTTAAAGTCCATAAATATGGTCCAAGAGTGCCTGCTTTTATCTTAAAATTTCTCTGGGTAAATAGCAATCTGTAGATATTATTATTTCCCCTTTGGCTCACATTACAATGGCATGTAAATGTTATCTCTGAAGCCTGGTTCCTAACCACTAGATCTTCAAAACCACGACTGGTTTGAACCTTTGTGACTTTCTCTTACAGCTGCGCTGGAAGGTAGCCCTCCTAGGTTCTCTGTCTTCCTTCCTTAGAAGTTATTGTCAGGATGGCTATAAAAGCCCACCTCCGTCTTCTCAAGTTTAGCAGTCTTAAAAGTAACAAGGATTACACAGTACAGACTCTTCATAAATGCCCAGAGTGCCAGTGTAGAGCAGAGAGAGAGTCCATCTTCACTAGATTCCCAAGTACACTGGGTAAAAAGTGTCTTCAGACTTATTAACACACTTCTGCACTAGGTCATTTCCTCTATGAACTTTCTCTTCTGCCACAGTTCCCGGATTTTTCTATGGCTCTGAATTAACTCCTATAGGACGTCATCTCTTGGCTGCCTCCCCATCCATATACCTGCATCCCTCGCTCACCTCCGTTGGCTTTTCCTTCCCCTCCTCTCAACACCGCTTCTCAAGGTTCTTGTATCCAATCCCTAACCTCTCTTGGAAATATCTTAATATGTTTTTCTATCAGGACCCAGAAAGGATTGGGGTTGACTAACAGGGATCAGAAGAAGCTATCCTCAAAGTCTGGGCTGTTATCACCAGGCACAGCTCTCAAAATCATCACTGGAATTCAATTAGGCACACTCACTTCGAATTCCTTCTACTTATCCTGGTCTAAAATCAGACTCTCTCCCCCCCTTCAGAGCTCTGGTCTCACTAGGGTCACTCTTTTAAATAACAAACCAAGCAGCCACACCATTTAGCCACAGCAGGAAATCCTTGCAAACAAAATTGTTGCAAATGGTTGTTTTATGAAGATGACTTTTCTGTTGGCCTGCTACTCCAGTCCCTCTGCAACAGCTGTGGGAGAAGGCCCTTAGGAGGTATCTGGGAGCCACTGAGCCCCAGAATGATATCAGGAAGACAGAGTGAGGAAACCGCTTCTCTCACCTTCTGAAAACCCGGTAGCATTACCAGGCCCTGTCCTCCCCAGAAGCATTATAAGGCAGGTGTGGGGTAAAACTCTCATTTATAACGGACCAGACTGTGGCTTTCTTTTCATGTGAGGGAAGTTCATAAGTCTAGATTTAGGAAGCAGGGACAGGAAGTTGTATGATATCCCTGAATCCTGAAGAGAGACATGTATTTGAAGTGATTCACTTGTTACTGAAGGGAGATGCTTTTTTAATGACATATAAGTATTCTCAGAGAGGATCCTTAAAATGAACTATTTTAGTTCACTGTCAAATGAATGTTATTTATCACGTGTCAATCCAAATTCCTTACTGATTATTTCTTAGCTCCTTGAAGCTTGGCCACCTACAGACTTGGTGACTGTCTCCAGATAGGCTGTAGGCTGCTGGAAAAGGCTTTTTACCCAGGTTGCAAGAAAAATACAGAAACCTAGTTAAATTTAAATTTCAGATAAACAATGGGTTTTTTTTTTAGCACAAGTCTGTCTCAAATATTGCATGAGACATGCTGATACTAAAAGGTAATTTGTAGTTTATCTGAAATTCAAATTTAACAGGGCTCCTGAATTATTTTTTGCTAAATATGGCAACCTTATTTTGTACACTAACTAACAAGAATTAATTTTCTGTTGGAACTTTGTAGTATTCATTTATGCATTATTAGTGCATGTAGTACAATGCCTTATAACACAGCCTAAGACATGCCGAGAGAGTTTTGTTCCAACTGGGAACTTTATTTGATTGAAAGAGTTAGAGAATTTCTTATGCCAGGCATTCTCCAAGTGAAATATCTCTTTAGTTCCTGAGAAAAGTCTGAAAACCTTTTGGTACCAGATGATCTGAAAGTATTGGGAAAAGGATTCTGCCAGTTGTCTAAATCCTTCTTTATTTCTCTGAGCTAGAAAAGAATTGTTAGCTATTAGGCACATGTCTATATTTTTTCTTTATCACTTCCTGGGGGAACAGTTAATGGTTATTTTCCTTTTCAATGTGTTCTCCAATACTCTGCTAGTCTGTTTCTTTCTCTCAGATGATGGCACAGTTGACACCCACCTCTGGGCTCTCTTTCTGTCTTGAAGATCCTATGTTCCTTCTCTTCATATAGGGCAACTTTTGGAACTTGTAGGAAAAGGAGATGTTCTTTGAGATGGCTGGATCTCAACATAGCAAACCTCTTATGAATCTTGCCTAATGATTTTTCCCCAGCATCCTCAAGTTTTCCTACTCATCATTTGTTTTGAACTCCCTCAATTCTTTCCCCATTAAAGTTGCTATCTCAAAAAGCCTTGTTTTTGAGAGATGGGAATAACTGATGGAAAGAAAGATGCTTTGTTAGATTCTTATTAAAAAAACTATGATGAACATGATCTTCCTTTAACCTTGAGACAGAGTCCCCATCCTTGGAACCATTGTATTAGCTGGATTGCTCCCATGGGATGCCCACTTGACTCTCTTGGCCTGAAAAGTGCTGAGAGGTTAAAAAATAAATGAAGAATTGAGTCAGTTAGTTTTCATACACTGTGGGCAAGAGCTGCTTGGTCATTACCCATCTGTAGTTGTTATTAAATGTTCGTAGAGTGCCAAGCATAGGCAGATTTACGGCAAGACAAATATGTGTTATAGTTTCATTTAACATCATATAATTTACATATAAATGAGTCAAAAGGTTCTGTGAATGCATAGTTATAAGTGGACTATCAGGCAAAGTTATGTTTTTATATGAAATATTTAGTAAAGCAAGACATACCTGTGCATATATAGAGAGACTTTATCTGCTTAGTGATGTAGGAGATATAACTTGGCAAAAATAACTGGAGAATCTAATAACTATTTTAAAAGACATATTTATTTAATGCTTATAATTAGGGCAAAGCAAGCTTTCACTGCTCAAGGAAGAATGACTGAATATGAGGATTTTTCAAACTTTTCTGTTTTCTTCTAGTTTTCCACATTTTTTTTTCATATTAGATATATAGATGGATATTTCGGTAAGTGATCTTTGCTTCTTTCCCTTAAGTTCAAACCCGTGAAGAGCATTCTCAAATGTTTGACACTGAGACCCCTACATGATTTTTTCCTTAATTGCTGTTTCATTCTGTGGCTGAATTGTAAAATTTAAAACTTGCCTATGACATGTTGGGCCTTTCTTTCTTCTTCCTTCTCTTCTATTTTCCTTCTCTTCCACCTCTTCCCAACTCTTTTACTTCCTCTTCTTCCTCCTTTAAAAAATGATTTACAATTTGGAGGAGAGAGTGAGAGATTAAGAGGGAGAATGAGTGGGAAAGGAATCCTGTTTCACCAAGGACAGTTTTTTTTTGGGTGGTGGGGGGAGGGTGATGTACATAGTCCTGGGAGAAAAGACACGGGTGGTACATTGTCTATGAGAAGGAATAGGGTGGTCTTGAAGAGGAAAGAAGCAAAAGCAGAGTAGAGCAATGGCTCTCAGCAGAAAAAGCCTCATTCTAATAACTGATTCTGCCCCAGAAAGGACGTGGTTGGTGGCAATGCTAAGGATTAAGAAGAGTGTCTTAAGGATCTGCTCAAAAGCAGCCCATGGTAGGCCAGCCTGAGGGAGTTAACTCCAGAGCTGGTTGCCTGTCTGAGCACTTACTGCTCGCCAGCATTGTCAGATATCTAATAAGATCCTTGCAAAAATCCTGATCCATGCACATGCCCTCAGGAGTTCCTGACTACTTGTTTCAAAGGGCAGTTTGTCTTTCCCAAGCGCTCCCTATGCCCATCTCCTGTTTTATTTTCTCTGTAGCACTTATCTGACATATTGCATGTTTTATTTTTTAATGTTTTTTTTTTTTTTGGTCTCCTCTCAGTTGAATTCAAGCTCCATGAAAGCAGGATTTATTTATTTTAACCTCTGTACTTCCAGCACAGTGCCTGATAGATTGTAGGCACTTGATAAATATTTGTCAGATAAAAGCATGAATGAAGATAAGAGACATTATCCCTGTTTCATACATTTCTAAGAAACCCGAGGCCCAGAGACTCCCAGCTTAGGCCTCATTGATAATGCTGGAATCTGGCCTGGACCTGCCTCAGGCACCTGGATTTGAGCCCCTGGCTGTGCTGCACATTAGCTGAGCTTTAAAAAAATCTCAGCTTCCCTTAAAATCAGAGCATTAGAGTTGGAAGAATCCTTGCTGCTCATCTAATCCAACCCTTTCAAAACAAATTTTCACGGAATAGATAGGAGAATGATGAATGGATTTTACAAACGTCAACACAGAATCTCAGAGCAGTCACTCATGTGCTTGAGGCCGGGCGGGCACAGAACCCAGGTGTCCTGGTGGCAGGAGCAACAATCTTCATGGAGCACGCTGCCTCTTAACTCCTCGGCCACGTCCTCAGAAGGATGAGAAGGCAGCCAGGGCTATCCTGTTAACCTTTGACCTGGTCTGGCAATGTACCTATGATTTTTGCTCCCTTGGTTCTTACCCAGGCAAGGGTACAAACTCACAGTTAATAGGAATTGAACGTGGTGTTACTTAGGAATTGAGTGGGACCATTTCTCCATCTGCTCTCTCTTCCCACCAGAGGATAAAGGCTGGCTGGGTGGGGGTAGGATGGGGGCAAGTTGCAAGAAAGCTAGAGTACTGTCATTTATGGTTACTGACATGGGCTAGAAGCCTGAGTGAGGGCTGGACCATAGCTGGTCAAGGTCAACTTAACTAACATGAGCTTTTCAAGAGCAGGGATGGTTTTCCGGCTTTTGCATCTGTATAAGACCACCCATATTTTAAATAAGTAATGGTTCGAGCCTTTCTTTTTGTTTCCTCTTCAATGGAACTGTCAGGTGTGCATAGGTGGTCATCTCCTGGAAGAATTCTCCAGGACTCGATGTGGCTGATAAGGATTTGGTAAAAGCAGCGTGTCCAACCTGCCTGATTTTCAGAAGTGGTTGCTAAGGGATCTGAACCAGCCCCGCAGAGGCATGTGCAGAGGCTGGCAAGAGTGTGGCGGCAGGAGCTGGGTAGAGGAACCTTCCCTTGACTTTCAGGCTTTTATCAGTGGCGTGTCCTCTTCCGGGACGGCCTTGTGGGGTTAGTACGCCCAGACTGGCACCAGTCCCCAAGCTGGGTCGGCTGGTCACACATGAAGGAACTGCTGCTGACAGATTAGAGCTCCCTGCTGCTGAAATCTGTTCCCGCTTGTTCAGCTTCCAGCAGCAGCAGCCGGCCGGGGGCTGCCTACTGCCTCCCTCGCTGCTCAGGCTTTTTCTTTTTCTCATTCATTACTGCTTCACACCACCTCCCACCTTTCTTTCTTCTTCTTTCCCATCTCTCTCCCTATAGGGTGTTCTGTTCATTGATCTTTTGCTGCCCTTCTCTTCTCACCAGCATTCATTTAAAAGCTTTAAAGGTTTTCCTGCCTTTATTCTATGTTCATAAATAACCATATGTGGGATTCTTGCACATATACATACTCATGTGTACATGTATTACACACACATACAGCACATATTTATATCTGTACATTTACATCTGTCAAATGGAGTAGAGCATTATTGAAAGAACTGGATAAAACCACTTTTCCACATTACATTTGCCCAATTCTTTCTATTACTGAGACCATTTAGTTGATGGCATGAAAAAAGTTGAGTATGGGATAGAGGTTGGGAGGAATCTTTTAAAATGGAATTAGCTCTGGTGAATATCAACAAGGTATTTCCTTCCAATCTGATTTTATATTTAAAGTCTCGATGCCTGTAAGGATGATTGCTAAGTAACCTTATCACATTTATTGTTTGGGCAAAGGAGATAGACACAGTAGTCAAGAGGTTCTACATAATTTTAAGAAATCCCTTAATGTCTTCTTTTTCTAAAGGAAAGATCTTCCCTGACAAAGCAACAGAAACAGCCATGGACACCACACTGTGACAGTATCATATTCATTTTAAGTGGTCTTTTTCAGAATTCCCTGAAAGGGATCACAGATAGAGTCCAGATGAGGATATGTGTCAAAATACATTTAGTTTTTGACATGAAACCTGATGATTAAAAACTTCAAGGTATTCGTTATTATGACTAACAATAAGGATAATAAAAGTGACCATTTCATACAGAGAATCTTCATGTCTTATCTCACCGCATCATTATAACAATTCTGTGATGGCTTCTATTCATTGCATGAATTTACTGTGGATATCAACAGAGAAAACTCAGATTCTTCTTTACTTTTAATTTTCCCAACAGCATTTCCAGACACTCTGACCCATTTTTTCCCCTCTTTGAACAAAAATCTACCAGCAACTTTTGTTTAGGCAGAAATAGCACATGATAGAATGCCATTATGATATGGTTCCTTATTGCATAAATTTTAATAATATGTCAAATTTCTCTCATAATTGACTATGTAGGGGATAGCCAGGTGTGTGTGTGTGTGTGTGTGTGTGTGTGTGTGTGCGCGCGCGCTCACACGTGTGCACGCATGTGTGTTATAGAATATTACTTAAAATCGTGAGTGATCCATAGTCTACACAATGTCTTTATACTCATTGCTCTATTACCACATTTAACATATATTCACACACCTGGAAGAGGAGATGCCACATATTCCACAGTCTGATGTATCTAGAACATAACCAAGAACCACAAAGGAAGCAGAAGAAGGCTTTGCACTAAATCACTGACACAAAAGTCTTGTCCTAAAATGAATCTGGTTTATTTTAGAGTTCATTTACTCTAGTTTTATACATATTTCTAATAAGTTTGTGGGCATTTGGAATAGATATGGCATAGAGTATCAGTAACCCAGTTTAAACACAGTACATTAGCATATTTAGGTGGTCTGTCCACAGCTGATATGTTAGCTGCATGATCACTAGGACCCAGACTTCTGATAGCTTTCTCCTTTTTCGTTTGTAGGGTGTGGCTTTCCCTCATCCCCATGCCCAAGATGGCTGCTGAACTCCAGTATCAAGCAGTAGATTGAATTTAGAAAGGAAGAAGGGCAAGTTCTTTCCCTTTTAAGATTACCTAGAAACTCCAAACTTTGCTTATAGCCCATTATTCAGAAATTGGTCCATGGCCACACCTAGCTACAAGGGAAGCTGGAAAGTTTATTTTAGTTTAATTTAGTTTTTGACTAGGGCAGTGATATACCCAGTTAAAAATCAAAGTACTGTTTAACTAGAAAAAGAGTCAAGGCTGTGTCTTTGATGAGCAGCCAGGAGTGTCTAAGATACTTTCTTATCCTATTTCCCAGATGAGAACAGCTTAGAAATAACAAATATGATGGGAATTGGGTAAGCAAATTGAAGTATGAGGAAATAACAAACAGAATGATAAGGTGTAGAAAGTAATAGAAAAACCTAGCAGAAGACCTTGAAGAGAACACTCATCTAAGAGCATTTGGAGCAAACTGCCATGTACTCTCCAGAAGGCATAGATCCTCTCTAAAGCATTCCTGTATGGCAAAATAGCATAGTCAGTGTTAGGTCATCAATAAGTGCTTAAATTATATTGATTATCTTTGGTTTTAAAAGTCAGAGTACCCTATAATACCTTTCTGAAATTTTCCACTTTAAAATGCTTCCTATAATCAAGAAAAAGCTTGGTACTTAAAAATATAGAAATTTTACTTTAAAAGAAGTTTTCAAGTGAATACTATGTGCCAAGGGCTTCATATAGCCTTATTTAATCTTGAAAGTACAGAGACAGTATTACTTCCATTTTGCAGAGAAAGAAACCGAGAATCAGAAAGTTTAGTCACTTGCCTACTTTACTTACAGATAAAGTTGGATTTCAAGATCAAGTCTTCGTGAATTCCAGGTGTACATTGCCTCACATTGTCTGTTCTTTTGAGAACTGTCTCTGTAGCTAAGAAGGCTGAGTCAATTAGGCATGATTCTGATGTATATGCAGATATCATTAAGCTGCAGGACAAAGTGGTTCTGTAATAAAGAGTTTCTTTCTTGGCTCTCTGCTGAATTTTTCTCCTGAAGCCTTGATAAATCCAGAATCAGCCAAGAAACAGTATCCAGTACACAAATGTCAGGGATGTCGCAGAAAGGGCCTCTTCATTTCCCTCTTTGTCCTGAACTGTGTCACATTTCTATTTACCAGTCTTGCTGTGATTTCCAATTGAAATGTTTATTTTTTCTTATTTTATGCCTATATATTACAAATACCTTTAGCCTACATATTAAAAAACAAACAAACAAACAAACAAACAAACAAAAAACAGGGACTTACAGACCTGAAAGTCCTTGGAAATGAAGTGAGAGCAAACTTTCTGTTCTAGAATCTGCCGAGGCTCCTGGAGGTTATAGACACATTGAAAATACTGTCAGGGACATGTAATAAAACAAAACAAGACCTTGGCCTCTGTCATGATTTACAAATGTCCTCCAGGGCCACAATTCATTTTTGACAGGTTAGATAAATTTGGATTTGTTTAAGGCCAATACTTGACCAGAGACTGGGGAAAAGTGAAAGCAATGCTATTGGGAGTGAAAGAAATGTGACATGTGGAGGGCTGCTTTTCTGTACCTCACCATATTATATTCCCTGATAGTTGACTTAGTGACACATTCAGTAGGTATTTTGATTCCCTATTATGTACTGAATCATGTGTTAGATGCTGGGCACACAGACAATACACATCATCCATTTAATTGGCTTCACAGGGAGTGAGAACCCAAGTAAATTGCCTAAGAGGCTAGCAGAATGAACCTAAGAAACAAAGATCAGAATTTCAGAATACGTTGGTTAAAAGTATCGAGAATTTCCTGGTACTTCTGACTGAAGGCCATAAGCCATCCCTTCTGATATATAAAAAGATAGTGGCATTAAAGAGAAAAGAACCATTCCATATAGCTGATTCTAGCTTAATTCTTGATCTCACTGTCACAGACATTAGCCACCTGCAAACTCAAAAGCTCATAAAAGAATATTCTTTTGAAATATATCAGAATTTCCTCCCCCACGTGTATACACACACACTTTGTGTGCTCACTCACCAACAAGTTTAAAAATAGGAACCATGGTGTTGCCATGACTCCCAGTGCTACTCCGCAGCCTTCCTTTCCCTTTGATGTGATTTCACTTCAGAACACGATTTAGCAAGGATCTGGCTCACAGCGGCCCCTAGTGGCTTAATCCTTAGGGAAGTACGTACTTCCTGGACCATTCAGCCCTATTCCAAAATTAACCCATACTAGCGAAGTTGAACACTTGTGCGTTCTGAACCATTCTTAGCTTTTTGCAGAATCTATCTCGTAAGCCATAAGTAACAAACCAGTTGATACCTACTGTGTGCTGTAAACTATGGGCAAGAGTTCACCGTGTTGCTGTGGAAACGAGACCTGCGCCCCCAGAAACACTGAGAGGGCAGCAGCAGGGAAACTGGGTGGTGGAGGTATCATGGTGAATAAAGTAATTCAAATATGTTTGCTGTGATCATCAGAAGTTAATGCTTTCCTTTTTCAGATAAAGGAGTCTTCTAAAATGTATCACCTGGTGCTGATTCAACAGCCTCAGGGAAGTGTTGATGTGCTGGCTTGCTCCCATGCTGTCTTCAGTTCCCTGTGTTTTGAGTTCCCTGTGTCAGTGCTTCTCAGTCCTAACTGCGTATTAGAATTTCCTCTTTAAGCTTTAAGAATCCCAAGTTCCCACCTTGCAAAATTCTGATTTAGTTATATAGGAAGGACCTGGGAATGGACATGTACTGAAAGCACAAAAGTCAATTCTAAAGGGCAGCAGGGCTGTAAATCACTGTTCTCAACTCGGCTGTCATTTTTGTGGCCCCGATTGCCAGAATAAGATGAAAGGCAATTATAGCATTTGCATAAATTTGAACTTGGTGCTAATGGAAGAATTCCTTCCTTTGATTCTCTCCTGATGACCAGTGTAAAAATTGTGATTCCCAATTAATGCTATAAATTCGAATTCTGGAAAGGGTACAGGATGTGGACATTTCATCATTGGCAGTCCTCTTCCAGGCAGTCACGATTTCCTAATACAGTTTTTGGTCCTTTTGCTGATGTTCCATATGTCTATTTTATGCAGAGAAATGAGTTTCCATCAGTAAAGCTGGCAGCATGAGCATCAAAACAATCTGACTTTAAATGGCATTTCAATTCCCCTGTACATGGATTGATTATAAACCCAAAAGAAACAGAACTTTAAAAGCTTCAGATTAGATATCTGCTGGCCTAGATGAGAAATACATGCTTTGCTAAATTTTGGAGCACACAAGTGGTTTTAAAATGAAAGTTATTAGCACTAGGAAATGATGTTCTTTGTATTACTACACTGTTATTACATTTAATGGAATTGCTCCCTAAAGTGCTACAGAATGAAAGGGAAAACAGAGTTTAGAATGAGAAAGACACAGGGTGATGGCCAAGGTAAGAAAATTAACGGTGGGCCACCTTGATCTTACAACTCTTCCCTGAAGTCTGAGAGAGACCTCCTTTAGGGGAACCAATTAAGTTGGGCTTGATAATGTTCTGGCAGGAGTTTGTAGGTGATTTCATAATGGGTGGCATTATTGTGGTTCCAACTGCTATGAGCAAGCAAGAGAGCAAGGCCTAGGCATAGCTTTGGAATTGTATTAAGGGAGGACATAATTTTTCAGAAGAGAGTAATGCTATCTATCTGATTAAGACTTTGCATGGCAAAGGAAACTTTGTTCAAAGGAAGAAGAAGAGACAGAAATGCTGTGTTATTGTGAAAGCGCTTTGTGATTTGTACAGAGAACAATGAGAATCTCCAGACCATCCACAGTTACCAAGTAGGTGATTATTAGGTGATGGTTATCATCACTTTTAACCCCTGTCTTCCACCCACCCAGCCATCTCTCCCACACTCATCGTGCAGGCTCCTGGCTGAGCAGATGGCATGTTGCATCATGTCCTTAAGGCCATCAGACTCAGGCTTCTTTGAATGAGCAGGGGAGAATGCATCTAAAAGATTTGTTCTTCCCCAAACTCCAGGTTCCAAATCTGTGCTATTATATGGAGCTTTCTGGCATCTGTTCAGCAATGGCATAATGTGATGGAGGAACTAGATGCTATAAAGAAGCATTTATTAATTGCTATACAATGTGTTCCTTACCGGGGCTCAACCAGGTGTGTTTCTAATATTGAGCTGCCTCCTTGAGGTTGAACTGAAAATGTCTTATGCAGCAGGTCACATCTTTTTTTTGCATATCTCGATGACTGGTGCTGTAAGTAGGACTATGTATTTAGTTGTTTGTTTTTAGGTATATAGAGGTTTTTCCAGATTTCGTGTCAGGGATGTACAAGATAATATCTTAGTGTCCAGGAGCTGTACCCATTCTTGATATCCTTCATTCTTTATAAGGATTTCCTTTTCCTTTTTGGCATTGTTTCCATCTTTCCTGAAGTGGTATAAACTTTGTATCTTCCTGGCTATTCTGCGTTAAGAACCAGGAAGTGAGAGAAAGTGCACAATTGCAGATCTCCCCAGAGCACCTCACCATGCTGTTCGCCGTGCTTACACGTCGAGTCAATGGGTGACCTAGAAACTCCATGTGCTCTCCTGGAGGAGCCAAGGGTACATCCAAGAGTTGGGTGGCTTCCTGGTATTTCTTTTTCCCCATTTCTGTGAGAGATGATAGTTCATATGTCTCAGTGTCAGGAACATTGAGCTATATTTCTTTTTCTATTTCAAGGTAAGATTGGAAAGTAGGAAAAGAAAGCAAGTACAGCATTTGATTCAGCCTTTGAAATCTTTTGGGTCCCGTGTAAAGGACACACATGCTAAGTCTGTCAGCCTGGCAGTGACATGTGCTTCAGATTGTGAGGCTTATTTTTTCTTCAAAAAAAAAAAAAAAAAAAAAAGCCTATCTTGCCATTCCTTCTGAGCACTGGGAAGGAATCCTACTTCACCACACTTGGTTGTACCAGCTGTCGAATCAGTCACTCTAGTTATTAGTAAGCAGCGGGGAAATATGTCTATATAAAAAAGGAAATTAACAGGAGATGTAAAGAAGGAACAGGACATATCTGAGAGGAAAGAGACACTTAAGAAATAAATAAGACCATGGAATGATCCTGTAATGCCCAGGTACTGAGTCCCTGGTCACAGAGTCCCAACAACATGCCATTGGTGCAAGCTGCATTGGCCCATCATGATAGAGCAGAGATGCTGATGAAGGAAGAGCAGCATTATGATAGGAGAGCAGTCTGCCTTAACATAGTGTTACTCTTTGATGAGAAAATGAAAACTTTGCTTTTGTAAATCTAATTCAGGGGTGAAGAGGTGGTCTCCCTGAAGAAGCATGTGCTCAAAACTCCTCAAATATATTGTGCTTTCCTTTACAAAGGAGAAGAACCAGGGCCTCATTAGACATCAATTCCAAAAGCATGACAAAGGCCCTAGGAAGCATCTTCCAGGAAGCTGATGTCTGGGGGGTTGCACAGGATGATGAAAAACCCATCACCTTGGCATCTGTACTTTTTTGGATAGAAATACTGTCATCAAAAACCTCAAAGTGGCTTATGCAGTCTTTCTCAAATTAAGTTGTGGATGAGAAAGAACCTGTAACTCATACCTTATTGAATTAAATAAGATTTCAGTGTGCTGAAAATAATGAAGAATTGGATACCTAGAGCAGAAAGCTAATTTCCATAAATCTCTCATGGCTCTGTTTTATCCACTGGATGCGATATATGTTTCTCAGGAAGCCATAAAAGACCCCTGAATAACTGGGCCTTACTTTTATGATGGGGCTTGTCTTAACTTCCTCCCTCTTCCAACCCCACACCTTGCCCTAATGTATACCGCTTGTAATCCAGCAATATCAAATGCCATGACTGGCCATTCTCTAAATATGATAGTTTTTACTACTCTATGCATCTTCATGGACTGTTCTCTCTAATCTTCCTCTTTCAGTTCACCTGATGAATAGATGAGTGTTCATTTAGATCTAACCCAGGTATTACCTCCTCCATGAAGCCTTCTCTAACAATTCAAGACAGAAGTAGTCATTCTACTCTTTGTGCTCCCATAATCCTGTGTTCATACCTCTATTATAACACTTAGATGTGCAAACAGTTTCAAATTAAAAGTATATCTGGGAGTATCTAAGACTGGGAATGTCTCATTTGTTTTTGTAGCCAACCCAGCATCCATTGCACAGAAGACACACATTTTTTTACTGAATGAAAGTGTGAATGAATCAATAAAGATGAAAGGTGGGCCTTGTGCATGTAGAGTGAAAATGTGATCATTTAAAAAAAAATTAAATAAGCTGTCCTTCATGTGTAAGGTGATTTTTCTGATCATTGGTGGTAAGATGTAGGCTTTGAACTAGTTGCAACATTTGCTCTATGTGTAGAGAGTACTCACAGGGTCTTCTGCCTTATAATCGGCAATGTACTTGGAAAGGATTCCTTATTGCCCTTCATTCCTCTTATACATACAGTCAGTCAGACTCCAGCAAGTCTTGCACAATGCTCCCAAGTTAAGTCATTCTCTCCTCTCTCCTTCCACAGTTATCGTCTTTGTTAGGCTTTGTGTCCCTCATCTTTAATATCATAAAAGTCATCTTACCCATTATCAGGTTTATATTTTTCAAATATCATTTGGATCATTTTACTCGTGTATTAAGGACTTAGGGGGACTTATTTCAACCATTGAAACTTAGCACAGCAGTCATCCTCCCTGGATATCAAATTACTGATCTTGGAACCAGATCTCAAATTACTTCACAAAAGGGACTTCTTTTCTAGGCACACCCTTCTTTTTACCATCCAGATAAATGATCTGTATAGTGGAAGGAGTACTCTGCTGGGAGGCAGGAGAGCTCGGTTCTCTTCCCAGCTTTGTTACAAATTAGCAGTGTTACAGGTCATCTTACCTTTTCAGACTTTGATTTTATCATCTGTAAAATAATGTCTTAGCAGAAATGCCTGCTTGGAAAGAATTTGGAAGAGATGAGTCCTCCGTTCCTTCTGATTCTAAAGTTCTTTGATTCTTTGATTTTATGAGGTGTTGAACTTCTATGTTCCCTTCCAACCCTATAATCAATGAAGTTGCTTGAGTAGGTTTTAAATTCATAACCTTGGCCTCATTCCTAGCACACTGTTATATAGCAACTGACTAAGCACCAGAAGGGGAATGAAGAGAAGGGCCTCTGTGTTAAGCTTGGCTTTTATATGGATAGATACAGCACCAGAAGCCGTGCTTTTTCAGATAAGTTCTAGTTTTTCATTCAGCCAAGCTTTTGATTCACTTCATAAAGAAAAATAAATGGGCCAGATTTGATTTTCTTTGATTGAAAAGATTTATTTTATATTCTTCCTGCCTCAGCGAACACTAACTGGTAGTTATTCACAGTCTACTTACCCAATTCTGGTCTGTCTGAGTTGCTTGGTTCTGCTTTCCTCTTCTGAGGCTCAATTTTTGGTAGAGCATTTTAAGAAACACCATGTGATGATAAACAAGATAAAGGTCAGGACATAGACCTCAAACTGCTTCTTTTTTTGTTTGATAGAGTTTTACTAACGGAATAGTTCAGATTGCTCAAGGTTGAATTTTCATGATATAACCTCATAAACCTTGCCTTCTATGGCATGGTTATCCTGGTTGCATGTGTCAGAAATTTGCAAGTCATCTTTGATTCTTTCCTCTCCTTTATCCCCTTCAGCTATTCAATTTTCTAATTTTACTTGTTCCATAGAAAAATATATTTCAAATCTGTCCACATTTTTTTTTCATCTTCCCTACAGTCCTAGTTAAATTACATGCTTGCATGTATCTGATTATTTGTTTAATGTTTGTGTCTTCCTCTGACTCGACTATTAGCTCCATGTTGGCAGCGATATGTCTGTATCACACACTATTGCATTTTAATGCTTAGCTCAAAACAGGGACTCAACAAATATCTGTTGAATGAGTGAATTAACTTAAGCTAATTGTAAAATTAAGCTTTGAATTACCTATGGACTTGATTTCCTCTGCTCCTCTGGATTATCTACTTAAGACTTTGTTTCAGGTTTTTTTCTTAGATCCTTTATATGTTCAACAAATAGTGCAGCAACTACTCTGTGCACAGAGCTGTAGTTGATGTGAAGGACAACACAACAGATAAAACATGTTCTAATTTTCTTCAGAATTTGCGTTTAATTGAAGAAGTGAAGCCTGCACACACAAAGATATTGAGTAGAAGTATGAGACAGAATTTGAATAAGTGCTTCAGCTGGGTAGTACAGTTCGTATGCTATGGTCAAAGAGTGCTGTCGATGTAGGCTAAAGTTGCAGACTTGAAACATCATGGAAGGATTGAAGGGAGTGGTACTTGACCTAGACTTTGAAGAATGTAGAATGTAGAGGTCCAAGGGAAGGTGACATTTCTTCAAGTAGGAATGATAGCATGAACAAAGATTTGGACTGGACACTTAACACCGAATGGTCATACATAGGTTATACTGGGATCAACTCCATGTAAATGAGATTATACACAAGTAGTGGGAAATAAGTGTAGGGTTACAGTGAGACAGAGTTTGTTTGTTTGTTTGTTTTCTTATTTTTTTATGGTAACAATGGTTAATGAAATCCAGTAAGTTTCAATGTACAATTCAACAGTGTATAAATATATATATATATATATATATATATATATATATATATATATATATACACACTGCATTGTATTCACCGCTCATAGTTAGAATTCTTTCTGTCCCCAAATATTTGACCCTTTTTACCTCATCTACCTATTCCCTCACTTCTATCCTCTAGGAACCACTAGTCTGTCCATGAGTCTCTGTTTGTTTGTCCTGTTTGTTTGTTGCTTTTATTAGGTTTATATCCCACATATAAATGATATCATATGGTTTTTAACTTTTTCTGTCTGACTTATTTCACCTAAAATGATTATCTCAAGGTCTATCCAAGTTGTCACAAATGGCAGTATTTCTTCTCTTTTTATGGCTGAATAATATTCCATTGAATATATGTACCATAGCTTCTTTATCCAATCACTTGTTGTAGGACACTCTGGTTGCTTCCATGTCCTGGCCACCGTGAATAATGCTGCTGTGAACATTGGTGTGCAAATATCTTTTTGGATATGGGTGTTCAAGACTTTGGGGTAAATACCCAGTAGAGGGATTGCTGGTAGATCAATTCTTAGTTTTTCGAGGAACCTCCATGCTGTTTTCCATAGCAGCTGTACCAATATACAGTCCCACCAGCAGTGTACGAGGGCTCCTTTTTCTCTGCATCCTCTTCCAGAGTGGTTTTTTTAAAGGCAACGTGCTATGTTGTTGGAAAGGTACCACCCTGAGAGTTGGCTAGTATCTAATTACATGACCTTAATCTAGTCACTTACTCTATCCAAATATCCTAAAAAAATGTGGCAAAGAGCATAGAGCAGTAAACTTTTAGCAATTATATGTTATGTTTCTATAAAAGAGTTGAAATAGAAACTACTGATATATCTTTCTGCTTTAGAAACTTCTCTCTGTAAAACAATCTCTTTAGTTCTTGAATCCCTAGCTTGGACTGAATGAGTGTCACTGCTACCAGTACATCATAGAAAACCTTGAAAACTAGATTAATATTGTTTCACTTTATCCTGGGAGATAACCATAAGAAAGACATGATGAAATGGTCATTTTAAGATTAATCTTGTACCACTACATAAGGAAATAGGGGAAGCGTGACCCAACATGGAAGATAAATGAGACCTAAATCAAGGTGACAAGGGTCAGAATTTTGGTGATCTCTGAGATTGCAAGAGAATTTTGAAGGATGTTTCTTTAGGATCTGATAATGTCCTATATACAGATAATACAGAAGATAAAATAGTCAAAGCTTTTAGGTTTTGAGATTGATAAGATGGTGATGGATCAATGGAAATTGAGCAGTTGAAGTGGGAACCTGTTTTTCACAGAAGATATATTAAATTTGGAGCTGAGGGCTGGACATTTTAGTAAGGATGTCTTGAGGTATCTACTAGACACTGTGGAATGTGAGGTTACAGATTTGAATTTCATCAGCATAGTGTTGATGCAACTGCCAGTGACCAGCTGCAAAAGATCAGTTGTCTCAGAAGAAAAATATAGGAAAGTAATTGAGATTCAGACTGAATCTCCAACAGCCAGTACAGTTGGATGGGAGGAGTAGGCAGAGTATTCAGCAAAGGTCCTAAGCCTGCTGGAGACAGGGAGGGAGGATTGTGGTTGTCAGCTCTGTAAGGGGCAGGTGACTGAAGCCAAAATAAATGACTTTTAAGAAAGGAAAAGAGGTCAATAGTGTCAAATGTGGTAGAGAGGGCAGACGTGTGTGGACCATACATATCTTTTATTTCCTCTTTTATACTATTAAGTACTATTAATCAGGGTTTGATTATTTAGTTTTTTATTATTCAGGCCAGTTGCCTAATTTTGTCATTTTATTATTTTTTAAATAGCATACGGAAATAATTAAAGGGAAGGGAAAGATTCAACCATTTTCTTCCCTATTACCAAGTATAAGAAAAGGTTGATGGAAAAGGAGATTATTACTCTGTTGTTAAAATAAAATGTGGGCTCTTTGCACAATATCAGAAGCCAGAGGGGTCTCTCAACATCCCTATGCTTTATAGCTGAGTGCCCTTGGCCAAGTCACTTAACCTCTCTGAGCTTACATCTTCATCTATAAAAACAGAGGTAACAGTAAAATTATCCCATTGTTTTCATACTGGTTAAATGAGAGTGTATACAAAGTGTTCAGCAGAGGCCTGATACAAAGAAAGTGCTCAAAAATGTGTTTTTTTTGTTATTATTTTACTTGGATTTTTTAAGACTGTTTCTGCTCATATCAACATTAACAACTAGAATGTAAAACTATATTTAGAAAGTGTAAGCATTAAAGATTGCATTTTTCTTTTCATTATTTTTTCCAAGAGGGACAGATATCTTCCATTATAGTTTAGCAAGACATAAATCTATATGAAGCCTAGACAATTGCTCCCGAATCTTCCCTGCCATGGGCTCCCAGGATCGATTTGTCTAAAGCATGGTGATAGCACATTTATGTGGCATGCTGGGAAAGGGGCCTGGAAATGCTACATGATGGGAGGAATGAAATTATCTTAGTCACTTGGTTTGAAGTGTTCTACTGATGTTGGAATGGGGAATCATCCTAAAAGAAAAAAAAAAAAATGTGTATATTTCTGAGAGCAAAGATGCATGTGCTGACAATTTAGATTTTTGCCCAGAGATGCTGGCATTTTCTTTCTGGGGGTGGTTCTTATGTTTCCAACAGTGTTCCCACTGCATACCATGTTCTCTCCTCCTCGCCCTTCTCCTCCCACCCCCCACCCCATATGTCTTCCTTTTTGTCGCGCCCACCCTACTCCTGGTTTCTTTCTGTCTCTCTCTTCTCTTGTAGGTTATTTCCCTTCAGTAAAAAGATGAATCCTGTCATAAAACAGAGGAGTACTTTCCTCAAACCCATTCTCCATCACTTTAGCTATTTCTTTTCTGAAGGTTCTAGAATGAGCAAGAAATCTGGGAAGCAGTCTTCTCTGCACATTTCATTATGCTTCCCCCATGTTTCTTTTTCCTCTGATAATTCACTGGGCATCATCCTCTCTCTTCATCTTTCCCAAGCTTCTTCTCCAATAGCTCTTTCTTCTCCGAGGCTGTCTCTCCATGAATTGAACATTCTCGGCCCAAGAATTGTCTGGCCTTGGAAATCTCCAACATTCAAAAGCTACTGCAGACAGAGAACTATGCAGAAATGTGAGGGGCAGAAGGAATAAAGAAGGAGTTTGAACATGGGTAAAGATGACCTGAACAGCCAGGTATAGCTGTAGAGATGGCAGTGAAGTATTTGGGACAAAGAATTACAATACATGACGTGACTCAAGGAGACTAGTTTACATTAGGCTCTATCCCTATCCCCATGCAGGGAGTGAATGTTAGGTTATGGTTAGCATGTTTTGGTTTCCTGTTTTGAAGCACAGAATACCTAGTGCTAAATAAATGACAGAAAAAAATCTATTTTAGACTTTAACTACATTTCTGACTTTATCTCTTACTCACATGGAGACACAGTACCCTGAATGAAAATACCATTGTATTATGCTGTTTGATTTGTGTGAGAAGACATTTGTATACGTTTTACTTTTGGATGTTGAGGGAGACAAGGTTCTCTTTTGATGATCGAATAATGAATCAGAAATAAGTGGATACAAGTTTTGTGCAAAAAAAAAAAATCTAGAAAGAGAATTAATGGGTAAGAAAGTGGTAGTTTATTTGGACATTCTGAACAGAGTTAACACTAATTTATAGGAAGTTGTTGGTAATGGTAGCAATAGAAAATTATCTTCATTCCATCCTTCCTTCCTCCTTCCTTCCTTTCTTCCTTCCTTCCTTCCTTCCTTCCTTCCTTCCTTCCTTCCTTCCTTCCTTCCTTCCTTCCTTCCTTTTGTTCATCCATCTATCCATCCAGTTTTTACTGAGCATTTGCTGTATACATAGCCAGTGCTGGGTGCTGTGGGAGGTTACCAGATTTATACTTGCTTCCTGCTATTAAGGAATTCTCAATATTCTCAATATTGAAATACATAAAGAATGTATGAATTGATATCTCCCCTTTCTGAGCCTTTTCTCCACACTTTCTTTCTTAAAATTGTCTTTGAAGCGAAAAACTATAGCTCTCTGTGGGTAGGGATTAAAGTGCCACAAGAAAAAAGTGCTAGCTTGAGATTTTTAAAAATTTAATTTATTTTTTAATAGGTATAGAAAAACATTCTGATGCATAGGGAGTTGTGAGCAATTTTTGATGGTTGGGTGATGAAATATTGAACTGTTAGACAGTAGTTCTCAAAAATCGGATCTAAAAAGTTCCAGCCTTCATTATCTGTTCCCACTCCAATATCAGTCGTACCTGGCACATGATCCTGGGAGGGCTACTTAGTGTACTGTTCTTAGAAGACAACCTGAGTCTTGGGCTGTTGAATGAGAGCAAAATGGTCATAATTCCAGGAGTTTGAAAAATCATTCATTCATTTACTACTCAACCACAATTTCCTGAGTGCTAGCTAGCCATGCTGTGGGCTTCATAAATACAGAGATAAAAGACAAAGGTTCCTACCCTCAACAGGCTCACAATCTCTAGGGACAGAGGTGGCTGAGAAAACAGCTGAAATACCAAATATGATCATTTTACATGAGATTTGCCTATGATACTACAGTAAGGACTGATATGAAAGACTAGGAGAAGACATGCTACTCCATGCTCAGGGGAAGGGGGACATGTGGAGCTTATGTTTCTGTGACTCCTAGTTTCTCTGTTATTAACAGCCTTACATTGTGTCCAACAAAACTATTATCCAGAGATGTTAATAATAGGAACATGGTTTGCATTTCCTAGCTTTTACCCACAGCTACCCCCATCCCCAGCAGTGATCTCAACACCAGGTCCTCCCACCTTGAGGAACAATGACCGTCTGAGTATATATCCTTGTCAGTGTTTCACAAACGCTGCAGAAATAATGGGTAAACCTTTGTGCTTTTAACGGGACTAATCATCATCATTATCGTAATAACAGGATTTATATGCTTTTACAGTTTGCAGGGCAGCCCCCTCCCATATACCAACTAGACTTTCTGAGAGGTAAAGGAACACGCTGTGCTCTCACAGCTAATAAGGAAGTGCTAGAACCTGGATCTAAAACTCGATTCTAAAGCCCCATAAGACTAGGTGCAGATCCTTATGATCCCAAATGTTTTTCTACAGAACCTGATTTTGTAAACCTAGAGATCAATTGAAGAATTCATGGGGAACCACCACTGAAATGTAGCTTAGAGGTGAAGACTGCTCTCTGTAATCACGGCCATGGAATATAGCAACAAAACACTGAACAGGAAACCAGAAGACCTGCATACCAGCCCATACTCAATCTTATTCTTGCACATGTCATTTAGCTTCTTGATTTTCTCCTCTATAAAATGAAGGGAATGTATTAAATGGTCCCTAAGGTTAAGAGCACAGATTTTGGAGCCAGTTTGCCTGATTCAAATAATGGCTCTGACACTTTCTAGTTGTCACTCTCTAGTCGTATGACCTTAAGCAAGTTTAATCTTTTTGAGCCTCAGTTTCCTCATCTGAAGAAATGGGGATAATAACTAACTGTGTAGCTATAGTACCTAACTTATAGAGTTGTTATGAGCATTAAGTAAGTTAATCATTTTAAGTGATTAAACAGTGTGTGGCTTAGGGTAAATGCTATGAAAATTGTTTTTCGAATTTAAAAATGTTGGTCCTTTCAGCTCTAGGGTATTATGAGTCTTTGAAGCTTAGTTATTACCGAAAATGGAGAAAGAATGTGCCATCTACAAAGGAACCGATTTAAAAGAAGAATGCTGAAATGACAAAGAGTTGTGATGACCTCAGCAGGAAATAGGAGAAAGAGATATATAGTATAATAAGAAATTAGCTGTTTTATTGGCATAGGTGTTTATTCATGGGCAAAAATCTTAGTAGGGGTGTGAAGGGAGGTGATGTAATGCTCTGGATCACCCAGAAACGAAGCAGAACAATTGATGATATGTAGGAAACTTGGTCTGATCCAGTTGCCTGAGGTGTCACTGTTAAATTTATTTTGTAGTTAACAGCACTTGGCTTACTCTTCCACCCGTTCTCATTTCTGCAGCTGCCCTGGTTCTGGGCTCCTTCATCCTGGCAATGTCACAACTCGGGGTCCAGTGAAATTGGTGCTTCTCACTAAAAGCCTTTGGTCTCTTTTCCCTGGAAATTCCTCCATATGTATTTGTTTGGTGACCATAACTCCTTAAGCAGAGGAAAAAAGAAAATATTCCCTATAATCTGGTATATGCAAATAAATTCAAGCTGTCAGGAGGCAAAAGCCTAAAGGTGTCCGTGTTCCTGATCTTGGCTTCCCTTGTTCTTGATCCAGCCCTCTCTCTGGCTCCTACTGTGGTATGACCTGCAACTCCTATATGCCAGTTTAGTCTGAGAATCAGTTGTTTAAAATAGGGATCCTACGTCTTGGCTTCCTCATCTGTGTGACATGAGAACACCTTGCAAATGTATTGTGATAATTAATAAAGTGTGTGAACTTATCACCTACAACACTCCCACCCTCCTGCCTTACTCCTCCCCTTCCCTCCCACCTGCACACCCTCCTTCACCTTGCCCCTCCCACTTCTCTTCCTCTCATTCTTTCTTTCTTCCTTATATTCAAAGTGACACAGTCTGGTGACTAATTCCTGATATGCTTTTCATTTCCCCAAAAGGAGACCTGATCCCTCCAGGGGACACTGTTATCCTGAGGCTAGGTAGTGACAATGGAGAAAAATAGTGTACTGGGAAATGAGAAACAGAATTATGCCCAAGGAAGAGTGGTTTTGGAAGGGGCTTTAATAGACACAGAACAAAAGAGATTGCAATTGTTGTATGTATTATTGTTGTTGTATGTATTATTGCTCTGTCTCAAGGAGTTGTGAATGTATGGATTTGGGTGAAGGGAGCAGAAGGGAGGAGAAAATTATTATCTCTTGGGGACCCACTGTGTCCTAGACACTATAGTAGGAAATATCAGGCAGTAATTTTGGGAGTAATTTTGGGTGGTAGGGCCAGGAGCAGTCTCAGAGTTCTTTAGCTTGTCTATAGTTTCTGCTGCTCAGAAGAAGCCTGTCTTAGCCGCTGTGCAGGGAGTTTATGTGAGAAACAATCTTTGGGGGCAGAAATTAGAGACTAGAAGAGTGAGATAGAGAAAGAAGGAAATCCAATGAAAGGAGCTTTATGGAGCTGATAAACCCTGGGGGTGGCTAGTGCTTGATCCCACCAGCACTTTCTAGGAGAGCCTTCTGAAATGCATCTCAAAACAGAGTCAAGTAGTCAATTCTCATTTTCACATAGTCCTTCCAGTTTAACATACCCACCCCTCTAGTCTCCTGACTTCTTTTTTAATATTTCATCAAAGTCATTCAGTCATCTACTGACTCATTCGCTAGACTGGCAATCTAGGGGTGTGTTAGGAGCACCTCTAGGCATCCTCACTCTCAATTCACAAGAAAATACCCCTATGCCAGTAAATTCTGTATCCCACTCTGCCCCATTCTGACTCCCCTGAAATCCACTCCCACATGTGCTCCCTGCTTTCTGTAGATCTGTATTAACCAGGTCTTTCCACTGCAGTTGCTTCAGCTATTTCCTCCTAGCGGTTTGCCTCCTTCTAGGGGTTGTGTTTTCCAGCTGTAGTTGTGCAAGACCTGACTCTAGTTATTGACCTGGAGTGGACAAAGGGAGATGGAGGCACATATCAGGGAGGACAGGAGGACAGGAGGACAGGAGGACAGGAGTCATATTGAAAGGCGCTTTAATTGACGTCTTTGCAGAGTCTCTAAGTAAGGTCAGGTTTCTTTCCTCTGGCAAGGTGGGAGGAGATTTTTTGCCTTCTAAGGCTTTAGGAAAATCTTCCTTCATTGTCCCCCCAGATGTCCCCATATGGGCCTTAGGGTTCCATTCTTTTCCTATTAGAATTTTGACACAGGAGACAGTCCAAGGTTGTACATTGTCATTGTTACACTTAGTTCCTGGGTCTGATTTTTAGCAGTCTGCCCTGTGGTTACAGGAAATGAGAGTCTCCTTAAACATGGCCTGGAAGGATTTCAGGATTTCTCAGAATACTTTGAGTGGACAGTTGGCTGACATGATCATTCTGTTTTCTTTTTTTCAAGACTTGCAAGTATGTTGACAGAGCCAGTCAACAGCCTATATGGTAAAATACCGGAGCCACCATAGAACCCAATACATCACTCTCTACCTCACCTCATCCCAGTCTATCGCGCGTGAGAGTCTTAGTATTTGTCATGTTATGTCACTGACCCTCAGCAGGGGGTCTTTACTGAACTTCACCTTCCCATCTGGAGCCACTCCTGACCAATGATCTAAACATGATTTCCCTTGAAGGCAGAGACTTAGGGAAAGACTTACATGTAGGTAGTTTTTCATTTTGTTTTGTTTTGCTTTGTTTTGTTTTGTTTTGTTTTGTTTTGTTTTGTTTTTAAGAGATTCCAGGAAGCAAGAGGTAGGGACCAGAAAAATGAGACAGGGAAGAAGAGAAAGTTTACATAAGCATACATTACTGTTTTGAGCTGTGCTGAGGGCAAATGGTCCTTTATCCTGCCAGAATCCTCTAAAGAGCCTTTAAAAAATGTGTCTTAGAACTGTGTACTGAAAGACAAAAGGAGGAAGCATTTATTTATAGGCTACCATTTACTCTCCCACATTTTGGGGTTGCATATTGCCATTATACCACATCATAGCAGCAGAGAAGCCCCAGGGCAAGAAACCAGAGCAGGACAGGATGTGCCTGAGATGAGGTGCTGCATGAAGCTGGCTGGAGCCTGAATGCAGATGGTCATCACATTCATGACTGAAAGAGGAGGGCAGGTGAGAGGATTGGAAGTGGTGCGCCAAGTGGTGCCTAATAAATAGCCCATTAAACAAACTATTTTGTGCTGGCCTCAAAGTAGTAGAACAACTCCAGTGTCTCTTCTAAGCTGGAGAAACACAATCATGATAGCAAAGCCGTGGCTATCAGATTGCAACTTGGTCCTGCCCAGCACTTCTGCTCCATTTTCTGCTATGTTAACTTTTAACTCCAAACTAACTTTGCATACTCTTTTCACTTCGAACCTATTGTAGCTCCTCTTTCTCTAACTAGTACTCTCTGCTGGTAGATCTGCCTCATAATTCATTGAGAACATGGGAATATTATGCCAGGAACTCTCTCGTTTTGGTACTACCAGCCTACCTGCATCAGAACCCATGCCTTCTGCCTTCACTTCTGGTACTGTGGGTGCCATCACCAGTCTATTAGATACCAACTCTTTACAAATAGCAAAGTCCTTGAGAAAGCAAAAGAACTTGATCTAGATCTCTTGTTTTCATAAATTCTAGATTCAAGCCTTTGTTTTCTCAAGGATTTTGTTATTTCTCCCTCTCTGTTATACCATTTCCACAAGCCAGCAATAAGTTATAATATTTCCTATGTTGAAATAAAACAAACCCCAAAATTCTTGACCACACATCTGCCTCTGCCTACCTCCTTATTTTTCTGTTCCCTTAATAGCAAAACTTCTTGAAAGCATTGTCTGTAAGCACTCCTACTCCCTGCCCTCCCATGCTCTCTTAATTCATCCTGTTTGGGTTTCCATTCATACCACATTAATGGAATAGCTCTCACGGTTCTTGCCAGAGTCACCATGTTGCCAAATACAGTAGTCAGTCCATTGTCATTTTGTCCTCTCTGCAGCATTTGACAACTCCCTTATTGAAATACTTCCTTTTCTCATTTTTCATGAAGCTGTACTTGTGCTTTCCTCCCATCTTATTGACTAGTTCCTCTCAATCTTCTTTGCTAGCTCCATTTTTTCTCCCTTCCTCTATATGTTGCCTCTCCAAATGCCCTGTTTTGGGCTTTATCATCATTATCATCATCATCATCATCATTACTATATTTACACAGGGTTTCTTAGGTGACTTCATCTAGTTGATAGCTTTATATATCTTCTATATGCATTGAATTTCAAATATTTGTCTTTGACTCAGACCACTTCTCAGAACCCTAGACAAGTTACCTACCAGCCATTTCCTTACAATGTCTGAAAGGCATCTAAAACTTCACATGGCCAAAATAGGAATTTCTTTCCCCTTTCAAATTTCTCTCTCTTTAGTCTTCCACATCTCAGGAAATAGGCAACCAAATTTACCCTGTTGCTCAAATTTTCCTTAAACTACTACTTTTTCTCACTTTCACATCCAAACGTAAGCAACAGCTGCTGAGCCTGCCTTCTCATCATGTAAATCAATCTACTTTCCTTTCCACCAATCACCTTATCCAAGGTGCCAACATCCTTTTCCTGGATTACTGCAAGACTCCTAGTTGTCCTCTCCACAAAGCATCCAGAATGAATTTTAAAAAGAAAAAAAAAATCAGATGGTGTCATTTCAAAATCTTCTCATGGCCTCCTGTCATATATAGACTAAGGTGTTAGAAATCCAACACTTTACCCACCTTACTTCATCTGTTACTCTCTTTCTTTGGCTGTTGTGTTCCAGCTCCAACAGCTTCCTTTTCTTTGAATATATCTAGCTTCTTCCTTCCTCAGGATTCTTGAATATGCTGTTCCCTCTTCTTGGCATGTTCTTCATTTAGCCAGCTCACTCTTACTATCAAGAGCTGAGCAACTGTTATTTGCTCAGAGTGACCTTTCCTGCCTACTCTAGTCACTCTCTACTCTATGGCTCTAATTAATTCTCCAAATAGCTGCTGTCATTAGTTACTATTTTCTTGTCTCAATTTTATGGTTATTTGTTTATTATCTGTCTCTCCCTTTACATTTAAGTGTCATGAGTCCACGTTCCTTGGCTAACTTGTTCATGTCTGTTTCAGAAGCATTTATTCCAGTACACAGGGGCCGACATATGCTAAAGGAGCAAGTAGGTAAAAGTTGTCGACTTACTTTGCAAGGGTAACTTCAAGACAAATCCTTTAGTCTTGCTCCTTGTGACCAGATTGCTGCCTCCTACCTCTACCAGAGGCTCTGATTCTGTGGAAATTCTGGGAGCCCCGACAATGAATGAAATACTTTGGGTTTTTTGTTTGTTTGTTTGTTTGTTTAGTACTTTACCAAAATAAACTTCAGGGGATGAAGGGTCTTTGAAGACTGGTAATAGAATTGCCATAAGGTTGAGGGCTTACCTTGGGCATTCCTAGCCCTTCAGAAATTGAATGGCAGAAGGAAGGAAACTGGGGACTCGACTTCATGTTTCTTCAACAGCTCGCTCTCTGACAACAGTGTGAACCTTAGCTTACTGTACCGTTGGTGAACATTCACAAAGAAATAATCCTGCCACTGAATTAAATGCCTTCCT